>JAGFBZ010000479.1:5082500-5682500 GCA_018398805.1 Hirundichthys speculiger
AATGTGGCAAAAGGTTGAAAAGTTCAAGGGGGCCGAATACTTTCACAAAGCACTGTATGTTAAAAGTTAGTGCCATAATAAGGCAAAACCTTTTAAAGTCAGATATATATATATATATATATATATATATATATATATATAGCATATTTATATATATATTGCAGCAGATGTTACTTTCCTTGTGCGTGTGTGTGAGTGAAAATGAATGTGCCCTTCACTGGCCCTTTCCCACAGTCTAATCCAACATATTTTTATTAACATCTAAAACCCTGATTCTGTCAGAGAGGACTAAAATCACCAACAGTGAAACATGAGAGGACAGGACAAACAAAGGAAGTGTGGAGGACTGTGTTACTATAAAAGGACAGACATGCAAGAGGACGAGAAACAGATATATACCAACAAAACATGTAGATGGTAAAGAAAACTGAACAGCAGTGTGCATATGCATGAGATTTGTGCAAGTCTGTGTCTTGATTGGGGGGTGGAAGTAATGGATACATGCTAAAAGATATAAAATTAACATGAACTTATACCTGTGCATCTCATAAGTTTTTACATGTACCTTATGATAGACATGGATGTGTAATACAACATGAACATACATACATGCACACAGCATACACATTGGAATTTGGTCCCATTCTTGGCTGATACAGGTTTCCAGCTGCTGAAGAGTTTGTGGTCGTCTTTGACATATTTTTCATTTAATGACATGCCAAATGTTCTCTATAGGTGAAAGAGTTGGACTGCAGGCAGGCCCGTTCAGCATCTGGACTCTTCTCCAACAAAGCCATGCTGTTGTGGTCGATGCAGTATGTGGTTTTTCATTGTCCTGTTGAAATACACAAGACTTTTCCTGAAATAGACGTCATCTGGAGGAGAGTGTAGTATTGCTCTAAAACCTTTATATATCTTTCAGCATTCATAGTTCCTTCTAAAACATACAAGCTGCTCATACCGTATGCACTTATGCATCCCCCTACCATCAGAGATGCTGTCTTTTAAACTGAATGTTGATAACACGCTTGACGCTCTCTTTCCTCTTTAGCCCAGTGGACATAGCATCCGTGAGTACAAAGTCAAATTTGGACTCATTTGACCATAGAACACTTTCCCACTTTAAAAGTCTTTGCCCGCAGGACATGATGGCGCTTCTGGGCCATGTTCAAATATGGTTTTCTTTTTGCATGATAGAGCTTTTGTTGAGATCTACAGATGGCACGGTGGATTGTGTTTACCAACACTGGTTTCTGAAAGTATTCCTGGGCCCGTTTAGTAATGTCATTGACACAATCATGCCAGTGAGTGATGCAGTGTCATCTGATGGCCTGAAGACCACAGGCATCCAAAAAAGGTCTTCAGCTTTGTCCCTTACACACAGAGATCTCTCCAGATTCTTTGAATCTTTTGATGATGTTCTGCTCTCTAGATGATAAGATTTGCAAAGCCTTTGCAATTTGATGTTGAGGACCATTGTTTTTAAAGTATTCCACAATCTTTTTCCACCCTTCCACAGATTGGAGAGCCTCTGTTCATCTTTATTTCTGAGAGACTCTGCCCTTTCTAAGACATCCCCTTTATAGTAATCATATTACAGACCTGATATCAATTAACTTAATTAGTTGCTAGATGTTCTCCCAGCTCAATCTTTTTTAATTTCTTGCTTTTTCAGCCATTTGTTGCCCCTGTGCCAACTTTTTTGAGACCTGTAGCAGGCATCAAATTTGAAAAGAGCTCATTTAGTGGATAAAAGGAGGAGCTCAGCTCCCTGGTATAATTTGCATATTCACACGTTGAAACAAAAAAATGCGTAAAATAGAAAGGAAGTGGTACTCTTGTAAATCTGTAGACTCCCATCATGCCTGTCTAATAGTATACAAAAAAATTCTGCTATCAGGCACCTTTACTATAGAACCAGCTACCAGTTTGGGTTAAGGAGGCTGACACCACCTTCACCTTTAAAACTAAACTTAAAACATTTCTGTTTAGTACAGCCTATACTTAGCCTAAACAACAGTGCGTTAGGGCTAATAGCCATAAGTACAGTTATAGGAATGGCTGAAGCCAAGACTAGAGCAGGCTTATCTTAAACATAGCCTTGTCAAATCTATGCTGCCTATAAATATATATATATATATATATATATATATATATATATATATATATATATATATATATATATATTAGGGCTGTCAAAGTTAACGTGTTAACGCGTGATTAACGCAAAATAATTTTAACGCAACTAATTTTTTTAACGCGTGATTAACGCAACCGGCCGTTGATGTACAATAGTAGAAAGGAGAGTAGGTTTAATGAGCCTCGGGCCCCTCCGTAGTTGTAGTCCTGTAGTCCTGTCAAAACAGGAAGCCATGCACTGACGTCGACGGCCATGCCGCAGACAGACAGACGTAAACAAACCTCCGATACAAAAGATACTATTTTGAGTGGTAAGTTCAGCTTCAAAACCTTGCCTGATGGCTAACTCCACAAGATAAATGTTGTTTGTGTTTACTGTCGATGTTTAGTTACCACCGGAGTCCGACTACTGAAATATCACTTGTCGGCTAATTAGAGCGCGGATGCAGAGAGGCCCCCCCCCCCTATATATATTGAGTATATATATGTAATATATAATGGATTTGGCATTGTAGCAATAAATAAACATGCATTTGTTTTGCATAAGGCAAGCATTTGTGTACTCTCATATTAGGCAAGGCAACCTTATTTGTAGAGCACAATTCGTACACAAGGCAATTCAAAGTGCTTTACAAATGCATAAAGTCACAAGAAGGCAAATAGAATAATTCCGTACAAGCATAAAAATAATCAATAATAAATAAAATTAATTAATAAAAAAAATTAATTAATTAAATTAAAAATGAAGAGTGCAGATAAAATCCTTCCAGTCATCATCTTTACATCTAAACAGAACTGTTTTCAGTCTGGATCTGAACATTTTCAGAGTTCAGGTCTGTCTCACATCTTCTAGAAGACTGTTCCAGATTTTAAGAGCATACAACATAAATGCAGCTTCACCTTGTTTAGTCCTGACTCTGGACACCAGCAGGAGACCACTACCTGAGGTTCTCAGAGTCCAGGTTGGTTCATATGGATCTAACATGTCAGAGATGGACTTTGGGGCCATGAAGAGACTTGAACACAAGTAGAGCTGTTTTAAAGTCTATTCTCTGAGTGACAGGAAGCCAGAAACCTCAGGACTGGACTAATATGGTCATATTTCCTGGTTCTAGTCAGGACTCGTATTAATAAGAGTAATACAACTTGAAAAAGATCTGTATAAGGTAGATTTAGAACAGATAAAAATATGCGATTAATTTGCGATTAATCATGATTAACTATTGACAGTCATGCGATTAATCTGATTAATTATTTTGAGAAATTGACAGCCCTAATATATATATATATATATATATATATATATATATATATATATACATGTATATATA
Source organism: Hirundichthys speculiger (assembly GCA_018398805.1). NCBI lineage: Eukaryota > Metazoa > Chordata > Actinopteri > Beloniformes > Exocoetidae > Hirundichthys > Hirundichthys speculiger. The sequence continues at coordinate 5,085,971 of JAGFBZ010000479.1, forward strand.
TATGCGAAGGGAGAGAGAGAGAGCTGCAATAGATGCAATTGAAACCAAAAATTGGCTTTTTTTCTGAGAGAAATCTTTTGAGAATTTTTAAAATGATTTTTTCAAAGTCAGAAGTGTTACAAACATTTCTTTATTATTTATATTATTTAGTAGAATTGCCTTTAAACTGTCCATTCCTGGTGGAACTGAGTCAGGTTTGTAGGCTGCTTTGCTCTCACATGCCTTTTCAGCTCTGCCCTCAAGTTTTCAGGACTGAGATCAGGAATTTGTGATGGGAACTCCAAAATATTGACTTTGCTGTCCTTCAGCCACTTTGTAATTAATTTAATGGTATGCTCTGTCATTGTCCATTTGGAGGACCCATTCGTGCCCAAGCTTTAACCTCCTGGCTGATGTCTTGAGATGTTGCTTCAATATTTCTACATACCGTTCTTTCCTCATGATACCATCATGATACCATCTATTTTGTGCATCAGTCCTTCCTGCAGCAAAACACACAAAAACATGATGCTGCCGCCCCCATACTTCACATCTGGGATGGAGTTCTCAGGCTTGTAAGTGTCCCCCTTTTTCTTCCAAATGTAACGATGGTCATTATGGCCAAACAATTAGATTTTAGTTTCATCAGACCGCAGGACATGTCTCCAAAAAATAAGCTCTTTCTTCCTGTGTGCATGTACAAACTGTAATCTGTTTTTTATATGTTTGCTTTTGGAGTAATTACTTTTTTCTTACTGAGTGGCCTTTCAGCCCATGCCTGGTGAAGGATTAGTTTTACTGTAGATAATGACAATCTCTTACCAGTTTCAGCAAGCATCAACACAAGTGTTGTTTTTTTTTTTTTTTTTTTTTTTGCGGGGGGGGGGGGGGGGGTTGGTTTGAAACATACAAAGCCCATTTATCTCTGGGACACAGAATCCATCTTCTTCCTGAGCGGTATGATGACTGGGCATTCACATGGTGTTTATAGTTGATTGACCAGATGAATGTGGCACTTTCAGGCATCTGGAAATTGTACTCGAGGATGAACCAGGCTTGTGGAAGTCCACAATGCTCTTCCTAATATCTTGGCTGATTTCTTTTGATTTTCCCATGATGTCACACAAGGAAGCAGTGTGTTTGAAGTGTGCCTTAAAATACATCCACAGGTGGGCCTCCAGTTAACTTAAATGTTGTCAGCTGACCTATCAGAAGCTTCCAAAGCCACATGTGAGTGTTTTGCAAACCTTCAAAATGACTTTTGTAGACTTGTGTTTGCAACCTTCTGACTTTGTAGAAAGTAATAAGAAATTATCTAAAAATATTATCGCTCTCATTATTCTGCCATTTAGCAAAAAATAAATAATTTTGGTAATCCTAATTGGCCTAAAACAAGAAAGATTTAGTCTAGGGATGTCCGATAATATCGGCCCACCGATATTATCGGCCCGATATTGGCATAAAAATGTAATATCGGTAAATATCGGTATCGGTTTTTTTTTTTTTTTTTTTTTTTTTGCACAGACAATGTGTTAATTCCACGACAGGAGATATGTGATGTTACCTAAAATTAGTTTTGAGGAAAAATAGCCCGCATATATCGGTATCGGAAATTGAGAGTTGGACAATATCGGCATATCGGATATCGGCAAAAAAGCCAATATCGGACATCCCTAGTTTAGTCTGATTTAATGTCAGACAATGAGGAAATAAAGGCTTTGTGCCTTTTACATAATGTATGTAAACTTGTAGAGCCGTCATGGAGGTCTCTGGAGATTTCAGCCACACCTCTCTCTCTGCTACACTTCCTACTAATGGTTTGACTATTTATTTCTACTTATTTATTCCCAATTTACACTGCATCAGTGTCACTTCTCTAAGTATTAAATGTAAATGTCAAATAACAGACGGAGTGATTGAACTATATGTTGATACACACATACTGTTCTTTTTACATGTCCACTCGTACACTCACATCCTTAACTTAATTTGTGTACTCTGATGAAAATGAACTTGTTTAAACAGATCTGCCCACCCATCAGGACCCTGACTGCACATCTTAATATTTCAAAGTATAAACCCTGCTAAGTAACTATAATAGAGTACATCTAACTTTACTTAGTTGTGCTAATGTACACTTTCATATACATTTCTAATCTTCCGTGCATTTTTCCTAAAATTCACAGAACGAGGACACAGAAATTCAATCATACATTATTTGAACTTTATATAATTGTATCATTTCTATTTAGGAAGAAAAAATTACAAAATGTACAACATACTCAATCAGCCATAATCAAACACACTAACAGTGAGAGGACCAATCAAATTAGATCTCCCACACAAAAATATCTCTTGTGTTTGTATGACAAACATTGGAGCCAGAGGAAAGGTGCATGTGGAGTGAGTGCTGGTGATTTCATGGATTATGCTGGCTGGTTACATTATCTAATATCAGGAAGTGTGTCTAAGCCATCAGAGAATCCCTACTACACATTAACCTGTGCAAAGCCCCCTTGGCATAGCCAGACCTCCTTATAAGAAGGTCAGTACATTCTTCATTACACCAAACTCTCTTAGTATATCAGACCCATTGAATCTCTTTCGCAAATAATACATTGGTATCTGGGTAATATGATATTTACAGCAACAAAAATAAACAAATATACTTTAAAGACCAATTTGCGTGGAGCATCTTCATCAGTCCAGAAAAAGTACAATACAGTGACAGACGAAATGTTTTTGGAAACCAACAGTATAAAATACCACTGGTTTGTGAAGTTGCAATATGGGTCTTTCAAATGATTTCTGGAAGATTGATAAAAAAAACAAAAAAACAAAAAAATGAATAGGTGATAAAATACATCCTATTGTGTTACAAGTGAGACATGAAATAGTGATGTGGTTCCTGTACTATTGTAGATGTATGTTTGTGAAACAGTGTTACACAATTTGCTTTAACATTTCCTGTTTCATTATGCATTATATACAGGTTCCCTTTCTCTTAAATACAAACTAAAACACGCAGGCAATTATCACCAATGGTCCCAAAATATCAATCATTTTAATCTACTTGTATTCATCCTTCATCTGCTGCCAAGTCGCGGCCTGTTAACGTGCCACTGACGGAATACTGCCCAGGCTTTGATTCTTAATTACACAATGTATAATGAGCAAATGATCAGTTCAAAAAGGCAATAACACTACTGCATAATTTCTGTTTAAATTTCTTATCCTGTAACAATTTTTTTCAAGGGGTTTTGAGGTCTATGTATGTACATGAGCTTGTATATGTATGTATTTTTATACATATTAAATGAAGATCAATAGTGAGTAGAGAATAAATTCATGGCCCTAATTCATCATCCTCAAAAACACTCCTCAGATTGCATAAGTCCTTGTTCATCAATCTTAAAGGAAGTCCTGCCCTTTGAAGATCAATTTGTATGTATTTGTATGCATATTTTTATGTATTTCAAAAACAGTTTCTCAGTGTTTTTTTCTAAACAGTTTTCTTTCTGAGTCAGTTTCTGTGTGCGTCCGCTCATGGGTCAATGCGAAAGGCCAACAGTTTGTCAGAATGCAGATTGTTGAGGGTTCGCAGGTCTGGCAGGCGCAGGAGGAGCTTGGGGAAGAGTGCAGTATCATCTGGGCGGCGGCGAGTGATCAGTGATCGAAGGGCACGGATGAGACCCTCCTGTAGCTGCTCCACAGCTTGCATGTCTGAGATGCCAGAACGATCTGTGAAGCACAGAGTGTATTAGTATGAATGATCGACAGAACTGGCAAATAATTATTTCCCTTAAAAAAAAATTCTCACTGTTTTGCAGTATTTATATTTGTCCTTCTCTCACCTGCAGATACCAGCACAACAGCCATGAAGAGGGCCATCTCATCCGGCTCTAGCCCCAGAGAGCCCAACTTATCGCTAAATTCAAACATTGCATCCAGCAGAGAGCTCATGCCCAACGCTCGCAAGGTGGACAGAGGGTATGTTTGGCCATTCAAGAAGGTCACAGTACGTTCCTCAGCATTGAACAAACTGCAAAACCTCACCATGAGAACCTAAATACATGAAAAAATGGGGGAAATGGGGACAAAAGGACCTATTAAGACAATATGCTTAGGGCACACAAAGGATAAGGCACATCATTTATATTTATGATGAGAAAAGAGAAAATGTTGATATGCATGTTGTTACCTGGAAGGTGCCAGATTTAAGCAGCATGACCTGGTCTTGCTGGCTAAGCTCTTGAAATCCAGGGATGCCCTTGGCAAACTCTACCACCTCCTTGACAGCAGGAGTGAAACACTGAGAGAAGGACTCCCATATCTCCTGACTTGTGCGATCTGCCCTTGACACGGGGCATGTGTTAAGAGGACAGGCCTACGAGAAAAAACAAAACAAAACAGAAAAACACAGAACCATAAATTGCTGGACAAATAACAAATCATCCAAGCGTCTTAAATTATTATTTTTTTAGGCTTCTTCCACTTACCAGGACTTTAGCTCCTGGCATTAATTTCCATGGGCAGGTTGGCTGGTTTTGAGCACTTCCACCATTGAGGAAACTGTTATGACTGGCAGAGCTGCTCCTTTGAGGTGTCTTAACATTTAGCTGGTTATGATTCTGATTTGTGGACTCTAAATGGGAAAAGTGATTGTTGTCCACATTCTGAATCGCAGGTTGGTTGTGATTAGAGGCAACAGGGCATACGGTGGCAGGGGCAACAGGGCAAGACTGATAACTCTGGGCAAGAGTGGGGTGAGATGAGACTTGAGGAAAACTACCGTCCTGAGAAAACGGAGATGTATTGTTGTTGTTAGTGGTGATGTTGGCCCTGTTCGATGATCTTTCGTTGTTGCAGTGCATCGTTGCATTGTTACTGGTGAAGATGTCACGGTAGGCTCTGGAAATGGTCCCAATGGCCTCTTTTGAGTTACAATCATCTGCGCTGATGAGACTATCCTGCGGAGAAGAGTCCAGATCCATGGCACCTGACTCATTTAGACTATTCATGTAGCTCTGCATTTCTTCCAGAAGCCGCTGTTTCTCTCTCTTAGGAATACGGCCAAAACGCACGGCTAGAGAAAACACAAGCAGTGGGGAAATATCAGTTTCCAGCCATTGTGACCACATGAACATTCACACATTTTTTTTTCTTCATATCATTACGCATTCATCCCAACTTTAATGCTAGTCAAGTAGAGCAGCAATCTCTTTAAGATGATCAAGCTAAAGGGATACAAGAACACCAGTGATCAGAGGCAGATGCATTCTGCCTATAGAGTGGACAACTAAAGTAAACAGAAACCTTTATACACCTCCTTTTGCACACATATATCAAACTCATGCACACAAGAATAGAAGAAAATATGATGAATGATTTCAAGGAGATCCATGCAAGATGGGAAATGATACCCTCTTTCCTCACTCCTATACCCATCTCCCTCCTCACAGCACCCATCAGCTGGAGAGGTTATTTATAGACCCACTGCTGCCATCTGCCTCATCCTCCCCTCTATCCACTTCTATCTTTTTCCTCTTGTGCTCCCTCTCTCCATTTGTAAGTAGGGCACTGGGGCAACGTGAGCGTGATGTCACTGACAAAGAGATTGTGAAAGGGATAGGAAGAGAGGAGTGGGCTTGAGAAACATAAATGAGTTGAGAGGAATGTGGTGAGAAGATGAAAGAGCTGACATGAGAGGTGGTAAAATATAGAAAGTAAGCCTGTGTGTTTATTTAGTCACGTTGTAAGAAATTAGTCTCCCTTTTCAGAACAAAAGTCCACATAATGCCATTCAATGTCTTACGGCAAAGGTGCCGTTTGAAATGAGGATTAATGTTCAGATTAAATTGGTAGTGGGGGGGTTAGGGTAGCTCTGAAGGAAGGTAGTGAATGTCAGCGTGTGCGTGTGTTCGTGTTAGGATGTGGGTGTGTGGGTATGTGTAAACCACAAGGTGGAGTTAAATAGGGCAAAAAAGGGCACAACTGGTGCAGCTTCAAAGACTTTTACAAGAAAAGCACATTTCTTTTTTTATGTGAGTTTGCGGTTAATCTGTATTGCAGCAATAATACTTGCAAAACAATGTTATCTCCCAATGTTAAACTCAAGAAATGTACAATTATATAATGAAAATGTGTTGGGTTGAAGGAAGGTGATGAAGTTGGTGCCGTAAAAGACTGAGCTACATTTAGCTAATATATCGTAATCATTTTGTTGCCAGCAGGGACTCTTGATGAGGATGCACGCAATAATGTGGCATGAGATTAATCCCTTTTCTCATGGTTAAAAAGAGGCAAATGCAGACTAATGAGGTGTTGCTCTAAAAATGATGCCGTGGTTAGAGGAAGAAAAGTGTGCCACTCTGGCAACAGACCTAAATATTTGCCTATATTACAGAGGCAAATTCACACAGCTGCCTGGAATGAAATTGGGTTGCATTGTTTATTGTGGGGTGCAGGCAGTTGCATGTGGTTTTCCTGTTTTTTGTAATGGCTGAAAGAGAGAAAAAATGGGGTTTCTGGGTTGTGGTCCTTAACACTCAAAAATCTCCCCTTAGAGGGTCGGCCTGACTGTTTTCTTACAGAGCTGCATTTTGCGACCCTATTTTCTCTGTGCACCAGAAGTGTCAAGCACATGCAGAAATAACACTAACCTCTTTACTAGATTAAGCACTGCAGAGTGCTGGAGGGTGGAGATAAGCAAAAACCATACTGGGAGGAAGAAAACAGCCAAACTACACCAAGTAGGTCATGATGTATGAGTACACTAGAGAGACAATTCTGTATTGTTTTTCTAGGTCAGCCCAACTGTTCCTTTAATGTGCCATGATAGGTGATCAATGAAGGCTCAGCTTTCAGAGCTAAAACCAGGTAAGAGGGGCATCATGCCTGATGAAGTCTGTCAAAACAATATTTTCTGCATCCCTTGCTTAATTGTTGTCCTCTTGCAGTAAGATGTTCTATGTGCAAACACAAGGTAATCAAATTGACCCTGTTCCAATTTCCCAAAATAATTACTATGTTGCTGCAGTTTTCTAGATGATGAATGGCTTCAGGGACTTCAAGGGTCCTTTTCTCATAAATCACTGTCTGAGGAAGAGATGTGAGAGAGCTGAGAGAACATACTGGGTACATAAAGGGGGAAGGGCTGAATCAAACAGGAGCATAAAGGTAACAGTGGTGTGGGAGGAGGCTGCAAAGGGCAGTAGAAAGGTAATGAGAAACTTAAGAAAGTGATAAAATACTAACATGTATCTGTGGCTGTGAAGTGAAATAGCAGAAGGACAAGACAGGCGCAGGTCCTTCTAATAGAGAGAATGACTGAGCTACTGGCATGATGACCCCAAAAATCTCCCTGCATCACATTTTTTCACACAGACCTAGATATCAGCACAGAGCTTCTCTCTGCTTGCCCAATTCCCTGCTGCTTTTGCTAATCAGAATACTGTGGCACTCTTGCAAAACTGCAGGACGGTCTCTCTCATTAAGAAATATATCAGGATGTCTCACCATCTCTTGACATTCCCACAGCAAGGCATTTCTTGAAACGGCAGTGCTGGCACCGGTTACGATTCATGCGCATGATCAAACAGTTCTCATTCTTGACACACATCTTGTAGTTGATGTTCTGCTGGATGCTACGACGGAAAAAACCCTGACACACAAACAAACATGGAAAACAAACATGTGAATATCATATGACAAAAACCGGTGCACTGAAACCAACACATTATTGAAACATTGCACATTATCTTTCTAGATCAGTGGTTTACCTTGCAGCCCTCGCATGCATGCACTCCATAGTGGAATCCAGATGCAATGTCACCACAAACTTTGCAAAGAAGGACCATTCCACCTGTCTCTGTGGGAGGAAAAACAAACAATTAGAAAAATAAAATAAAACAAATGAATGATATGCTGTACATACACTGATCAGCCGTGACATTATGACCACCCGCTTGATTGATCTGCAAAAATGTGCATAACATAAACTAAAAACAACATTCATGTGAATGCCAGGATGCAGGTCTTCTCAGTAGAATACTGCAATGTAACAAAATGAGCAGTGCTTACTCACGTTACCTGTTAATACTTGTCAGTGGTCATAATGTTAAGGCTGATATGGATGAACAGAGGTGGGCAAATTTGTTGGTAGTCTTCCACAAACAAACAAACAAACAAAAAAAACCAATCGTTTTGAAACTGACAAGAGTAAATGACATCCGTCATTATTCATTCTGTGTTGAACACAAGCCAAAATGAGCTTCTTCTTTTTTTAATTCAACTGGATATTTTATGTAATAAAACTAGAGAACCTGCATAGACAAAAAATGATGGTGCCCTAAACTTAATATCTTGTTAAGCAATCTTTGCCAAGATGTGATCTCTATAGACCTTTTCGGGCCAGCCCCCCGGAAGTACCCCGTCCGCCATTGCTGGGTTGTGCTACAGAGCGATTCTTTCACCGGCTCGCAGATTAACCAGTGTTTTTCTCTTTCCACAAATATATATTTTTATAATGTCGAGTCGGTCGAGTGGGAATACATGTTCCGCCATAAACTGTGCCAACAATGGCGTGAAAATTCAACAATGGAAGAAGAAAGTATGTGAAATACACAAGCCTTTACTGCACGAAGACTGCTTTGTTTGCAGAACAAGAAGTTAGGAAGACGTGGGTGAAAAATATCAACAGAAAGGACTTTGTTCCAAATGAATACAGCCAGGTGAGTTTTCGTTAACATTCAATCTCGTACTATTCATAGTCTCGCTGAGAGTCCCGGACGATTCTGGCCGAAAGAACAGCAGTATGAGGCTACTGTAGCCCTCGGCACTAGCACAAGCCTATAAATCAATGAATGAATGAATGAATGAATGACTTAGGAGAATGATAAAATAAATTAAATATAACGTTAACACATAGCCCAATTTACCGCTAGCGTTAACGTTACAGTAGCATAATCTTTATGGCTTGTTGACGTTAGTTATAGCCAGCATTGCAGCGTTCACAGTTTTTAGTGTTTGATTATGGGAATAGATCATGCTATTTCCATTACCAATCATTAAAAACAGCGATAAACTACCTTCATCTGTAACTGGAGGCCACTGCCTAACATCATCAATCCAAGAAATGTCTGCGTTATCCGTAACAGATGCTCCACGCTGCTGTGTTTGGGTTAGTTGGTTGAACACCACACCCTCCAGTTATGGCGGGGCCACTAGGGGGCGCATGTCCACAATTTTCAAGTCGAAAAGGTGTATAGCTTTCAATAAGTCTTTTCTGCTAACAGGTTTTTGGTTTCACTGTTCCTGAGCAAGCTTGTCTAGCTGTCTCAGATTTGAAAGGTGCCTTTTCCTCTGCATAAATGTTCAACAGAAATAAGCTAAGTGTCCATGGGGGGGATTAAAGAGACAGAAAAATACTTTTTTTCTCAAAGTTATGTGTTTTGGATCTTTATCCTGCTGAAGGTCTTAAGACTTGCAGCTGAGGCTTAGCTTCTTTACACTGACAACTATCTACGAGGGCCTTGGCCCTCTTTATACTTGTATACATACGATGGAGTGACAGGTAACAGAGTGTCCTCCATGTTTCACAGCAGCTATGGCGTTCTTACTGTGAAAGCTTAATATTTCTATCTGTGAATATAGAGCTGATATGTTTAGACACAAAGCTCCAGTTTTATGCCATGCTTCCAGAAACCTTGTTGCTTGTCATCTTTATCCAACATCAGCACTATCCTTTTGGTGAACGTGGAGTCACATTTCCTCTTCCAGCCACATCCTGGGAGGTCGCCATGTGCACCTTATACTTCTTGATAATTTTGCAGCTGTATTTCCAAGAACATGAAGCTGTTTGGAGATGGTCTTATATTCTCTAAAGATTTTCTTTTTTGTTTTTAACTCCTGAGACAACTCTATCCTTTGCTTACTCTGCTCCATGTTCTTTTATTAGCTTACTCTATCATATAGACAAGCAAACAGGTCTAACTACATGGTTTTAATTCAGTCTTTATGAGGAATAAAGTCATAAAAGAGCTGTAAGGTTACCAACAAATCTGTCCACGAATGTACATAAGAAGAGTGAGGAAACACTAACTGGTGAAAGTTCCGGCAAACCCGCAGGCCCTCTTTCCTGCAATGGGGTGTGCATAGGAATGCTGTGGAGTAGCTGGCGCTGAAGGGTTGTTGTAGACCTCTGGGAACTGGAACACCAGTTTGGAGGATGGAGTGTTGGACCCAGCTGCCCTTCCCTTTTTCAGTGCCCCAATTTCTGTAAAGGTAACCTCCTCTGGAGAGGAGGGCTGGGAGTGTGAAGAAGGTGACTGTGTCTGGTACCCACTAGAGGGGCTACCAGGGCTTGGGCTGGCACTGCCGGTAGATCCTGCATAGAGGATGACTCCACCTCCTGCAAGAAATAAATAGATGACATTAAACCTCGGAGCTGAGAATGGTCAGGTTATTAAAATTTGACCTGAAGTCCTGAAATAAAACATTGCGTAATTCAGATGTCCACGTGATGTGACATTATTTTTTATGCGCTATACTTACAGCCAAATGTAAGTTGACAGAAGTGTATTAATTATATATAATATTAAAGTTTCAAGTTCCATGTTTCCCTAGAAGCAGTTCAGCTACTCTAAAGAGTCGGATGTGATGTGATGTAATGTTGCACAAGCTCTGGCCAGCTGAGAAAAGCTCCGAGTATCTGCAGCATCCTGAGGTGTAACAGCCATAATGGTGCGTTCAAGCGCATCAACTAAAAATACTGCCGGCAGGACGGCAACAAAACAGGCGGCCGTTTACCAGGTACAACAACGAAACGCCACTGTTCGTAAATTCCTGTACTCTGCTAAGGCAATACCCATGCACCGGATAAATAGTTGCCTCTTTTTTTTTTTTACGATCAACTCTAGCTTTTTTTTTTTTTTTTTTATCCATCGCATGCTTTCTCTGTTGCGCACCCGCAATTCTAGTCCAGTGTTGTGGATGATCCGAGACACGGTCTCACGTGTCTGCGGGGTCTGCTGCCTCCTCCGCTCCAATAATAGCCTCGCTCCCCTGGCACCGTGCCCAGCGCCAGCTCACAGCACGACACCTGACCGCCGCCTCACATGCATGGACTCCTGACACGGTTACTTCCCGAACCGAACCCGCAGTCTCGTGTAGACAAACACAACGATATGAAGCCAGATTTGTGTTTATAAAACACACGCTGACTGGGGGAGCCAAGTCCATGCGCTACCAACATCTAAAGAATGTGAGTCGCGATTTTGTCCAGTTATTTGGCATTCAAAATGTCAAATTATGTGCAAATTTAGTTTTGCGTTTTAAATATTATGGTTAATAAACAGGCGAATTATACCAGTCCAAACCCTTTATGATTGACTTGCACTTTTAAGAAATGAGAAATGCATGCCATGGCACAGTAGACTGGGGGAGCTGGTGTCCTCATAGGTGCAGTAAAACCCTTCCCTCTGCTGAACAAGGTAGGCTACTTGTTTGGTTCAAATGTTTTGATAATCCCTCCACCAGCACGTGTTGCCGGATTTGTTGACTCATGCTCGAGTCATAAACCAATCCAACAGACGCAGGCCTACGCTTTACCTCTTCCTGAGCTTGCATGCAGACAGTCAATGCCCAGCCTCCCACTCCACCCCGACACATTGCACGTCCACCTGAAGACTCACATGTACAGTAGCCTAGTGTTTATGAATGACCTCCCCGGCCAACGTGCTGTCAACACTGTCACTTAATAATCCCCTTAGCACGATGCTTTTAAGCAAGCACACTGCGGCAAATATCCACAGACACACATCTGCAAATCAATTATTATTAAACATTTACATATTATTGCTATCTTATAAAAAAATCATGGCTCTACACAGACCATGAGATGATGCAACGCTGCAAAGGATTTACAACTAATCTTCCTAACAGTTGAATTCATTTTTGTTTTGCATGTAATGTGGGAGTCCCCGTAGATGTAAAAGGGACCACCACAGTATGCACAGGAGACATTTACAATATAGGACACTGCTGGCAGGTTTGATTAGAGGGTCAGTCAGTTCGCGCTGCTCATCTTAAGTTTAGCCTACTCGTGCAAGCACTAATTTGCATGAGACCAGCAGGCAGGCAGAGAAACGTGAGCAGCCAGGGTCTCTGTTTCTCTCATGCCCTGTTGTCTCTTACTGTATTAGCACCCCGGTGTTTCCTTGCTCTCAGGATGGATAGAAAGTTTGTTGGCTTCCTGAGAACACCGTTTCTTATCCTGAACAGAAATGGATGTAGGGTCTGGCCAGTAAACAGTGTTACACATCCAGCCTGTGAACACTTGGGTGTTTTCAGTAGACTTCTTTGCCGCACGGGCTCGTGTAAGTAGGTCAATATCACAGAAACTTGATAGAACTGTGTCTATGTGCCTCGAGCGTCTCTTCAAACTGGTGCCATCACACGGCAGCTCTGCGCTCACAAGCTGTGGCATCACAGCACAGGACTACATTTCAACACCAGAACGGTTGAGGGCGTCTAAGTTTTAGCAGCCATTACTTACAAAACATCAGCGTTGCGACATTTGACCGGTAACGAATCTAAATGTTTTGATCCGCTGTCTGTTTAAGGGCAGGGAGATGTCGCAGAGTCACGTTCCTGTTGAAACACACCCAAAGCGGATGCGCGCCCTGATGCGATGGGGACTGAAAAACTACCACACGGCTGTATCCGTGATTCATATTTAAAAGAGGGGAGGGGGGGCAAAGCAATACATGTGGCGCGGAAACGTGACCCAAAATGAAAAAAAAAAAAAAAGTTTATGCATGGAATCGCTGACCCACTGACCAAACTCTCCCTCGCCATCACCGCGGGCGGCATCAACACAGCAGCGTCCGTGAGAGCAGTGAAGCGGCGGATGGGGAGGCGGGAGGAGGGACGGTCGTCTCACGCGTCGCACGCGGCTCTACAAGGGAAGCCACGTGAGGAGGCTTTTGACAGAGCCTTCATTGGGAAGACACGAAGCTAGATTGTAGCCAGGAGCCAAGGCATCTACGACGCGCGAGGGGCGTGTAATTAAAGAGCCGCATGAAACAGAGCAGCGCGTTTTGTTGGAGGGGTGGTCCGACCGCGCACCACCTGCGCCACCAGGGACACAGCCCGCTCCGCGAGGGGGTGGGGGGGAAATCTAGCCGTTGCATCAGTATGTAAGATTCCCCCGATTTCTGGTGAATCACGCACACTGTTTAATGGCACGCGATGATTCCCCAGTCTCCTCGTTTAACCTAAAATACGGATCAGTTGCATCATCTTCCAGTAGCCCAGGTCAATAAATCCTTCTCACTGACTCTGATCTCCAATACAAACTCAGAAAGATGATCTTTTGTGGACACAGATTTTTTTTTTTTTTGGGATAGCCCACATTTGAGGATACCTTGTTAGTTTTTAACATGAGCTAACTTGTATGTTGAAGAGAATGATCATTTCCAGATTTTATTAGTCACTCATTGCACAAAAACAAAACCAAAAACATCCCACTCTATGCGGACCAGGGACATCATATGAAGTGTAGCCATGCAGTGGACCAATTTTGCTCATACATCATAAGTTTGTGTGTTTTAGGGGTTAGGGGGGTTTCAGTACTAATATTGTGCTGCAGAGCAGATCTTGTTGTCAAATAGGACTAAATATCTGTGTAACAATAGCTGACTCACAGGTACAACTGACCTCTGACATGGAGCGAAGTTAATACAAATAATGTAGGTGAATATACTGCTAAATATTCTGGGACTTCTTTAATGGAGCCTATAATGTATTTTTGATATGCGTTAAATTGACTTATATTCATGTAAATATTGAGATGACTGTAACAACTCTTACTCCCCTGTAGAACTTCTGTTTTTGACTTGTTTACATGTATGCCATAAAAGCTCTGCTCTAAAGACAGTTTAGGCATACTGCATATCCGTGTATCATGTGACTGAAGTTTAATATTTACCAAAGGACCAATATCATGACACGCCTTGATTCACTACAATGAACTCATAAATGACTGGCATGTTAATTAGCATCATATTATTGAGATATGAGGGATCAGTAAACACATGTCAGAGCTGTTACATAAATTTGGATTGATTAGGATGAGTCATCATCATCATCATCATAATATAATAAAGCAATGAATATGGACTGTCATCTAAAATATTTTATTTTATTAGATTGTTCTATAGGTCAGGTGAAGCACATTAATGAAATAAGAATTAAACCTTAGACGCAATCCAACACCTCCTAAAGCACAAACACCAAATATCTTAAAGACATTATTAAATCAACAGAAAAGCCCAACACCACAGTTTAGGTGCTTTGTATGATTCATCAGCCAACCTCCCCCTTGTTTGGTGAAAAAATATGGCCTACTTATCAGTAGGGCAAAAATTAACAGTCACAACAAGATGAGAGTGTAAGTTCAATCTAGTGTAGAGGAGTTGACATGTTGACAAGGCTCAGGGTGCGCCCATCACCTGTGCTGGAACGTGACGCTGTTGTAAATGATTCACCATCAATTAGTAAAGGAGAGCATGTGCTCCTTTGGCTGACCTCGAGAAAACGCCGCCTAAAACCTCTTAACGGATACAAGTCCTAGGGTTATCAACTTAGATAGTTGATATCACAAGTACACACCCCTGAAGTCAACTTTTTTTTCTCCTGAAGTGGAAGGTCACAGTTTTTACAGGCAGTTAAAGTGCTGGGATTAACAGATGATGATTACATTGACAGTCTGGTTAATTTAGCTCCACGTGAGTTTGTTTTCATGGAGAGAAAGAGGAAGTGGCCAACCTCATTTACAACCATAAGGGGTTTGCTGGATCTAGCGCAGAAGTCCAAGCTGCGCTCTGACACTTGAACGCAACACGGCAACTTTTCTCGCGTAAAAATTACAGTCAAGCAGTCTTAGTAATCAATTATGAAAGAAAGAGCTACTGAAAAGGGAAAAGCCTGTAATCACAAATAGTGGGAACTCCATTTAACACTATGCAGCTCAGAAACGAATAGCATGTAAAACATGCATGCCAAAGGGAAAATTTGTGCTCTTTTTATGGACTTGTGATAGAAACAAACACATTAAGTATAATAACCAAAATACACAAAATAAGAAAAAAGTAACATTTTCAAGAGTGAAATACTTAGATTTTGCTTTACAGTCCTTAAAGTTCTATAAATATATATATTAGTGAGAGCAGAAAAGTTGTGTTTTTCTCATCATATTAACAGTAAATAAAATATAAAAGAGCTCAAATGCTTTCTATTATTGATTGATGGCAGAGTCATGAATGGAAGAGCCGTTAATCAATTTTTACTATTAAGTCATAATCATACCCACCAAAATAAATGAGCTGCATTTAAGTATAATATTATCGTTAATCTTACCACCACCAGGGCTGTGATCCATCTCACTTCTTGGTGTTGAATGGCTTCAAAAAAAGTTGACGAAAGAGGTCTTGGCTGGAGAAAAAGCCTTTGGAATACAGGTCAGAAAGCTCAGAAATAGTTCTGCGCAAAACACCTGCTCCATAGAGACCAAAAAAAAGCAAAAACAGTGAGAAAATGCGTTCAGCGCGCGTATCTCTTTCCCCGTGAACTACGGGAAGGTGTGCAGGAGTCACTTCTCTCTGACAGATGTGACTCGCGGAGGCTGGTCTCCTCTCAGATACCTGGATGCCTTCTGCTCTCTGGAGATGCTGCGCCGCACAGTTCGAGCGCGCGTGTTGTTGCACGAGCGAAGATTACACGCTTCTCATGAATTCCAAGAAAGTGGAGTCAGCATATCCGCGAACAGTGTGGGGGTGCCATGCATGACATACACACCCACTGATACAAACACCCACATCAATCACGTTTGCAGGTGAGGAGGAAATGTGACAGCCTTTCCGCTCACCGGAGCTGGTGTTGTGTCTGTTTGCGTGGGATTTGGCTCTCTCCTTCTATCTCACGAAGTCCCTTTCCCTGCCTCTCTCCCCTTCACGCTTTTGTGCATTTTCATTGGCGGGGAGATCTGGAGCTGAAGGGAGTTTGATGCGCTTATTCGACCGTGCTATGTGTTCAGTAAAGCCACGCTACATGTGCGCTCTGCATGTGCCGGGGAGAGCGCTGCCCTACTGATACACATTTTATGCAAAATACGGAGCGTGTGGCGATGGGAGGGATAAAGAGATTGGAGGATGCAGCACGTGGAGAATAGGCGTGGCTCACCGTGACTTCTGGTTCTTTGAAAAGCTGCGCTGCAAATGGGATGGTAAACACCGAGCCGTGCCAAAAATCGTGCAAGAGTCAACTGGCGCCCAGAAGGAAATCTAGATGGACCATGACACACAAATAGCACATGTTGGAGCGACTGAAGCACGCAACGCCTGTTAATATTATGATTCCTGACGACCTTAAATCCAACTCTAATGACCCTTGTTACTGTCATTCGCATTTTTAACCAATGTTCGTGCACATGATGAAGAAGTTAGCAGTTACTTTAATTAAAAAAAAGTGGTCATTTTGTCCTTCCAGTATAAAATGTGCAACAAACTGTTCGTCAATTCTCTCAGCATGCAGTACAGTAGCCTGATGGAAAGCGCCCCCATGAGGCTGATCATAGAATTGACTATCTATTTATCTATCTTAGATGTTTGCTGTTGGAAAGAATTGTCTGTTTAGCCTTGTTGTGTATTAGGAGAATGCACAAGTCTGAAAATTATTACACATTATGTTACTTTACAAGTTAAGATGTCACACACAGAGCACATGAAAAAAACCTTTAGTACTATGATGTTTTCTTGGTTAAAATAGAGAAGACTGATGAATCAGTTAGTCAACCAAACATATAGGCAGTTCTGATAATCCTTTCAAAGATGTTGGAATGCTCTGTAAAACGTAGATAAAAATCAAAATCCCATATTTTGTTCAAAATAGAACATAAAGAACTTATCAGATGGTGAGACTGAGACATGTTATAATTTCATGGAAAATATGATCTGATTTTGATTTTAATGGCAGCAATATATCTAAAAAAAATGTTGGAACAGGGCAACATTTGTCATTGTGTATCCCCTTAACTGTCTGTAAACATCTGGAAAGTGAGGAGGGTTGCTGGAGTTTTAGGAGAGGAATGTTGTCCCATTACTGTCTGATGCAGGATTCTAGCTCTTCAATAGACTTGTACCTTCGTTTCATTTCAAGATGCACCACATGTTTTCCACTGGGGAAAGGTCTGGGCTGCAGGGAGGCCAGTTTAGCACCCAGACTCTTCGCCTGCAAAGCAATGCTGGTGTGATGGATGCACTATGTAGTTTCATGCTGTCTTTCTGAAATATGCAAGGCCCTGAAAGAGACGTTGTCTGGATGGGAGCATATGTTGCTCTAAAACCTTTATGTACTCTGTAGCATTGATGGCGTCTTTCCAGATGTTCAAGCTATCCACACCATAGACACTAATGCTACCCCATACCATCAGAGATGCAGGCTTTTGGATGGTCCACTGATAACAAGCTGGATCCCTTTCCTCTTTAGTTTGCAGGATGCGGTGTCTGTGGTTTCCGAAGAAGAATTCAAAAGTTTGATTCATATGACCACAGAGATAAGGCTTTGGCCCAGAGGACACAGTGGCGTTTATGGATCGTGTTCACATGTGGCGTCTTCTTTGCATACAGCTTTGATACAGCTTTAGCTTTCATTTGTAGATTGTAAAGCAAACTGTGTTCACAGACAGTGATTTCTGGAAGTGTCCCTGAGTCCATGCAGTGACGTCCAGTAGAGAATCATGACTGTTTTTAATGCAGTGCCACCTGAGAGCCTGAAGATCATGTGCATTCAGCGTTGATCTTCGGCCTTCTCCTTTGCTCACAGACACTTCTCCTGATTCTCTGAATCTTTTTATGACATTATGTACTGCAGATAATGGAATCTTCAAATTCTTTGCAATTTTACATTGAGGAGCATTTTAATGAAAATGTTCCACAATTTTTAGACGCCGTTTGTCGCGGACTGGTGAATCTATGTCCGTCTTTATATCCAAGACGCTCTACATTTCTGAAATGCTCCTTTTACATCCAGTCATGTTAATGACCTGTTACTAATTAACCTAATGAGTGTCAAATGCTCCTCCATTTGTTTTTGATTTGTGTCAGTTACTTTTAAAGCCTTTTGTTGCCCTTGTTGGAACAACTTTTTTGAGATGTGTTGCCACTATCAAAGTTAAATGGGTTAATATTTTCCATGAAATGGTAAAATGTCTCAGTTTCAACATATCATATGTTCTTCATGTTCTACTGGGAATAAAATAAGGGTTTATGAGGTTTGCAAATCATTGCATTTGGTTTTTATTTATGTTTTACACGGCATCGCAACATTTTTGGGATTGGTGTTGGTTAATTTTATAACCCAGAAAATGTGAGTGGATGTTTTTCTGTGTGAGGACTTTACATTTACTGAGAATACTTGAAGTAAGGTTATGAGAGAAAGACTTTCACTGTTGCAGAACGGTTTGTGTTGTCTTATTTCTTTATCTTATGAGAAGGATGTGATTATGTTGTTCAACACTGAAAAGAATCTCAAGTTAAGTTCTGGAAAAAATTGAATAAAATTAAAACTGAAGGACTTTTTCAAATCAAATGAGACAATATTTTATTCACAACAGAACAGAGATAACACAACAGTTCTTTATACTTTTGTCCACTAAATAAACTAATTTTGAATTTGATGCCCAGTACAGGTCTCAAAAAAGTCGGCACAGGAGCAACAAATGTCTGAAAAAGCAAGAAATTTTAAAAAGATCCAGCTGGGAGAACATCTAGCAGCTAATGAAGTTAACTGATATCAGGCCTGTTACATGATCAGTTATAAAAGGGATGTCTTGGAGGGACAGAGTCTCACAGAAATAAAGATGTGAAGAGGCTCTCCAATCTGTGAAAGAGTGCATAAAAAGATGGTGGAACACTTTAAAAACAATGTTCCTCAATGTGAAACTGCAATGGCTTACCAGATCTCATCATCTGCATTGTAAAACATCATCAAAGGATTCAGAGAAACTGGAAACATCTCAGTACATCGGGGACAAAGCTGAAGACCTTTATTAGATGTCCGTGGTCTTTGGGCCCTCAGACAGCAGCATGATTGTGTCAATGGCGTTACTTCATGGGCCCAGGAATACTTACAGAAACCGCTGCTGGTGAACACAATCTGCATGCCATGTTGCCAACCGGTCACGTTGTCCCGACTGATGGCAACTAAAGCTCTATCATGTAAAAAGAAAGCCATATTTGAACTTGGTCCAGATGTGCAAGACTCATTTAAAATGGACTGTTTTAAAGTGGGATAGTGTTCTATGGTCAGACGAGTCCAAATTTAACGTTCTTTTTGGTCATCAGGGACGCCGTGTCCTCTGGGCTGAAGAGGAGGGAGACCTTCCAGTGTGTTATCAGGGTTCAGTTCAAAAGCCAGTATTTTTGATGGTGTGGGGGTGTATAAGTGCTATAGTATGGGCAGCTTGTATGTTTTGGTAGGAACAATAAATGCTGAAAGGTATATAAAGATTTTAGAGCAACATCTGCTCCCCTCCAGACAATATCTATTTCAGGAAAAGCCTTGTGTAGTTCAGCAGGACAATGAAAAACCACATACTGCAGCTATAACAGCATGGCCGATGTTGGAGAAGAGTCCAGGTGCTGAACGGGCCTGCCTGCAGTACAGATCTTTCACCTATAGGGAACATTTAGCGGCTCATTAAATGAAAAATACATCAAAGACGACCTTAAACTCTTCAGCAGCTGGAAACATGTGTCAGGCACGACTGGGACCAAATTCTAACACCAAAACTCAAGCTGTTTTAAAAAGAAGAGGAGATGCTCAACCATGATAAACATGCCTCTGTCCAACTTGAGACCTGTAGCAGGCAACATCAAATTTGAAATGAGCTCGTTTTGTTTATAAAATTGTAAAATTTCTCAGTCTAAACATTTGTTATGTTATCTATGTTCCGGGCAGAGCAAGGACACGCTGGAGAGATTATATCTTTCGGCTGGCCTGGGAACACCTCTGGGTTCTCTCAGAGGAGCTGGTGGAAGCTCCCGGAGGGAGGGAGGTCTGGGCCTCACTGCTGAAGCTGCAGCCCCCCACGACCCGACTCCGGGTAAAGCGGAAGATAATGGATGGATGGATCTATGTTCTGTTGTAAATAAAATATTGGCTTCATGTGATTTGAAAGTCTTTTAGTTTTCATTTTATTCAAATTAAAAAAATGTCCCAACTTTTCTGGCATTTCTGTTGTATTTGGATCATTGATCATTTTGTGTAAGTTAATTTTGTTATTGGACAAAAATGTAAATTTTATTACAAAGTTTGGCTGTTACTTTATATATTTTATATTAATATTTTATTTAACTTTTTTCATCATTTAGTAGAACCAAGTCACCTTATTGTAAGTTCATGACCAAATATGTGTCTAGTTGTAGAATACATAGTTTTAATAATCATCAGCCAGTTTCAACACTGTAATAGTAAGAGTCATATTATTGAAATAATTTCTTCAAAGTAAACATCACTACAGGAGACGAGGATATCCTTTTTTTTTTTTTATTTCAATGCAAATTATGTCATTGTAATGTGTGCATGGTTGTTTGTCAATCTGTGGCCCTGGATGGACTGTGACCTGTCCAGGGTGGACCGAAGGGAGCTGGGATAGACTCCAGCAGATCCCCGTGACCCTGCATAGGATTAAACGGGCATAGATGATGGATGGATGGATGGATGGATGAGTTTTTATTTCATCCACTGAGAGAGTTTGCGCCGCATCTGCCACGAGAGGGCGACACAGCGCCAGAAATCTGCACGCGCGGCAGCTCCGATGAACGCCCCTAAACTGTCGGGACGAAGTGACCGGTTGGCAACAAACAAAGGCTATCTGACAAATGACTGTAATGATCTCCGAAGCAAAACCGAGACCATAGATGTCTTTTTTTTTTTTTTTCTTTTGAAGACTGCCCACTACTTTGTTTTGCTCACTCCACTGCGAACTTTGCTGTGCGCACGCGTGTTTTCCACCACTTAAAACTTCTGGTGAGGGAATGTGCTCGCGTTTGAAGCCGAGGCACATACTCCTCTAGGCGAAGAAGGTAGGATTTGAGCTTTACATAAATCATCTCCTTTCGTGATTAATTGGATGTGTCTAAGAATAAACGCAGCTCGAGCTGCGTCAATCCGGGTGTGTGTTTACCGCGCGTTCCTCACGCTCTCATCATGAGAACACGTTACGGCAGGGCACCGGATAATTACAGGCTGCCGAAACTGTTTTGGGGACTGGGAAAGAACAGAAGTCGCTGCCAACACACGCACCTGCACAGCGCTACTTTGCCCGAGGCTTTAAAGGCAGTGTTCACCGCGGCGCGTCTGTCTCTGTCACCCAGCTCCTCACCGCCCCCTCCTTCACACGCCCTGTTGCCTGCGCGCCTTATGAGAACGGTGCCAGTTAGGTGTGTGTGCTTGATGAGAAAATGTAATCCATTCCGATCTCGACTGCACCTCCCAGATCGTTTAAGATAATTGTGGAGAAAGTGTGTTTAGCCCCGAAGAAGAAAAGCACACAAGCGAAGAATGCAGAAAATGTCTCAATAGTACAGTGTGTGGATTTAGCCTCGTGATCAGAAAAACAGACGCGGTCGGAGTCAATATTTCAAACAATGTTCCGTGTATGTATTTATGCAGCCTCACATTTCAACCTCATATGACAGAATGCAAAAACAGGAAAAAAAAAGTCTTACTTGTCCTTCCCTATGCTGCATTTAGTGCCCAGCATTCTCACAAGGGTGGTTTTATGTGCAGAGAAAGAGGCATGGAAAAGAAGACCTTTCCTTTTGAGCTCACAGATTTGCAGTAATTACAGAATCACTTCCATATGTGGATCTCTGGCTGCCTTCTCTCTGCCCCCACCACCCCTCTTCTCCACTGTCCTCTCTTTTTCCCTCTCCCCTCTTTCATTTGCATTCTCCCCCATCTCTGCTTTTTTTTTTCTTTCCTGCATGTATTTTCTGGCCTCCCTTCATGCAGTCTGAGCATTTTTTTTTTTGCAAAACCACAGCTTAAACAAAGTTTATGATAATCAGAACATCCTGGCATTTTTGGCAGATGGCAGTGAGTTTTGGTGATTCAATCAGTCCATGCTTGCCAGAAAAAAAAAAAAAAAGTGATTTAGTGTGGGAGAAGAAAAAAAAAAAGTGGCGACATGGGATGGGTGAGGGGAAATGTTGAAGAGTACGGATATTTGAAAAAGAATGGGAGCTCAGTTAAGAATTGGAAAGGCAGGAACAGAACGTGAAGAAGAAGGGAGAGGTGGAACAGAAAATGAGGGAGAGAGAGAAAGAGAAGGAGGGCTGGAGTAATGCTTTTTGACAGAGGTGAGTTCAAGATGGGTTCATGGTGACATCATGGCTGATTTTTGAGGAAAGTATAGACAGGAGAGCCGTTCACCTTTCATTGGACACACATGTTGGGGAATAGGCAGAGAGCGCTCATTTGCTGGCACACACGCTGGTAGCTGTGTCGACAACCTCTGAGTGCACCCTAAAATATGCACAAGGAGTGCGCACACATGCACTTTTTATTTTCTCTTTTCCCTGTAGTTTCATATGCAGTAAAACGGCTTTTGGCTCTCTGCTCTCTGTTTCCAGATTTGGGTTCATTTGTTTTTGTTAGAGTGTTGGTATATGCCCCTCGGTCCCTCACACATTTCTCCTTTTGCCATGAGTAACTCATTTTCCTGTGAGTATTCCTCTGTGTATGTTTTTACTTGAAGGCAGTTGGACTCTAAATGAGGACGCTTTGCCAGGTGGAATGAATGCACTCCTTCATTTCACAGGATGTGTGTATAAGTCTCTAACCAAGAAAGTGCAAGGAGAGTGTACATTTGTGTGTGCGTGAATGTGTTTCTGCCTGCGTGTGTGTGCAAATTACTATTCAGTAGGATGTGTGTGTGTGTGTGTGCTTGCTGCCTGTCTCAAAGCAGCATCAAACTTCACATGACATCAATCTGATTGTGGGGAAATAGTGATCTCATTATGGGCATTTTTATTACTGATTGAAACCCACCACTGCGGGCATCAGCTTCCTGTACCACTCCCTGCCCACTCCTATTTCACACCTCTTTTTCTTACCCTGCTTGCACTACTGGCCCCCAGATCCCTCACTCTTTTCCCCTCTTCCTCATCACCCTGTAACCTCTCTGCGCTCACTTCCTCTCCTTCATCATCCCCCTTTCCTCTTTCTTTTTTGCCTTTTCTCCTCTTCCTCTGCTAGCAGGCCCCAGGCGTTTACTTTGTTGCTCCGTGAATGCTAATACAATGAATCTAAAGTGGAAACACACGACTGAGTAACATGTTGCCATGAATATTTCATATCTTTCTAAACACACCCAGAGACGCTGCAGAGCTATGTGCTGAACAGTGCATGTGTTTGCCGGATGGCTTCCTGTGAGGAACACCATCTCTTACGCTTGACTTTTGGTGAGAGCACTGTGTGCTAGGATTGATGTCAGGGCAGAGCGTTATGATGTCATTGGCTGAAGTTAATGATATGAGAATGGCAAGGGCCATAGGCCATGTTTCCAGTGGTGCCAAGAGACAGAGATAGCACCCTGATCTGTCTTCATTATCCCCCACTCTGCAGCCTCCTAGACACAATGATCATAAATCTCTGCCTGGAGCACACTTCACTGACACTGAAACACAAACACTAGTAACCTCTGACCTTCTCACTGCTACTGCCTACGCACACTCATCCATGAACACAGTCTCATGCACATACACACATATTACAGCACAGTGCAAGATGAGCACAGCTCAAAACGCATCCCCTGCTCAAGCTCACTGTCACAGTTTACAGTTTAGGGACCCCAGCATGTGCATTGTGTGGACAGTGCACTGACACACTCTGTTTTTATGCACTTGACTGCACATCCTGACTCAAATGCATGGTCTCAATCAGCCTGGTGGTCTCACATTGACTGACAGCCAACACATGCCTTTTCTCATCACTTTTATGTAGTAATGGGTTTCGAACTGCAGTTGTATTTACCTCCTTCTTTCCTTTTACATTACTTCTGTTTTAGTACCACTATATAAACAGCTTAGGGATTTCTATTAGCAGTAGTGCCCTCATAAGCAACACATAAATCAAATGAAAATGAGATAAGGATCCACTGAGGGGTTTTTTTATTGCAGCGTGGCTTAGGTTTGTGTTTGCTAAACGTAAGAATGCAATAGAAAGGCAAAGTTCTCACTTGGTGCTTATCCTTTCATTCATCCTGATCGTGTACTGGGAGATCCACAGCAGAAGCGTTTTAAAGGAACTGTTCAGTGGGCTACGCTAGACCATAGTGCTGGGCGATATGGAAAAAATCATATATCACGATATGGACTATTTTATATCACGATAACGATATATATCACGATATACCATAATAAAGTATGTTTTCAGTTATTCTCTGAAAAGTTTGACAAAAATGTCATTGCTTACTTTTCAACTTAATTTTGAAAGGACATTTAGCTGAACTGTCACAAACATACATTTTAGTGCAGCAAAAACAGGTAGGTACAGAGGTACAGTAGCTTTCACATTTTTTTTAAAGTGCACAACAGTTTCTGAGAGGAAAAACACATTTTTGCACTGAAGTTCAGCTATAAAAAAATAAACAAAAATTATTTTTCAACTTTCTGAAATCTCTAACCTTGTAGTGCAAAGTTTGCAAACCAATATAAAGTGTCTAAAGTAAACATCAGGGTTTAAGGCATTAACCATTAATAAAAGTGCAAACATAAAAAGCTACTTTGTAGAAGTAGATATGATTCTATCAAATTTATCATTGCAGGTTATTTAATTACATATTTGCTGTAATAATTGATAAAATTAGGTTAGAAACAATAGAAACGATAGAAGAGAAATGGCACGATATACACTTTTATATTGTCCCCACGATATATATCGTCATATTGCCCAGCACTACTAGACCATATGTGGCTGTAATGCTTAGAAGGACATGGTAATAACAAGAGAAAGACAGAATGGCTTGGGTTCTTTCAGCTGGCTTGACTCTATCCCAGAGACATATAAGAGTAAATGTAAGTGAGGAAAAGATCTATCTTATTGGCAGGCCAAAATAAGCAGCTGACCTCACATGTACAGGTAGCTGGGAAGAGAATAATTCCACGTGCTGTATCTCTTGAAAGTGATGTTTCAGAGAGAGCAGTGCATATATAAGATATTCAGTATTTTATGCTTTGTTTAAATGAGTTGTTTACATCAAAAGGAAATATACTGTACATATACGGCGGTTGTGTCTTTGATTGAAGACGTGAAAAGGTAAAAGTGGCTGCTGAGGTGCCAGTTTAGGTGTGCCTGCTCCTCCTAGCCTTGAGGTTTGAGGTACTCTTCATAACCAAAACATCTTGAGAAACATTGCATTGAGAAAAACAGGGCACACACCCAGACCACAAACACATAAACAGAGATGTGAAACATATGATCTCATATGGAGAGAGGGGCACGTTCAGGGGCACACCCAGATCTGTTGTTGCTGCTGCTGCACTGAGCTGCCATCTCACACGGGACTTCCCTGCAGCTGATGTGCCAAACCACCGATCTCGAGCTGGATTCATTTAGTCACAGATATCCGGCTTTTTAAAGATAATCTTGACTTTTACAAAATATCCTGACAGCACAGTCCTGGTCAGGGTATACACAGATGTTGTGCATCCTGAAAGAAAGAAAAAAAAAATGTTTGCTACGGTTGCCAAACTCTGGTTTTCATTAATTTCCACCATAATATTTTATCACATATCAGTTTTCTTGTGTCCAGTACTTGCTTAACGTGTTTCAAAATGTTTCTGTTTTTAATATTATTTGCCGCCAGTGCCAGAGTTGCACAAAAAACATCTACAGATTGTCCCGGTACGGGAAATAAAAGACAAGTCAATTAAATAGATCCAAACAGGAATTCACAACCAATGATGCAAACATGTAAAGTCTAGGAAGAATAAACCTACTTGTGTATAATTAAAACAGTTTGCGTGCTAAATCAGAACAATGTGAAGTGGATGACCTGGGAAACTGAAACTTCCTCTCCGAATAAGCCTAGCTTACTTCACTTATTGATGAAACAAGAATGATCTAAGATCACAACATTGTGAACTGGCTATTTAATCAGGAGTGGAAGGGGAAGAAAATCACACAAGAGACAAAGAAGGCAGAGAAAATTAAAAACAGAAACTTAAGCTGGCTGGGCATTTTTTCCCCTCCAGGCATTTTGTGGCCTGTGAAAAAATGTGCTGTATATTTGGAGTGTCGGAGTCACGTGAAAAAGGAAGGCTTTATGAATCACAGTATAATTATTTCTTAGTGAGAGAGTGAGTGAGTGTGTGCCTGTCTTTGGGGAGTGAAAGAGTGATTTTAAAAGGTAGCGACTCAGAGAGGAGGAGAAGGAGGAGGAGGAGAGCGCAAGAGGGGGAGTGAAGGAACGAGTTAGAAGCTCACTGCTGCTCTGTCTTTGCTGTTGGAGCGACTCTGTTGAATGTGCACACATCTTATCTGCCTTTCATTGGCTCGTGCCGCTCATCAGGCCATTTTGTCAGGGATCTCATCTGTCCATCTGCATCATCAGTGCAAGTGCTCGTAAGTAACTTTTGCCTAAGTTTGGAACCGGTAACTGAAGTCATTGTTTGTTTTCCTTTTTCTCGCTCAGTCTCAGGTAACCGAAGGAGAGCTTTTTAAACTGAAGGCAGAAACTGTACATGCGGGACACTTGGGAAGGTTTTAGACAAATAATCACGGTCCAAAAAAACAATCAAATTTTCATGTGTCAACACAAAAATATCTTGACAGACACGTTTGTTTGCATGCTTTGTTTCAGTTTGTTTGTGCCTTTGTTCGTTATAAATGTGAGCGTGACACTAAGTTTATGTGAAAACTAATTCAACCATGTGCGTGTGCTTGCATGTGCCTGTGTATGCAGATGTGCTTGTTACTGAGTGTTTCAAGTGTTATCCAGTGCCTGTGGAGCTCTTTATTATTGGCATATGTGTGTGTGTGTGTGTGTGTGTGTGTGTGTGTGGTTGCTTGTGTTTGATGTGTATCCACCAGAGGACTCACCAGTCCTTGACCTGTTTTTTCTTTTATTTTTTTATAACTAGCACATGAAGACTTGGAGAAGAGAGGCATTGTTTTCCATGTTTTAAACAGTACCGGCTTATTCCTGTGGCGTGAGGTGTGTCTGCAACTCTGGTCTTGGTTTACTTGGATGTTTATTCATCGTGCTTCTATAGCTAGCAGGATGCCAGTAAAGATTATTCAGTGATGTTGGCATATGTTCCAGGTTAACTGGTTCTGCTTGTTGTGATCATGTGCAACGTGGTGGCATTTAAGCACTGTGTGATTTGGATATCTAATAATGATTACACACCTAACACCAGAGAGTAGCGTTCCTCCGTACCCATTTTGATTTGTTTCTGAAAGGTGACTGGTTAGCAGGCAGACTGTTTCAGCTTTGCACCTGCTGTCCGCCCCTTTGTCCCCCTGGTGGGGCTGATGTAAGAGCGACTGAAGTGAGCTGATCGACTGTGGGATGCTTGTTTTGAAGCCAGCAATATCAGTGTAACCCTCTGCTGTCATCTGGTCTGACACAAAGTAGTGACATCTGGAATGACGGGGCTCATCTTTGCAGTGAAGAACTGTCACAGCACTCTTCCCTTCCTCAAATGAGCCTCCCGTGGGACTTTTACGACAGCCTGTCCATTCAGAGCAGCTTTACCTTCACAGTGGATGGTCACAGCATATTTCTTAGTCTCAGTGACAGTTTGGAACCAAGTATCATTTTAGCTCACTCTTAAACGCGTCAGATCAGTCTGTACACATTTGATTGTTATGACAGTAATTAGCCTCAAGTTTCATTGGCTCAAAACTATCTTCCTAATTTTTCTCATGACTATTTTCCCGTTAAGCAACAGACGTGCTTTAAAATTCTTACCACTTGAATTCTGTAGTGTCTGTACGTGCATGCTAGCATGATATAGTGCTGATTTGTATTGTGGGTCCATGGGGTTAATAATTAGTGGTAGTTTCTTTTTAGTGTCACATTAATGTGACTCAAAACTCTACATAAAATGGCAAAATCTTAAGAAGTAGAGATTAAGATAACAAATCAAAATCAAATAATCATTATGTTAATTGTCTGAATCTTTCATTAAATAAATACATCAGAGTAAAAAATGCCATCGCTCTGTGTCTGTAGACATTTTTTTTTTATGAGAACTCCTGACACAACAGTTATCTCACAAAAGCTTCTGTGTTGCAAAATCTGCTAACAGCGTTTCTTTGTGACATGACTTTGAGCGGTAAATCAGGGAGTTGTTGGTACCTGTCTCTTCCTGGAATTTCTATAGCAA
This sequence comes from Hirundichthys speculiger, assembly GCA_018398805.1. Classification (NCBI taxonomy): domain Eukaryota; kingdom Metazoa; phylum Chordata; class Actinopteri; order Beloniformes; family Exocoetidae; genus Hirundichthys; species Hirundichthys speculiger. The sequence continues at coordinate 5,114,410 of JAGFBZ010000479.1, forward strand.
TTAGAACCAAGTGGCAGGAAGGGGTTAGCCAGGTGATTTTAGAGGAATCAAGGGGCTCTGTGCTACCACACTATAATTAACCAGGAAACTATTTGCACACAATTTCCTGTGTCTATTTTTGCAGGTGTTGCATTCTGATTGTGAAGATTTACATTTCCAGCCTGCTTCCAAGTCCTCATAATAAGGGCTATTGGCACAAAGTGAAACTTGTGTGGAAGTGTGCTCGTTGTACATGCTGTACTTGCATGTGTGAGCTTGGGCCTGCTCGTGTTGCTATGATTCCTGCGGCTAAAGGCAGCGGCGGTGAACCCTTCCATTATGCTTTGCTTCATACAGATGCAGGATAGTTTTCTTTCGGAGATGAGAGATAGGAAACACCTTTATAGGTGTTTTCATAGATTGCTGCAAGAAACTTTTTAGTAACAGCAACTTTATCTTAACCTTGCTTCCAGTAATTTCTCAAAGTTTCTGTCTTTGCCTTTTGGCATTATGCTGTGTGTACTTGTTTTGCTGACCGTCTGCTGAAGTCTCTGTGTTGAGTGCTCTGAAGAGCTCCACTACATCATGGAAACAGCAAGCTGTCAGGATGACTTCATCATGTCACAAAGTGTTTTATGTTTCTCTGTGAACTCTTGCTATTTCCATAGCTCTCTGCTCCAAAGCAAGTCAGCACAGCTTATTATGTGTTTTTAGGATTAATCTTTCATGATTTATACATGGTAAGAAAAGAATTACATAATCACACATCAGTGGAAGCCCCCAAAAAAGGAACAAAAAAAATTCTTTAAGTGACAAGTTGTCTCTCTGAGGTGCCTTTTTGCATTGTTGCTATGAGCAAATATGTGTTTGTGGGATGCCAAGAGAAGGCTTATGTCAAACAAGTTTCAGGTAATGGAATGCAGGTCTGTTTGGAAACACCAGAGCGTCTGTCACTCTATCTCTCTTTGAGAGCCATTAGCCAGCCACTTGTTGAAAGACTGGAAGCTGTCAGCTTTTCATCAGATAATAGTGTTGAGGATATTGTTTTCAGAGCCAAAATACTGCTGACGCCAGCAACAAGATCAGATAATACTCTCTCATGATCACATTTCAGTACGAACATTTAAACTTGTATGTACTGCTTTGGGTCTATAAATCTTTGTGATGAGTCTTTGTGGACATATTAAGTGTTGATGATCTTTTCGGTCCAAGCAGTTTGAAAAGCCAGTCTGTCAACTCAGTCAGGAGGACGCAGGGCTGTGAAATCATTGTTTAACTGTTGCGCTATTTGACTTCATCTACAAATCAAACTTAAACGTACCCCTCTCTGCTTCTTTTCCAAAGTCACTGAAGATGAATCACTTGAAAATGTTGACAGTTGGAAGACAGAGGCTGAAAGAACATGCACGGTTTTCTCGGACAGGGGCGTGCAAGTTGTAGATGGAATAAGATCAAGAAAATGCTTTTCCTCCCAGCATGCACGGCACAGATCACCTTTTTATTCAACTTTTTTTTTTTTGAGGGGCAGTGAAATAACAACTCAGTCCCTCTAGTAAGAGTTTTGAGTTGCTTGTACTTGACACGTTTTTATTTTACATTAGTGTTGTGTACACTCTGTTGTCCTCTGTCAAAAAGTTGTGAACTCGCTCAGTTCCAGCATCTGCAGAAGTCACTTAAGAAGGACCTTTGAGTATTCTCTGAAATCTAAAATTAATGCTTTGTGTTCCACTTTACAGGAATAAGAATCATCCAAGAGTAAACAAAGCGGGAAAACTATTGCAGCCAGAATCTTTCTCATATATGCAGAGTAATCACCAGTGGTTTCTTAAGCTGACTAAAAAAAAAAAAAAAAACTTCTTTTCTTAGGAGTGTGGTTTAGAGCTTCCTGAGATGCCGTGATTAATTTGTTCTGTTTGCCTGCAGTTCTTAATGCCTGAGGGGTGTCACTGTGTCACAATGGTTAAGGCACAATTGTTTTTTGCTCAGTGGCGATTTGATACCCTCTGTTTAGCAGTTATTCACTGTCTGGGAACTGTTCTCTCTCTCTGCCTGCCTTTCTTACTCATGCATGATTTCTAGTTCTGCTCCATCTTTTCGGCGAAATCCAAAATCCTCAGCAAACAAGAAAATCTCCTTCTCTATAATCATGCCTCATCTTGTAGTGCTGTCTCCAATTTGACAGTTTGATTGAGTTCATTTTATATGCTACACGGTGTCATGTCCCGGTAAAAATCATTGGATAAGCTCAAGTGTAACCAATGTGTCTGCTTCAACTTGATTAAGTAGTTTGAGATCTGACATTCCACTATTTACACAGAAACAAGCAAAGTAAATTTAAATTACTAACGTTGATTCTCTTAGAAAATTATGGAAAATCCCCACAGAAGAAGCAGCTACAGCCGTGAACCCACCCATCGCTGGCCTTGCTGCTCCTCGGCTGCATGGCCGCCTACTGCCTCCTGCATGCCCCCCAGGCTTAGGGGAAGTGGGTAGGCCCTCGATGCCCATTTGGATCTGGCTAACAGGGGATGAGGTCATTCCAAATTCCCCTTATCCCCATATAGCTCCAGACGGGCTGGCGAAGTGAGCCTACCACAGGACCCGACATTAAACATAAATGGCACAGTAAAAAGCTGCCGGGCTGATGTGACTCATTAAAAAACACTGGCGCCAACACTTTCTCTCTCTTTTTTTTTTTTTTTTAATTAATTCATTATTGTGTTTTGGGAGTGTAAAGTTACTGAGTTTCATTTCAAAAGGTTGTGTCTGTGACATAGCTCGTCATTTTTTAATGCCGTTCTTAATTTTACTACAATTATTTAAAGTCCATTGTCACAGAGGTTCACTGAGTGACAGATACTCTTAATGGGTCCCCTAAAGCTAATTTTGATCAGAGGTTTTTGATGTAGTTTTATTTGGGCGAATGCGTAAGTCACATTATAATTTCTCTGCTATCATTGGATGGCTTTTTCACTTTTCGCCTTTTCTTTCCCAGCTCTGCAGACATATTGTGCTGCCTATATGGTAGTTGGTTGGAGTTCATGAAGGAGATAAACTCAGGCCAGGCGCGTGCGCACGCACACACACATTGTGAGACTGAGTGTTGCTGGCAGTTTTGTTTTTCCAGTCTATACCTCTTCTCCCGTTAGTTCCACTGTGAAATCTTTGGTGATGTTTTTGTGCGTTAGCCACACAGTGGAACCGCTGCACAGGGTCATGGTAAAAGTTGTATAAGCAACAGAGGGATAGAGAAGGGGTTGGGGGAGGCGGAGAAGAGGACTGGGTATGAGAACATGATTATAGAAAGGAGAGGTGGAGGGGAAAGCCAAACAATTTATTTATTTATTTTTTTTGAGGAATAAATTGGAAAAAGTGGAAGTTACAAAGCAAGATATACAGAGAGCAGGAATGAGAGGAGAAAGATGGCAGGCTGTGTTGGCAGGATGGGGGTGGGTGCCTATCGGCGGCTGCTCTTTCCTGAAACGTGGCCACCCGAGCCTGCCTGGGCCCTGGATGCACATGTGGAACAGTTTACTGTAATGGAACTCTAAATTAGTGGTGGTTTGAAGCTGCCTGCAGCAGTAGGGTGTAATTAACTGGCTCTGTTGAAAGAGAAAGAGCCAGAAAGAGGCAGGGAGGGAGCCAGAGCCCTGGAAAAAGGCATGGGGTGAGAAGGGTGTTTGTGTGTGTGTGTGTGTGTGTGTGTGTGAAGGGTGCTCTCACACATGTGACGTGTGGAGTTTTTGAGTGCTTGATTGCATGTGTATGTGTTAGAGTGTGTGGTGCATATGTGTGCATCTTGGAGAGTAGTCTCTTTATTTTTTTTTTTTCTGGGCATGGCGCCACCCCTTAGTGCCCCCAAGTGCCCAGACTCCGTCACTGTTCCTCTGTGCTGTTTTTGCTCAGTTCAGTGGTTCACTGGTTCAGCCTTAGATCTTTTTTCCCCCCTCATTTCTTTGTTTATACCAAATTCATCTCCAATATTTTTCCCTGTCTTTTCTCCCAGATTCACAAGCCACAGCAGTTCCAAATTCCTTGGCTCTGCTCTTTTTCAAAGCCACATTTAAAAAACAAGCTGATCACACCACCCACTCATGAATTCACTCTGAGGAAGCAAAAGCGAAAACAAAACTTTTTTTTAACATATTATTATTCAGATTTTTCCCCCTTCTTGATTTGAAAGTCAACAGCGGGGACAGGCAGTGGACTTGTCTGTGCCTACTGTGAGGAGTCAAAGTGATGAGCAGGCTGCAGGAGGAGAGAGCCAGAATGGCTCTGTGGGACGGGAGCCTGACCTCATGAGAAGATAGTTGGGAGTGACAGCATCAGTTAGCAATCAGTGGATCTCATTCTCCCTACCCACCGTCCTCCTTCCTCCCTCCCTTCTTCATGCTCTGGACCCCGTGTCTGGGCCTCTGGTCCTGGGGGAAAGAGGCGAAGAGGCAGGCTGCTGTGTTAGGCTGGCAGCAGAAACAGAGGAGGTCTTTATAGTAGAGTTCTGGTGATTTAAATCATATGGCATAGCCTGGAATCACCGTAGAAGTCTGGAAGCTCTTCAAAACTGCAGGAACAAGAGCGCTCTCTCTTTATTTCTCTCTTTCTTTTTTCCCCTCGCTCTTTCCCTCTCTCGCTCCCTCCCTCCCTTCTGTTCTTCCCTGTTATAACTTTTTCCAAACTTCTTTCTTATTTTCTTTTCCCCTCATCCAGTCCCAGTTTTTCTGGCTTTTCCTTTTACAGCTCACTCATTATTTTCCCAGCATGTCTCTATCAGTTATGCTTCTAGCTGTCTCACTCTTCTCAACTTCCTTTTCGCTTCTAATTCTCTCATACCTGTTAGTATGAAGTTTACACGCTCTTATGTCATTAAAACTCATCAATTCTGAAGACGGGATGAACACATGAGGTGAATTATTGTGAAATATTGTGGTGAATCTATTAATAGGAAATTAAAAAAACTCTTTGTCCTCTCTTCCTCAGAAGACTGACGGAATACCTCTAAAGTGGACACCGGCGATCCTTCAGCAAACCAGAGGGTTTCCCGCCGCTCATACAGAGGACACAGCACCCTGCTGCGGACCCCCTGGGTGCTTGGTCACCATGACTACCAACAGGGAACAGCAGGTGGGTCACATGACCGGTTTCCCACCTGCTGTCTACCCCTTTCCCTTCAGCTCCATGAGAAGCCACTCCCCTTTCGACCTGCTGACCAACAGCAGCCTGTTTGGGAGATTTGGGGCTGACCTGCCTAAAGAGATGGCCGCGCTCTGTAAGTTACTTTCGTTACTAAGTGTATTTGACTTGTCTTACCCCTTACATGTGATTTCCATCTCAGTACAAGCTTTAAACAACTGGGACTGGAAAGAGAAATTCATAACACTTAAAATTGCACTTCATTATGTGTAATTTTGTGGAAATGGAAACTTTAGGGTCCGTTTGTGATATAGGATGACTAGTAGAAAAATAATCCTCCAAAGAAACCATGGGGATAAGGTCTTCTTTCATCAATACGACTGCTTCTGTGGTTTCCTTATGTGTTTGATGCTTGCAGATGGTGTGGTTGTAACCACAAACTCTGGCTCTGGCATCATGTGTCTCCGTGTGTGTGTGTGTGTGTGTGTGTGGACAGACCTCTCACAAAGCTTTTGTGAGAGAGAGCACAAGTCTGCAATGGGAGACAAAACAACATTCTTCTTTTGTGAGGTGATGAGTGCTGCACATCAACAAATATTTGAAAGTGACCCATATTGCAGTTCTTTATTCTGACGGAGAATGCCGTATACCTAATTGTAGAAGGAAAGGTGAGTTGGAAGCAGGATTCAAACTCCAATTTGAAGTTCCTCTCATGTCAAACTAGTGATTTTAGACTTGACCAGAGAGGGCACTGTTGTACTCCGAAGCTCTAAAGTGAGAAGACGTATGGAAAAAAAAAAAAAGAACACAAAGAGGAGGTTGTTGGCAATCCAGAGTGTTTTTGTGTCATGAAAAAACTAGCCAGATTAGACACACGGCCGACATGCATTGCTCATTGTTCAAAGCACCTGTTTGTCTCAAAACCACAAATCAACAACAGGATTTTTGGTCAGGGTGTATCCTTGTGAAAAACCAAAGCATGTAGCTGATTAGGTCATCAACGTGAGGAAAAGAAAGGCTGAAACAGAGGAAAGAATGGACACTTTTATTGAGGTAAAGGTAAGCAGAGGTTATTTGAAATCTGATCTGAGTGCAGTGTTAAGGGGTGGCAAGTGGTGGTGGAGGGTTAATAACGGGTGTGCGTGGCAACAGCTGAGTGCAGAGCCAGTGCAGTCCCCTTTTCTCCCTCAGCACAGCATGCCCGTGCACTTCTGCAGCCTTTCGGCCGTCAATCACGACTTCAACACCCCCTCCTTTCTTTCCTTCTCACCACCGCTGCCCACCTAATCCTCAAGGTATTTTCACAGAACCAGAGCGCGAGAGAGAAAGAGCACCTGGGGGTAATGTCCCAGTGTGGTGGAATCCAGGAGCACACCCTGCAAGAAAAACACACAGATATGCACAGGCAAACACACCATCAGAGATACTCTTCCCACAAACTCTCTCTCCCTCGCTCGCTAACTCTCTCTCTCGCTGAGACACGTTCACGCTCAAACATACAGAGCAGTTCTTTCATCTGAAAACCAGAAACATACCCCCTGACACAGAATGAAATCCCACCGCACTGACAGATGGATTCTTTTTGGTTTTTACGCTGGCATGAGTTAAAACAAAAACAAGTATCAAAGCACAAATGAACGCAGGCAGCCAAATGCACTGGGGCTTCATACATGCTTGTACTGACTCATCCAGGCTGGCAGTGGTATTGTTCACAAGGGTTAAAGAGTGCAGTTTTTTTGCTGTAAGCTCTCCGTCTAAGCTGAAACAAGACTGGGGTCAAAGATTAAGTCAGAATCACAGTGACAGCTAGCTTCTGCTGAGTGTGTGTAGAGCAGATTTTTTTTAGGAATTATTTTTAACACATCTATTAACCTATATTAGCTTTATAAATATGTCAGTCCAAAGGGATTTACTGTGATGATTAAAACTCACAGATTCACGGTTCATTATTGTCCAATGTAAGAAAAAGCCCTGTGATGTCATCACATTGCTTATGTTCGATAAACAACACCAAAACCTACGTAATCATCAGTTTCTACAGTGGAGAACTTTGACTCTCTTTTTTATTTTGGTATTTGTAAAAAGTTAGTATAATATCTCCTCTTTTTTTGTGCGTTGACTGGTATAATAGTAGACGATCTGTAACATTTAAAACTCTTTTGCGCTGCATCTTTCTTGCTAAAATACGGCTCAGTATCCAGTTTAAATTGTGGCCTCTCAGTGGAAAACTCTACGTTGTTTTTATCGGCTTTTAAAACATCCCATTGAAGTATCCCTTGACAAGGAATGTTACAAGTCATTTTGCTGACAGCAGCCTTATTCCCGGCTCTCTTAAATGTTAGTGGGGAAGACAAAAGGCCTTGGTTTGGACGTTCCCCAGGCTCTGTTTTCTTTTCCTTTTGCTTCTTCTCCAGAAGTTGGCTTAACAGTCCTATTCATTGTTTTCAAACCTGTCTCTTGGCCATACTGAGAAAATATCTTCCATATAAAGGGCACTGTGGATATTTCTCTGTGTCTGTGAGCAGTGCATAGCTCTGTCTTCTTGTCCAGCTTCAGAGATCTCTGTGCGTAGTTGTTGGAAAGGTAGCCCCAGAGATCTTTCTTGGGTGTGCACTGTGCTGATCAGACCAGGCACCTCCCACGACAGCGGTCTGTTATGGCACCAGACTGTCTTTGGAAATACCTGTTTTGCACAGAGGTGGGAAGAGACAGGAGCGAGGAGGGATGGGCTGGGCTGACTGCTTTTCATCAGCCGTAACGCATACATGGAGGAAGTAAAACCTTTGAAAACTATTACTTCACTATAAGTGAGCCTGCTGCAAAGCTCCCATCTTTGCTGCTCAAATCAGAATAAATGGCAAAAGTGTTTGCTGACCCGTGCGAGGATCTGATGGCCCTTTGTGCAGTTTGTATCACAGGGTGTTATCAGTTTATCCCTGTCATTATGGAAGCCCTTCAAACAAACAGTTGGAAGCCCATTAAGGCTACTTACTATGTGATAACATCGTCACTGAGCCCTGAAACACCTCTCTAAGCTTTCACCAATCAGGGCCAGAGCTCTGGCCCCAAAGGCACCCACAGGGATGTTTTGAAAAGCTAGTAGGCCATTTCCTTCAGTCCACATGGCTTGGCCCAAAGTCTCAAAGCCTTCGCTGGGCTTGGACCTCCCATTTATACCCTAATTTGTCAGTTGCATTGAGTGATAGACACAGAAAACTAGAGTAAGTGGTAAATGTCTGCATTGCAGTTGCAGTTGGTGATATTAAAAGCATTTTATTAAGAGAATGGAATGACTGGCCTGTTGAAACCTGTGCAAAACCTTCCTGAGCCTGCTTAGTCACATCTCTGGTGGAGATGGAGCAAAGAGCTGGTCATGCACTTCATCTCATGGTCATGTGTTGGCCATGGAACAAATAAATAAACACATTCACTAACACTAGCATACCGGCCGCCTTGCTTATGTGCATACTTTCTTTGTCTCTGTGCACTCAGATACAGAAACACATGTTTGCGCACACATGCAGCTCACAAAAACTAACACAGGCAAAAAAGGGGAAAGAACTGAACTGTTCCAGCAGAAAAACAATATCCTCATGCAGAGTGACATAATTAAAAACACTCATTGCATTCTCAAACACACACACACACACACATGCGCATACTCATAAAGAGGTTATGTTGGCTTAGGGAGCTCTGGGAATTGCGTAAAGGAACCATTTTGGTGGGAAATGTGGTATGACAGGGAATGTAAAAAGGAACCTTTAAATGGACGAGAGGGACAAGTGAAGACTTCTCTGGTCCACTGGAAGCTAAGCAGAGCACAAACAGCACATTGTACCTCGTTATTTATTTTCATAAGTGCTGAGTTTCAGCCCGCCCCTGCTGAAGGCAGGTCAGTGCGATATTGATGGTATAGGTTTGCATCTGTGTTCGTGCACACATGTGTTGATGTGGGTGCACTGTATGTTTGAGAGAAGGGAGGGCGGGTTACGGAAGAAAAAGCAATTTATGTGTGAATATGAAAACAATGATCTTAGCTCTGCTACTCCTCACCTCTTTGTAGACAAAAGGCCTCCCTACACACACAAGAAAATTGAACACCCATCTCTTATTTACTCCTTTTGTCGGCTCTTAAGAAACAGTGACGCCACTTTTCTTTTGAAACTGTGAAAGGCCTTTAGTGACACCTGAGTGTTCACCTCTCTGTTTGCTCTTCAGAGCAGCATTAATCCATCCCTGACCTCCTCCAATCTCTAGTTAAATAGTCCCCAGAGGGACCACTTGGTTGTGTGGCATTTAAAACACAAGGCAATTGAGTACAACGATACAGTTAAACAAAATGTAAAAAGAAGATTTAAAATGCATAGATTTCATAAGATTAAATAAGTGCTCTTAGTTTAAGTGCCAATTTGCTGTCATTTACTCCTCTTTCTTAGCTTTATTAGAGAACTGTTTACGAGCTCTAATCTGATGCCGCTTGAGAGCCTTAAGATTGTAGCAGTTCAGCACTGGCTCTCAGCCATGTCCTCTGCAGAGACCTTTCCATGTTTTCCAACTCTTTTGATAGTGTTATGTTGTGTATATGATAAAATCCATCAATGTCTTTGCAATTTAGCATCAAGACTTTTTTTTTTAAGCATGACACAACTCTTGTAGTCTGTTGTTGCCCAAATTGTTATCACAGCTGTTCTGAAAGTTATCAGTGACAAACAAATCTAGAAAAATCTACTCTAAAATGTTGAGCCATCTGTAATGAGACTTAAATGATCTGCAGACAGTTTATTTATATTTGTCTCAACTTTTTAGTAATTGGGATTTTCATCAATTCTAATCATTTAAAAAACATTGAAGCTGAAAGTTTGAGTGCAATAAAGATCCTTGTCAGGAAAGGCCTCACAGGCAAAGGTCTTCAGTGATGTTTGCGGATATTTATTTACTTATCTGCTGATTTTTATCACTGTGAGATAAGACAATTCTGATGTAAAGCTTTTCATCATTGCTTTCTCCTGTTATTTTTATAGTTGTCAGTTTTAGATAATCTCTGATGATGTTGGACAGAGCTTTAACTTTTATCATGAACAAAGTGTAAACTCAGTTCAACAAGTTTTTTTTTTCAATTCTGATTTTACAGGGCTGCATCAAGTTTTGGAGTACACACTAATAACAGTAAATCAAGTTTTGACCACAGTGTTCAATGCTGTGAGTGCCAACGCCTCATCAGGGAAAGCGCTGTGACTGAGCCATCTGCTCCCTGGCATCTCTGCTCCTGTGTCCATCATCTACATAGCAAATTAGCAATGCTAGGTCTGCCATTTGTGTGTGCTTGCGTGTGATGACAGGCTGTGCAGTGCTGTTTGGCCGTGTCCTTGACCTATCAGTGAGGCTGGATCCTCCTTGGCTTTAACAAACAACTCTGCATCGTCTGACATCCCTGCTTTCATCTCCCTAGGCGACCACTAGCCTCAAGATGACAGCCCTCTGCGGTGCTCCACTCCCTTTTGGAAATCATTTTCCTTACATTGCCTTTTTAAAATATTTTTCGGCAATGATTCAAGAGACGTGGGAAAATGGAAAGAGAAGTTCACTCTCTTTGTCCTGTCATTTTAGGGACCCAGTGAAGGTTTGTGTGAAACTAAAAGTGAGCGGACTATCTCGCACGATATCCACTGTAACCCTACTGGCTTATGCACTCAAGTTCTTTGCTCTGTTCCTCCCCCCCACACACACACACAGACACCCCCCGTGCCTTTTTTTTTTTTTTTTCGTCCTGAGCCTTCACCTTGGATTTCCTGTCATTATCCCTCTCTGCAAGTGTGAGCCAATTTGCCCCAAGTCCTGGAAAATTTCTGCAACTTTATGCATCTTAAGTGTGCGTGCTTGTGTGACTGCATGACTGCGAGTATGAAAATTCAGCAAAGGTCGCTGGTAAGCGAGGGGTGACAGAGTGAACTACACTTCTGACGTGATGACAGATGAAGATAAAGAGGCTACTATTGAAATTGTGAGATCTTTTCAGGCAAATCTTTGTGAGCATGTGCAAGATGGAAAGCGAGCAACGGCAAGAAAGGAGGGTTGGGTCCTGTGAAGGCGAGGGAGGGCACACAGGCCCAAGGCAGTCCTATGAGAAGAAGATGAGGGTCTGTAGTTTTGGCTGAACAACTATGAGATCTATATATTTTTTTCTTTTTTTTCCCTTTCCGGATAACACGGGTAGCAGAGTGTCATGACAATGTAGACAGAGGGAGAGAGATAGACAAAATGGAAAAAGACATTTCTGAAAGATGGCCAAAGCTGATAGCTCTCTGAAAAGTAGCTCTGTTAGGCCTTTGGTGGAACCAGCATGTGAACAGAGTCAAACATGGCTGCTCATAAAACAAGGAGGGGGGTGGTGGTTCTCTCACAAGTCATGCGTTGCTTTCCCTACAAATCTCCTCAGTGGCACAACAGGTATATTACAAAGATATACTGTGAGAGAGAGATAGACGACCGGATAAGGTTACGTGCCCTGTCACAGCTGAACACGTGTAAAGCCTGCAGCCGGTTGAACACATGATGAATTCTTTGGAAAACAGAAAAAAACAATAAATGAAAGATGTGTTTCTTTATCTTACTCTGGTCAGTGACAAAAAGGAACTGTAGTGGTCAGGGCAAAAAGAGAGGAAGGAGTATTTTTTCAGGGCATTAAGAAACGAAACAAAATAAAACCAAAAACGGAACAGTAGTGCAACCAGCCCTTTCTTTGTGAATGCCTCATGGTTGGATTGCAACGCCATAGCTTAAATAACATGAGCATAAATACATTTTATTAAAATGAAAACGATTGAAAATATATTTTTAGTAAAACAACAACCTGGACTGGATGTGTGTGTGTGTGTTCTGTGTAACCTGAACCTGACTTTAGTGGGAGGGCATCCTGGACTGCATGGTGTTCAGTGTCTCTATCATCACCAGCAATCTGTTTCAGCATGTCCACGCACTGCACACATGCCCACATCAGAAATGCAAAAAAAACTCTGCATTCCTTTCAAAATCACCCCACTGTGTTCTGCGCAACGGCTTGTCTTTATTACCTCACACAGCACTGCGTTGTTGACAGTTTGGCTGGAACCTGAATGACTGTATACAGAGGAAGTGGCAACAATGTGTTGTATACGTCTTATCTGTAATTGGCATCAGTGTGTCAGACACTAGTAAAGCCTGATTTTCCTGGGCTCCGGCTCACGTGTCACTATAAGCAGATTTGGTGCAGGCTTGCTAAGCGTCCTCGTCTTTTCTTTGGTTGAAGACAAGAAACAGACTTATTAAGAAAGAAAAGTTAAGATGTTTCGGGTGAGTGTAAGATCTATTTTAATTACTGAGATTACACGTAATTGAAAGCAGCAGCCAACACAAAATGATCAGTGAGCTGGCAGCCACTGAAAATAAAGTGTATCCCAAACCAAGAACAAATACAGAGTACTTTTGTCAACTAAAACAAATCACGCAGTCAGGGAAAAAAATGGCCGCAGGGAAGTTGATGAAATCGAGTATTTGCAGGAATAGAGGGGGAGAAAAAAAGAATTAAAGAGAGTGATGGAGAGACTTGTGAGCCAGAGAGTCGGGGAAAGAAGGAGGGAGGGCAGGATAAGTTTGGGGGGAAAGTTAGTGGCCCTGTGGGGGTTTCTTCTAGAGTTCAACCTCTCTGGCCGGAGAAGGAAGGGGAGGAAGGAGGGGAGGGATGGGGAGGCAAGGACAGGCAGCTTAGGTCAGCAGCAGTATGGAATATGTGTAGATTAGATTTTAAACTCACTCTGCAAACCCTCTAAACCCCGGCCAGAGTCGCAACTTGCAGTGCCGGCTGCCAATAAGTGCATAACCTGCAAAGTTAGTGGTCTGAATTATAGGCTCAAACACAGTAAAACGATATGTTAAAACCAGGGGAATCAGATAGGCTCCATAAATTTCCAAAAACAGAGGGGTTTCAAGTGTGAGCACATGATATTATAAATTACTACTGCTGCAGCTCGCCGGTCCAAGGAGCAGCCCTGGCGAACACCACCTATGTTACATAGAACATTTGAGCGCTCAGGGATTAGCCACTTTTTGGTTTCCAGGATGCTGCATGAAAGTAGCAGTGAGAGGGGGGGGGGCAGGAAGGACATGAAAGATGAGTGTGAGTAGAATACATGTGGGTCATAAAAATGTGACTGCAGGCAGTGATGATTTAATCTGAAATGCATCCACCAACCAGGACATTTTTTGAATTGCTGCGTAAAGTATCCAAAGGTAGAAAAAGAAAAGAGAGTCATTTTGAACACTAAATTGTTAGTAGCGCTCTATTCTCGTCGTCATAAAGCTTTCTTTTATGACTCGACAGCTGCACGACAAAACACATAAAAACTACAATGTTGCTTACTGTTTGATGCAACAAAAGAGCTATTACACGTGTGTCTCTTTGTGTGACTGTGTGCAAGTGTGAGTTTCAGCCCACATTTGTTGTTTGTCTGCACGTGCACGCATGTGCCAGTTTAGGAATAATAAACCAGATGTCTCAACTGGAAAAGTAGTTTTTATGTCGGTAAACGCTGTAATGAAAATCATTTGAACGTAGACAGAAATGTGAAAGCGTGGTTTCTTTCATGAGACAGGAAAAAGAGTTAAGTGTTAGACAGAGAGGGAGGGAGGAGGGAGGGCACTGTGTGTTTATGGGGAGCTAGCCAGCAGCACAGATTGACAGGAAATGGTGTCTTTTTTGCCTGCTGGGCTGTACCACTTCTACTGGTGTGACGGGGGGAGATGAATGTGCGGCGCTCACAGACTCAAGCGATTCCATTATCATATATCTCCCATTGTATCAGGCTGTTTGCTTTAGCCCAGCCAGAGTCTCTCCGTCTGCTGAGCAACAGTTAGAGCCAGTGACAGGCTTTTTTTTATTGACCCCACGCCTGCTATTGATTTTCCCTGATTTACAGTCACAATGGGGACATTAGAGTTTTTTTTTTCAAATTTAATTAAATTTTTTTAATTGACTTATTTTATCCATAAGCAAAACAGTCACAGTTAAAGAAGGCGAAAGGTGGGTTTTATGATGGGAATCATAATGAATCAAGTTGTTTAATGTGGAAGTGTCAAGTGGGTTTTTAAATAATTAAAATCATTACCTGTACTACCTCCTCTCATCTGCACCCTTGCATCTCTTTGCAAAGCTTTTGCAGATATAAATCACAAACAAGGTCAAGTGAACCTGTGAAGAGTGTGTCCAGCTCATGGTGTGTTTGTATATTGGGGGCATTTGTCTGTGTAAATGCACTGCAGGGATTAAGCAAGGCAGCAGTCATTTATCACTGTTAAAGCACTTCCAGGGGGAAAAACAGAAAGTACTGCCCAGCCTCTGTTCCCTCGAGCTGACAGAGAGAAGGGAGGGATTTTACCCTGGCATCTGGTTTCTGGGTTCAACCACTGCACAATGTTCTGTCTCTCTCTGTCTCTGGCTCTCTTTCTGTGACACACACACACACACATACACACACACACACCCGGTCAGAGGCTGGGCTTTAATATGGTTATGATTAGAGATGGGGGCTTAGAAGAGGGAGGGGAAGGGGACTCATATTTACTGCAGAGAACTGGGGGAGGTGCAATGTGGAGGCAGACAGGGACGAGATCTGAATGGGTGATGGTGTGTATGTGTGTGTGTGTGAGTGTGTGTGTGAGTGTGTGTGTTTGCATTAGGAGCTGAAATGCAAAAGATGAAAGCAACACCAATAGAACGAGGGAGGAAAGGACAAGAAGAATGGGAATAAAGTTTTCTCCTTCAAGCAGAGCAGTTCTTCCTCCAGTGCAAGCTCTGCTGGAACGGTCCCTCTCCCCTCCCTCCAGCTCTCCTCCCCCCTGAGTTCCTCTCTTTATCCCGCCCTCTCCATGTATCTCTCCACCCCCTCTCAGAGCGTCATGCCTAGGCAGTTGGTTCGCTCCCCTGTGTCTGGGCTACAGCAAGAGCTGTGAGAGGCTGTTATTCAGGTCTGTTACAGCAGACAGGGAGCAGCTCACCCAAGGGCAGGGGAGAAAGTAGAGAGGCAGAGTCACGCTCAGCTCAGCCCAGCCAGGCAGGAACCAGATCTGCATTCCAGCTTAGACGGAAAGAGGGAAACTCAGCATCAGCAGGAAAGCACAGCACAGAGAATGACAGCAAGAGATAAGTGAAGGGAGGGAAGGGAAGGTAGCAAATCCAGATAGCTGTTGTTGCTGTGTTTTTTATCAGTGCCTCAGAGAGTGACGTGAGCAGTGTAAGCAAGCCAGGACACAGGTAGGACTGAGTGTTTTGCCCTGAGGGTCGGGGGGTACCATGTTCGACTGTATGGAGGCTCTGGGAATGGGCCCCCGTCAGCTCTATGATGTCACCAGTCGTGGTGCATGCATGCTGCGGAAGGCGAGCCCCTTCTTTGCGGGCTTGGACCCCTTTGCCTGGACGAGTAGTGCCAGTGTTCAGTGTAAGTGACATCCTGTTTGATTTCTTGTGCAACACAATCATGTCTCTCTCTCTCTCTCTGGCACACACACACACACACACACACACACACCACACACACACACAAATACACACACATTTGTTTTTTTCCTTGCTGGCTTGTTTGCCCCTCAGGGCTCGGCCAAGGGGGCTACTGTCAGGGGCTACAGGGTACAGGAAAAGACTGGGACAGACAGTCTTTTTTTTCTCTCTCCTCGCAGACAGCTTGATCTGCCTGGCCATCTGAAAAAGAAGCTCTCTGCTCTGATATTCTATGCATTGCTTAGCTGTGTTTATGTGTTTGTATGTACTTGTGTGTTCCTGCCTGTGTGTCTATGTTTGACTTGTGGACTCAAGTTTCAGTGACAATGTGAGCCACCTGGGGTTTGACCTTGCCATTTTGGAAAATGTTTTTGTAAGTGACAAGAAGAGAAAACACTCAATTCAGCTGACCTTCTGTTCAGGCGAGTTTTCGTTTCATGATAGAAGTTTGGTTACAAATGACAAATACATGTATACTCAGTTGTATGATTAGAGATAGTAAAAGTTCTTTGTAGCCTTCTGCAGTCTTCATAGATCAGATTTGTTGATGGGCATTAGATGCTCGATGGATAATGATATCCTTCTTGAGCCAAACAGCCATGAATTAATAAGTAGATTAATTATTTAGTGAATATATGAATTAAGAAAAAGGAGTGCATAATCTTAAACATGCTGAAGGAAACTCTGGGCACTTTTCTCAAATCTCTTGCTTTCTCTCATCTTCAGATTGCCTTGCTTTTTCATTTCCTTTCACCACCTTTTACTTCAGACAAGCTTCTGACTCAAACAACAACTAGGGCCCATTTCCATACACTTTGAGGGGGCTGCTGCTGCCACATGAAGACTGTGTGACAGTGGAAAAGGTGTGTGTGTGTGTACTTCTGGGGTGCTGTAAGCAGTGGTATGGTGAGAAAGGTGTGAAGGGAGCCAAGCCAGATATGACAGTGGGAAAACAATCAAGAATCTTAGAGGAGCTGGAGAAATCAGATAAGCCTTTTTAGATGTATTCTTGTTTTTGGGAGCTCCTTGAAGGTGGTTGTGACTTATTTGTATTCTTACTTTTTAGCTCGTCCTGCTCCTTTTTGTTCCCTGTTACTGGCTCTTTGGGGGAGTCATCTGTCTTCATTAATCGTGAAGACACCAGCATTTCAGTGGCCGTCATGCACACTGGCTGAGCTTTAATGAAGACAGATGCCCTGTCAGCAGAGGCTGAGGCCAGAGGGGAATCCAGCCTGCCCAGCCTGCTCTGCTTAGCTAGGGGAGCCCTGATGATAACAAGATGAGATTTGTTTATTTAATCAATCAGGCCTCTATGGCCTTTTAACCCATTCACACACATGCACACATTTAAGAATAGGGCCTCCAGATTCCAGAGGCACATTTTTCTTATGGGTCTCTGTTCCTCAAAAATCGAAAGATATGAGAAAAGTGCTGAGAAGCTGCCCCAGGGGTATGTGATCTGAGTCTAGCTGTGTAGAGCAGAGTGGAGGCTTGGAGGGGTGGGGGCGTGGGATGGGGTGGGGTGTACTGTTTCAAACTCTCCGGGCCCAGTAACCTTTGTAAACAAGGCCCTGCTCCTGCACAAGAAGCCATAATGCCCCTTTTTGCTGAAGCAGTTGCCCCTCATTGTCCTCATCAGTGAAGCTGATGAATTGATGTTTGAGTCTGATATCTCATTAGGCTGGGCCAGCTGCACAACAGAGGAACCAGCCTGGCTCCTAATGCCACACTCACAGAAGCATCCACTCTGCACACCAAATTAACTGATGTGTTCGTGAAGAGTCACCTGACCCTTCCATGATACTTACCGATCAATTAAGAAGAGCTCAGTTGTTTTGTGCTTTGAGGTGTATTTGAGGACACGTACATCTGTTTTAGAAATCTCCACATTACCTATTGGATAACATGTGGAAAATGCAATAAAAATTACGTGCTCCCCTAAATCTTCCGCCAGATGAGTAAGCTCTATTGTCTTGGCAGTAAATCTGCTGCGCTGATAAGTGTCACTACTCTTGGCTGTTAGCCAGAGATAATCTGCGGACTTAAAAGTGTGTGGTCAGTTTTCCTGTTTTTTTGTTCACAAGTGGGAGACCTCAATGTCAGAGGTTAGTCAGAGGCTGCAGCCTGGCCAGTGTCAGATCTACTGCATGTGTGGCGGCCTTGTCAGCCTGCTGAAAAGGGGACCCTTTCAACCAGCCTGTCTTGTGTAATGCTCTTAAGTGCCTTATGCCACGGAGCTGGTTCTACATCTGAGCTGCCCCACACATAAGGATAATGGACACTGATTTAGTCATACGTCAATGAGAACTGAATTAGTCAACTGCTGGGGAAGCCATCTGAGGGAGCCTATGTACACCAATCCCCTCTTTGTCAATGTTCATTTGTGTCGAAGAATGAGGCAATTACATTTAGCAGTTCTGCAGGGTTTAAAAAAAAAGAGGGAGAGGGGGTTTTCTCCTAAACAAAATATAATCATAGTTTTTTTGTTTTGTTTTGTTTTAATCATAGTTTTGATACTCACTGTGATACTTGGAAGCATGTTAGAGCCTGAACAGTAATGGATTACTTTTGCAGTCTATTGGCTGTCTCATATACACTTCCATAGGCACACACCCCTCTTTGTTTTCTCTTAATCTGCTGTTCAGGGGTGAATTGAGGAGCTAATTGAAATGGGGGTATAGATCTCGGCAGCAGTGGCAGGGAAATAAGAGCTTCTTGTGACCGCTGGCGCATTCTGGCCCGATCATTTTCTCCCTGATAGAAGTCTGCAGTTATTTCATTATAATTACAAAAGATTCAATTAAAAGATTAGAATGCCTGTGGGGGCAGCACTTGGAGCAGATAGCGGTGTCTTGGATAGGAGGAGGTGTGTGTGTGTGAGAGAGAGAGTGAGAGATTCAGTGTACGATGGTCACAATTTCAACAAGAAATTATCACCATTGTCATATATATGTACATAAATCTTGTTGATCCTTTCAAGATAATGTCAAAACAATGTGCTGAAGTTATAATGCTTGAGGCAGTTGAAAAGGCCACCAAGCTGTTATTGATACAGCAGCAGGAAACGCCTTCACTTGTCTCTGAAAATAGTTGTGGTGGTGCAAAGAAATGAGCAGTTTTAGATAAACAGTCCGTAAAAAGTTAAATGGTCAAAAGCATATTTCAAAGTTTATTCAAAGAGAATTAATTTTCAGGTCGAATATTAATATATTTGCCATCTGCAGTTACAGAACATAGTATTAGACACAATTTAGTGAACATGTTACGACATCATACTTTGTTTAGCAGCATTAAAGACAGTTTCAGTACTCTGATTCCACAATGATAATTAAATGGGTGCATCATATTAATTATGATTATGATATATATTATTATAACAATAGAATTTTAGCCATATAATGGTTATATTTACTATATAGTGTTACATCACGATATGGAAAACATTTTGATAGCATGAAGCCATTTTTACGATCTACTCATGTGGCAGTATCACACCATCTTGTTCGTAGATCTGTCTCATCCCCGCAGTAATGGCCAAGTACCTTTAATGGGCAGTGAGGCCTATAAATAAACAGACATAATCCCAGCAGTTCCAAATAGTTTAGATAGTTATAGATAGTTTTTTTTGCACAAGCCCCTTTTTATTTGTCTTTTGCACAGAAAAGTCAATGGTAGCCGGTGCTTGCCGTATGGATATATGTGCAAACTCCTTACATGCCATGAGGGTATGTAGTTTTTATGTTTCTGTTTGGCTGGCGTTGGACACCCAGACTGCTGTGTCAAATCCAGAGACAGACAATGTGCCAGGCTGGATTCCTCAGCCCTGTGCTGGAATCCAGCTCTGCCCTAATAGCAGTTTATAGCCTTTCGGCAGCGTCAGTCACACCACTGTAAATAAAACTCATTAAGCACCTTGTGGAGGCACCTCGGATCTGCTGTTTGTGCTATCCTGTCTGTGTTGGTGAGTTTGTTTTCTAGCAGGACTTGGAGAGCGTTGACTCTAAAACACTACAAGAAATCATATTCAAGTGACAGTTTGTGGAGTGCAACATGGTAGAACTGGCTGTTATGAGGCCAGCAGTTTGCAACAGTGTATGAACTTGAACTGAGTGTAAAATGTGGAATTTTATAGACTCTCTCACAATAGATTTGCTGGTCTCAGAGGTATTGTGGCTGCCCACTCCAACACCCATGTCTGGCTGCTGCCATTGTAACTGTTTAGTGTGAACAGCTCTCTGGCTGGCAAGCACCTTTTTCCTTGAACAAAGGCGTGGGCAACTGGCAGACTATGTGTGAATGTGTGTGGGCTATACTAATTTGTGCACCTGAGAGTTCTGCTTCACTGCTGAACACATGATGTACCCTTGCACATGTATGGATGTTTATAGCATATATAGAAGCATGTGTACACCAGCTCAGACCCTTGTGCCAGTTGAATGTTAAGAGAGCAGGTCTGTCACCACCGTGTTATTGACTGACGGCTTGGCTCAAGTGCTGTTAGGGGCTCGCTGTTATGAGAAGCAGAGGCCTTGGACTAGGACTGGTAACCCAGACGGGTCTTACCGTCTCCCCTCTGTGCATGTGTGAATGGATTGTGTTTACGCAGCCGACAACGTTTGGCAGAGAGCAGTGAGCGGCTGGTGTAGTATAGCTATTATCTGAGCTCAGGGGTGGAGAGTGATGGAAGAGATGCAGGAGAGGGAAGAAGAAGGGGAGGGAGGCTCACTGGTGGTGTTTTTCCTCAAACATTAGTCAAATTCTGCCAGTGTGGGTAGGTGCAACTGCCATGACCGTCTTTCTGGCAATGGTGCATTGGTTCATTTGTATACTTGCATTAGTTCATTTGTTTCCGTTTCTACGTGCCCATTTCAGTGTGAGGGCGCCTTTGTGTGTATATTTTGGCCCTGTGAGGAACAGGTGTGTGTGAACTGACATGCCTGTAATTGTGCGCACAGCTGACCGTTTTGGGAATGATAAATGTCAGTGGAACGCTGAACAGATGCTTTTTTTGTGCATCCGTGGGCGTTTCTGTTTATATGTGCACATGCAATCAGGTTACTGTGAGAAATCAAGTTGGATGTGTTCACATCTGAAGAAATTACTGGTCACTAATGAGGTTTCCTTCCAGCCTGCTGTCATATATTTGGAGTCACGAATCACATTTTTTTCCCTTATTACTTTGCACATGTATCCAAGTTTTATAAATAGTCGACTGTACAGCTGTGGAATCTGACTTATTTATTTTAGTTTCTGTGTCCGTTTTAGCCAGATTTTTGATTTATTTTTATACAAGAAAAGGAAGTACAGTTTCAGTAATGAACTTACTTTTATTTAACTGCATTTCTTCGCAGTGATGCATCCCCTTGTGCTTTATCTTTGACAGGTGTTACATGCCAAATCCCTTTTATAAATCTGGCTAAATTTGAACATTGCTATGAAATACAGAGATAAAGTTATGTTAATGTCCCTTAAAAAATACTTTTATAGAAAACAGCTCATTGGAGAAACCCAATATTTGCAAGGTTATGCAATCCTGACACACTGTGATTGCAAATGGGCCCCTGCTGTAGCTTATTTTGCTCTGAATCTGACACAAGAAGTGCATTATCACTAACACACATGACACACACTCACGAGCAGGCATGCACTGACACTGACACAGAAAAAAAAAAGCACATGCTCTTTGCTGGCTATAAACAAGCAGATAATATGTCTCCACTGTAGCATGACCTGTGGCTGATTAAGAGCTGACTTTAGCTGTCCTGTGATCAGACCTGTACTTATCAGCTTCAGCTCTGCTGTATGAACGGCCAGAAAACACGCAGAGAAAACCAGACAGACCAGCCAGCCAGACACACAGGAGGAAGAGCAGATGATAAATTATGGGTTCGTTCAGATGCCCTTTGTGCTGTTTAGGGCACACTCACCAAACTGCCTGAACATGCTGTGACTTCTTACTTTGTGACTTTTTTATCGGAAGTAAATAGTAGTAGTGCCATAATGCACCGTTTCTGCTCCTTATGTTAATGTAACATGCAACTTCCTGCCGTGACATTTCACAGAAGGAAATGAATCATTGTATGGCTTAAATCTAAGCATATCGTCAGCACTCTGCGAGCCTCCACCCAGACACACAGTTGGGCAACCAGTTAGCGGTTGGTTGCCAAGCAAAAGTGAGAAACCCTGAAATGCATCATTGCTTCTCTCAATCACTCAAAGCAGAAGTTTCTCAGAGTAACTTCTACATGTGATATGACTCCAGATGTTTGTGCCAGTTTTAGGGGCTTGCCAGTGTTTCAGAAATTCCCATTTCAAAAATATGTTCTTTTGAGGCTTTTTAGTAGTTTTGTCTTTTGAGTAATGCCTATACCTGTAAATTCTGCTCTCACTAAAATCAAAAGACTTAACTCAGCTTTAAATAAAGAACATAGCAAGAGGAAGCTTTGTGGGCAACTGCTCTGGCACGCTTATTTACATGTTGGGTGGGAATGAACCGCCTACTGCTGCTTGTGGGCGAGCTTGTTCCTTCTGGTAGGAGACTTGGGTGTTTGCTCGCTTTGGTCTGCGGTGTTTCCCTGAAGTGCCGGAGTGAATACTACTGTTGTTGTTTACATTATCCTCTTTTCCCCTCACTTCCTCTGACAGAGCTAGGCTGCAGCCACTGCTGGGCTACTTCTACTTTTGAAGGTTTCTATTGTTGTGGGGAGGAAGCAATAGCAATTGAACGAGCGCTAGCGACCTTGTCACAGACAGTCAGGTGAGAGCCAGGCTACAGATGGTGAGAGGAAGTCTGGGAAGACGAGAAACAACCCAAGGATCAAAGACTCAGGGTTTCCCTCGATGACTGGTCCCTCCTCAGTTCTCTCCTCACCCTCGCCCGACTGCCTGGCCTCTGCTCTCTGTCTGTTTCCTCGCCTGCCCGTGCATTGTCCCGTCTTCTCAACATGATCAATGGCCTGGGCCTGTGCCAGATTGCCAGGTTTGAGATCACTCTTCAGTCACTGGAGGTGAGCTGTGTTCCTCTCCATCTTCTGGTGGGCAGATGAACAGTCAGCTGGGGCTCACCGCAGGGACGAGAGGGCATATTTTTTCCGCAGATATGCACTTGACTGCCTGCTTTTTCCTGCACTAGTCATAAAAGGCCTTTTATTGAAATTATATTTCCTTGAATTTTCCCTCTCTTTTTAAGACCTCCTTCCTAAGGTTTTTGTACAAGGACATTTGAAGGAAACTATTTGCTGAGTTCATTGGGGACAGGCAGTTTGTCTATTTTTTAGCCAACTTGTGTTTCTTGAGTTGACAGGCTTGTGTGCTGAGAAAAAAAAAAAAAAAAAAAAAAGGGGGGGGGGGGGGGGGCAGCCGCCAAATGTTGGCTTGGCTGACTCCATCAAGAAAATATCAAAAGGCCCTTTATGAGGTGCTGTAAAGAAGAAAGGGTGTTTTGAGAGCACCACCAGACTGCAGGGTAATTCCACTTTTTAAAATGTGCCTTGAGGATACATGCTGAACCCACCTGCTGCCTCCACTGCTCTGCTCCTGCTCTGTTTATACACTTTTTTTTTTTTGTGGGGAACTATAGAAGAAAAGAAAGTGTGTGTGTTGGCAGGACTTTGTGGGCCCTGTCCGGATCACGTCATTCTCCAGAATCCAGAGCTTTTGTCATTAGCACCTTTGGTGGCCAGGAGCAGATGCCAAAATGTTTTTCATAACTCTTCATTATGGACATTCAAGAGTGTGCTCGTCTGTATTTCTCAGATACACAACTTTCTTCTGGTTATGACAGAGGGGTGTAAATTCCTCGAGGAGTGTCGGTGTCCTCTTGCCGCTAAACTCTGTTTTTTCATCAGCCTTGTTTCAAAGGGCACCTTAATGTGGCCTCTTTACAGGCATATATGGGAGCCCAGGTAATGAGCTTTCTGACAGCTGTTGAAAGGCGTTGCTGCCTCTCATCACCTTTAATGAGAACATCCCCTGTCCTTGTCAACGTATTTAAGAATTCCTCCAGTCTTCCTCCCTGTTTTTACTTCTCTACTTCTCACTTTTTTTTTCAGCTTTAGGCATACGAGCTTTGGTAGACCTCCAACTTGAGGGCTGCAGGTGCCTCAACTGTGTGTAATAGAGCTTGAATGGATTATGTGACCTGTGGCAAACGATAGCGCACTGAGCAAGGTGTAGCAGCAAGGGATACATAAGTGTCTACAGCAAGATCCTCCGGAAAGAATGGTACCGAAAAGAGGAAGGAAACGAGCCTGTTGTGTTGGGCCTTGTAGCAGAAGACTTGGAGTGATAGCAGGAAGATGTGGGTAGAGAAACTTAGAGGAGGAGAGTGATATTCGCGCTGGCACCACTGACATGGGTGTGGTACTTTCTTTTCCTCTTTCATGAAAGGCTTTTCTTCGTGGAAACCTACAGTGCACTGATGGTCACTCTGTGAGTACCCTGCAGTGCTGTAGCCCCTACCACAATGTAGGGAGTCAAGAGCGCTTCCAAAGACCTCACCAAGTGAGCCAGAAACTCTCCTAGCCCACTGTTTACCATCCTCTCCCAATCTGCTGACCGTCTGCCACCAGTGTCTGCCCACTAGCCAGCTCTCTTTTAACACTGAGCCCGACTACGCCCCTCTCTCTCATAATGCCTCCAAGTCTGACACTCTTATTGCTCAGCATATGCAACAAGAAGACGCAAGTTCTGCAGATTTTTTTTTTTTTTAAATGAAGGTACAAATCAGGACCCAACATGCCCATGCTTGCAACTTAAAACCAAAAGGAAAAAAAGAATACTATGAACCACATACACAGAGGGATAGTTTCATGGAAAATATGAAATAGCTTGCATTTGCAAGTAAAATTTAGTTCACAGAGACAGAGCGAGAGAGCAGGCTCGTTGCCTGGAGTTGCACTTGGATTTAGGCTTAAAAAAATACAATAAATAATTGGAAATATCTGTAGATTTTGCTAAAAATGTTTTTACACATGGCTTGGGTAGAAGACTGGTGAAAAAATTAAGTCATGAATGCATATAAGTAAAACAAATAAATGATGATGTTGAGAAATTACAATACTTATGAGGGCAGACAGGTATGTCACCATAGCTCTTTCAAGAGCACATAGTTGTTATATTACTTGTTAAAAAGTTTTCAATTTCAGTTGAGCAATGTGCTCTCTGTAACCATGCTTCCAGCTCATGGAAACGTAGTCGCAGTTTGTTTTCCTCTGTTCAGTATCTGGCTGGCTCTCCTTAAGTATGTGTGCCCTCTTGTTTTGCAATTCTGAAAGAAAAAACTAACATTTCAAGAGATTTCTATAGAGACTGTACACATGAAGCTAAACATCTACAAATTTCTCTGAATTTCTTTGAATTTGTTCTCCCATGCCATGACTAGGCTCTGGGATCAATGTCCCACTGAAGATTCAATCTCAGCAAGTCACGTAGACAAAATCTGCAGGCCTATTGTGAAACTTGTTACATTGCCAGGATGTCATATGCTGCTCAGTGAAAAGAAATATGTTGCAACACAAAACAGGAGCAGCATAGTCATGCCTTTGCTCGCATACATTACAAACACTCCTCTATCCGGTTGTGGGAACATCAGGCAGCCTTAGTCTTGCCAGAAGGTTCCATGTTTTTGTACATTACCTCTTAATATTCTCTCTGTTTCTCTTCTTTTGTATCTGTTGATCCCAGTGGGATGCCGATTGGCTCAGATGACTTGACCTAGAATTTAATGCAATTGACCTAGTTGAAGTCACCTTCAGCTAAACAGCTATTTCTGTCATGTGCAGTTACATTTTACATCTAATGAGGTTGTGCGGAGTGACGTACTACACATCCCACTCAGGCTAAAGGATTTAATGTCAGTGAGGCAGATTGTTCCCTGTGTGTTAGCCTGTGTGTGTGTGTGTGTGTGTCGGTGTGACCAGAGGATAAGATCTGGTTAGTGCAGCTGGGCTGCTCATGCACAGACCACACTGCAACAAGGGATTAGGGAGTAAACTGATACTTAGCAGGAAGCAAACAGTGGCCACTGATAACTTAACTATCCCTTCTTTTTGCCTCTCTTGTCCTCTTCTCCTCCCCCAACAACAGCAGCCGCCCACCTATGCCCATGCTCTCATCTCATCTGTCCGTCATCAGCTCCTAGGCCTTGGCCAGCGGATTGTCATGCAAATGATGCCCCAGGCCTCGGAGCTCTGATAAGGAGGGCCTCTCATTTCACAGGGCTTTGTTTTCTAAACAGCGATGTGCTGAGTTGAAGAGACAGGGAAAAGGAGCTCAGGGTGGTAGCTTGAATGGGCCTTCTCACTCTGGCGCCCTGGGGTAAGTGGTGCTGGGGATTTGGATGGAGTTGGCTGAATGAGGCTCAGTCTGGCAGGCGGGTTCAGGAGTCATGTTCTTTGGCAGGAGCCAGGTTCAGTGTGTTGACAGAGCCTGATGTATTTTCTCTACTGCTGCTGTCTTGAGTTTTCTCCAGGATGGACTTTCGCTGTCTTTAGTTCCCTTTCTAAATCCATCTAGACATAGTCCGTCAGTGTTCGTTACTTGACGCCACATATGGTTTGTCCTTTTCTAAGGGGTTGTCAGCGCTTGGTCTGGAGCCTCATTTGCTGATGTTATTATTGCATAAACAGTGGTTCATGGCACGTTCAGAGGGTTTCTGCTCTCCCACTGACCCTGCTGCTTTGTTACATTCTGGCCAAGGATATATGAGAACTGCTGTAGAAACATTTAGTGGGCGTAAACTTCAGGTTTTAGATTGATTTGCACATTTGGCTTTGGTATAGCTCTAAAACCTAATGGAAAACATATTTGCCTCCAGCAAAGTAAGGCTTTCAAAGCAGGAATTCAAATGTGGATTCTGAAGAGTCAAATATAAAAATACATATGAAAAACAGATGTTTTAGCAGCAGGCAATAAATGAAAAATGTTGAACATATTTCTGTTATCATCATTAATGAAGTTGTAATACGACAATCACAGCAGCTGTTACAAAAGCGGTGGTGATGGTAAACTTGGTCTTGAACAAGACTTGCCCTGAGCAGCAACTGTGCCCAACTACCCCTCCCCACTTCCCCTTTCACTGTTTTTTTTTTAACGCCTCTTTTTTTCTTCTTCTTTTTGAAGTCTCCCCTCTCTTGTAAAAACCCAAACTGGTGGTTCTTGCCTCAGCCTTGGGTGGGAGAAAAAGGAGAAGGGGGATTGTAGGTTAAGTTTAGGCAAGCCCTCTGCGCTTTCCATTGAGGGTGCTGGGGGGAGGTAGGGGCAGTAAAAGTTAGAATTTTAGAGCCTCTCTGTTTTTTTATTTTATGATTGGCTTTTTTTTTTACGGGCTGGGAG
Organism: Hirundichthys speculiger; assembly: GCA_018398805.1. Taxonomy (NCBI): domain Eukaryota; kingdom Metazoa; phylum Chordata; class Actinopteri; order Beloniformes; family Exocoetidae; genus Hirundichthys; species Hirundichthys speculiger. The sequence continues at coordinate 5,141,381 of JAGFBZ010000479.1, forward strand.
ATACAGCTGGTGGTGTGAATAGCTGCCCAAGGTGACCGAGTCCCAATAAAGTGCTAGCCAGCCGGGCTGGGGCCTCCAGTCCAGCCATGGGACTGCCTTTATAGGCCATGTTACGAGCTTAGGCCTCTGTTAAAACCTAGCAGGGCTGCACTGAGGAATTTAGGGCCAGGAAACAAGAGAAAAATAGGGTTTGTGTGTCAGGGGGTGGTGGGATGCAAGGTTGGGGGTTGAATTTAGTGGGTGACCAGGGGTGAAAGTGTGTGTGCGAGTCTGTGTGTATGTGTTAATGTGGGTGAGTGAGGGGGAGGGGGGCATATGTGTGACTTTGTGTTTGAGCAGGCCAGAGTGTGTGACGAAAGTTTGGTCCTCTATGTGTGCAGCAGCTTATGTTTCTCGAGGGAGCTTTGGAATCCATACACTGCACGCATTCAAAAGAGCTGATAAGGAATCCCCTCTAGAATATAAGGAAGTGTAATGTACCATAGCAAGTATGTGGCATGAGTACACACTGACTTCACAACAGTGTTCCAGTTTGAAAGGTAGAAGCTTTACACCAGTTTTGCTAGCCTGCGTGACTGCCAGGGCCCTACTCGATGCGTGCAACATGTCCACATCAACCTTAGTGTGGAATGAGGAGGAGCCAGCTTCTGAGTTTTGGTTTTTGTAGCTGATTCTAATACCTATCCTTATCAGAGAACCTGTCAGACTGTGACACTCCTGCTTGCTGCACTTTCAACTGTGCTGTCAGGCAGTCATTATTCTATCACTTCACTCACTGTGTTTAGATGAACCAATGATATCTACAAATGTTTGAAGTCTTGCCTCACAGGGTGGTAATTACAGCCAGCAAACTTTCATTAATCATATCTCTTTTAGCTCTCTATCTTATTAATTTGGTTCCACGGAGACAAGATAAAAATGTGATAATTTATCTCAGTCCATCTCTGGAAAAATTTTGCTTAGCACAGCCATTATTCTATATCTATCCTGGCAGAGGGAAAGGAACGTCTGTCAGCTGTCATATCATGTCTGAATGCAGTTAGACACACTTAACCATACATACAGTGTCTGCTACATGAAGTGACAAATGCGCTCGAGGCATTTGTGGACTTAACAGCAGCTATGGGACAATGTTTAATGGCAAATTGCATTCATGTATCCTTTTCTTTTTTTTTCTGTTTCCACAGCGGTGGAGACCCAGAGCACCAGCTCAGAGGAGATGGTACCCAGTTCTCCGTCTCCACCTCCCCCACCCCGTGTCTACAAGCCCTGCTTTGTGTGCCAGGACAAGTCCTCAGGGTACCACTACGGGGTCAGCTCCTGTGAGGGCTGCAAGGTGAGAAGAACCTGCCAGAGCATTTTAAGCTTCATCTTAGCCTTGATTTATTACATACATCCATAAAGTTGCTATTTTTATGGCTAGTTAAGAAGGAAAGAACCTTGTGGACAATCTGTGCAAAGTTAAATGTCACATCCTGTATTTGATAACTAAACTACACATTTTTTTTCTCTTGCCCTCTCCCCTTTTGTTTCTTGCTTCCTGATGCTTCAGGGTTTCTTCCGTCGTAGTATCCAGAAGAACATGGTGTACACCTGCCACAGAGACAAGAACTGCCAGATTAACAAGGTCACACGCAACCGCTGCCAGTACTGCAGGCTGCAGAAGTGCTTTGAGGTTGGCATGTCAAAGGAAGGTGAGTCCTAAAAGATTGGAGATAATGGAGGGATCCAGGAATAAATCATATATATCCACTCACTTAAGCTGGAGTGTATGCGTTGTACAAGTGTGTGCAAATACAGACACATAAAACTGCAGACTTGAAGTTCATTCAAAGACTGGGACACTGTTCAGCAGAGACAGAAGCAGATGATGAGGCCACCAGGGGTGGTGATAAGGGCGAGGCTGGGCACTGTACCAGTCATATGACTAATCGCTTTACAAAATGAATCTGACTTCCTGCTTCACCACAAAACCTCAGCCCTCTGGCCTGAAACAGACACTGCTTTCATTCATTAAGACAACACAGGAGATTTAGAGTTATGGCAAAGATAATTGCAGCAGGATTCATGCTGTTGGCAGCATCCAAGACCCCAGTTTTCACTCCCTTTATTTTATCTTTTTATCCTATATGTATCATAAATGTCAATTTCTTTTCCTTCACTGCACCCGTAGGACATGTATGTGGGTGTGATGTTTGTGTGGGATGTGTGTTAAAACCGGGGATCACATTGTGCCTCTGCTATTACTGGATATCCTGAGAGGAAGGAAAGTATGGGAGGCGAAGAAGGGAGAGAAGGCAGGGCGGGAGAGAGTGGACTCACTCATGTGTGTCGACGTAGACATGGATCAACAAGGAAGTGAGCCAATGATAAGAGGGAGATAGACAGTCAGTGTCAATACAAATGATGTTAAGAGAAGCTGCTATTGTTTCTTATTGTCTCCACTAGTGGGCAACATACTGAATGTGTGGTTGTTGCTGACACGAAACCTGCGGTGCATGTCATCATCACTGAGAAAGTGTGCATTCTGTTTCTGATTTCTGAAATTGCATGTTGAAAGGATTTTGTGCAAAGTAATGTAAACTCTTTTGTAACTGTCATATTTGTATTATTATTTTTCCTTCATGTAGCGGTGCGCAATGACAGAAACAAGAAAAAGAAGGACGTGAAGGAGGAGGTAGTGCTCCCTGAAAGCTATGAGCTTAGTGGAGAGCTCGAGGAGTTGGTCAATAAAGTCAGCAAAGCTCATCAAGAAACCTTCCCGTCACTTTGCCAGCTGGGAAAATACACCACAGTAAGTCACGCCCATAAGCTCATACTTCTGACGTTCACTCATCATGCATGTAGCAATATTCTCCAAGCTATGCCGTCACTGACGGCTCACAAATTGCACACAAAGACATGAAATCACCATAGCTTTGTCAACATAGTGGTGGCTTAACTAATTCACTTCCCCTTTAAGCCATCTGTACAGCTTCTGAATGATTGATGTAACATGTAAATGGATTTCTTTCTCTTTTTTTTTGATTGATGAAAAATGTAAATGTGCTGTGAGGTTCTGACACATAGCTCCTCCGCTTGCTCTGGCGCAAACAGAGTTGTGCGCATACTCTAGCATGAGGTGCTAAATTTTGGGTTTTTGGGTGTGTTTAGAACTCAAGCTCAGACCACCGAGTTCAACTGGATCTGGGATTATGGGACAAGTTCAGCGAACTCTCCACCAAATGCATCATCAAGATTGTGGAATTTGCCAAGCGGCTGCCAGGGTTCACCAGCCTCACCATCGCTGACCAAATCACTCTGCTGAAGTCAGCATGCCTGGACATACTGGTTAGAAGCACTTTTTAAAAATATTTTTCCCTCCTCTTCACTCAGTTTTTGAGATGAATGAGTTGATATTGTTCATGTTGAGATGAGGTTATGCTGGCATCTAGTGGAAATAAGGGGTAGTGCAGAGATGTTTCCCCCAGGTGAAACAAACACACTGAGAAGATGTTCAGTATATCTGTTTTGCTTCTGCAAATATTTCTGTGCTGTAGAAAAATTACCTACACCACTTGAAATCATATTTTGCTGAACACTAATGAAGTTCATTTTCTTGTGGACGCAGATGCTGAGGATCTGCACACGTTACACCCCAGAACAGGACACTATGACCTTCTCAGACGGCCTGACTCTCAACCGAACTCAGATGCACAATGCTGGCTTTGGACCGCTCACAGACCTCGTTTTTGCCTTTGCTGGCCAACTTTTACCGCTGGAAATGGACGACACAGAAACTGGTCTCCTCAGTGCCATCTGTCTCATTTGCGGAGGTACTGCGGCATGCACCCATACAGCTTTTGTTAACCTCTTTTTTCTGCAAGTGTGTCACTGTTGTGACAAGATCAAGTGTCAAAAGGAAAATGTATCTACTTGTACATGTAAAACTATTATTTCGCAGTACATCTTATTTTATTTGTTCTCTGCATCACCAGATCGTATGGATCTAGAGGAGCCTGAGAAAGTAGATAAGCTGCAGGAGCCTCTACTTGAGGCACTTAAAATCTATGCCCGTCGTCGCCGCCCCAACAAACCCCATATGTTCCCCCGCATGCTCATGAAGATTACAGACCTCAGAGGCATCAGTACAAAGGGTCAGTATTTAGAGTAGTTCATCAGAATTATTCCAGATATGTGCTACCTTTTCCAACCAATGTATTTCTGTTACAGTGAGTAAAGCATTTCCCAGTAAGGAATACATTTAGATTTCTAGTTGAAAGTTAGTTCATGTTCTCTCTGAATGCTTAAGACTATATATTTTTTTAAAATCTTTTCACAGTTAAAAAATGCTCAGTGAGTTATAAGAATTATCAGATGCAAGATTCTCTACTAGCTTCTGACTTTTGATATCTTTATTTGTATTTTCACAATGTTGTAGATACAGGCTTACTAATTATGTACCGACACATTTCTAGGTGCAGAGAGGGCCATCACCCTAAAGATGGAGATCCCAGGGCCAATGCCTCCCTTAATCAGGGAGATGCTTGAGAACCCAGACGCCTTTGAAGACCAGACAGAGTGCAACGAGAGCCAGACGCCTCCGCCGCCACCGCCGCCGCCACCACCAGCGCCCCCAGCACTGGTCCTGAAGCAGGAGGCTGAGGATGAGGACGACAGCTGGGGCACAGAGAATGGCAGCGAGCCGTCGCCAGAGGAGGAGGACGAGGATGACGATGATGATGTGGGAGATGAGGAGCGAGACAGGGGCTCGGACAGTGATGGGGAGCCCTGGGGGGTTTTGGATAACTTGGATGGGCCGAGGAAAGGCCTTATTGGGAGGGCACAGTGAACAGAGCATTTCATGCACAGACATACTCATGCACATACAGAATCTGCACACAAACACTCACATAGAGATACACACACATACAGCACAACTTCAGTCTCCCACCTGAACAAATACTGGCCTTCCCTTCGATTCACTCTCCATACTGCACATCACTGTGTCCTCCTCAGTGGAGCACAGCAGAGCCTTAAGTGTACAGACACTTCTAACTCAGGCCACATGGTCCATGACTAGTGAACTGCAGAAAAATAAAGTCAAGGAGAGGTGGCAGTGAACTATATGAACTGATATAGCCACGAGGGAAGTTATTATGAGTAAAAGAACATAACCTCTTTGAGAAAGGCAAATATTTCTTTTCTCCTCCCACTATTGTTGCTTATACCTAAATAGGGGGATAGTTGAACCAGACACCAGAGCTGAGCAGTTGATTTCCATGGATTACAACAAGCACATCACACCAAGATTACAGGGCAAAACCAAATTGAGTATGCTAATCATTTGTTTATGTGGTTATTGCTTTTGAATATTTTTTTGAGTTTATGAATAAGTCCATACATATCTATGTACCATTATATTTTGGTTTTTTTTTTTATGTTATTCTGGTTTCATATATGAATCCTTTAGATGTTCTTTGAGGAGCTTTCCTGAGAAAATATTCAGAAGGAAAGAAGGGTAACTAGACTAGCTGGGTCTTCCGTATCAGCTACATATGCTTAGTTCGGGCTTCTTTGAGCACTTTGGCTCACTGTGGATGTCAATGATAATCAACCCAGAGGACTATTATTACTTTCCAGTGGCTGAATCGGTTTCTGTTATCAGGGAATTGGCATTATCCTATTTTGATGTAGTTGCAGCCAACACATGCTGTCAATGCAAGAAGTATCTTTGTGCCAAAGTTAGGAAAAGACATCAGTGGAGCATAACTTCCCTTAGTGGCAGGCGCTCCAGTGACGATTGGGTGGGCATGATAACAGAGTGCTCCCTCTTCCATGCACTAATAACATGCCCCAATCTCATGCACAATGTAAGCTTACAATGAACGCATACACTCCTACTTTATTGTCAGTGGTAGCAGATGCGCCACCCTGTTCCACAGTGCTGGGATGGAGATTTATATTCATCCAATAAGAAAGTACACCCTCTTTCGGTTCCACAGTTAGGGTTAACGCACCCTAAATCCTCAGCAAACTGCCAAAAACTTCTGCTTTTATGGAGGTGGTCACACCTGCTGACGATCAGTTTCATGAAGTGTATTTGATGAGCAGCACCTGCTCTTACTTACACTCTTAATTCCTATGGAAGTAGAAAAGGTGTACTGAAAGAGGGCGTTCTTTCTTTTTCACATCACTGTAGATTTGACAGGATAGGTAGCACTTTTGTGATCCTCTGTTCGAGTAAATCTCATCCTTCAAGAGTAGGGCTACCATCCGTGAGCACTGGTTTTCCGTTAAAATGCTCACAACATTAACATAATGAATACAATCAACCTTAAAGCACTCCCCGATGATGTCAGTAGATGGTACACATTGTCAACACAGACACAAACATCCACACATGGAAGCATCACATGCAACAACACGATGATTAAAAGGTATATGCAAGCCGAAAGCAGGAATTCTCGAGGAAGACATTTTGGAATCAGACTTTTCAGACTCAGGGCTCTCAGTAAGGACCAAACTAGCTGCTTTTTAGGCATGCTAGAAACAGGCAATATTTATGTGTGTATTCTTTATTATGTGTGGATTATCAATCCTCCCCTGTGTGGTGTGTACATAAGAGGCGACAAGTCTGAAAAACAGCATGGGTGCCAGATTGACTTTCTAGAGGGGGAATGAACCATCGTCATCTTCATCTTCACGGCCCCGCCTGCACCCATGCTGGCATCCACGCACCAAACTACCTTCTAATCCCTAAAGCCATTATCTCATCTTGTCTTCTTGTGTATGTTCTCACTTCTTTTAGGGGAAGAGCAGGGGACTGAACTGTATTCTCATGTATCACTTCTTTATTGCCAAAATGTCACAGTGAGCGATCAGCTGAAATAGTGCAGCTGACATACATGCAGAAGTTTTATCTGTCTCTCTTGAAGCAATATGAACATTCACTCTGTAGCAGTGAGACTCGTTTACTGAACGTGAGCAAGTCTCCTAATTTTTGTTGTGCGTGCGTGCGCATGTGTGTGTGTGTGCGAGAATGCTTTAACATGTTTTCAGTTGTTGGGTGGATGTCCTTAGCATGGTGCTGTCACACAAAAACTCTCTTGTGACAACTTCATCCTTCCTTTCTCTGCTGGGCTGTCATGATGTAAGTGATGGTAATGCTGGCAGAACATTGAGATTATATTGTCTCCTTTTGTTTTTTTTGTTTTGTTTTTTTTTCAACATGGCAAACGTGTTGCCGATCCTCTGTTTATGTCAACTCTTGTCATACAAAGAAAAGCCATATAAACAGTAAGAGGCACAATAAACTACTTTTGTGAGAGTACTGGACTATTTTATTATATCTAGTTTTTATCGAAGGAAACAAGATTTCCCTCATACAAGTCTAAAGCTGGGCTCTAACCAGTCGTTGCACTGTTGTGGCAGTAGAGGGAGCTCTTGCACCGTGACCTGAACGTGTGCTCATGCTGCAGTGATCACTGTCTGGTTGGGTCATAGAGACCTAAGGTTAATAAATTACTATCTCCTGCAGGACAAGGACATCAGATAAAGTCTGCCCTCAAGATTTGTTCACTCTGCTGTTAGAGGAGTCGAAATGGCATCATGAAAAAGAAAAAAATCCTGTAGTTTTGTCTCACACATGGTGCAAAACTTAAAATGCACACTGCTCTCTTAAAAAAAAGAGGTCTATAAGATGTAATAGAAAGCAAGTGTACTTGAGAGAGATACAAGTAAAATACCTGAAGAGAACAAATGAGACAGATTCAGAAAATGACAAATCATATATCAACATTGGCTGCAACCTTATTATGTTTTATAGACAAAAAATAAATCAAAGACTTGCTCATGAATTTTGAGTTGATTGATGTGCCTGGAGTTGCAGTTCTATGTGGATCAGAGGGTAGGCCAAATGAAAGTGATGCTTTCAGTCAGTAAATGGCGCAGCATGGACTCCGTTGAGCTTGATTTGTGATATTTAAACCTGTAGACGAGAATCTCTTGCATCCAAAACTTGAAATATAATTAAATGAAACAGAGACTGTTAGTACCCCACAGTCCTAAATGCTGTTGTGCATACTTTAAATCCAATAAATAAATTAAAAAAAAAAGAAGACAAAAGCTTGAGGTGTTTGTCTCGTAAACGTCACCAAAATAACACCTTTACTGTCTTTATCACAGCCACTGACATTATCGCCTTATCTTCATTGAACAGGAATCCTCTTAATAACGAGCCGCTGATTGTAAACATCTATTTTTTCAGGGTGCCAGTGTGGAATACTAATTTCTCATCCTGATTTTATTAATAGAGAGCCAAAGAGAATCAGAAGAGGGTGATAAACAGAGATGAGATTCTATCAATTATATGATTGCTTTAATTAACTATCATTAAAGGCAGATCAATAACACCAGACTGGAATTAAAATAAGGCCCATACATTATACACTATTTTACAAGGAACAATCAAATTGCCTCATATACTGTGAGCCCTTCAAGGTGTTGCCATGGTAACCCAAGGGAGGACTTGGGGCTGTGGAAATTTAAAGGAGCCAGGCTATATTTCTACATACTCATCCTTGCACATTAATGATGCTTAATTAAAGAATTACTTGCAAGTGGAGATGGGGGGGGGGGGGGGGGGGGGGGGGGGGGGGGGGGGGGGGGGGGGGGGGGGGTGGGTAAGGATGGATGGAATCGTACAAATGTACAACAGATTCATAGAGGGTGAACAGGACCCCTTACAATATTTTACAGCCACTGCTCATCAATAATTCATAAAAAATTGTAAAGAATCCATAAAAGTAGGTCATGGGTGCAGCAAAGGAATTCATTTGAATATTTAAAACCATGGAGAGACCCTGCTCTGAGCATGGACAAACTGCAGCAGCGCCTCAGTCAACACACAGGAGAGATAATGGATCAGCAGAGGCTGCAGCTCCTCAGAGAGTGATTGAGAGGATAAAGCTCAGTGAACCCAAGTGCTTCTGGCAATAGTTAGGGAGGTAGGGCCTGGTCTCAGGGTGTGCTAAAAAAGGCAGAGAGTGGAGATGCATGTGACCTGGATTTGGTGTGAAATAAAAAAAAAAAGGGTTTTTCCCATATGCACCTCGAGCTGTGCACGTGACAGAGAGGCCTGTATGTCACATGCTGGATGCATGGCATCACGAACAGGGTCATCATGTGAAAGAAATCATTTACAGCGTTTAATGATTCTTCTTGGGTCAGAATAAAACAAAACACAATGGACACATGTATGTCATACATTTGTTAAATATTCAGTAAATCCATGGGGACTTGGGAATCAGTCAGAGAAAGAGAGGAGAGGAGAGGAGAGGTGAGCGTAGGTGAGAAACGTTTTCTAGTGCGAAGACCATAAACTTAATGCCTTCCCCTGCATGAGCAGGGAGGCATACCAGGCATCTTAGGGAGAGGGTGATGGAAAAAGTGATGAAGAAATGAGAAAAGGTATCTGTAGGGGAGAGTGGAAGTTCTGCCGGGAGGGAGGCAGAGGAAATAAACAAGGCCAGGTAGAGGGGCCAATTTGGGGAAGCGAAGTAAGAGCTGGGCAGAAAGGCGTCGGGGTCATAAAAACTAGGAGATGTGTTCTGGCCTCTGGGTCTTCATATCTTTTACATTTCTAATTAAAAGAGATAAAGAGTGAGGGAGTCATCAATCCCACAGTGATTTCCCAGTTAAGGTTTTAGAGGTGGCTGTAAACTAGGCAGCCCGGCATCATTGATTTTATAATTAGCTATCGTCACCCCACTCTTAAGATGGAGGGAATGTAGTGGGGGGCAGGAGGAGAGCTTGAAAGAGAGAGCAGGAGACTGCCAGAGGAGTCGGGAGGCACACGGATGAAGATGATGAGGTGGTCAACCCGGAGGTGAGCAAAAGGTGAGTGGAGAGAAAATTCAGAATGAAGAATGAACACGATACGGGAAATGAGCCAAAAGGGAATATAGGCTATAAGCAGTGTGCAAAGAAATTGAATAGTTAATTACCAGTGAAATGTCATGTGAGGATCAAAATATTGCAATAACTTTTGCTCAGAAAAAGACACATCGGTGCCGGTGATGGATATATTTTATTATACTGAACCCCACTCAAACCCAGTTACATGTTACATGACCAGAAAGAAAAACACAATGGTGCACATGTGGGGAAACTTTCACACACAGAACTTCAAAACAGACCACAATCACCGCAGCTCTACTGCACAGTGACAGGGAGAACCCTCAGTGGACAACAGAAATAAAACTGCCTTAAGACAATAAGTCAGAATACAACTACGAATAGGGACTACAGAAAATACATTTAGTGTGCTATCTTCTGGGAAACACATGTCAAAAATGTTTCAGCCTTTTAACATCTTACTTCAACATAACCAGCTGGTATCGTTCCTTTCTTTTTAGCACCGGTTTCTTGTAAGAATATGACTCAAATATCAAATCTTCATGTGAGCAGAAAAGTAAAAACACCAAAGTCAGATAAAAATATGAGTAAACACAACACACAGTTATATATAATAGGAGAGGGGATGAAAGCACAAAACGGACATATTGATATATCAACGTTTCATCTAAAAACTCTTTCATAGTAAAAATTGGGTGCAAAACAGCAGATAAAATTAAGGATCAAGATATCTCTTGTAATTTTTCTTAGCCAAGCAACGAATATTTTTATGCTACATTGCACAAACTGACCATCTATTTCAACCTAAACCTGAATATAGTTTAACTGCAGCATAACTCAAGTTAATTATAAATAGAAAATCATGAAAAATGCATACAGTATTGATTAAAAGGTAGGCAGCAATTTTTATTAGGCAGTATATTGCCGTAAGGGTAGAGGAAAATACCAACACCTAAATGCTGATGTGAAGATATATAAAGAGGATTTTCTTTGAATGTTAATTCATTAGTTTAGGCACAAATTTAGAACTGCATGACTGAATAAAGATTTCTGTACAATATAAACTGTATTAAAAGCTGATGCGAAATATTCAAATGAACCAGTGAATTTCAGTAACTACAAAAATTCCTTGTTTATGAACACATAAAATTGCAGCTGATCTATAGAGAGAACTTTGTGAAGATCATATTTTGAAATATTGATATGCAGTTACTGATATGGAAGGTTAACGGTTAACGTTATCTTAACAGACAATCAGCTCCACAAGCCTTCTTATTTGTCCATCTGAAAAAGTGTCCACATCTACCGACACTTCTGCTTCGGTAAATCACCCTAACTGCATCTGCATGACAACAATCAACCGCTAATGCGTGCAAGAAAGTGCATATCAAATCTTAGTTCTGAGTAAATGGAGGAGAAATACGACGTCCTATTCCTACATTATTGCAATATATTTTAGCATGCTGCTGTATTGTTGCTTTATGCTGCCATGAAAAGTGTCCAAAGCAGCTAGTGGAGAATTTAAAGCTGGAATCGAGTTTTGCCATGATTTCCAGTGAAGCCAGGCCCACACAAAACATCATAATTACAGTGCCTGTCATGACTCCTAATCCCAATTGCCATAAAAACGACATAACATCCACCGTAAAGCCCTCGACATAGCAATGATTCAACAGAAATCATTCTGTTACGTCGTGCAAACTCTCAAATGCCAGCACCCCATGCCTAAAAGCCTGCCGCTTCAGATTGTTCATGAGTCTTATTTCGGTCATAAACGTGGTGTTGACCTGGCAAAACTGTCAAGGCAATGACACAACTGTTTAGTGAGGAAAAGGCTGACGGCAAACATGATGGTAACATTTTGTCTTTGTTTTGAGTGAACCGTTTATGTGCTCGTTACTGGACACAGGTGGCTACAACGTTAAACAGACTCCTCCTTTCTCGTTTCTAATCGCTTGATGTGGTCGTGGCAAGATGTTGACTGGTTACCTTAGTAAGGTATATCCGCTGGTTACCACAGTGAGGTGTCGGCCAAATGGCTGGAAGAAGACACAAAGCAGAATGCTTGTATTAAAAAACTGCAAGAAACACACATTCTGTGTTGAAGAGGAGCGAGACAGAAGAAGCGGGTGAGTGGGAGAGCAAAAGCCTTAATGATGCTGAAAATTGGCCCGTGACTGCGGTACACCCCTCAGGTAAATCATTGCTACAGCTTGCTGTCAACTTGCCTGTCCCCTTGTCCTCCCATCTACACCCCCCTCCCCCAAAGCCCAACTCTGTCTCAAACAGCCCCCCCCTTCACCCTGACTCAACTTCTTTTACGACCACATATTCAAAACTTCCATCTTCTAGCCACAGTCACCCTGTCACCATAAATAATGGGTTGCATATGCCTGTGTGCATTTGCAAGCTTTGAATTCATTGTGCAACCACTTCGCTGTGAGACCAGAGAACTATATTTAACTGAATTTGCTCAGGTAGTGCGCTTTGGTTCGGGTTTTAAGTATAATGAACTAAAGTATTTTCAATTTGGAGATACACTTCATGCTTTGACTTGTCAATGTCTCAGGGAAAAATATGATCTTTCTTACAACACTGCATTTATTAGGTCGCTTTGTTCTCTCGATACTTTGCAGAGTAACACTGTACACACAAATCAAGTCATGAGCTCATAAAATATGACATGTTGCTCGAGTTTTATAACCAGTCAGCGTGACAGAAAGATGTCTGCTACATTGTTTGGCCTAACAGAAATTCTCACACACAGTAATACAAATCTGCTTTTTTGAACATCTAATCATCACTTGCTTTCTAATGCTTCACCTTTTTTTTATTGAGGAGAATATGCTAAAACATATTTTGAGTCCTGGCAAGTCATTATTTCTGCCTTTCAAAAGCTATAACACTAGCGGGTTATGAAACTGTTATATCATCTGCGGCAATAAATATTTTTTTGCGTTGTGGCCGTGGTTAAAGAAGGACTCTTCCCAGTTCAAGAATAACCAGTTCAACACTGTAATTACGCAGCTTCAAAAGCTGCTACAGTTCTGTTCTGTGATAATTTTCAGCATGTTCTGCTGAGAAATTAGCTCAAGTTCAGCACACGATTAAACTTGACATGATTAGTTTAATAACACTGATCTGTAAAAGTGTACAAAATATTTTAATGTTGTAAATGTTCACTTTGGAGCAACTGCAAGATTGACACACACACACACACACACATTTTATATATGTGTTCAGAAAAAGAGCAGTGTGTTTTTAAAAAAAAGTGATTGAAGGATACCTTTAAAGGGAATGTCCTTTAATACTTGAGAGTAATGTATCTCAGTATTTTTTCCTCCTCCAGTGTATGTTTATATAATTCTATACAATATATTATATGTATGATTATGTGTGTTGGTGGTAGGAGGTTGTACCTGAGAACAGTGTCTGTGTGATCTGACAACAAAAGTGCTGCTTCCTCTCCAGAGCTGTTCCTTCCAGATTGAAGTGGATCAGGTTCTTCCTCCTAAATACCAGAGTAAAACACACACACACACACATATACACACACACACACGGACACTTAACTCCAGCAGCTATTACACTCTAATAATTGGACCTAATTGTATCCATGAGATAATGTCTTTATGAAACGACCCACTGCCCATGTTTAAATGTTATGCTTTCTTATCAGCATGAAGACATAGCTCATTTTCAGTATCACATATAATTACATGGTGGTGACGATGGATGGCTCTAACAGCGCGTCTCACCGAATCAGAACTGTGCGCGAGAGTGTCAGCGTTGGCCTGGTGTGGTAGTGAGAGTGGGGCTGGCTGGTTGATGACCACTGCTCTTCTGCCCACCTCCTTTGGGGAGGCAGGGGGGGTTGAGAGGAGCAAGGAGTCGGGCTGGCTGTGCTCGCACAAGCTGTAGTGTCCAACAGGTCTTGGTTGACGGAGGATTTGCAAAGCCTCTGGGCTCTCATCCTCAGAATCAGATAACACGCCGCCAGGAAACCCTACTTCAAAAAAAAAAAAACATTTGCAATAAAAACGTGGGTCATTTTTCTTCGGTGCAGTGCTCTTGTCACACATAAGAAAACCTTACAGTACAATGTTTAGTATTGCTCTTGAGTGACAGTAGATAAACTGTTCAAATCTGGAAGGCATTTAGTAGATTGATGTGTGTCTCAAATTACCTGAAGGGGCAATCAGAGCACTGTCCCACTTGGCAATGGCCACTGTTCCCATCTTCTCCTCCAGCTGACAGATGTACTCCATCAATTCCTGTAGTGGAAATTACAGGTGTTGCATCACAAACATCTTTCATCAGCCAACACCCTGATAGCCCCGATGATGTCTGATTTCTTTGAGCTCAAACCTCATAAAACTGTTGCACATTAAACACAGAAACACAACATTTATTATTATATAAATAATATCTCTGCACAAAAATGTATAATTTTTTTGTTTTATTTATTGTTTGCTACAGGCGGCCTGCCAAGCTTACACGTGGCCATCTTAATCATAAATTGAAACCGGACCCTAATTTAAAAAACTCTGACTATCTACGCTGCCTCTAGCTAACAAATTTGATGCTGGTTAGCCAACAAAAACTCTGCAGGCACATTAACAGCCACAGCGCTGACTGCCCTGAAATCCACCATTTTATATTGCACTATAAACAATTTATATTGCACAATAACAAGAGGGCAACAACGGAGAGAAGATTCCCAACACCTGGGGCATTCACAATCCCAGTATACTTGTTGTTTTATCAGTAAGACCCACGGACATAAATTTGGTATTAAAACCATTAAAAAAAAAGAAAAAACAAAAAAAAGAGATGCGCCTGAAAGGACTAAATCTGTAACTGTGCTAAATTTATAGTTTAACAGAAACCTGATCACAATTAATACTGCTGGGTGGTCAGATACCTCTGACAAAACGGATGTGCGTTGTTTTATGCATGCACCAACTCAGAAAACCTGATCATAGCTAATTTTTTAATTACTCTACAAAAAAACAAAAAAAAGTAACTTATTTCTGTTCTGTCAGAACAGAATCGCACTCTTGTTATGCAGCGGATCAAATAATGTTTCTGACCTTTTTCTCCGCAACCAGCTGCTCCTTCTCTTTCTGTGCGACCCTCAGACTGGCCTTCAGCTCCTGGAGCTCCCTGCGGGTTTCACTCAGCTGAACCTGCAGGTCAAATATCATAAACTAGCAGGACAAAGTATATCTGAATCATTTCAGAAATTATGTGACAAACACGGTGGTTTGTCACCACACAATTCTGCCCCCCACCACCACATCATTCACCTTTTATTGGTATCAAAGGGTTGCATGCAAATATTGTCACTTAAGCCAAAGCACCTGCAGCATAAATAAACATAATCTTTCTCTCACCCGGTTACAGTCTTTTTCTCTTCCAAGCTCAACCTCGAGCTTCACTTTCTCCATCCTTTCTTCTTGCAGTCTTTCCTCCATTTTTTGCATCTCTGTGTTGAGTTTCTCCAAACGTTCATGGTCAATCTGTTAGTGTGAAGCACATTATGAAATACTTTGTATGTAACATATTAACCTTAGACCATGAAGTATCTGGGTCATTTTTCAAATCCTGAACTGACTCATAATAAAAAAAAAACCCAATACAAAACAAAAAAAAAACTCAAATTACTTTATTCCTGAGCGTTACATTACCTCTGTGGTGTGCTGTAAATTGTGCCTCTCCTGAGCCCACTGGGCTCTTCCCTCTCTCAGGGCCAGACTGGAATCTGCAAGTTGAAGGGTGAGCTGGGCAGCCTGAAGACGAGCCTGGTGCAGTTCGGCCTGTCCGTGATCCCTCTGGGCTATCATGGCACTTAGATCACTTTTTAAACCCTCTACGGTTCGCTCGCTCATGTGAAGGCGCTCCCGTAAGCTCCGCATCTCTTTCAATGATGCCTCACTCTCCGCCTGTTGAAGACAGGTTGAAGACACTATCTTTCCACACTTGCTACTGTAGGTGATTTGCTGCATAAGGTCCATTATCAAAGTTTTGAAGATGTGCAAACATGTGGCTCTCGTGAAGAAAGTCATCAATATGTCATCTTAAATCAAAATAATAAAAATAAAATAAAAAAAAAAAAAAAAAAAAAAAAAAAAAAAAAAAAATCTTAACTAAAATAACTGGTGTAAAAATGTTTCTGTTTTAGCCTCTAAAAGACTGAGGATTCTGAGTAAGATCAACAATTAACCCTAAAATAACAAGACTTAGTAATGGCTGGATTTTAATGAATTTTTTCCTCAGCAGGTGATTGCAAGAAATGACAATGAGACATCAAGACACAATTGTTTTTAACAATGTCCGAAAAACAAATGAACCTTGAGATAAAATCATAACAGAGACGTGTCATAACTCCAGACGAGTATGGAGACTACAGTATCAAAGATGGCAATGTCCCGCATGCCAAAGATAGTATCAGAAACAAAAGACACTTACATATTCTGGACTTAAAAGGTCTTGTTGACCTCATGGACCTTAAGGTGCCAATTTTACTATAACAATAACCAAGAAGACATGCAGTATATGGTAAGTTGCCAGGATGTAACACTTTTTCTTTTTCTAATGAGAAATATACAGTCATGGAAAAAATTATTAGACCACCTTTGTTTCTTCAGTTTCTTTGTTCATTTTAATGCCTGGTACAACTAAAGGTACATTTGTTTGAACAAACATAATGATAACCACAAAGATTGCTCATAAGAGTTTTATTTAAGAGCTGATATCTTACCATTTTCCATGGTTTTCTTGATTATAACCTAAATCACTTAAGTTTTTACATCAATAGCTATGGCGTTGTACTGCCAAAAACACTGCTTTTATGCATTCAGTGTTTTCTTTTCTGTCTGTTTTAGTCACATGATGACGTTTAGTGGTACCAGGTATTAAAATGAACAAGAAAGTGAAGAAAAAATGGTGGTCTAATAATTTTTTCCATGACTGTATAGTGACAAAACGTCAGGTTTACTTGGAGACCCAAATGTGCAGATTGGGGCAAATTACCAAGTACCAATAAATATCTGACCTCCTTCCTGTGAGCAGTGGTGAGTTTCTGAGTGAGGGTGCTGATGGTGTTCTGGAGCTGCAAGACACTGGTGTCTCTCTGTGCAAGGGAGGTCCTCAGGCCCTGGAACTCCTTAGACAGACTTCTGAGCTCTGCTTCTGTCTGTTCCAGCTTGCTCTAACAGAAAATAAATGACCCAGATGGGAAAAGTCAAACAGCGATATAGAAGCAAAGAGCAGACCCAAGACATAAGTTTTACAGTGTTACACAGCTTGATTTGTACCGTAACTACCTGCAGGCTCTTTCTCTCACTCTCCTCTTCTTTTCTCAGAGCCCCTGCCCTTTTGGCTCTTTCCTTCATCCTGCACACACACATTTGAGTTATGGGCAATCAAAACGGTTCATGAGACCACAATAAAACAGCAGAAAAAAAAAAGGAGGAGAAAAAAGGTCAAACCTCTCCAACTCTGTCTCTCTTTCCACTGCTCTCTGTGTCAGAGTTTTGATGCTCTCTTCTAGCTCTCTGATTTGCACTTCATTTGCCTCCCTGGCATCCATTAAAGCAGCTTTCTCCCGGGCAAGTGATTCTCCTAAAGCCTGCTCCTCCTAATAGACCAGAGGCATTTTTATGGGGATCTTGAATAATAAATTGTTATTTTTTTTATGTAATAACTTAAACAATTTCCTGAATTTCTATTAAAATCCACATCAAGGAAAATGTTAAGGGATAAACTTTATGAGAATAAAACCACAGAGGAAAATATGGAAATGGTAACGGACAAATCTCTCCCAAATGATTTGGGGCCGTCACTTGCTTCAATACCTCCTGCTTGCTCTCCATCTCCTCAATCTTCTCTAGACTCTGCCTCAGATCTTCCCGTAGCCTGGTGATATCACGTTCCAATCCTCTGTGTTGTCTGTCCCAGGCCTCCCTTGCCCTCTTGTACTCATCCTTGTCTTCCTCTCTTTCTTTTCTTGTCCGCTCCTGCACCTGCAACAGCTCGGCACGCTCTCGCAAACATTCCTGAAGTCGATTCTGAGAAGATATGGGAAAAGCTTGACTGGGCTCTCACATTTATGTGGCAGTAACAAATAAAAGCGCTAATTTCCCAGGACGTTTGTCTTGTCAGCACTCATTAATTAAGCAATACTGAAACCATACCAACCTACTATCTTATTGCAGTTATTTACTGTTGGATTTATTGTCAATGCTCACCTGAAGCAGTTCGGCCCTGGGAACTACCAGCAACATATCTGTTCCGTCCTCCCCTCCGTGGGACTCTTCCTCAAGGGTCACCAGATCCTCAAGAGGCTTCGGAGCACAAAAAGTGAATTTGGAGCTGCGGGAGGACACTTCCCCCTGAGCATCAATATATACAAATTCATACTCTTGTAAGCTGGGTTTGGGCAGGTAGGAGGCTAAAATGGCGGAAACAAAGTGACAGATATGTTGAAATTAATAAACCGAGCAAGAAATCTGTGTTTCAGAGTAGTAGTAGTGTTCTGTTTTGTTCCCTCCTGACTGCAAGTGGCGGTAAACAAAGTGGATATGTGGAGAGATTTTATGTAAACAAATCGCGTATGTGACCCGCCAGCTACTGTAGCGCTTCTAGTATAAATACAGCGCTGTAGACGACGTCCAGCCTCACAAAAACTTTGGGGCATTGTATGAAGTTCAAATTACAATGATTCTCAAATTATTTGTTGTATTTTTAATGTAATAGTAAAGTTAATATTAGCTAATTTAAGCACCCAGATCTGATATGAGTACATTCCCCAGTTCGGCTAAACACTTTTATTACCACAGAGCCATATTGTTTTAGGTTTGCACTGTCTTACTAAAAAAAGGAAGACCTCATCTCTAAAGGTTTAGGGCCCGATCTTCCGCCAGATCTCCTGAAGCCGCTATTTAGGGACAGCAGGTAGCGGGAGGGGCGTTCCCCCGTAAAGAACGCAATCTTCCACCCTTGCTAAACCCGCTATCCCACCTCCTATCGGCTACCTGAAAGTCCCAGATAGTTGGTGCGCTTCCAGTAAACACGCGAGTAACCAGTTTAAGATGATCTCTGGCATTTTCTCAGGGGTTCAACTGAGGCCAAAGCACGCTTTTTATACAAGAGTCAATTTGAGAGGTTGAGCTGTTGGTGCACGTCCACGAGACCAGGTGGACGCATACTGATGCCATTTGGACGCGCTCTTGTATGTGCCGATATGTGGCTTGCCACCCGCTACCCAACGCAGATATGCCCCCCCCACCCCCCCCCCACCCCCACCCTATGCAGACACTCCGGTGCACCTCCCCAAAATTGTAGGTGACCGCAGACAGTGCTGCAGAGAGGAGAGAAAGGAGGCCTCTGATTGGTCAATTCTACATCCGTGTAGAAAAGAGCACGTCATCGCAGAAATGAGGAAGTACCCACATCTGTACGATACTCGTTCTCCACACTACAAAGACAGCACATATTCTAGTAATTCATGGAGGGAGATAGCGATGAATGTGGGTCTAGATATGGCCGAGACAGTGAGGAAATGGAAAAACGCAGGAGATGAGTTTAGTAAGTTTAGCTAGTTCGTGATTGTCCCTCTTGCGTTGTGGCGTGGAATAACATAGCGCAGCCCGCGCGTCAAAATTGAGCATAAATCAAAAGTAACTGCGACACATTGCCACGAGAGTATACACGGCCCTTTAGGGAGTGGAAGATTGCATTAGCGGTTAGCAGAGGTTCCCAAACCTGCAATTTGCGTGTAACGGCTAGTGGGTAGCGGCTAGCAGGAAGTGAACAATCGGGGCCTGAGACTTTAAGACTCAGTCTCTTAGGCTGCAACAATGATCTGTTGCAGCGCAAACAAACTGATTTAGAGATGCTCCATTCAGTACAAATTTTAGGTCCACATAACTTTCCTGATCTTGCATTAGTTTGTGTGTTTTTTTTTGTTCAGCTTATTTGTTGTCATCAATTTGAAAATCATCACATCTTTTCAAAAAACAGTAACATTTATTTATTTCAAAACCTACATATACTACATAAAAGTCCCAGTGAATTTGTTCAGAATAAAAACTGCAGTTGCAGTTTTTTTTTGAAGATGAAAGATTGTGTTTCTTTCCCCCTCATATATAAATTTTAAAAACTACTCTTAGCTTAATTGAAATAATCAGTTGAGAACATGGTAAGAATAGCATTCACAAACCCTAATCACCTGGAGGGTTTTCCCTTAAATACAAAACTGGAAAGCTTTGAAGTTGCTTTTGCTATTTGTTCAAAGGTTGTCCAAACACACCACAACGCTCCTCTACCGATCTGAAACCTGAGATGAAAGCAAGATTAAATGTATTTGCCACCATTAACCCCAAAGACAGAAAACTAACATCAAGACCCTGCTAAAATAATCGCTTCTTTTGAACATTTTAAAACTAATTGTGTCCAACCCTAACCTTGAATCTGACGTCCAGTTTAACCATGTACCTACCTCTACCTTCTTCATTCTGCATTCAATTTCTATCCACTCTGAGAGCATACTGGAAATTATGATATACATCTGCATCTTGCTCTGATCAGAGAACAGCCACCACAGAAGAGGATATGCAACCTGTTTTAAGTTTGTGACCTCATCTAACTAAAAAGGTAATCAACAGTAGTATTATCCTTGCTTAGATGATAGCTTTATTGGCTAATATCGTTTGAATTTCTGCTTCATATCAGATGTGAAGGGCCTAGATGGATAATAGACTGAACTAAGGGCAAATGACAAAAGATTTACGCACTCATCAGCTAAGTTAAGTAATATTGTTTCCAGTCCCTGTTGATAAAGAGCCATCAGTAGTTTTTTTTTTTTTTTTGTTTACTCTGCTCTTCTTCTCATGAGGAATGGCCTTGACAGTAGGTTGAAGTTAGTCATAAATCATTGTCAGATGGGTCAATTCCACACCTGCATGTGTCCCTCACAAAGAATCAGGCTTATCAGCTGGCCCTGACACATAGGACAAAGTGAACACTATTCTCCAGTGAGCAGTTACAGTCAACAGAGAAGGCTTTGAGCCATTGTCTTTGTCATGCTCATTACTCAGCCTCCTGCTTTCGAAAGAAATTAATTCAAACTATGACAAAGACTGTGTGTTAGAGACCAAGCCTAGGAGGACATTTGTCTTCTGCACACGACCATCCAGGATATGAGTTGTCTTTCTTGGTGTTACAGACCAACTCATTCTTCAGAAATACCAATTTCCTGCAGGAGGTTTACATAGCAATCACAACACTTGCAGAAATTCAATCAAAGTTTGGAACAATAAATCCTATACAAAAAAAAAAAAAAAAATGGGGGGGCGCAAGTACCCTGGAATTGCACACAGCAGTTGACATCTGTGCCCTCTTGATAGTCAGCTGGTGCCAGGGCCCAAACAAAGGTTTCATAGTCCTTCACTGATGACCATCCGACCTGGGGAAGGAAACATACAGACATGGTCATCGTGCATTTAAATACATCTATTCTTTATACACTTGCCTTTTGTGACAGTTGTCAAGGTAACAGTACCTTGAAGAGCCCGATCCAATCATTGCTGGCCCAGTTGTGCTGTGAGCTTAATGTGTAGTGACAATCGACTCTGCTCTGAGGGAAATAACTGCTGCCCACATTTCTAAACTCCACCCGCCAAGCCTTGTCCATGGCAACACGAAAAAAGGCAGCCTTTTTGCCCCTACACACACACACAAAAAAAAGTGGATTATTGAGGACAGCTTCAAGAAAGAAACAGGAACATTTGGCTAGAAGAGCTGATTGTGAAATAGGTAAAAGGTGACAGCTGGTAGCAAACATGAGCAAGCCAGTCGTCTGTGAATATTTATGTAGTGTAACAAGATACCTTGACTGAGTGTACGCTTCAGGAAGGGAAACCAGAGTCAATCTTCAGTGCCAAGCTGGGCTTTGAGCAACATGACATATTGCAGTTTTGTTGCTGAGGCTATTTTGGGCATAGTGTAAATTATTTCCTATTGTACTTCATCACGTGCAAGCATGCAGTACAAGGTGCTTGGGGCCCCCCTAACATGTGCAGCTCAGATTCCACAGACAGATACTCGAATTTTGGAATTGCACGTTGCAGGTTGCTCGCTTGTACAAATCATTATTTATTAAGAACTGTCTGACATATGACCTCCAATAAATATATCACGTGTAGTTAACTAGGGTAATGGCAAAAAAAAAAAAGAAAGAAAAAAAAGAAATTCCTTCTAACACACAAACAAACAGAACCCCCAATAATGCAGCACAGATTATCAAAAGACTGACACTGTAGGATGACACACACATGAGTTGTAATTATGAATTAAACGTGGTTTTCTCCACTTATATTTATCTTGGTGGTATAGCTATAACTAAACTTAATGATAGAGAATGAGTTTTCTATTTTAGTAAAAAACCCAACTTGTAAGAGAAGAATGATGTGTCATGTTTGTAAATAGAGTGGAAAAACAGATCAAGGACGAAGATTTAAAGCATTTTACTGAGGGTTCATATTTCACAGCGCAAGGCTTGAGGCCCTAAACAGCACATGTAGCGGAGACACTGACACGCAGATTCACGTTTCAGGACAAATGTGCAAAAAGCAATTGCAGATAAAGTTAAACATGTACAGGTCCATTATCGTTGGTTATTTTAAAGTGACGTAAACGTGTATAAGAACGGACGATGCACGCGTTGTTAACAAAACAAAGGGCAAAAAACATCTGCGCACACAAGCTCAAGTCATTTTCGAAGTCTTGCTTACCTTTACAGTCCTCCTTCTCTGCAAGCGCTGTAAACGAGCCTTCCCTATCTGAGTTAGTGGATCTACAGTCCGTGAAAAAACGAGAAAGAGGCAACGAGACAAGCGTTCTTTCCTCTTCTCACTCAGCTTCTCCAGTAACCCGAAACAATAACAAAAAACCCAAAGCAAAACACATGCACGACAGCTTCCAGCTCCACCGTGGAATTATGGGAGCTGTTGTTCTCCGTGGAGCTGGAGTTACGCTTGAGTACGCTTGGACGTCATGTGTAGAACCACATTTCCCAGGCTGCATGCAGAGTTGTAGAGGACCGCTGAACGTAATATGATGCTTCTCATCAGCCGTCGTTGTTTTCGGGCACGTCATTTCTTTGGAGCTCAGAGAGCAGCTAGCTGCCCAAGCGATACATTTAAGGGATAAGCACTTGCCTTCGTGACACCCCCCGCCCAGTCTAAAAGGTGAACTTTAGTTTTATTTAGTAAAACTAAAGTTTTATTCTGGTGACGTCAATCCATGAACCAGAATTCGGGTTTTCTCAAGAAATATAATAATCCTGCTTTTCCAAACCGACCAATTATGACTCATGTAATACCCTGGAAGGACAAGTGACAGAAGAAGATGATGTTATGAGGCTGGACAGCAGATGGCAGTAAACCATCTTTGAAAAGGCGGTGCGGTACATTCTGGCTGTCACATGCAGGTCATACCATTTCAAACATCAAAACCCACAGAAGATACTCATAATCTTTTCAAGACTATCCCACGGTCTCGTGAACTAAACAGAGCACTCCCTCTTTTTTTTTTTACTCCCTTTTCCCTTCTACTATAATGGTATAGAGACTGAAACCGTAGGCAAGATATGTGGAACAGAAAAAAAAAAAAACGTTCAGCTTTACATATTTAAATTTGGACAATTTTAGTTTCTACAGAGGTTGCAATAGTTTGAGTGCCAGGGTAAACATACAGAATGAGGTCATAAAGTGAGACAATAAAGAGAGAGATAAAGTGATTATTAAGGGAGTAATGAAATATTCTCCATTGAATTACACTCAGCTCAAGGAAGTTGGTTTCCTGCAACCACACACACACACACACACACACACACACACACACACACACACACACACATGCAGGCTTACACAGATGAATGCAATTAAAGATTGGATTGCAGATATATGGTTATTATGGCTCTGGAGTTGCACTTTGAATGCTACTAGTCCTGTATTATCATTGTTATTGTTTACATCATATTGACAAATAACAGTCATCTCTTCTCATTGATGAGTCAGTCCAACACAGTATTTTAATCCGCCCTCAATTAGCAAGCCCAGTTTGGTTAATTTAGTCTGTTGACGACACTATAAGAATGCTTCATGTAATTTTATGCCAAAGGACAGTCGATATTTAGACCCTATAAATTGTGTTTAAGTGGATTAATAGTGTGCTGAGCCTGTGTGAGCAAAGTGGAGATGGAAGGAGTGTCTCTCTTGAAGTCAGATAATTAAATAGGTTATACTGGAGTGACTATCTTACATTAGCAATGGTTTACAAATGTGTTCCAGAAAAGGATGTTGGAACACGCATTTAAAAGTATTTGTACTTTTCATCTGATTTTTGCTTGTAACTATAAAGCTTCAGTAAAGCTTCAAAATGGTTGCAATTTTTTTTTAAATTATAAGTTCAGTTAATGAATGTGAAAAGTCAGATATGCATAGACATAAAAGATTTATGAGAAATCATATACTCTCAGTACTCCTGGCTTTGTTACGTCAGGAGTACTGAGAATATAGAATAAATCATATACTCTCTGTACTCCTGGCTTTGTTCCTCTTTTGCCCATCCTTTAATTGGTTTGTGTAATTTTTTAAGAGAGTTTTATTGCAGGTCTCAGCTGAGATAACCTTAATTTTGAGACGTCACTGTTGGCTGAACTTAGACCGTGGTTGTGCTGTGGGACCATGTGACGTCGGAGTAGTGGACTGTACCTGAAACAGCTTGATTTGGACTGGGCTGCCAGCTGTTGTGGTTCCTCTGTGTGCTATGTCACACCTCTCAGAAGCTATGCATGTGCATATATGCTAATCATCTAAACTAATACAAAATTGTTTTTTTTTCTCTTTGCATTAATGCATTTGGCAGAAGAAAAATACTATCAACTGTTCTGGCACAAACGCTTTGGCATGCTGTTGATTTATAGGTTGCAGAGCTATTCCACACTAATTTAATCCCTTTCATCTACTGATTTCGAGCATGGCTGACTTGGAATTCCTCTCGACATAAGAAAATGGTATAAGCCCTTAGTGCTACTGCAGTTTTATTACCTGAGGTGGATTGTCTGAATATAGCATACCACATGTCTCATTCAGCGGGAATGGCAGGTATGTGTCACTAGTCGTAAATTGCTACTTGCCTTCAGCAGTAATCAGAGGAAACCTGAAATGGGATTATGACCTTCTGTTGTGTATAAGCAAGTAAACTGTTAGAGTTGTCAACATCCAGGAGAGGAGCATAAAAGATTTATATCAGTAAACAATTTATTTTCTCATCAGGCTAAATTTATGTGTAATGTGTTTTGCATGGGAATAAAACTGGAAAACAAGTCGATGATGTGATGTCTTTTTTTTGATCAAGGTATTATTCAAAGCAATGTGGGCACTTTGGATTGAAATAATGACAATAACTCTGAGTGGCGTGGTGTAATCAGTAGGCCTGTGTCACCACATTGTCAAGGAAAAGACATTAGAATGGTAGAAAACAAAGAAAGAAGGAGCAGAAGCACGGTGCCTGAAAGAGGGCACAGTATTGGGAGGGCGGAGATGGAGGATAGGGGGACTGAGGTATTTAGTATGCACGTCCAAGCTGCCCCATCTGCTTAGCGCAGCAGTCCCTGTCGTATAACTGTCTGCAGGCCGTGGGCCACATAAAGAATGTCTCAGATTTGATGTAATTCCGCAAAATTAATGACAGCTTTACTCGGTATGGGCCGTGAGGGAATGATTAGTGTTTGATCGTCCATCTGATCAGTTCCCTTGGCTGGCTACAGAGAGACGCTCCACTATATGCTGGTATGCTGTCTGTGGCAAGCACACATGTGCACGCAGATACACCTTTCCCAGAATAATTTTTAGGCCCCCATGCACTAGTTTATGTTTGGGGTCTGGTTTTCCTCGACAAACACAACCAATATCTTGTTAAAATCTCTGTGCTGTGACACATCACATCAAAATGAACAGCTACTGCTGGGCTGGATGCAGGTCCCACTGGTGATGTGATTGTGTACGGGCCACTTTTATATCAGGCTGGGTGGTATTTCAAAGGAAAGAGGGCCAACCGGCATTCAATTTAGAGAACTCAGAGGTCACACCGTGACCTTTTACAAGATAAGCTTTACTGCAGCTGTGATTGGAATTGGGTATTAGTTTTTAAAAGAGACATGGAATGGATTGGGAATTTGAGAGAAAAAAATTGATCCATTAGATGGATGGATTGCCGGAGTTGGACAAGTGGAATACCTCTCCTCCTTTTAATTCAGCCCCACCTCAGTGAGCCCAACCCCCCCATCTCTTTCTTCCTCTTGGGCTGCTGCGTTTACAAGCGAAGGGGGTGTACTGTTTTACAAGTGAGCTTGGTGGGTCTTGGTGTGCTAGCGACATTAAAATTGAACTTGCCTTATCTGTGGAAACCGTGAGGCTTTACATCAGAGGCTGTTGTGCTGCTGCCATGGGGCTCCTGTGTGCTTTTATGTAATGTGGTGCAGTCAAAAACCCAGTAGACAATTAAAGTGAGCTGATAGATAAAGAAGTGATTGAAGACCAGGTTTCTAGCTTGTGGAATACTCTGTGGAGTTTGGGGAGGGTGATTTGAGGATTTATATTTGTTAACAAGACAGATCCAACCTATGACATGCATTTCTCAGACTGATCTGGAGAGAAATACAGTTGCGCCTATTTTGTGCTGAGTTGCATGTGGCAAAACTAACTTCCTATCTGACCATTAGAAATCTGGTCAGTTCCCAAACACGGGGAGCTTAATTCAGCAAAGGCATTGGGAGGGTTGTGATTCTGCCAGCACAGATTGTTGGACAGATTGGTGGTCTTTCACTGTGTGTGGATTCAGTGAATTTTCCCCCAAAACTGTTGACCATTATAACAAATTACTTGCAAAAACAACATTAAAACAAACAAAGAGCTGGTTCCCATTTAGTTGCAGTTGCAGCTCAGTTCATTATCCTCTCAGTTTCCCCCTTTCTTCACTATTTTTCCATTTTTGCACTCCCTTCCATAACACTGTCTTTCCAAATTACTTGAATGTGTTTCTTCCCGCTTGGGTCTTTCCCTCCCATTCGGCATCCTCTGATCTCCTTTCATTTTACTCTCCTTCTTGGCCCACTCCTCCACCCCCACTGCTTTCTTTTTCTCCTCCTCATTTTATATTTTTGGCTGAGCAGAGGACCTTTCCTGGTGCAGTGACCTTTCTGGTTTTAAATTAAGCCCCACTGCGGCATGTCTCTCTTCATAGAACGCCAGTTACGAGCCTTTGGAGAACCGCAAAAAAATAACGATTCTGATGAAATGGCTCCTTTAAAAAGCTCTTCCAAATTCCTTTTTACATTTTTTTTTTTACCCTCTTTTCCCCTTTCTGGTTGCATTAATATTCACACTAATGAGGAACATCCTAAAGATCAGACCATGGAAAAATTGAGACAAGACACATGCACTTGCCTTCCCACATCATACACACACTGTTGCTCATTGCTAATGGCTTCTAATCAAATGCCATGTATGTTTAAAGTGATTTATGAAAACTGGGCAGTGCACGCTTGCAATGTGATTGCTAAATCTGAAAGAAACCATTTTTCAATGGACAACCAACTTTGTGGCTTTTTTGAAGAGATCATATTTTACGTGATATGATTGATAGGGTTCTATTACGTTACATTTAGATTATAGAGTTTTAATTCCACTGAGATCATGTTGCTATAGATAGTTCTGTATTTGTCTCAATATTTCATAGTCATATTTCAATATGACTAGAAGTTCTCAGTGTGACGCCGACAGACTGCTCCTGTGTTAGAATATGGGGTGATGATGAACCACAGTGCAGCTTAGTTGCACAGGACTTCTCAGGTGCTGAAGAAGGAAGTAATACTGCATCTTTCTCCAACATAATCATTCTTTTGAAATATGGAATCAAAAACTCAGATAGCAATACAAATTTCACAAATTCAGTTGAAAAATGTGAGTTGTGTCTGCTCTCTAAAGCCACGCTCCAACTATACCTGTTCATTAATTCCACATAAAATGGAACGACTGAGAAAGCAGCATGATTAGAACATTTAAGCTCGCCAATCGATGGCTATTTTGTGGAAAGTTGAGAAAATGCTTGGAGTAGCCATTTTCCACACAATGGTCACGTCATATTGATGCAGAAAAGTTCCCCTTTGGAAAGACTGAACGGAGGCCACTAAGTGAAACATCAGTGATTGATTGCACAAAACATGCTGGCTACGTGGAATCACGGTGAGACTGTTGGTAGGGCCGGTGTGTTTCACCGTCCTCGCTCACCTTTGCACACAGAGCTTGAGTTCCCTTTGTTTTGTCTCTGTTACTATCTCTGTTGCTTCCTCCCAAGGTGTCTCCACGACACAAGGAAAATGACCCACCATTTAGCTTCGGGGTCGTTCACATACAAAGGAAGGAAGAATATTGGCGGACAGTCCTGCTTTGACAGTGTCAGGGGCCAGACATTGTGAAAATGTTTCACGGACACACACTCATGATTTATGCCTGCGTGTCTATATTGGTTTTGTATGTCATTTATTTAATCAAGAAGTCTCATGTAGTTAAGGATATCTTTTGTCTAGCAGAGTAACGGTAACCATAAGGAGAATTGAAATAATGGCTTTAAAAAACAATGACGATTTCAAAATGAATAGTTTCAAACGTCATCTGATAGATGCAAATTGAAAGTCTTCATTTAATTCTAAAGGGACCTGATTATATGTGTTTCCAAACTGAGTGTTAATTGTCTGTGGGTTAGCCAGAGGTAGGAAATCCAGTCTCGTAACTTTAGATTTAAGAAAAAAAAAAATCATTATTTCGCTTTTTATTATCAGACTTTAAAAGGCTAAGATGGTAATGATGTGTTCTCTTCTTTTTGCAGCTGAGGGCCAGCTTTTTTCTCCACATTTATGCGTCACCTTTAGTGTACCATAGGGCATGATACTTTCTAAAATTTAATTTGGATTTTTTTTGGACTGAAAGCAGCATAAGCAAGGGTTTCTAAGTACTTTTATCATTTTCTTATACCCTTTTTTTTTCAAATCTTGGCTTAACTCCTAGTCTTGTATCTATTTTCCAACTTTTTTTTCTTATTTTCACTTTATCTCATCTCTACTTCTGTATTTATTTGTGTTTGTGTGTGCAGAAAGTATGCAATTGATCATTTCTTTTATTAATTTCCATTTGTTATATTTCCCTGTGCATCTGTGCAGCTTTTTGAACCATAAATAAAGCTTATTTACATCCTTCTAGCATTAAAGAATTTCCAATTCTGTCTCCCAGCCCAGAGGCTCCAGAATAGAGGCACAAGCTCTATACTGGATTTATTGCCCCAGAAGATGGCTGTATTTAATACATGAAAATTTTACTTTTTCCATTTACACATTTCAAGTCATAAAACTTTCACTGACACAATCACATGCGGGATTGAAGCATGAAAAATGGTGTTGAAAACGCATGGGAACCAATGACTTGATGTGGAAATATACAGGCATCAGATGTGCTAGTTTCAACAGATTGGTCCTCTCCACTATGGGCAACTGTGAATATTAATGACCCCTCTATATGTGCTCCATCTAACAAGATGCATAGATGATTTCTCTGGCCTATCTCTTAAGGTGCTCCTTGTAGCCTTGGTAACCCTAATGAATTATGGGCAAGCCTGGTTAAAACATATGTGGTATTACCCCATCCCAGGGTGTGTCCTCCTGGATGTCTATGAATCACTGATCTCATCAAACCGGTTCTCTCTCTGTGTGCCTCTCTTCTCTTCTTTTCCTTTCTTGCTCTCTCTTTGGTCCCCTCCCCCACTCCCTGTGACAGTCCAGTCCCCTGAGGCATCTGTCTGGGGTCTGCCAGGCTCATCAGTAAGAAGAAAAAAAAAGGCTAACTGGCAGCCTTTACTGACTGTAAATTTGACCCGGAAGGGTTGGGAACCTGCAGAAGCCACACTTCTGCTGCAGCCCAGCGTGTCCAGCAGCCCCCTAGTACACTTAAACCAATTAATTCCTCAGCAAGCGCACAAGTGCACATGCACACATGCGCTCCATAAGGCTGTTTGCACTCAGTTGATCAGATTTTGACTGTCGTCAAAGCTCAATGAATGAAAGTTCACATAACTTTTTATTGCAAGTTCCTTAAAGTATTATCTCCTTGTTTTGTTATATGTTAAAAATGTAACCTAAACAACAAAAAAAAAGAAAAGAACAACAAATAAACAAAAACATGACATGACAATGGGTCTGTATCAGGGAGAAAGGAGTCCCTGTAAACTATCATATTATTTGTACAGAGAAGAGGGTTTTTATTTTCTAGACAGATGATGGCAGAAAATGTTTGCTGTTAAGGAGGGGATTAGAGCTCTAGATGTAATCTAAAATGTTAGACATATTATATAATCCATTGTGCTATACTGAGGTAATTTCACTCTCAGAATAGCCATTAAGTTCTGGAAGCTGAGCACAGATCTTGACTGCAATGCAGTGATTTGGGACTTTCTCCCTCATACATACATTTAGCTGGATGTGATACCATTCCATACACAGAGACACACACCCTCCCTCTCCTTATCTGAGAAATAAGCATTTTTACGGAGTTTGAGCTGTAAAAGGAGAGGAGCAGATAGCCCATAAATCTAGCCATAAAAACGTTAAGTTGTCAGAGGTGCCATCAGCTATCAATCGTGTGCGGCAAGCTGATGAAGGGGAAATAGGTGATAAAAAACAGCATTTTAGGGAAATTATGTCCAGTCTTCCATTTGCGAAGTGCTGCAGTCACATCACTGCAGAATCTTAATCACTAGCTGGTGTGGCCAGGGACTGGTCCTTGGTGTGACGGTGAGGAGGAGCACACCCTAGTGGGAGGGTGGAATATGGAGGAGGAAAGGCGAACCATAGCGAGGGGGGGAGCAGCGTTAGAAAATTATACAACTACGATAAATCACTTCTACACTACCATTTTTTTTCTTTCTCTCCCTCGGTTTCTCACTTCCCCCATCCCCTCATGCGCTCTTTGGCTTTTTCTCTGTTTTTTATTTTTTCTCCACTTCATGGCTGTACATCTTCCTCTCCTCATTTGCACTCCTACCCTGAAGGTTCCTCTGGCTTTCTGCCCATTATTCTCCTTTCAGTCCCTGGCAATGTGCTTTATTTGAGGTACTGTTGGTTACCCTCACTGCCCCACTCTCCATCCATCTCAACTTCATTTACAATGTGGTTTGTTTACATGCTTTCTTTATTGATCTGCTTTTGTTGCCGAGCAGAGATTTATCCCCTGTCTATGGGACTGTATTAGCAAACCTAGAAATTGACCTGTCTCTCTTAGATGGTTCAGATATAGTCTTTTCTTGAAATAAAAGAAGATACCATTGTGGTTGCAGCTTATTTCACAGTTTATCAGGTGGCACTTTGACAGGAATTCTGGTTGCTTTGTTATTGGAGAATTAATGGTCACACTGGTGATGCTTTTATGCGCAAATACATTTTAATACAGCCTGGGTCTTCATCAAAATGGTTGGAATAGTTGTTAAGCTTCAAGTTAAGCAAAATTTCTCTTAGCTTGTTTTGATACACTGTGTGTCTTATTGGTATCAGTGGAAAGGAGTGGTGGCTTGTAACACAGATAAGTAATATCATGGTGTCATGTGAGAGTGTCTGTACCGATTTAATTGATAAATGCCTTCACTGTCTGATCTGTGACTCCATTTTAATCTAAGGTCATTTGTTAATTAATTTGAATAGCCTTACAGGCTCTGGTTCTGCCTCAGTGGTCTCTCTTGAGTGATGTCATTCTGCGCTGAGCAGGCTCAAACCGCTGTGAAATGAATGCAGTGATGCACATTCATCTGCAGTGGCGTCTCCAGTGTGGTCGACGCTGTGTCTAATGATCAACTAATGGTATTACTGAGCACAAAGCATTTCTTAAAAAGATAAATTGGCTAATGGAACATTTCTCACATGAGATTGTATTAGAAAGGCAGACAACAACTTGCTCATTGCTTCCTGTTCTTATCAGTTTATGAAGTTACATTTTTCATACAGGACTTCAGTCTCCAAAGCTGCTGGTCATCATCCAGGTGGATCTCTGTGATTCTAATGTTCAGGTGTTTTACATGCTCTCTGGTGAGGACCACTGAGGGTAGTCCTGTGTCAGGGTCTGTGCTGCCACCCTTAGTTAGACTGAGGTACTGTAATGCAGCACCTATTTCTACAGCAGGAGTTTAGGTGGCCTACTCTGCAGTTCAGTCACATAGCTTCTGTTTGTTACTAGAGTGTGGTTTAACAACACATCCCTCCTTTCTGCATTAGGGCCAGTGTAGCAGTGAACATGCAGACATTGTGTAAAATGGACTGCCTAAAAGGTACTGCCCAAGTGTGTTTAAGGTTAATGTTAATGTTTGAAAACAAATTGCTAACTTTGTGAGCAGTGTCATCTTCCAGTATGCATTCCTTACCATATATTCTCTTTGCATCAGAGTTGCCATTTAGCTGGCATCTTATCTGCAAATATCAACTGGTTTTACTTCAATGCTACAGTTTCTATAGCTCAAAAAAACATTTAACCGGCATATTTTCCCATATATCTAAAATGTATTAGTGTCATGATAAAGGTACAGAAATTATGAGATGGTAACTTTTTTTTTTTTTTTGCTCATTGTTTCCATATAAGTATTAATTCCTTATCTTAACCAGGTTTTTTTTAAAAAAAATCCCTAGCCCTAAATAATATGCATTTGTAAATATTTAAACTTGACCACATATTTCCTGCTTTCAGAAACAAGATATGTATTCTCTCATGTGATCTAGTTGACAGTACACACACGGATTGCTGGCTCATACCTGAATAATTATCCTTTTATATGTGACTTTTTTACATTTAAAAAATTACAGTTGAAAGTTTTGGTTTGTAGACACTGCCACAATCCCTGAACAGCAACAGTTGAACAGAGTTGGTTGAGTGGAAACTGTTTTTTGTTTTTTTAATATAATGCACAAAGGACTTGTGGCTTATGTATCAACTACATTTACTTTATTTCTTGTAAATCTAAATGTTCAGGTTTTTAAGGGTGAGTTATCCTTTATGTGAAAGGATGAAGGCTGAACTTTTTCAAAATTGTAAAATCAAAGTGTGTCACGTGTTGTCACAGTCTTATTATTCTAATGAATTTTGAAAATTCTGAAAATGAATCTCTATAAGTTACAGGCAGCAGACGTAATTTCACCAGTGATTTATCATCAAACAATTCATTTGCCTCTTAGTGGCATGAACCCTAAACAATGAAGGCCGCATGAATGAGAAATTAATTGAAAATTCTTTTCGACACAATGCCATTTTTTTAGGGCATGCTGTTGTGGGGAGTGGTTATTCCTTTCTGATGAAATCAAAGTGCAGTTACAACTACAACTGCCAGGGGGCGTGCGAGCACACACATCGAGGCAGCAGTGAACCACAGGCAGTCTTGGCCCCTTTTCTCCATGTGTTAGTATTCCTATTCTTTATGTTATGTCCAAAAAAAAAAAAAAAAAAAAAAGTAAAGTAAGTTAAAAAAATTGTTTAATTTTGGATGAATAACTGTGTCTCTGACTTTTCCAAAATGTATTTGGATTGTTCCTTGAAGCCTTTTTTGTAATTAAATGTACTTGTTGGTTTATATCCCATATTAATGTTCTTTTCATTACCATTTAATCCTTTCCATTTGGAGGTCAGAGGGGGCAGAATGAAGTGAAGATGATATCTATAGCACAAAATCATAAACGATCCGGTGTTACGACAATATAAGATTCTGCCAATCTTTCAAAAATATTGAAACAGTGCATATAGTAAGAACATTTATGCACTCCTCCAAGTAAGGTTTCCAGCTACAGTAAAATCAATTTAAAATGTGGAGCTGTAATTTTGCACCAGTAAAACTGCTGAAAGAATGTCATTCATTTCGCCACTACTCATTTTCCTACTCAAGCAATTTATGTTCAATAGGAATAGATACATTAATGTTATTACACTTTTGAATAATGGTGCTTCAGTAAACTTTTTACTGAATAGTCACAGAAGTTTTATTCTTCTCAACAATTAAATACATAAAACTGAGTAATAGTTTTTAGAACATCATCTTATCATATATATATATTGAATTTTAGCTTTAATCATTTATAAAAGTCGATAAAAATCAAAAGTTGCTGTTTGTTTACTCAAAGTAAGTAATGAGTAAGTTGTTTCTTTCCTCTCAACAATGTCCCTGTTGGTGGGATGAGTGGTTTTATACTATTCTCGGTGGGTATTTGCTAGAAAAGTATGTTAATTACAGAAATATGGGCGCACTGAAGGCATTGTATGCTGTGTGGGACTATTTGTTGTTTTGCTTCAAAGTTGATAGTATCTTAAGTTTAAACTTCTTTTTCAAGCTCAAAGTCATTTCTGCTTCCTTGGCCCTCCATGGAAGAAAGTCATAAACTTTTCTTTTCTTTTTTCTTTTTCCTCCCTTTTTTTTTTTTTTTTTGAGCAGCCGTGTTAAAAAGAACACCTGTAACTTGACACACAGGCCTCTCTACCCAAATGCCAGTGGCAACTTTATGACTCATGGGAATGGGGATGCATGACTAAATAGATAGTTTGTGTACAAGCCTGCCTTCCAGTCGAGCATTCTCTCGGTTTCAAACCAAACATGCATTTGGACAACATCTGAGTGGAGGCCATTTTGGTTTGGCCTTATGTTTGCACAGTCCTGGGATTGTGCAGTCGCTAGTGGGGGATGGGTGGGCGGCTGCAGCTACCCTGAAGACTCCTGTTAATGTTTTAGTCATTCTGGAGCCTCTGGGCTGGGAGACAGATTCAGTCAAAAAGCATTTGAGCACCAGAGTGATTTACTGCATGTTTGGACATCTGCAAAGAGCTCTTGCACCTTGACATTCTCTTTCTCTCTCCCTCTCTGTCTGTACCTCTTTGCTGCAGTAAACCTTTGGGGATGTTTTGTCATACTGAGTCACCTTGAAGGCATCTGAGGTAGAATCATTTCCTGTCACCTTCTCCTTTCGTGATCCAACTCTCCCTCTTTTCCACCCCTCTATCCTACCTCATCTTTCCCCCTCAAACCTTCTGCTCAGGCCTCAGCCACACCCCTCTCATCCTGGCCATGAGACGCGATGTTTGCTGCCACTGCTACTATCTTTCTTAGCTCACCTCTTGCTCACCAGCTGGACACATCAATCCGCGTGACAGGTGCTTGACAGTTTGCTCCTTACTGGGCAACAGCCCAAAAAAGAAATACCGGTGCATAGTTTTCGCCTGTAAAGCTACCAGCAGAAGAGAAAATGTGGCAAGTATATGAACGCGTCTTTATATGATGTTCATCCTCGGTAACAAAACAAGTGTAGACAACTGATAAGCAGTTATGAGTAAGTTATGTTACCTTGACAAGTTGTATTTACAGCTTTGTTGCCTATGGCAGCCACCCTGAGTTGAGTGAAGAGGAGAGCCGTCAGTGGTCATCAATAACAGGGGTGTATGGCGTGGGTGGTGCAGGCTGTGTGGCATGTGTTTTAGAAGTGATGGCCAGAGGCCCTCTGTCTTTGCAGCTCAGAAAATATGGTGTCATTAGCATCTGTGTCTCTATAACTGGGACTGTGGCTGAAGAGGCCTGAACATATCTGGTATGCAGTGTTTAGGAGGCACGCAGACAGGATAATTGCTGGGCAGAAACTGTCCGCAGCTCCAGGCTTTCAAGTGCTCGTTGCCTTTGAGCATTTTACACCCCAAGTGGCTGAATAGCCCCGTGGAAACAACGTCTGAGTTGATTTATAGCTGACCCTTAACTCTTTTGTTTCTCAAGACCAAGGACAACTCAATAAGTAGCCAAAGTCTCAAAATTGTGTTATCATTAATGTTTGACTGGTTATTTGTTGGACATAGAAATGAGAATGGCAAAGAGGTAAGCAACTAATGCACCATGCCTTTATCTCTAAATGGTTCACTCTCTGACATGTTTGGCAGCGTTTCATAACCACAGCGTTCCTTCTGCCAGTGCCAGAGATCAAACCCAAGAACAAAGTGTTCACTCTGAGGTGGAGTAAGATTTGGAAGTTTGTCAGGCTAAATCTTAAGCACTAAATGTGTCTTGTTTAGCGTTGGGCAGCTGCAACAAAAAAACTGAAATAGTCCAACATAAATATATGTTACAATCCCGTTCTGTTTTCTTTCTTGATCTTTTCTCTTGTGAATGAATGTATAAATGACATATTTCTTGTACTGCTAAATAAAACTACCCCTAGAAGATTATCTCCCTCCACCCTGTCATGTCTCCCTCTTTGGATTCTTGTTAAAACGCACACAAAAAAGAGCTCATAATTAATTCCACATGGTGCTCAGCTGGCATTCCCATTTGTGTGTTGGCTGAGACATATTTACAGTCAAATGTTATGTCTTGCCATGAAGATATTTATTGCTGTTTTATGCAGTTGTGGAGATGGCACAGTGATTGACACCAAAGTGAAGAAAAGAGTTGTGTGGCTTTTCATTTAATCCAAGAGTGGTTTATTTATACAAAAATGGTAAACATAAAGTAGAATGCATCTTTGTTACAATTATGATTTTTCTGGGGATTCTTCATATTATTTTTTTTTTACACATTTTTAAAAAGCATTTTAAAAACAAGATTTAAATCTATTGCTCAATGCTCAATTCATCATAATTAGAGTTTAATGCAGATATGCGATAATCAACATTTGGAGTACCATATTCAGTTGCTGCACTGAGTTGAACATTAATTTTCTTTTCTTTTTTTTCTAATATCCATGTGCTGTGAAAATGTTGCTGCTTCTGCAGTCTTGGTTCATTCTGGAAAGCTTTTGCTTTGTGTTGGGATTTAGCTCAAATTAAAGCTGGAATATCAATCCATTTGAACAAACCCCTGCTTAGCCCACTAAGGTATGGCTTGAAGTATGCTAAACGTCAGCCAGCAACCGTTGCCAGTGCTATAAATGCCCAGATGTCAGTACCTAAGCAAATGCTGACATGAGGAAAAATGATTAAGACAGCCTGAATCTCCACTGCACGCACAAACCAGTAACCACTACTGAGACATAAACATTTACTGAGAGATAAATATTTTTCTATCAATTTGATCTATCAACATTGACACAACAGCTAATACATTTTCAAACTCTATCTTTAAGTTAATTATATACTCATGGGAGGAATAGTGCTCCACTCTCCTAATTTCAAATGCATTTGCTGCTTTGATAGAAAATTGAAAGCTCGGTGACTATTTGCAACATTTATACGCTGACATTCAGGCTCTAGCCAGAAAAAAAAAAAAGACTGGCATAGCTGTTCTGACTATTTAATTACAGACTACCTAACGGCTTAAATGTTACTCTCTAGTGGTTAGTAGTGGTGGTGGAGACGGAGTTAGAAGGTGAAAGTGAAATCAGCCTATGTGAGTGGAAAGATATGAGGTCTAATTATGAAGTATGCATTTTTTTTCCATTATGAAATTTGAGGTTGAACTTCTTTAGAGGTGCCAGACATGACAGGAAATGTTTCAGGGTAACTAATATGGAAAAAAAAAATGTAGTAGAGGACAGAAAAGATTTTCGTGAATCCATGTTGTGCAAAGGCATATTTCCTTCATTTGGTCAGAAGGGGAAAAGCCTTGAGCTTTTTCTGCTTCAAAGTTTAAAACTCCACCCCCATGACCAAATAAGTCCACAAAGCCAAGATATATTCCACCCTTCTCTGCTACAAAGCAAAGGGTTTTGTGGTCTGATTAAGAATGATACTTTTTTCCTTTTGCAGCAGTTTTATGACAATGGCGGTGCATATACTTGCGTAATTATTCATAGGGACATATTAAGGCTCCAGACATGGGTGTGTGCTCATGCAGACGTAGAAAACCCACTGAAGCCCAGAAACAAACAAAAAAAAAAAGAAAAAAAAAAAAGCTTAGATGAAGAGAATTAAAGACCTTGTCAGATTACTGATACTGGTTAACTCTTGAGAGGTGCAGCAGTGGGAGAGAACGTGAGATGCAACACAGAAAGAGATTTTGATTCACAGCTTTTGAGGTCTTGGACACCTTAAAGGATCTGTGCCAAATTCAATCGTAAATAAATGAACGGACAACCTTCCGCATAAAGGTAAAACAAGAGCCTGGAGTAAAATTAATTCCTACATTTATAGCATGAGTTCTATATACAAAAAAAAGAAAAAAGAAAAAATATGACAGTAAGTGACTGTTACAAAAGATTAAAAAAATAACTCTTTATTGATTGTAAAAGGTCTAGTAAAGAAGACCTTTATTTTTGAGTTACGATGTGATGAAAAAACTGTAAAAAGCTATGGCTCATGAAAAATCTATAAATACTCTAAATTTTGTATAATAACTTTTGTTGCACCTACTTTTAAACAGGAGCACACTTAAACACATATTCCATGTTACCCATGTGCCAGTCAAACTTGAATGTTCTACTTCTGAAGTGTGAATTATCCAGCATGATTATTTGCTTGTGCTGGTGTTTGTATCACACATTTGAAAAATTACAATTCGCTCCTATACTTCGCATCCAACTGCCCACGGACTCACAGTTTCACATAAAATTATTTACTTTACAATGTGGCGCATGCATGTGCATTTAATTTCATCAAGTCATAAAGAAGCTTTATTTTTCTTTTTTTAATCAGCGTGCACAACTTAAAGTGAGAGCATTTTAGAATTAAAATTAAATCAAAAACATTTGAGAATCACTCTCCTGAAAATATTTTTCAGTATTATCAACCACTTCCGCTGCATTAGCTGTAAAGTTACAAGACAGAGTTACATTTTGATCATTTTATTGTTAAACTTTCAAAGCATCCCTGTGGGTATTTATTTTGTTTGGTTTAAACTTGAACGTTTTATCAGTTCATGTATCTGTATCTCTTTATCCCCATTTATATCCCTGTTTTTAGGCAGAAACCCATAAAAGAGAGGAAATCAATCTTGTTGATCTATGCCTTTTACTACATCTGGGTTTAGTTCTTCACTATGCATTTATGGCTTTCGTGTCTTTGCGTGTAAGTCTTTGTGTATGTGTTTGAAGAAAACCTGCCACATCTTGATTGGCTCCTATATACTTAAATGTTGTTCCAATTGACAGATGTTCTGAATAGGATGGCTCAACTTCTATTTACCTTTATGGTGACCTGTTGGTCTGTGCACATTTGCATTTGTGAAGATATAAGAAGTAAAATACAATAAATATTTGAATTTTATGAGTACAACCGCTATGGGATTTTTGCCCTCCACGTAAAAGTTTATACTCAATAAATATCTGCATTAGCACTGCAACTAATAACACTTTGATACTGATTAATTGTACATATAGTACATGAAATATCACACAAAGTTACATCTAAAGATACAGTTTTGTTTTTTTTTAGCTGCTCTTGTGAGTCATTCTTTTGTATATTTAGTGATATATTACATATTAACATAATTTACAGTTTGAAAACAATGCATATTTGTTTAACAATAGGTCAGTGAGTGCATCAATGTTGCCTACATGCTTTTATTTCTATTATAAGTAACGTGGATGGAGCCAGCAGCCAGTAAGAAAATAGCTCGAATAAACCAGCAACTGGTTTAGCCATTTTTATGCTAAGCATAACATTGACATTTGAAAAGGTATGTGATATCTCATGACATATTTGAAAAGGCCAGATGGCCAGATGTTTTCCCAACCCTAACCAAAAAGGTTTTAATGCCTGAGCCACACCAAAGCAGATGTAAAATGAGACTGAGACAAAATGAAGTTGCAAACTAAATGAAGTTTAAAAGGTCTTGGGTAGAACATGAGACACATTTGGACCTCCCACTTTACATTCGGGTGTGTAACTCCAAATGCAGACATCTTTAAATCCATCCAATTAAGGATGCTGCGTTTCTCTGGGCTGAAAACGAAGAGGAGTATTGCGCTTGTTCTCAATTAATAGTCCAAAATTAGCATCGGTGGTACAGCTGATGATGGATAGTTCATAATTTGACCACCTTTGTGTAATTTGGTCAGCTGTGAAGGCTCCATTAGACTAAATAACATATAATAACTTTAGGTTCTTTGAGAGCATGAGATATTCTATATGGTTACCAGTTATTTATTTATTTTATTCATTCTCTAATCCACAAACCCCTTCCTTTTATTTCCTCTTTCAGCCACATCAACTGCCTACTGCGTGTTGCCAGATTGCTTGTGTGGCTCCACTACTCCTGATCAGCATTTGAGCTTTCCTTTCTAATCTCCAACTGCCATATTGCCTAAGACATGTTTGTGGCTCAGCTTTTGTTCCTATTGCTTCTCACTTGTGGTGTGATACCCAGAGTTGGTTTCCCAAAAGTATTGTAGCTAACCAAGTTAGTAACTTGGTTATATATATTTGATTAAAGAGAGATCAGTGGCATCACTACTGACACATAACTACTGACATAGGGTGCTGACACAACACAACTTGACTATAGTGCATAGAATGAGCCATGAAACTCAGTGCCAACATCCTCACTTCTGGTCCTACCAGGTCATTGGTTTTGTTGCAGTTCCTTGACTGACCACTTGCTGCTGGCTCCAAAATGGAGCAAATCTCACTCATAGCACATTATGCACCTCATAGAGCTCTCCGATCTCAGAGTGCAGGATTACTCGTAGTTCCTAGAATATTCAAAAGTAGATTTAGAGGACGGGCCTTCTGCTACCAGGCACCTTTATGATGAAACCAGTTACCAATTTGGGTTAAGGAGGCTGACACCACCTCCATCTTTAAAACTAAATTGAAAACATTTCTGTTTAGTACAGCCTACATTTAGTCTAAACAATAGTGTGTAGGGGCTAATAGTTATAGCCATAGTTGTAGGAGCTAAGACTAGAGTAGGCTTGTCTTAATCACAGCCTCATCATAGCTGTGCTGCTATAGGCCTACGCTGCAGGAGGACGCCAACATGATCTGCTGAGCGGTGTCTCCACTGCTCTTCTCCCTTCCTCTTCCTCCAGCTCATTCCATAATCAATTAGGAGCACCTTGTTACTGTAACTGCTCCATTTTCTTTTCTTTCCTGTAGTTTTTGCACTGTTTTGCCCCCCTTTTTTCTCTCTTTCTTTCTGTATGTTTTCAGGCCAGAGTTTCCTGAGTTGCGTGCGGACTTGCAGTTCCATCCTCTGGCCATCCCAGTGTTTACCTCCACCTGTGTGTGTAGATGTGTTCAGGGGTGCCAACTGGCATGGTGACCGGCGACCTAGTCCTCTGACCATCTCATTTCAGTGCTGCTACCTGCATCTGTTTGTGTAGTCATTATATTTAGTCATTTGTGTGCTCCCCCTCTCTCTGACCTGTCTCCCCTCTTTTGTCATTTTCTGCAGTGTTGGAGGAAGGACCCAAAAGCAGGAGTTAAAAAAAACAAAAAGGGTTTATTCACAAAAAACACTAAATCCAAAAATCCAAAACACAAAAAT
The DNA here is from genome assembly GCA_018398805.1 of Hirundichthys speculiger. Taxonomy (NCBI): domain Eukaryota; kingdom Metazoa; phylum Chordata; class Actinopteri; order Beloniformes; family Exocoetidae; genus Hirundichthys; species Hirundichthys speculiger. The sequence continues at coordinate 5,182,820 of JAGFBZ010000479.1, forward strand.
CCAAAGGCACCAGAAATCCAAAAGTCCCAAAACACTTAAAATGCAAATATACAAACTTATCCTGAAACCTCCGGAGACAGGGTGAGGAGAAGGACGATGAGAGGGGAACAGGCAAGACTGCAAAACACGTAACATTCCACAAAGACTAATGGACCCAAGCAGACAAGGGAAAAGACAAGACTTGAAATACACAGGGAATCAAACGAGAGGCAGGTGCAGGGAATCAAGGTAACAAGACGGAGGAAGCAAAGCAGAAAACAATGAAGACAAGACATACCTTCCAAAGTAAAACAGGAACCACTAAAGCCAGGGAGAGACGCCAACTTGACACAGACATACACACACAGGGCTGCCATGGCCGACCAGGCCATGACATCTTTTCTTTCTTTACACTGGCTGGCCTTCACCAGGAAGGTCCCCCACATGATGATCCAGGTCCTGCTCAAGGTTTCCTTCTCTTAAAGTGGAGTTTTTCATTGCCACTGTTTGGCTTAAAGGTTTTTTTCTCCCACTGTGGGAGTTTTTTACCTGCCATTATCCTTGTTCAGGATTCAATATTATATTTTTAGCTAATGATATGTGCTTGGGGGTCATGCTCTGGGTCTCTGTAAAGCACCTAGAGACAATTGACATTGTAACAGACGCTATACAAATAAAATTGGATTGAATCGAATTGAAATCCCTAATCACTCCCATGTTAAAAGGCCCAACTTTGCAGTAGAAATAAACCTACAGCCTTGGTACAAAAAAACACTTTTGGTCTCTAAACTTAGATTTCACATCCATGACACTGAAATAACTGGTTTACCTTTTATTCTTTTTAGAGATTGGCTCAGAATTAAAAATGTGGATTTAAATAGTTTGAGTCTGGATCATGTTTATTACATAACAAAGCCATTTGAAATGTTTGTCAAAATGTATATATTAATGAGAATGTTTTAATGCCTGAATATGCAATGCAGTCTCGGGACATGTTATAGCTTAGGTAGTCCACCATGCAAAATTAGATTAACAATATAGGCTAAAAAAAAATCAAAGATAACAATTTGAAGGTTACGAAAGTCATTACAAATCTATATTTACCTTAAAAAATATTGCATACTCCCAAAAGAAATGCTTTCTATTGCTAAGACTCCCAAAAACACTTAAAGGGACATAGAAGGGCATGTGTCATGTTCTGGGACGGCCATGATAGCCATTTTGGTTTCTTTAATGTTCTGTGTTAAGTTGGCGTCAATCCGTGTCTTTTGTGTTACCTGTTTTACTTTGAAGGTCTGTCTTGTCTCCGTTGTTTTCAGTTTTGCTTCCTTCCCTCTTGTTATCCTGATTGTCTGCACCTGCCTCTCATTTGTTGACCTGTGTGTTTAAGTCTTGTCATCTCCTCTGTCTGTGCTGGTCCGTTGTGTTCATGTCCAAGGGTTTCTATGCCGGTTTGTTTTTTTGTCTTCCGTTTTTTTTTGTGTCTTATGTAAGTAGATCGTTGTTTCATGATTTTGTCTTGTTTCCATTTTGGATTACTTTTGGGGATTTTTGTAGTTTTCTTGGACTTTTGGTTTTTGTTGAATAAATACTTTACTTTTTTTGCACTCCTGTGCCTGGGTCCTCCATTCTGCCTCACACCAGACAGAACGGACCAGCCAGCATGGACCCAGCAGGAGGGGAGCTGATCTCCCTGCTGACTTTTTTCAGCAGGGATGCAGTCAAGAATGCCCCCCATGTGGTGGATTTTGGGGAGGTGGAAGTTTCCCCATTCAGGGGCACAGGGCTGGAGCTCAGGGGTCCGACGAGCCAGCAGAGGAGGAGACCTCCCGGAAGGAGGCGACGGAAACGCTCCTCCTCCGCCACAGGGACTCTTTCCTCCGAGGCGGCCAGAGAAGAGGCCCCTACCCCAGCTCTTGTTATGGAGGGTGTCCAGGAGGACGCATCACCTTCTGCCTCCGCTCCTGTAGACATCCAGGAAGACATCCCACCTTCAGCTCCCGACCCTGTTTCCGCTATGGCCGGGGACGGTCTTGAACCCCTTCAGGAGGAGGTCTGGACGTTTGAGTACATGTACCTCTGACTCACGTCGACCCTGAAGGGGTCGTTTGACGTGAGTCGGTGGCTCTGTGTTTATGACCTCCTCCTGAGGCATTTGACCCTCCGGCCCCAGCTCCTTCAGTTGCCTGAGTTACGAACTATAAACGGGGACCTTAAGATGATAAGGGAGGAGCTGATGGTCCTTAACCCCGGTTCCAAGGCGGTTGACACCCCTCAGCCCGATTTCATTTTCCAGGGAGGTCGACGCAGATGCTCCTCAGCCCGGTCTCGTTTCCGAGGGGGTCAAGGCTGACCCTCCTCAGTCCGACCCCGTTTCCGAGGTGGTCGACGCACCCTCTCCCAAACCCGTTTCCAAAGTGGCAGACGCACCCTCTCCCAATCTCGTTTCTGAGGTGGTCAATGCACGTCAGCCCGGTCTCGTTTCCGAGGTGGTCGACGCACGCTCTCCCAATCTCGTTTCTGAGGTGGTCAATGCACGTCAGCCCGGTCTCGTTTCCGAGGTGGTCAATGCACGTCAGCCCGGTCTCGTTTCCGAGGTGGTCGACGCACGCTCTCCCGAACCCGTTTCAGAGGTGGTTGACGCACGCTCTCCCAATCTCGTTTCTGAGGTGGTCAATGCACGTCAGCCCGGTCTCGTTTCCGAGGTGGTCAATGCACGTCAGCCCGGTCTCGTTTCCGAGGTGGTCGACGCACGCTCTCCCGAACCCGTTTCAGAGGTGGTTGACGCACGCTCTCCCGGTCCCGTTTCCGAGGGGGTCGATGCCGAGACACCTCACCTCGCTTCCGTGGCGATCGACGCGCCTCTGCAGGTGGCTGTGACTCCTCCTGAGTCGCTGAAGCCTCCCAAGTTGGTTCCTGAGCCGCTGCAGCAGGAGCTGCAGCCTCTCGAGTTGGTTCCTGAGCCACTGCAGCAGGAGCTGCAGCCTCCCGAGTCGGTTCCTTGGTCGCTGCAGCAGGAGCTGCAGGCGGCTGTGACTCCTCCCGAGCCGCTGCAGCAGGAGCTGCAGGCAGCCGTGACTCCTCCCGGGCCCCTGCACCAGGAGCTCCAGGCGGCTGTGACTCCTCCCGGGCCCCTGCAGCAGGAACTGCGGGTGGCCGTGACTCCTCCTGAGTCGCTGCAGCCTCCCGAGTCGTACCTGGGCCCCTGGAGCAGGAGCTGCAGGCGGCCATGACTCCTACCTGAGCTGTTGCAGTGGGAGCTGCAGCCTCCCCAGTTGGTTCCTGGGCCCCTGCAGCAGGAGCTGCAGGCGGCTGTGACTCCTCCCGAGTTTCTTCAGCCTCCCGAGTTGGTTCCTGAACCGCTGAAGCAGGAGCTGCAGGCGGCCGTGACTCCTACTGGGCCCCTGCAGCAGGAGCTGCAGGCGGCCGTGACTCCTCCCGGGCCCCTGCACCAGGAGCTGCAAGCGGCCGTGACTCCTACTGGGCCCTTGCAGCAGGAGCTGCAGGCGGCCGTGACTCCTACTGGGCCCCTGCAGCAGGAGCTGCAGGCGGCCGTGACTCTTCCTGGGCCTCCCGAGTTGGTTCCTGCGGTCGTGACTCTTCCTGCGGTTGTGACTCTTCCTTAGCCGCTGCAGCCGGTCAAGACTCTTCCTGAGCCGCTGCAGCCAGTCATGACTCTTCCTGAGCTGCTGCAGCAGGAGCTGCAGTTTCCTGAGTCAGTTCCTGAGTTGCTGCAGCAGGAGCTGCAGCCGACCGTGACTCTTCCTGGGCCACTGCAGCAGGAGCTGCAGCCGGTCGTCACTCTTCCTGGGCTGATCGCATCTCCGCATGGGCTGCTGCAGCCGGCGCCACGCGCCTCCTGGTTCCCGTCCGGCGCCGCGGCCGTCCGCCTCGTCGCCTTCTGGTTCCAGGCCTCCGCTGCGTCCGTCTGCCTAGTCACCTCCTGGTTCCCGTCCGGCGCCGCGGCCGTCCGCCTCGTCGCCTTCTGGTTCCAGGCCGCCGCCGCGTCCGTCTGCCTTGTCCCCTCCTGGTTCCAGACCGCCGTCACGGCTGTCCTGCCTTCCGGCCCCCTCCACCTCCACCTGGTCGGCCATGGCAGCCCTGTGTGTGTATGTCTGTGTCAAGTTGGCATCTCTCCCTGTCTTTAGTGGTTCTATTTTACTTTGAAAGGTCTGTGTTCTGCTTTGCTTCCTCCCTCTTGTTACCTTGATTCCCTGCACCTGCCTCTCGTTTGTTCCTCTGTGTATTTAAGTCTTGTCATTTTCCCCTGACCTCTGGGGGTCCATTAGTCCTTGTGGTCTATGGTATGTGTTTGCTGTTCTGCCTGTTCCCCTCTCATCGTCCCCCTGGACTGTCAGTAAGTTTACATTTTTTGTGTGTTTTTCGGATTACTGGAATTTTGGGAATTTTTTTTGTGTTTTTCTGGAATAAACCTTCTTGTTTTGTACTCCTGCTTTTGGTTCCTCCCTCTAACACCTACCAAACATGACAGTTATAAGATTAACCTGATAAAAACTCCTGTTTATCTGGTTAGGTCCCCAGGAACTTGATCAGTTTATTAAAAAAATCAAACAAACAAACAAAAAAAAAAACCCTACAAATAATTTAAAGTAGCTGACTTGCTGGCTTTAGGGCATGGGTCCAGGATGCTTTATTGTAGGTCTTCAGCTGTGTATCAAATTTTATACATGTTGGTCAAACTAGGGGGCACAATAGAGGTACATGCCTAATGCCCAAAACCAAAGTTGGTTCCACCAGTCCTCATGTTTGTGAAGTTTAACAACTTTCAGTTTCATTGGTAAGAATCAACAATCATCATAAAGGTGTCCAGGGAGAAAAAAGAAAATCACAATATGTAATATGAAGCATAAACAAAGCCTTAAGTACTGTCCACATTTAAAGTAGCTCTCGTCAACCTCATAGGAGCCATAAATCATATATTTGTCCAGTAAGAAACCTGTGATTTTGTGTTGCTGTTACATGGTGATGCAATTATAACTGAATATACTGTATTCATGTAGACATGCTCAGACTGGGACTCTTATCTCACAAGTGAAGTCAGAGGACTATTGCATCATTTACATGTTACGACAGTTTTATGTGTCACGATATGGCGACATAAAATGAATCTCTCCATCAAGAATACACTCTTCAAAATCAAAATAAAAGCGTCAAAATGTTAAACTGAGTAGTCCTAAATATTACACAGGTCAGAAAGTATAGATCTGAGTAAAGCCACAGAAGTAGTTGGGTGAAGTAGATGTATATGTGGAACAGGAATAAAATGAACACCTTTTTCAGCATTGAATTTCAAAAGACTGCAAAAATAAGATGACAAAATACACCCAGTTTTACTGACTCAATGGTGAGATCAGAACCCTGTTTTATTTCTTAGCTTATTTCAAGTGCATATTTATCAGTTGTTAAGACATTTTTGTTTAATCACAACATTTCTTTTGGGAGTGGGTTTTCATTTATTTAGTGCTTGTATAGGGTTTTTATTGAGCTCCTGAAAATAAAGTTATAATTTTCCTTTGTCATGTAGAATAGAAATTCCCAAACTACAGCCTCCACCACTGTAAGGGGATGTCAAATATTACAAGGAGTTTGTGAGGTTTTGCTCATCAAAAGGTTATCAAAATTATGTCTGCATGTGCATAAAATCATAACAAACTTATTGGATTATAGAAAGTCATAGGATGGTATAATCCATTGGTGAGACACTGTATCTTTTATGGGATTGCGGGAAATAAAACAGTTATTTAAATAGTGCTATCTACAATTCTGTACAAACAGCTCACTGATGCATTCTTGATTAACTCTACCTTGCTGACCATCTGCAGGCACTACAGGTGTCTTTACCCACCGATTTGTTCAGTTCAACCCTAAATTAAGTTTACCAAAACTGATTCGGTGTCAGAGATATATTTCCAAGGGAATGTGTACAAAAAATATTTGATTATCCAAGGACATTCACAGCTTGTTATTAAAATTGGAAGTGCTTCCAAGAAATAGAAGTTGGGAACCACTGATCTAAAAAATATTAGTTCCATCAATACTTCCTGTGCTCACTAAGACTCACCGTGTAAAGTCCTGATAAACTCATCTTGTAAAGTCCTGATTAAAGTTTGTTTTTTATTACCCAGATAAGCTTCATGCACATAAGCTCAAAGGAGGAAGGTCCCTGGTTTGAACCCTGACAGTGACCTGTCTGTGTGGAGTTTATATGTTCTCAGCATGCTTGTAGGGGTCTTCTCTAGGTCCTGCCACAGTCCAAAAACATGTAAATTAGGTGAATTGGTGATTCTAAATTGCCTTTTGGAGTGAATGTGAGTGTCCATAGTTGTTTGCCTATATGTGGCCTTGTGATGGGCGGGCACTTTGTTCAGGTTGTACCCCTGCCTTCCTCCCTGAGAGAGCTGGTATAGCAGATCTCCGTGACCCTGTGCAGGAATAAGTGGGTATGGATGATGGATGGATGGATGGATGGATGTTACTAAAATCAAATACCCATTCAGCTCTTGAATTTTAAACAAAAAAATCACAGCTCTAACAAATACAATTATGATGGTTATGTCATGAGTTGTTTTCTGGGATACATGTGTACAAGTGAAAATCAATTGTAAAACTCCAAACCAGAAATAGTTGGGATTATATGGAAAATGCAAATTAAAGGATGATGCATTGATTCTTACATTTACTTTGACTTTCATTTCTTTGCTGGCAATATGAACCTACTATAGTCCTTTTTTGTTTCTAATAAGTGTCATTTAATGGGTTATTATACATCCATTTTTTGCATCTCTGTCCTGCAACAATTTCCAAAAAAAAAAAAAAAAAAAGTAGGTATTGGGGCCAGTTTAGTGCTATTAATGGCACTGTATCAAGAAAAGTCATTCATCAATAGCTGGTATGACCGCATGGCCAAAGAATTTCTTTGGGAAACCATTGCCAAGCACAATAATATGGAGGGTACAAATGCCACTTAAAACTTCTATTTGCTAAAAAGAAGCCTTGTGTTAACCCTGTCCAGATGCTGGGCCAATCTCTCTGAGACTTTTACTGTATGCAATGGTATGAGGGTTGTATCAGTGCCCTGGACAAAGGCCATTTACATTTCTGTGACTGCAACATTAATGCATAAAAGTACACTGGGATGTTAAAACACTATGCTTCCTTCAGCAACACAATGAAAGACCCCATTCTGCAGATGATATTTCCATAGCTGAGGCAGAAGGGGGCATGAGCACTGCGCTAGCTTGCCCTCGTTCATGACCTGTCCCCATTAGAGAATGTGGAGAGGGACAAAAAAAAAACAAAAACAATGATGACCTCATACTGTTGCACACCTTAAAACATATTTGTGGGAAGAGTGGGACAAATTAACAATTGAAATGTTTTTTTCACCTTTTCAGTATTGTGAGAAGGAATGGCAACATTTCAAATAGCCCAAAGGTGGGGTGGGTGGGTGGGGTAGTTGCAATATGTTCAGGTCACAGGGTTCCTCTTTTTGTGTAGTTTGTGACAAATTGATAGCACAGTCGCAGGCCAGTGACGGTTTGGCAGTTTATTGTGCTCACCTTCACTTGTGCAAAGTGACTATATATATATATATATATATATATATATATATATATATATATATATATATATCTGCAGTCAGTCGATACGACTAGGACTGTCTATGGTTTTGGCTTATGTTTATGACAGATCTCCACGCAGTTCTGTTGTATGCGATTGTCTGCCATGAGTTGACAGGGATATATATATATATATATATATATATATATATATATATATATATATATATATATATATATATATATATGTATATATATATATATTCATACATATATATTCCCAGTGATGTGGGACAAAAAGAAACTATTTACAAAAGTATACAAAAATTCATACAGCAAAAATATCAGTTCACTTCCTAGCTGTCATGTCCACCTCCATATCTAAACCTTCCTGCCTTACAAACACTCTTTTAAAGTCATTAGCCCCTCCCACTGGGCTAATTGGTCTCTGGAAATTTACCAGGCTTGTACCCTTTATGTCACAACTTTTAGCTATTTCTTTTTAAACAACATCAAGCCACATTGGTGCTTTATTTCCACCCCCCATAAAGAAACAGAAAATAAACAGTTAAATTTAAAAATTAACCACCTTTTTTTTTTTCATGATGTCACTTCCTGTTTGGATGGTATATGAAGGGTGATTGGTTTATTGCCTCTGTTTGAATGCTGGAACACTATGCTGGTGAGTGACAGAATATAAGCTACTAAGAGTGCACCCTTAGTAGGAAGGACCTGTGAAATGATATAAGCCTGCTGCGGTGTGAACAGGAATCTGGTGAGTGTAACTGAAACTGAGGGGAAAAAGAAAGAAAGAAAAAAGAAAAGAGGTGCTCTCTTGCAACCAGTGACGGGCTACTCCATCACAGTTCAGTTGAGAACTGAAGTATGGAACTAACTTTCCCTTTGGTTTTTGATATCCAAATGCAACAAAGCACGGGCAGCAAGATTCCCTCTGAGTCTCATGACAATATTTTATATGTTTGTCTTTTAATCCAGATTGTGAGTTTTATTTACACATTTGAGGCAAAATAAATAGAGTAGTAAGGGGGAAAAACTATTTAGTAATGCTAAATAATGTAAACCTATCCCATCATGTTTATTGCAGTTTTTTTCAGACTTCACATTCATTACTCAATGATTGATGACTGTGAAAGCGACAGACCATGGCTCATTCTCTAATTGCCTTTTTAAAGGAGTCTGACACTTTTATAGCTCTCCTAATACCATTCCGAAGTATTACTTCAATAGCAGGCCCTGTGCCTTTCCTATGGGATAGGAAACAAAACCCTGTTTGCTTTCATTTGTGGCGGTAGTTGTGAAAATGACTGTTTTGAACCTTCATATATATGTTGACATTTTGACTTTCAAATTGTCATTTCTGGTCAAATATATTATATATTTACTTTTCACATGCATAGGGACAAAAGACTGAGTCTCAAATTAGATGAAAATAAGCACTGTATTACCCTTACTGTGAAGAAGTTATCAAAATGTTGCTCTTATTACCAAATCCCGCTGTTGTATAAATATTCAGAGTACTGCGATGGTAAGGATGAACGATTTGTTCTGTATATGTAAAGGGCAGTGGATATCAGGTTTAAAATGGGCAAGGCTATTGATTAATCGAGAATAATTGTCTGTAATATAATTCTATAAATTTGTTCCTATTAAATGTCATAATATTTTATTGTAAAATGAAGGTTGTTTGAAGTTCTTTACAACCTGCAATCAGTGAGAACTCAGACTGTTTACTTCAGTTTACTGGAACATATTACAGAAACTACCTTAAAAATTCTGATGATTAAAAGGTTATCTGAATGGTCCTTACAAGAGCTTTTAACAGACTATTCTAGACTTCACTTCAGCGCTTCATGTCTTTATCCTTTATTGCCTCATGGCCCATGGTTTAGAAGTTAGCATTGTGGCCTCAGAGCAAAAAGGTTCTATGTTTAAATCTTAGTGTTTCAGTGTGAAGCCGGGCCTTTCCTTAGGTAATGCATGTTCTGCCTGTGCTTCTGTGGTTTTTCTCTGGGTACTCCTGCTTCCACGCATTCACCTGATTTGGTGATTGTAAATTAATTGTGAGTGTGCATGGTTGCTTGATTTGTCCCCATGTGGGCATGTGACCTGTACGTGGTGTACCTCACCTCTCCTTACCTGACAGCAGATAGCTGGGAAAGGTCCCACATCCCTGTGAATATGAACAGTCTGAAGTGGGTGTAGAAACTGGATGGACAGATGCTGTACCACCCAGACTTACAACTGCAATATGTTTTCATAAAATGTCCACAAACCTCAGTACCACTGTATGGCAACACTGTATTTTGAGCAGTGAAGCATACATTTTTGCACTCACAGTCATGCAAAATAAAGTCTCTGGGAAGTGGCAGTGGCATTTTTGACTTGGACACTCAACAAGACCTTTAGGAACAAGGAAGGCGTGAAGAGTTGTGGAAACTACAGAGAAATAAAAATGCAGAGCCACACAAAGAAGTTATGGAAAATAGTAATGGAGGTTATACTAAGGGCAGAAGTGAGTATCTTTGAACAGCAGTCTGGGTTCATGGCAAAAAATAATTCCACAGATGCAATTTTTGCCTTGTTGATTAAGAAGTACAGAGAAGGTCAGACGAGTTCAAGGTGGAAGTGAGAGTGCATCAAGGATTGACTCTGAGCCCTCCTTATTTGCTATGGTGATGGACAGGCTGACAGATGAGGTTAGACAGGAATCCCCATGGACTATGACGTTTGCAGATGACATTGTGATCTGTGGTGAGAGCAGGAAGTAGGTGGTATGCTCTGGAAAGGAGAGGAATGAAGTTATAGCCTCAGCAAGACAGAATACATGTTTATGAATGAAAGAGACCTAAGTGGAACAGTGAAGTTAAAGGGAGCAGAGATAAAGAAGGCTGAGGATTTTAGGGTCAACAGCCTATAGGAATGGACAATGTAAAATAGGAGTGAAGAAGCATCAGAAAAGTGGCAGGTGTGATATATGATAAATGAGCATCAGCAACAATAAAAGGAAAGGTGTAAAAGACATTAGTAGTGGTGATGTTATATGTTTTAGAGACTGTGGCACTGAGGAAAAGACAGAAGGCAGTTGGAGGCAGCAGAGCTGAAAATGTTGAGGTTATCTTTGGCAGTGACGAGGATGGATAGGACCAGGAAGAGTACATCAAAGAGACAGTGCATGTTAGAGAGAAAGTCAGAGAGGCCAGACAGAGGTGGTTTGGACATGTAAAGAGGAGGGATAGTGAATATATTGGTTGATGAGTTTGAAGGAGGCCGAGAGGAAGACCAGAGGAGATTTATGGATGTACTGAAAGAGGACATGAAGTTAGTTGGTATGAGAGAAGAAGATGCAGAGAATAGGGTTGGATTCTCCTGACGGGGGAATAGCTGAAAAAATAAGAAGTCCCAAAAAATAAAGTACATCTTCTTTCTGTCCTTTTTCAGTGATTTTATAATAGGTTTTTGGTGGTGGTTGGTGATGGCTTTGGATTATTTTCTTAATAAATGACCAAGTATTGGCCACGATTTGGCTGTTGAAGAGGTGGCCTCACATTTATGTTCAAACCACTGTGCGAAACAGAGATCATCATCCTCAATAACTGCATTTCAGTCACAGGATTTTTTTTCTTGCAGCTATAGGGTCTTTTTAGTGGGTCTGTTAATGTGAGGCGCTGGCCAGTATATGATGTGAATGCTTGAACACAACTTACGCAGTCTAGCCTTCCCCTTATTCCTTCTTCAATATAGATATTGAAAACCTAGATGCTTCTTTGGCCGCCAACATACATTGCTGTCGATAGGTGTAATGAGTCAATTCCAGGCAGCAATGCAAAAGAGTTAAAGTAAGACTTAGCTGTCATAATTGATTTATACAAATGACAAAAATGACATGTACTTCAGTTTTCAATTGTCTTTATTAAAGTGAGTGTTTAAAAGAGTTGTCATTTAATTTTTTTATTTATTGATTTATTTCCTATGCATTTTTGTTCATCTTATTTTTGTCATTTTTTTCTGTTATTTTTATTTATTTTTCTCAGCATTTTACCTGACTTCTTTCCTCAAAGTCAGAAGATTGCATTTACAAAGATTACTATGCCTTTAGTCAAGGCAAGGCAAGTTTATTCGCTTTGCACATTTCGTCTACAGGACAATTCAAGGTGCTTAACATAAAATAATAGATGCATTTAACATTAAAAAAGTACATTAAAAAACAGAAACAAACTTTTTTCAAAGAAATGAAATACATGAAATAAAATAAAATGAAATATAAAAATAAAAACGGCACCACAGTACTCTTTGACTCTGCCCCATGACTCATACAACACCACAATCCTGACTGTGTTGTATGGTCAGTTCTGATCCCCACACCCACTGAGCTCTGTTAATGCAACCGTGACCATTGCTGCAGCCCCAAGTTTGTTTTGATCAATTTGAGAGAGCCCTGATGATGATGCCATGGCTGTGGATGATGACATTTGAGGTAATTGGAGGCACACCTGGATGTATTTTAAGGCACACTTCAAATACACTTCTTCCTTGTATAACATCATGGGAAAATCAGCCAAGACATCAGGAAGGGACTTGTGGACCTCCACAAGTCTGGTTCATCCTTGGATACAATTTTCAGATGCCTGAAGATACCAGGTTAATCTATTCAAACAACTATTTACATATAAACACCATGGGAACGTAAAGACATCGTAGCGCTCAGGAAGGAGACAGGTTCTGTGTCCCAGAGATGAACGTGCTTTGGTGTGAAACGTGTATCAACCCCAGAACAAAAGCAAAACACCGTGTGAAGATGCTGGCTGAAGCTGGTAAGAGAGAGTCATTATCCATGGTGAAATTAGTCGTGTACCAACATGGGCTGAAAAGCCAGTCAGTGAGGAAGAAGTTATTACTCCAAAAGCAACATAAAAATAGTCAGATTATAGTTTGAAAATGCAGACAGAGACAGACCTTAATGTTTGGAGACATGCCCTGTGATCTGATAAAACTAAAACTGAACTGTTTTGTTCTATAGCAATCTTATGGAAGATTTGTGGGCAGAGCTGAAAAGACATGTACAAGCAAGGCAGCCTACTAGCCTGACTCAGTTCCACCAGTTCTGTCAGGGGGAATGGACCAAAATCCCAGCAAACTACTATTGTGAGAAACTTGTAGAAACATACCTGATTTTTCCCATTTGTATATATATATGTATATAATATATATATATATTATATAGATAGATATAGATAGATAGATAGATAGATAGATAGATAGATAGATAGATGATAGATAGATAGATAGATAGATAGATAGATAGAGACAGATCAGAATTAGAATTAACACAGAATCAGAGATTGCAAGGAAATAGTGTAACAGTTTAGAAGTTAGCTTTGTCAATAAATTTAACAAAGTTAACATACTTACTGGGATCAGGTAAAATGCTGAGAAAAATAAATAAAAATAACAGAAAACAATGACAAAGATGAGATGAACAAAAATGCATAGGAATCAAATCAGTAAATAAATGAAATGACTCTTTTAAGCACTCACTTTATATATATATATATATATATATATATATATATATATATATATATATATATATAAGATATATATGTATATATATATATATTTGATATGTGTGTGTGTGTGTGTGTGTGTCCAGGGATGTAACAATATGGATACTAAAACATCAGAAGCCAAAATCTTAATAAAATGAAACTTCCACATTAAAAACGCAAACAACTGGCACAGAAAGAGATTTTATTTTAAATGATTTTATTTTAAATGAACAAAATAAATAACAGCTTATTTGTCTGGTGCAAGTTTAAATAAACACTAACAACCATAGTAGGTCAAAATATGCAAACAATTATCAGGAACAAAAATTATAGCGCAAGTTTATAGTGCAAATGAAATAAACTTTGGACTTTAAGCTAAACCTTAAATAAGTATAAATGTAGAACTAAAGAAATAGTTGTAAAGGAGCCAAATCGGTTGTTATGAATTGTAGTTCACTCTGTGTGTCTGTGGGTGTCGCTGTGTTGTTACCTGAGGGTCAGGTATTAAGGTAGCTGCCTGTTATTGGTTAGGTGTTTGACCCGGAAGGGCAAAATGGTTTTTGACTGCTGTGGCGCTAACTGCCGGCGTTATGGTTGTCGGATCAGTTAATGGAATAAATTCATATTTTAACTGCATCAGAAGGACATCGTTCTGGCCCATTTTCGATCAACACGCAATGGTAACGTTTACGAAATGTGAGTTAACGAAGCGCGTCGACCAGGTTACTCTTGGTCAAACATCTCAGTAGCTTGAAGCATTAGCCTTAGCTCCTTCAAGTTGCTTGTACAAATTACAATAACATGTAAATAAGTGCTCTGCAGACAAGATAATTGTCCTACACCAGTTGTCCATCTGTATTCTTAAAAAAAAAAAAAAAATGCCCAGACTTTGGATTTCGTCATTTTAGATGGTTGGTAAATGTCCTGGGTGCTGTCACTACTTTCCGCCATGTTCACGTTACGATGCCGATGTTACAAACTACATATTCACGCGAGACACAGTCGCAAGTTGATCGATCACGATAACGAGATGAAGACAAACATAAACGGTAATCGTCATCGCGTAAACTTTTACCGCGCTTTACAGTAATACTAGTTACTGTTAACCGTCCCAAATATGTATATATATATATATATATATATATATATATATATATATATATATATATACACATATTTGGGACGGTTAACATACATATATATATGTATGTATGTATGTATGTATGTATGTGTGTGTGTGTGTGTGTATGTATATATATACATACATTTGTCAGTAACATATTTAGTGTAAATCTCATCTTAAAAAAGGTCAAATAAAATGAAGCTTATTGCCACTGCCAGGGCATTAATGTCATCCGGTTTCTTATGAAAAATAAAAAGTCTACCAACAAAATCCTGAGCCAGAATCATAACATTAAAACAGGCAAACAGGCAATTTCTGAGGTAACAGCAGAAACTTTTAACGGGGAGTTCAACTTGGCAGTGCTTACAAAAAACCTTGTTTCTGTCAAATATGCCCTCTGGGAGAACTTTAAAATGATGCACATGTGAAAGTAACTTTACTGCTCTTCATGTCTGTTTTACCTTTTCCGCATGTTTTTCCGCCTATATATATATGTATGTGTGTGTGTGTGTGTATATATATATATATATATATATGTTTGTGTATATATATATGTGTGTGTGTGTGGTGTGTATATATATTATGTATGTATATGTGTATATATATTGTATGTATGTGTGTCTGTGTCTATCTATATATATATATATATATATATATATATATATATATATATATATACAATACATACATACATACATACATACATACATACATACATACATACATACATACATATATTGCCATACTACTGATTGCCACTGATGTCAATTTGAATCCAAACGCTCACTGCCATTGTCAGCCAGTGAGTTAAGTGTTGCTCTATTACTTAGAATATCTGAGAACTTACAACAGTACATTCTCAGAATATCTGAGAACTTACTGTTGTAAATGGTTGGAGACAAAAATGAGTGTCATGCCAAGAATGATAATGAAAATGATTTTACCAAGAATAATCAATATGCGTTGATGTCCTAACCCGCATGTGCTCAATAATAATTACAAATGTTTTCATATAATGCTACGATGTAATTGAAAAAGCAAAGATTTCTCACCCATCTGAAGCACCCTGAGGAAGATTAGAAAGTCTGTAGCAGTTTTTGTGATAACTCATCTGAAACGTGTGGAGAGATTTTATTCTAAATGTGCTGAATGAAGCATCATTAAAGTCAAAAGGATCCATGACTTTTTGCAAGTAAGTGGCATTCTCCATGCACCAATGATGTCTAAATCAAGTTTCAAGGTAGATTCTTTGATAATGATGTAAATATTCCAATGACACTAAATATATTCACTCCACAATGACCAGGTGGGACGCTGAGGAAAAGAAAGACATTTTTACAGCACAGTCATCAAGTTATTTTCATCTGGACCAAAGGAGACTGTCCAGCATACTGCCAGTGCTATCCTCGGGGCCATGCTGCCAGTGTAACATAAATAAAAAAGTCCATCTCCATGACAACCCCTCCTATAGCTGCCTCGCACTGTGTTCCTGTTTACGATATCAATAGTTTGACAGCAGGAGGCTTTTTTTTTCTCACAGTTCTGATGACAAAGCAAGAAAATTATGGATTGGAAAACATGCTTGCCAAAAATCAGCTCAGTAAGCCAGGAGTAAAAAACAAAAATCCATACTATAACAACTCAAACATTTCAGAGGAACTGCAAAGCTATTAAAGCCAAATGTAGAAAGTCCGAGAAAATAAAAAGCAAAAAGTTCTTGATACCTCTACAACCACAAATTCTGAGTCGGTGTTTTTCCTGAAAGCTCGGTTGCTGCCAATTACCTTTTTTTTCCCGCAGCTGTGTAGCTGAACCAGTGCAGCGTTGGACCAGCATGACTGTCATATTTTATGTCCAGTTGACATTCACATTAGCATGGCCACAGTGTCACATGTTAAACATTTGATGTCATGTATCAGGTCTTTTAAGCATCAGAACATTTCTGGGTTATAACCGCATACTGTGTATAATGAACTACAAGCAAGTAATTTACAGTATGTTTATTATGGTTAAAATATTTTTTTGGTGTTGAAATCCTGGAGTTTTATTTGCATAGTTAGTGCTGTACTGTGGTTTGTGTGTGCTGCTTTCCCTTATTTCCATTGGTGTCTGTGATGCCAAAACAGCTCAGGACTTTGTATTTCTCAGTCTGTCTCATATCCTGATGTTTTACTTCACTGACATCTTTAACTTTTCTTTTCCTGATTATTATTATTAATAATTTTTTTTTTTACTTTGTCTATATTTAGAATATAGTTAACCCATTGTTATATTTGACCAACACAGTTGTGGTCTTCATCAGGGTCACATGTAAGACTTTTTCCTTCTCTATGTCCCTTACAAGCATGTGAAACTGGGCCAAAAACTTTGCTACATGTTTCTCAACTTCCAGCAGGTAATCACGTCATCTTAGGCAACACATGCAGGACATCTGTGAAACTCCTTCAGTCACAACATTAAAATCACTGACAGGTGAGGTCAATACCATTGATCATCTCATTACAGTTCCCTTTTTTGTTGGGAAACTTTGGGTCCTGGCATTCATATGGATGTGATTTTGACACTTACTACCCACCTAAGCAATGTTGCAGGCCAAGCGCGCCCCCAGAGCAACGGGACTCTCATTGTAGCTGCCTCCCCCAGTAGTGCAATGTTCCCTACCACCCTGCAGAAACTAACAGATCCACACTGTCCAACCCTCTGAGCTGTGGTCCTGTCTCATATGTGTTGCGTGAGCTGTTTAGCAGATATGTGGAGACCTATGAAGCAGTTTTTTTTTTTTTTGTTGTTTTTTTTGGAAGAGGGGTGGGGGTCCGACTAGTGTATACACCGATCAACCACAACATTATGAGCACCCACCTAGGACTCCTAACACCACCAGTCACAGCTTGAGCAAAGAACGACTGAGGTTGACTGGTGTCTGGTACTGGGACGTTATCACTAGCTTCTTTGAACCATGTGGCTGTGTGATGGCATCTTTTTGAATTGGGTTTGCTTTCCAAAGATGCCATCAAATTTGTACCTGGGGAGTCTGGAGGCCGACTGAACACCTCAGACTCTTTTTCTTTGTCTTTGAGCCCTTCCTCAGCAGTTTTTATGGGCCCCACTGCTGTCCTGCTAAGGGGGGCTGCTACTGTAGGGGAGTGCTATAGCCATATGGGAGAGGGTGTGACTGGTCTCCAGAAATGTTTATGTAGGTGGAAAGTATCAAATTAACATCTTTGGAATGCCAGGATGCAGGTTTTTCCAGCTGAACATTAGGGCGTAACAACCTGAGTCGTTACTCACTTTACCTGTCAGTGTTTTTAATGTTCTGGCTGATTGGTATATGAGCTGGTAATACTTTGTTTTATTTTTTTCTTACCAGTGCAAGTACAGATGAATGCAAATGTAATTCATGATTTAATCCGGTAATTTTGATCTCTGTTATTTTCTGTTTATTCTCTTTTCTGAACGGAATATAGAGTCTAACAGAATGTAAAGCCTAATTGCTTTTTAAACTTATTGCTAAATCTAAAGTTTCAGGTACCACAATATAACAATGCTTCACATGCATTTATTTAATATCTTCATTTGATAACTTGAAATATAATTTCTGTGGCATAGGATTATTAAAGATTGACCTCAAACATTTACCAGCAAATTAGATTTTTTTTTTATATAGTTTTTTTAAAGTTTTTTTTCTCTTAATTTTCTGTTTACAGTTCATTCACATGGTTTTCTATGTAGAAGGAGAGGTAGAATCCTGAATACAAACCCTTTATTGCTTGAATTGACAGAATTTACAATTTTCTCTAAAACTAAACTTTTTGTTGTTCAAAACAAATTTGCTTAAAGTCACAGACCAGGACATCAGTGATGAGACAGACTTCCAGCAAGGCAGACTTCCAAACTTGTTTTGACTTTCGTATTCTTTTTGGGGAGTAGAAAGGCATAGGAGTGAAAACTGTAAAGTAAAGTGAAGAGGGGGAGAAAAACCAGTCAGGATTTATTTGTCTACCAACCATAAAATGGATATAAAACCTGCTGTAGCCACTTGGAGGTTTTTGTCTGCAAGGCTGACTCAGCTGGACTCGGAGTAGGTTTGATGTAAACTGTCAAGTGAAGCAAAACATGGACACTCTTAAAACTATTATTATTAGTATTAGTAATAGTAGTATTAGTAGTAGTAGTAGTAGTAGAGCAGGTGTACACTGAACACATGATCATTTTATCAGTATATTGGATGACATTTTATTGGTGTAAATATAACTTTTTCATCAACAATAGAGGTGCATAAAAACTAATAGTGGGTCCAGACCTTTGCGTTGGTTTTTTCTATGGTATACAGCTTATTTTTGAGATTTCAAAACAATATGATATTGGCTGCTTAACAGAGAAAACTATACAGATGCAGAAAATGGCGAAGGTTGTACCTAAAGTCTAGAGAAGGTCTTTGGATTGAATGTTCCTTCAGGAGTTTCCCCTTTTGTAGAACCAGATCTAGGAAAATACTATTTTTTTCTTCCCAAGGTGATAATAATGGTAAGATGACAAGTTTTCTTGCTCTATTAACTGAAACCACAGTTCCATATGCAAAAAATATGAATTAATGCGTTTGCATGTCTGCCTGTGAGAATATATCTGAAGAGTATTCCAGACCTAGCAAGGGAAATGAATGAAATGTAAACATTTGTATGTATGTAACACTAGTATGTAAAGTACTTTGTTCAGCAACTAATCAGAATGCTTATTTTGAACAATTATTCCACAATCAGAGATCAGATTTTCAGTGTTTCAGTAGTTTAGTTTACTGTTCGCCTATGTGTTGCTCTTTCACCCAGTTACACTCCTCGCTGACAGATGCTTTAGTGTTACTGTTTCTCAGAGGCAGTTCACTACAATGTACTGCATTTAGACAGAAAAAAAAATCTATTTTTATAACACTGTTCAGAAAGTTCAGATTGTCCCATTCCGTGCTTTAACGACGCACGTGCTATTGCAACACAACAGTTTATTTGGTCATAGTCAAAGTAAATTCCACACAAAGATAAATTTAATCATGGGTAAAACTTCCACATTGTCAACCTGTTCCATATTGTGTATAGCGCTCCAAAAGCTTAAGGTAAAATAGGATAATGATTAGTTAAAAAGGAATACTCTTGCATGACTATCACTTCTACATGATATTGCTTCATTTTATTTTTTGCTTTGCATTTTAACAGGAATCATAGATCACCAAAAATCCCAGAAAAAATTTAAATGGATCTAATAACTACTATTGTAATATTTCTAGGTGTCTTAAATACAGTTATTGTTGCAATTAAAAAACATAGGGATGATATTCAGTTTGCAAAGAATAAAATAAGGGCAAAGCAAATTACAAATGAAAAGAGATGGCCTCGCCATGCAGGAAAACTCCACAAAATGGGAGAAAACTATAAAAATAAAACCATTCAACTACAGAGAGGAAATTGGAGCACGGCTTCTAAAGGTTCTGCACGTGTACAAAATACTGAACTAATGCAAATTTCTGGCTAGCGCTTGTAGTTCTGTGCAGAATTTAAACCAGAATGTCTCCAAACAGCTGCATCTTATGACAAAAGATCTTAATTGATTTAAAACAGCAATGCTTGTTTCATAGCCTCTGGGTCATCTGGTTCTAGCTTAAAACTGACCGGCAGATCAATTTCTCAGCTTTAAAAGCTGGTGCCTTGCGGTCAGTTCAATCTGTGCTATTAGGAATGTCATTTAATTACATTTTATGTGGAAAGGTTGGATGGTTAAATAAGGATAGCCTCTAATACACCGTACATCCTTAACGGCTCTTGGAACAAACCTTTCCAGATTGCTGGCCAAATTCAGCCAAACTAAATGATGTTTTTGTGTTTACTCTGACTTTGAGCAAAGTCCTGAACCATTTTTCTTCATGCCCTGGGATATTTCCAGCACTCCAAAACAGTCAAAGCAAGCTTAGGAGAACCATTTACACGCGGTAGTTATGCTGGGGAAGTGTTTTGTGGACCACCAGGATTCACTGTGAAAGATTAGATCATTTATTAGAACAGTTTATGTGGCCCAAGGTTTTGTCTATTTATAAGGTGTGGTCTTAGCATGGGCCATTCAAAGTCTGCACATCTAGAAACTTTATTATGTTCCTGAACACAACTGACTCGCCACTTTTGTCAGAGTGATGTTTTGCTTTGTTTGATATTACATTTTCTCCAAAAAATAAAGAACATTAGATGAAACTACTGGATGATTTAAGAGATTTTGCTTAAAAAAAAAAAAAAAAAGCACTCTTCAACAAAGAACTTATTGGAACAAAAGGCAACGAGTCCTTTGGAACATTTGTTTGCAATCAAGTAAAGAAAATATTTGTTTGTTTCTTTCTTCTTTAAACTTCTTAGAAGACTGAACATTTCCATGCTTTCTTAATCAACTTTTCCTGTGACATGTGAAAGATTGTTGTTTAGTAAGTGCATCATGAGGATTTAATGATGAGAATTCATCAAACAGATGCTGAATATTTTGAAGGAAACTTTTCACCCCCCCTTTACATTCCCATCCCCGCATTCATTCCTTATTGTACATATCAGACGTGAACAAACTTCTACAGGAGGCTGTTTTTGTTGTCTTGCGTCTTTGGTCAACAGGTTAAGATGGGATGGCGTTCATTTCTACCTCTTATCTTAGTCTCGAAGTGATTGTCATTATAACAACATGTAAAAGCCTCTCACGCATTTAATATCTAGCCGATGCGGATTATTTTACAGACTCCTCGCTCTTTAATTATGCAGTTAAATAGAAAATTAATCTAAGTTCCAAAGCGCCGATGCATTTATCCGGTGATGCAGTTGTAGCTTTCATTTTAAGGTCCGAAGTTTTGTAGTTGGTTGGCTGTTCCATAAAAATCCCAAGCGGGGAAAAAAAAGAAAAAAAAAAGTGTGAGTGCGGTTTTTCGTGCACTCTGAATATGTTAATAAATACGCAGCTCTTGCGTTTGGTTTTATTTTAAAATGTTCGATGATTTTGAGTCTTTTTTTTTTCTTTTTTTTTTTTAAATTCGCGCATTCAATATAACAATCAACGACTGTGATCTCTATGCAAAGCTTGAAGAATGTTAAAAGGATGAGGCTTTAATGGTTTTTATTTTTATCCAATCCACATAATTGTCTATTTGTGCCATAAATCACGCATCTTTCTGAATCTGTCTTTCAGCAATCATCCCGCGCAATTTTAAAGCGCTCAAAAAATGTTATTAGGTTAATGGATAAGTCCTAAAAGCGCACCCAGCTGTTCAGACGGTCCCAAATCTTTTGTTCGTTAAGGGCACGTGTTGATGAGAAACGACACTTGAATTTTGCGCGAAATAAAATCGAACCTTTTGACCAGAATTGCTGAGTGATGTTCAGCTCCATGTGAGGCTGATTTCATATCCCAGTCAGATTTTTTCTGTAATTCGGACTTTAAATGATGGAAAACTCCCAAATAGGTAGGTGTCAATCAGCTCAGATTTAATTATATGTCTGAAATCAGACGCTTATTGAGTGAAGCAGCTCGAGAAAAGCTCTTGAAGTGAAGGAATCCTCTTAACTTTATGTTGTTGTTTTTTTTCCCCATTTCCTCCCATGTTCCATGTAAATGAATATAGCTGTATCCGCGTGGATATGATTTTTCAGCAGGGTCGGATCCTGCTCGTGCAAACGGATACTGTTGTGGTTTACAAGCGAGCTGAGAGGTGAGTTGGTGTCTTCTGCTCGCTCCGCGCTGTCTGAGCTCAGGGACTTTGAACTTGAACTTCGCCTTGCTCATCTCTATAATTTGTGCTGTGCACCGAAACAAATGAACCAACACTGGTGTTTGGCCTTGGAGTAATTAGCCTGATTGATGTATTGATCCAGCTCCTTGTAGGCCATGCTCAGGAGAGCCGAGAGTAATTGAAGGCCTGGTGAAGAAGAATAAAATTAGGCTTAAGTGTGTTGCCTACCCCAGCAGACAGCATGCGACACAACATAGGAAGTTAATGGGAAACATAATTCCACCCCAGACTTACTTCACATGTATGCCCACCCCCTTTATTTTATTTTATTTATTTTTTTTTTACTTGTGATTTGGATGAATTCTAAAAATGAAAAACTGGATTAAAAAGGTGGATAAACAAATGTTTGCTTATGCAAGCAATCAAACTAATTTTTTAAAAAAGAAAAGAAAAGGGTCTTTAAAGCAAAAGTTCTCCAGAGAAACTAAGATTTAAATTAGAATCAAATGTCTGCCTGAGACTTGCTGAAAGAGTCTGATTTAGGCCTATTGGGCATTATAGCTCAAAATTCACACAGGCTGCTTTACTGTCGGTCTTGGACGGAGTTCTGTTTTTTCCTTCTTCATGAAACGTGGAAACCTCACAATCAAAAAAAAAAAAAAAAAAATCAGAAATCAATCAGAAAAAAGAAAAAAAAAGAAAGAAAACAACCAAACAAGATGATAGTCATTCACTTCCGGTTTTATTTCCAAGATATGAATTCAGATGTCTGAAAAAGAATAAGTGAAAACCGTGGGCATCCATCTGTGTGCACGAACGCAACATGTCCCTGTTTGACTTAATTTTTACCTCCAGGCGACTTGAAGGCTCAAAATTGTGCTCAAAGAATGCGTGAGTCACGCAAATGTCTGATTGCAGGTAGGTGCAGTGGGAAATAACGCAATAGACCCAAGCAAAGGCCATTCCTGTCTGAATGTACATGACAGTGTAAGTAAAAGTATTTATTTGTAATAATCACATCATTTAGAAAAGCGAAGGCACGCAGTATCAAGAGTTTATCCCATCTGTCTTTAACCTTCAATCTCACCTTCACAAAGAAGAAAAGGAAAGCGCATTAGGCGTTTTTTTTTCCCTTTTTTTGGTCTTCAAGTCCTTTATTAGGTTAAAATTAAAACGACTAATTTCAAGTTTGCATGTCCAGTCATTCAGTGTCAGCCTTCAAAATACTAAATTAATATATATATATGAACACACACTTTGGTTTGATGAAACATATAAGCCTCTGAATGTGTTGGTTCTATCAGTGTAGCAGCAGAAACCTACGTCACAGTCGATGTTCACTTCTGCGACATCAGAAAAGAAAAAGGAGAGTAATGCCCATCAGTTTCATCCCTGTTTTGCCAAATACTCATTTTCTTCTGATCAGCATGGGGACTATTGTGTGTTAGTTGCTGCAGCAGACTTCCCTCTTCCCTGCGTTTCCTGCCCAAAATGGCCTGTATAATTATTTACACTACATGTTAGATGTCTTTGCTTCGTGCGTGTGAGAGTCACATTTTGTCTCGTGTCGTTGCTGTGCTTTCATTAAAAAAAAAAATCCTTTGTTAAAATAAGCTGCTGCTGAAATAATTTAATAATCCACAGCCTTTCCACACCAACAACTATTGTTGTTGGTGTGGAACATCATCACTAAGGAAACTTCTGTCCTAAAAGTCGCTTCTACAAAGTACCCGGATTTTTTTTAAATTTTTTATTCAGTGATTTAAAACAAACGGGTCTCCACATGATAAAATCAATAAAAAAAATGCCTACATAAATTATAATCGACTCTCCCATTTATAATTTGTACATCAATGTTGTACAAGTGATTATAGTGTCAAAAAAATCATATATCTTTGAGTTTATGCCACCAGATTGCTATGACAGGAACTGCATGATGATAAAGAGTACCTACCTTTGTGATTGAAACGGAAAACGTTCACAACTGGGGTGACACTTTGATTTGAAGAACAAAAAAAAAATAAAATGTATAATTTCAGGTTATATGGTCATAAAGAAAGAATTTGGTTGAAGGATCTGCAGTGTGAGGCTTGTCTGCAGGCTCGGTCTTGCAGTCTCACTATTCATTATTCAGGAAACACTGAATTTCTTTTCTTCTTTACCTTGGACCTTTGCGTTTAAAAAAAAAAAAAGAAAACCCTTTCTTTAAAACGGCTGGCAGCACACTTTCTCCTGAGCTGGTGTGGTGCAGGACGCATTAAGCTCTCAAACATTCATAGCGTGTCCTCGGAACTCGCTCAGCATTCTGACACATTTTCTATATTTATTCACACTCTGCAGACTGCGTCTTACAGGCTGTAATGTATTAGCAGGGACTCCAGTGGCGGTGAAACTGCTCTGCAACATTTCTGAATACACCCTTGGTGATTTTTCTGTTACAGTTTTCCCATTTTTCCCCCCGAGCCTGAATAACCAAACACAATTTGCCATAAGCCGCTGCATGAAAAAAATGTATCATTTTAAAATAAATCTGCGCTTCTGATGAATCACACCAGTTCAGACTTTCACTTGCAGCATCTTCAAATGAATAAAGCTCCTCGTCAGACACACACCCACGGATATCTTTTTTAAACACAGCAAATCTGATCTTAAAGCAATAAACTTGAAATATGCTGAAAAAGTTTAAAGTCTTTATTCTTTGAGAGAGCAAGTGTGATGATTAATGATGAGCGTGTGTGTCTTTTGTTTTGCTGTCTGGGCGGATGGAGCGACCGCCTCTCTTAACTTGAACTTGGACTTCCGACGAGACGTCAGATGGATTTATTTAGTTTCTTTTCTCGGGCTTTACACCCCCGTGGACTGCGGCAGAAAATTAAAGATCCTGATTCTGAACAGTGGAAAAGTCCGGCAGTCGCAAACACTAAGAGTTGGTTTCAGGTTGTTTGATGAGGTGTTACTTGATAGTTGAAGAATAGAGCAAGGCTTTTGTCTTTGATGTGCTTAAATGTTAAACGGGCGCATATAGAATCACCAAGCATTTGGCATATAACTCAAATGGCAACGTTTTCCAACTTTGTGCACGTTGTGATGTTAAAAAGTTCCTCCTGAGAGTGCAGTCTGTGCGCCTGTTGTACTATAGCCATCTTAGGAAACCGGTCAGCTTGATGTGCAGGCCTACATCTATTTTTGTGATCATGCTTATATAGCCTGTCATTTAAATTGTGCGAAATTCTACAAATGTTTGCGGCTAAAATACTCGTCTATAAACCGGTGTTGTTTTACTGACTAATTTAATGGCCTGTCAGCTCTTTTTTTTTTGTTTCGAAATTTGACAATGAACTTTGTGAGTTGATGTGTAAATGACGCATCTTGCTCTCGATCAAACTCAAGTTTGGTTAAAACAAAAAGGAAAAAAAAAATCTTTGCAGTCTCTGTCCGGGGAAGAATCGCGTAAATTTTAATAACAAAATGATAAGTAGAGCAAATAAAAAGGTTGTAAAGCCCATGTTGTACTTTGTAAATCCACCCTGGCCCGGCTGTGGCGGTGGTCTGCCAGCCTGTCCTCCGTCCTGTGGGCGCGGCTCCTCCCGGCCTCCTTTATTTTGCGGTTTGCCCACAGCCGTCTTCACAGACTCTATCTGCTCTGGCTGAGGTTAAACGAGTGAAATCCAAAGTAAATTGTGCTTAAGTAGTCTTTAGTGTATGTCTTCTTCATGCATTGCTTTAAAGCAGCCCAGTAACACACTGGTGTATGAGAGGATGTCCAGTCAGTGAGTGATCCGGAGCAGTCGGCTATTACGAGGAGAAACCAAGTTCACAGTCACACACACCGCCCTTTCCGCCTGGGAATTTTGCAAAAACCTAATATTTTTCAAATTCAAAAGGGTGTTGGTTGCTAAAGGGGAACAAAGGAGGATTATCTTCCCACAAACTCACTTCGATTTCTCTCATTTCACACTTAAACTAATTTTGATACCTTTGGCAACATGGCTTCCAACCAGAGACTCCATGATACACTAATGCAGCAGATTTTCTTTAAAAAAAAAAAAAAAAAGAGGAAAAACGCCACCTCCTTTAAGTTACAGAAGTCTCATCTAAGAGTATGAACACACATTTAAAAAATCTGCTACATGCATGAAAGGAGAAATGAGATCACTCAGGATCTGGAGATACTGGGAACGCTCATAGTAACGCATTTATCCATGTGAACCATTAACTTTCCCTCTCCTCTCATGGTGAGCCCCATTTGTCATGCACCAACACTGCAGTGCTCATATGTTTTTAGATCGAGCTTTGAAATTCTCTAGAGTTTTCTTGACAAAAATTACATGCCCTCTTGTGCACTTACTGTTGGCATCAAAGTTCACTGGTTTTGGCTTTTACGATTAGGAACATTTCTGATCGTAAATTCAACCCAGCCTGCACGAAAAATCTCCAGATTGAGATGCTGTTTTAGTTTTGTAGGAATGTTTTCCTGACAGTGGACTGCTCTGCTCTCCTGCATGCTCAACATCAGCCCGCCTCTTTTACACATACACACACACACGCACACAGACACGGTTGATGTGAACACAATTAAGCAGCCGGTCAACAGATAAGTTAGACTTTTGCAGAAAAAAAACATAATTAATGTGACATAGTCCACATGCAACTTCAGAGTGATTCTCAATCTTGCTTAAGATGACTTATCTATGCACGTGAGCGCATTTGTGGTCTCAATTATTCCAGACACGCGCTTAAAGTTTGTCCGTTTAGTGAAATATCTGAGAATGCCTATCATTTAGAGTTTTGCGCAAAGCTCTTTGGGTATTTTGGTTGGCACGGTCCCCGTCTGCCGTTTACAATGAATAAACTCTGTTTACTCTGACTGCAAAAAATGGTTAAAATTATGAAGCTGTCTGTAAACTCATAAATATACACATAACTTGACCTTCTGCGTGCGTAACGCAGATCCTACCTGCGAGCTATCAACAAAGAATTGGATCAACACATCGCCTGCAATGTGTTTTATCCCGTGGGAATTGCCCTTTAAAGACTGCTAAGGTAATGCTTTAGAATATTTTTTGCACTGGGCTACATAGAAAAGTGTCCCAGAAAAAAATTATCACCAGAGTTGTGGAGGTGAGGGAACCAGTATGGTGTATTTTCAATCAGACAAACCTCTCAAATCTGGAAAAGTCACCTGTCTGGCAAGCCAGCGTGAGACGCACGAGTCAAACATAAAGCTATACTGCAGAATATTGTGTTGTAACATCACGAGCCAGGAGCTAAAAGTGTACTAGCAGCACGTCTGTGCACATTCTGCTTCCTTCAGACCCCGTTGACTCAGTCATGTGCTCGTGCAGGTAAGCAGCCATTGTGAGGATGGATGCCTCCCCCTCCCCCACCAGTCTGCCTCCCCCCCCGTCTGACAGGGCCTGTCTGGAAGGACATGATGTCTGCTTGTCATTTACTGCAACACAATATGGCTGGTTCTCTAAGATGAAGCTTCAAGATAGTCGTCTTGATGCATAGTTTCTGAAATAAGCAAAGTCGCTGGGGGGAACAATTAAACTCGTAGATTACGTAAAAAGAAAAGGGAAAAAAATATATGCTTGTAAAAAGAAATCCTCAAAAGCTTTATGCTGGCCGTGCAGAGTACTTTGAAATATACTTATTTGAGACACGTGAACTACAATTGACACAGCAGTTTTAGTGTTTTGCTAAAGTAGCAACCTTTAGTCTGTGAGGAGTTGTTCTTTGTTGTTCCTGTGACGCCACGCACGTCTTTACGTTTAACTCTGCAGCGTCGCAGTTTCATATGATTTTGGTGTTTGGATTGAATCAGTGACTGAAATCTATGCGACTATTTGTGCGTCCCGCTCTGGTTTATTTATGTCTAGATTTGTGTGTTCCAGTTTTAGGGAATGCAAATATATCATCTGTCACTTAAAAAATAAATAAAAAAAAATAAAAAAATTGAAAAAAACGAAAAAAAAAAATTCATTCCAATTCAATTTGATATTGTCAAAGAATATATAATTAATACAGCCTCCTCTCACTCTGGGTAAAGTATGCATTTTTGTATGTCAAATTGCGCAGTTTGGATTATAATAAAGTATAAAACATCTCTGTAGTCAGACATTTGATCATGCGTTAAGATCTCGTAAGAGTCCAGCTGTGCATCTGCACTCTGCGCTGTTTATGAAACAGAATGGACGTTAAAGTTAAAGTTTGACATCTATGAGAAGTCATTTTCTCTAATTTATTTTATTTCTAATTTTTTTTCTGGGCGAAGCCCATGTCTCAAATACTGTCACTGACACCCATTATATGTCTTTTCCCGCTTTGAAAATGCACCAAACAGTTAAATATTTAATATTAGCTTCATCGTGTGCTAGCGAAACCCACAGCTGCATAATAATTGTATTATTTTGTGGTAAAGTCAGTCCTACTTTATGAATTCTCCAGTTTCCGCAGCATTTAAGATTTTACTTTACAGTGCTTTTCACTCTCCAGCAACAGTAATTACGAGAATATTAAAATTCATATTTTGGTCTCAGTTTTGAAGAAAACCACACGTCGAGTCAAAAGCCTATTTGAGATATATCATTACAACTATGTACATAACCAAATTGTAAAGGTTTTATTTTCTTTTTTTTTTCTTTTTATTAGTCTTTTCTGAGACTTTTCCTCCGATCTGACAAACTGTCCGTCCGTCTCTCATGGATGCATTATTGCCCTGACTATCAAACAAATTTGCATTTGTATTTGCACAGATTATGGGAAAGTGGACTGGTTGAAAACAAGTTGCAACAAATAAATAAATATATTGTTTCAAATTTAAACCAAGTAGAGGAAACGGGGGGGAAACTCCTGAAGTCAAATGTCACTTTCAAAGCAGTCGCTTTTCTGCAGTGATATAGCTGTCATATTCCTTATCTCTTTGCAGAAAGACCCTATGGGTTATCTGCAGCTTTCTTCCCTTCTTCCGCACAACAAATATTTTAGAACGAGGGTCTCTAAATAACAGCTAGTTTGCATGCATACTCTAGTGTGAAGTTCATTCTTGTCTGTCTAGACTCTCATTACGACCCTGTTTGTCTGCGTTTTTTTACCTTGACCTTGGACTTCCGTGCAGCTGCCGTTTGGACGAGCCCTTCGCAGTTGTAATTTCCTTTAGACAAAAGAACTATAGTCTCTGCCTGAGGAGCGACAGGGGTCCGGCTTCCTTAGTGCTATTTGCAAAAAAGAAGCGGTATTGCGGCAACTCTGGAGCGCAAAAAAAGTGGTTGATGCACTATGCGCCCTTTGCAGGGCAGCTTGTAGCCTGCTTTATGAGTGACTCATTGGATAGGCATCACAAAAAGCGTGCTTTATGGAGAAACTGTGGGCCTATCCCACCTGAATATTTCAAACTTGTTTTAAATATTAACCCGAGTATTCTCTCAAACGCTGCAGTGGAGATGAATAGAAGCTTTCCAGAGTTGTTATAATTACTGGGCTCCAGTAATGAGCTGAACCCAGCAGACATTTTTTCACATTTGATAAGAGCTTTAAGCAGAGGCCTGTCTGCGTGGAAACAGAACGACCTCTTAGGGGAAATACGTCTACATTTCTGGACTTGGTGTCTAATTAAATAATGTCTGTTTAGCTGAAAGGGGGCCCCTTGTTCTCATTTTTCGCCTTGAAGCGTCAGCATCCATTTGCATGAGATGAGTGATTGAAACAAATGCACGTGATGTTAAAGGGAAAGCATCACATGCATTTGTTTCAAGATCATTGCATTTTCTTTGTTACTTCTACGAAAGAGTTTTTTTGTTTTCCTTCTTCTGCCAATCCGTGTCTTTTTTGGGGGGGTAAAATACATATATCTGGCCCACAGGAAGTGCAGAAATAGTTTATTTTAAAATAAAAGCAGTGTGGGTGATTAGTTTTCTGCATTGGAGCAGAGTTTGTAATGTTGGGATCTTACCTGGAGGAGATTCCACCTCGTCCTGCCGCTGCTGGCGGCGCAGCGACTCTCAGCTCAACACGTTGAACCTTCCACATTCAAAAAAACTACAAGTTCTGCATCAGGCATCCAAACACGCACCTCACTCACACACGCAGACGCGCAACCTATCCTTAACTCGATTTAAAAGTGTCCTGCCAAATTGTTATTATTAGCTCGGCTTCCACTTTGCCAAAAACGGCGAATTACATAATTATTGAGGGTGATTTTTTTTTTTTTTTTCTTGGTGGAAAAGTAACACTCGACAGCTAATTTTGAGAAACTGTGATTATGTGATCCGGTGGAGGGTTTTTATGAAATGCGCAGGGATGCGCGTGGAAATAAACGGCCTGCATTTGTAACCTCTCAACGTGACTAGTTATAGAGATTCATTTTAGTGAACAGACTCCCGATGATTCCAGAGCAGATAATCGTTTTTGATATGGATATATTTTTGTTTTCAAACCAAAATATCTGCAGGGGCATTTTGCTTGCGTCAAGCTGTAAACCAAAATGATACGTTTGCGCAAGAGTGCGCTCGGAGACAAAGTGAAAATATGATTTAGTCATGTAGTAGGTAACACGTAGCTTATTTATATTTTCCATGTACCAACAGTGACATGCATCATAGGTTGTTACATTCTCTGGCAGTTCGCGGAGTCGGCTAAATTTCACAGGTTGTTTTCGTTTGCCCAACTCTTGAACGCATCCAAACTCCCCTTTAAGGGTGTGGGTCTAGCGGGTTTGAGCCAATGGCAGGACTCGGTGTTCTGCAGGGGGAAACGGTGACATGTGAGGCAGTGGGTCTTTAAAGGGCTGATCTGCCCCTGCTCACAAGCCCAATCTCGCAGGACTTGTTAGCGTATCACGTGCCAGATTCTTAATGAAGTGGACACACAGGGGCCTGGTGTGCGCATGCGCTTGGTGTAAAATGTAGTTGGAAATGAGGTGTCCGTCTTGGAGTAGTCGACTTTTAAAAAGCATCGGCAGCCCGTGATATGACGACTTCGCTGGTTCTGCATCCACGCTGGGCGGACACCTTCATGTACGTTTATGAAAAAAGCCCGAATGAAAACAGCCAGAATAAAAGCCAAACAATGGAGGGACTGAGCAGTAATTGCCCTGCGACCCACTGCAGGGACCTGATGTCGCACCCCGCGCTGGGACGACATTCTGGCACCATAGCGACCCACCAGGGCTCCGTCTACTCGGATATTTCCTCTCCAGACACCGGCCGGCAGTGCCCCGCTCCTCAGACGTCCTCGAGTGCATCTTTGAGTTACGGTTATCCCTTTGGAAACCCATATTACGGCTGTAGATTATCTCACTCGCACAACGTGAACTTGCAGCAGAAGCCCTGCTCGTACCACCCCGCAGAGAAATACGCCGAGCCCAGCACGGCGCTGCCCACGGAGGAACTGTCCACGAGGGCGAAAGAGTTCGCCTTCTACCCGAGTTTCGCGAGCTCATATCAAGCTGTTCCCGGATATCTGGACGTGTCTGTGGTGCCCAGTATCAGCGCCCACCCCGAGCCGCGACACGACGCCCTGATCCCCATGGAAGGCTACCAGCACTGGGCTCTCTCCAACGGCTGGGATGGGCAGGTGTACTGCTCCAAAGAGCAAACGCAGTCGACCCATCTTTGGAAATCACCTTTCCCAGGTATGTTCAAATGTCTTATTATTTTTTATTGGATTGTTTGTAAGCAGAAATCCCAAATATTGCTCGAAAGACTTGAAGACATTTATGTCACCACATTAAGATTGCTATGTTAATAGTCACACATTTTTACTCTAAGATCTTATTGCCTAGTCTCTTATTTTTTTTTAAATGTATGTACGTGTGCGTGTGTATGCTGAAGTTTCCAACCCTAAGATTTAATGGCTAGATTCTTGCACCATTAAAGATATAAGTACAGCTTAATGAGTTTTTTTTCCCCCTGTGCTGTGACAATAAACAGAATACCTCACTCATTCATAAATATGTTACATGAACACTAAAGTATCAATCCCCGTGTCAATTACCATATGTACATTTTATTTATTAAATGCAGGTATTATTGGGCTTGGCGCGAAAAAAAAAAGTGTATTTAAAAAAAAATATAGAAATTATATTGTGAGTCTATAACACTCTTCAGTAGCATGGGCCTTTAATAACACTACGAACATTTGCTTTTGACAGTCATATGTTGAATATAATTGAGTCACTGTCACGTAGAATATAGAGAGCAACATTCCTGCATACCTTTGCACCTTGTAGGTAAGATAGTGACTTAGCTGTACTTGGATTGTGGCAATAATAAATGTAAACGCCACGAGATGCGATATTTTTCATAGATCTGGATTCATTTAAAGCGTTTGTGCTACAAACACGCCTTGCCATCCTGTCAGACACACCATTCAAGTAAAAAAAAAATTAAAATTTAGTTCTCAGTATTTAAGGCAGGCTTGTCTTTTTCCTTGGTCATACAGCTCGCATCTTGTCTGATAATGGCCACAGCAGCCTGACTACTATTCTCTTTACAGTGCGTCCCAGACCGCTCCTTCTGCCTCGTCAGTTTATGATCTTTTTGAGATCTGTGGCTTTTTCAATTTCAGGTAGAGACACCCCCCCCCCCCCCCCTCCTCTTTTATACCTTAAATACACGGGAGAAAGCCACGCAAGCACGGGCACGCTGTCAACTGAACGCGTGCACGTGCGCCATCACACAAGCGCGCGCTGTTCACGTCTTTCTGTGTGTCTGCAGAGCTACACACTGACTGTGGATTCACTTCCTGCCTCACAAATGCAGCAACGCTGCTTGATAGTGTTGCCAGACTGCCTTGAACTCCACATCTACGTGCTCTTTCTTGTAAACAATATTTAATTTTTTGAAAATAAAAAATCACATAATGGAGGTATTTTTTTTATAATATACATTTTCCCATCTTAAGGTGGCCAATGAACATGAGCTGTGTGTGAGAGTTGAGGAGGGGGGGTTACCCCACAACCTCCAGCCCATCTCTGACTGTAAAATTACACGGGGGTAAAAAGCCCTGTCTCACAGCTTGTGCTTTTTTGTTTTAAGGTATTACTTGTCCTGTCACGTCTCTTATTGTCGAGAATGGGTGCAGTGGCAAAGTTTAGGTTGTCTGCACGTATATGGTGCCAACTTCCCAAAAAAATAAGAAAAAAAGAAAGAAAAAGACTGAAAAAACCCAAATCGTCTTGAATCTAATTTTTTGTCAAGTGCCTATATGGACTTTTCCATTTGAGTCATTTGTGACGTTTTAAATATTCAAAACCCAATTTGCATTTATCTTCAGTTTTGTTGCCCTGATTTCTTTTTTTCTGACCACAATCCGACATTACCTGATACAAGCACACATCGAGAGATAATGTATTTCCCCGCCTTTTTTTTTTTTTTTTTTAATGAAGTCGTGCACAACAGTTTGATGCAGTAAGGAGAGATCTATCATGGATGCCTGTAACAGTGGTTGTCACGTTGGTTTGTAATCAGTAAGCAGATTGAGTGTTGGCCTGCGTTATGAGACAGAACAATGATCACTGGAAATGACTGGATTGTGACTGCAGCCAAAAAAACGATGGTTGCAAAAACAAAGGAAGGCCCATTGTGTAGCGACACTTTAAAAGAATTCAGACGCACCAAATGTCAGGTGCAACACACCTGAGAACCCCCACCTCACCACACACACACACGCACACACACACACCACAAAATCAGAGGCAGAGAAAAGTTTCAGGGTTACATTTTTTTATAGGCAATGTGCCTTTAAGAACCAGTTATACTGGTATATAGTTTTTTTTGTTATTTTTTTCTCTTCTTGTCTCCCTTTTTTTGTACACCCTGTCTAATTTTTCCTCTGATTTTTCCTCTTTCCTCACAGACGTCGTGCCGTTGCAGCCTGAGGTCAGCAGCTACCGCCGCGGACGCAAAAAGCGAGTCCCTTACACCAAGATCCAGCTGAAGGAGCTGGAGAAGGAGTATGCCGCCAGCAAGTTCATCACCAAAGACAAGAGAAGGCGCATCTCGGCCGCCACCAACCTCTCAGAGCGCCAAGTCACCATCTGGTTCCAGAACCGGCGGGTCAAGGAGAAGAAGTTCGTCAGTAAATCCAAGAACAGCCACATGCACACCACCTGATAAGATGGACGGCTTCCGTGAAACTACAACTCATACCTTCCAAAACCATCACGCCATATATTTACCTCTCACTTTGAAAATCGTGGTTGATGAACATCTTGGCTGAGTGTTTTTTTTTTTTTTAATTTTTAATTTAAGTTCCGTCACCAACTCCATCGGCCATAACAAGACCCCAGTTCTCAGTTTAGAGATATTGCTCTAAAAACTGTGAAGATAAAGAAAATTCACTTCACGTTTGTTTTATAGGAATGTACATATATAAATATATAATATTTAAAATGATATCTGTATTTCAAAAGGCAAGTATTGCGTGTTTTTCTGTGTTTCTGTTTTTCAAGCCAAATCTTAAAAGGACTGGTGACATTTCCAAGAATTGCGGCGGGGCAGATCGAAACAGAGGAAACTGTAATCATTTTTTTTTTTTAGAAAGACGATTGCCATATGGACAAGAATTGTTGTGGAGCGGAGACACCTCGAACTTGAGACTTTAATCCTGTCCCACAACAGCTGACAGAGAGGACTTTCAGCAGAAAGTGTAATCAGCGAAAGAAAAGTCCTTCTGAATTTCAACATGTTCCTCTGTGATGCGTTGTAATAAGGCTGGGGTAAAACAAAAACTGCTAAGTTGTTAATCTGTATAGTGCAATGCCTTCATTATTTAATTCATATTATCTAGTATGGCGGATCTGTAAACTGGAATATCACAAATCTGTATGCTTTCCTTTGTCAGTAAGGGAGTCTGTCATGCAACTGGAATGATTGTAAACCATTAAAGTCAGTGAGTATTACATATAAATGCACAATCGTTTTATTTTGTTCTGACTTTGTTAGAGCTGGAGCTGATCAGACGCCTTGTACGAAGCCTGTAATTTCTACTTTGGTGCAGTATGTGAACTGTATTGTGGTGTTGAATTACGTACTGGTAACGTGTTTCATAAATAAATGATGATTATGAAAATACTCCAACATTCAAGTCAATCAACCGTCGTGCTTTTGCAGCGTTTCCCTCGGCTTCAGGTTAAACTGGTGTTACTGGGCCGCTAAAGCCCTGACCACTGTCGTCTTTCCCTACATCAACAGCGGGCCGAGGCGAGTGAAGATTTCATGTGGCAAAGTTTCTAAATGGTGGGCATCCCGCGATGACATATTGATGAGTGTGTGATGAGTAAGAGGCAAGACGCATTTCGCAAACTCGACGATTGTGGGGAGAAAAGGAAAAGCCTCCCACTAAATCATAATGTTTGGATTTACATGCTTAGATTTTTCTCAATTCCTAATATAATACATTTAGATTTAAAAACTCGAGCTTGATCACTTTTAAGACAGCTGGTTGGAAGTTCAGTCTGGTTCAAGTCACTTGTACCAACCGCAGTTATGCGCCAGGACGAGGCTAAAAGATACGCTGTGTGTCTCTTGGCAGAAGTTCAGTTTGCAAACTTGTGCGCAGAGTTCCAGAAAAGGAGGAACGCGATTTATGCATCTGCCACCACAGAAACATTTACATGGTTTCACATAACTTCAGTCATCACAAATTTAATGTGTTTGTCATGAGCACAATGCAAGATGCGTTTTCGCCCTTGTGTTTAACGCGCTCATCTGTTTTGCTGATGGCGATGCCCGCAAGACAAAGGCGGCTGAATGAAACAGTAGCACTCAGAGTAATACTCATAGTTCTGTTGGTTTTATATCTATTCTTTTTTTTAAATCCTGTTGTAACAGGTGAGTTGTGCAATGAACTTGAAGATATTTGATCTGTCGCGCACACCTATTATTCTAGCGACAGCAGTAGCAGCAGAAATAGTTTCAAACCTAATTCATGGTACAAATCCACAGTTTAGTAAAACTCACGTGTGCATCACTTACGTGCATGAGCATATAAATGTGTAGTTACGGGAGATTTTAGTTTTAGGTTACAAATATTCTATTTGCTCAAAACGATGACTGGCGGAAAGTCAGTGGAAACTGGGATTTACGCGCAACAGTCCTGAGAAATGAACCTATGCAGAAGCTGCTGTGGGTTTATTTCCAAACTTGCCAGTCCCAAGTCTGTAATTTCAGATTCTGATCGGAATAAACTTTGAGGCGCAACAGTCTTCACGTCAGACGAGGCCCAGAGGTTAAAAATGCTTTTGAACTCTTGATATCTACTGGCCTGTTAATTCTAACGCTTTTGGTATTTATGAAAAAAAAAAAAAAAAAAAAAGTAGTGATGAACTTATATCAGCTGAGGGAGTTTTGTTTGTCGCCAGTCTTCGGAAAGACTGTGTGTCATTCTTTCCAGCTTCTCCGGAGCTGTTGAGGTTGTATTTTAGTGTCAAAGCCGGCAGACTTCGCGTTTTTTTTTTGTCCGTCTGGGCTCCTGGATTTTCAATCAATGTGGAAACTTCTAGGTCTCCTAATTTACCCTTGACCATGACTATGCAGTCACTTTGACCTTGACATCACGGCAGATTGTGAATAATAAATAGGGGGCTGGACATCAATGCTCGCGGTTTGTTTGTAGACAAACAAGGTGTTTTCCCCCTGTCTAGACAGCCGGACTTAATGGCATGCCATAAATTCATAAAACGGGGAAGTGTAGCGATATCCTCTGACCTGCTACTCCGACCATCTCTCAGAGCTCTGCACTGACATTTGGGCTATTTTCTCTCTTTTTTTTTTTTTTTTTTTTGCATAAGTCCTTTAAAATGCGCGTTGTGGCCCGTGCGTCTTGAACCACCAATGGTTTCATGCACTCATCACGAGGTGTGTGTTATTGACCACGAAGGACAGGTAGGACTTTTGACGTCTCACACCAACACCAGTAATCCGCAGCAAGCAGCCACACTGTCAACACAGCAAGAGGAAATAATAATAAGGACGTCGCCCACAATAACAATTAAAGGTATGGCCATTTTCTTTTTACTTTAACGTAGGCCTGCGTGGACTTTGTTTTATGACTTTTTTTTATCTCGCAAGAACTCTGCACGTTGACCAGAAAAAAAAAAAAAAAAAAAACAGCCACGCATCTGCAAGAAGGGGATATATTATGTGCACTGATTTGAACTTATTTTGTTAGTTTTTTTTTTTCTTCCTGTTGCTGTTTTCTTCAAGGGCAGCACAACGATGAAGTTAAAGACAACTTTAACTGTACATTTGTAAATTTCTATATTTAAAACTTGCCACGTTAAAGCATCGTAACACGCATTTTTGATTTAGTCTAAGGCATTGAACGTCCAAGTAGTGATTTGCCACTGCTTAGATGATTTTTTTTAATCTAAAAAAAAAAGAAAAATCTCGATTAGAATTTACGGAATATACATACATACTTTACACGGTTATAAACGAGTTGGTTTTAGAAGAAAAGAGCAGGTTTGTTAATGTATTTGTATATTTTAATGAACGTGTATATAAAAGAATGCCTTTTAAAATAGATAACTGCAGAATTATCAGAACTAGCAGACCGCAGCTATTCAGATATATTTGTAGAAGCATATATACGGTGAAATACTCCACTTCATGGAAGTTGAGGTAATATTTTATCTGCTGAAGTCGCAAGGTGTCGTCTATGAAATATCCTACATCCTGGATAAACATTTACTCTGCCGAAAAACAAACTCACAGCAATTACGTTTCACCAAATCAGATTACATTATTTTATAAAGTAAAAGTAAGATTATAAACTAAAAAAAATGTAGACGTTTTCCTCCTAGCAGCCACTGATTTAGTGTTGAAAGCTAAAATGAGTAGGAAGTTTGGTAGAGTGCGGAGGTGTCACAGCTGCAGGCCAGTGGCAGTCAGAGACATGAGGAAGGGGGCTGATAACCTCTGGTGGTGACCAGAGGAAAATATCAGGAAGTGCTGCAGCTGTCTCAATTTATGGAGCCTTAGCTCAGTCTACCTAGTTTTTGTTTTTTGTTTTCTGCTGCTTTGATTTTTAGCAGACTTGACTCTTATTTCAGCATGTAAGATGTTGAAGAAATAATAGTTTTGATGGAAAACCTTTCTGGTAACTTCTGATTTTGAAAGCCTGCCCACTGTTGATATAACAGCAACTACAAAAGCCACCAGTACGATGGTTGTCTGGGATTTTTTTTGTATGTTTTTTTTTTTTTTTTTTTTTTTTTTTTAGTTCTTTAGTGTTTAGTACTGTTTACATGAAATAGGCCTAACTGGATTGTTGTGTCACTTGATAACTTATTAAGTGTTCATCTGAAATGGAGCAACAACCGTTTAAAAAAGGAAAACAAAGAAAGTGGTAATGTTTTGTGAGGCATTTTATTTATTTCATAACAATAATAATAGTACATTTGTTCAAATTGCACCTTTGTTGTGTTTACATTTTTAACTGTAACCTCAAAAAAATATCTTGCAAATCTCGTATCTGAAAATAGAATCCTTTTTAATTTATGTGGCACTTCAATTTAAAAATATTTTATTCTAATCAATGAAAGTATATATATATATATATATATATATATATATATATATATATATATATATATATATATATATATATATATATATATACACACACACACTTTACACGCACATACACATAGTCACAAATGAAAAGTTGACTTGTTCAGCCTGAATTTAAAATAAAATCGTTAATGACTGAATCTAACTGAACCATTTCCTGTTTGACACTTGAAGTCAAATAGGAAATTACAGGAAATTCCGCAGCCCATTCCAGTAGACACTGTGATGGTCAAGTTCAAATCTTACAAACACAATGGCGCAAAGTTATACAAGGCTTTAAGTACCAGTTTGCGCCTTTAACTTGCATAATTTTATCTAACACACGTGCACATTCAATTATTCCATAAGCCTGCACTATATTTTGTGAAAATCCTGAAATCATATTTTTTTATCTTATTTCCAGGATTATGTGGGCCGCTCATAACGTTTGTGAGTAATATAATCCATTAATTTTTTTAAAGCTTAGTCAGAATGGATGTTATTTATTTATTTATTTATTTTTTTTTTTGCGTGTGCTGTAAAGTCGCATAAAATACAGTGTGTTGTGGATTGCTGTAAACAAATGAAAAAGATCGCCCGAACCTTCCAGCTCAAATGTTATTACCTTTGTGGATTCTTTAGGCTTCCCTTGGTGGTTTGTTTCCCTTGAACAGAGCTCGCACAGAGCTATAACTGTGGCAACCTGCCTGAAGAGAATCAAAGCGAGAAAAAGGGAAGAAAGGGCTTTTGTTTAGACTATTGCCCTGTCTGGACAGGAGAGGGAATTCCAGACGGCTAATTTCAATATAGAGCAGACAGTGTACTAGACAGTGACCTTGACAGTGCTCGGTTTACCAAGTTCTGTTTTGATAGCAGATTTTTGTTGTGCCGAGGCTCGAGGCCTGTAGCCCACGCTCACATATGACATCATCGCTGAGCTAAAGATGCACTGAACAGGCGAGCGAGTTGATTGAATGTGAGATCCGGGATCTGCGGGAGCGGCGGGCCGGAGGCGTGGAGACGCAACACATGGTCACTCTCTCCGAGGTAAAGTGGTCACAGAAAAGCCTGAACATTGCTCGCTGGGTTTGGCGTCAGGGCCGTTTTTCTGTAAACACCACACTGCGCCGGTGCGCTTTCATAACTGTTCCAACACGCGGGAGCAGCGCGGTGGTACCGGGACTCTCAGACGCTGCTGCTCATGAGACGGAGACCTGAGACATTATGGTGAATCGATATGCTGCATTGCGAGACTCACTAACTAGATGTAAGAATGTGCTGTGATGGGACAGGGAGAGAGTCCAAAAGGACAGACTGAAACCCCAGCGGATCCCTATCAGCTTTTTGCAGTGAAAGCATTTGATATTTTTCTTTCTATTTAAGGCCGGAGGAGGCTCGGTGCCTTTGGTTCGGGATACACGGTCACAAGTGACACATACGGCTATCAAATATCGTCTGACTTGCACATCGTTCCCAAACCAATGTTTAAATGAATCCTGATGTTCTCACATAACACTGCGTTGGCAAATTTCGTGGCGCGCAACTAATGCCATTCAGAAAGCACGTGGAAGTCTGCAGCCACGCACATATCTGTCAGTCCTCACTTTAATGCTTATGATTAATTGATGGAATTAAAATTGGACATTTTTATACAGCCATTTTTTTTCTTTTTTTTTTGAGATGGGTACTAATAAGGAAGGTGCTATTTTCTTTGTTTTTTTTTCCCCTTAAGTCATAAGAGTGGGTTTTCAACAGATCTTTCGATAATATACACACAGCCTGTTTGTATATATACATATTAAATACACTCAGTATAAACTACAGCAGAAAAACCTTAGGTCATATTTATTCAAATGAATTCGGCCTATATTTTGTGCTCCTGTTAAGTGGAGTATTTGAGTTCAACATCAAGTTCAACCTACGTGACTCTGCGTTGTGAACTTGGGTGTTTTGACAACGACAACTGTGTGTCTATGTTTTTTTTTTTTTTATTTATTTTTTTTTTTGTATGTCATTTGTAAGTTAGAGTATTTATTTCTGATAATGTCACACTTTTGTTTTACTGATATCGGAACACGACGCGAGCCCCACTGCTGCGTTATGGCGAGTCTCGGGATCTATACATTGATTTTGCCTTCCGTAGTGGACACTGGCTTGGTGATAAAATTTTGAATTCATAAATGGAAATGGAGGTTGATGAAACTGTTGGTATGGAATGATATAGTATAGCAGGGTACAAGCGATTTGAGTTTTATTTATTTATTTATTTTATAAGGAGTCTATGGGTCTGGGGGAGGAATAAACATGTTTAATCAAGTTGTTTTGCTGTTTGATGACCACATAGCACGTTCGTAATTAGAAATACCAATAACATGACTGAATTCTTCGTACGATAGTGACTTTTCTTCCTTTTTTTTTTTACTCCCTTTTTTTTTCTTGAGAGAGGAAAAAGCTGTGGTGCAGTCTGAAATGCATTTATTTATTTATTTGTTTATCAATTTTTTTTATTTATTTATGAAGATTGCCTTTTGTTAGGCTGGATGATGAGTCTTCACGACGCATCACGTATTTGTTCTGTGTCTTCAGAAGTGCATCTACAAATCAACTAATTAGTGAGATATAAAGCAGGGAAGCTCTCGGCTGATTGAATCAGTTGAGCGCCCTCTGATATCTTGTAAAATTCATATAAAAGAATTGCGAGAGGTATAACTACCCCAGCAGAGTTTGGCTGCGAACGTTTATTGGAAGTATCTGTTAAAGTTGCTCATGTGAGGTGTACTAGAGAATATTATGTGAAATATACGCTCTTAAAGTAACCTTGTAGAATATCGTCTTCTTTTACAGAGCCACTGGCTTCAACCTGCTGACCCCGTTACTGTAAATATGAGTGGAGTGCGGCAATGAGCAT
Organism: Hirundichthys speculiger; assembly: GCA_018398805.1. Lineage (NCBI taxonomy): Eukaryota > Metazoa > Chordata > Actinopteri > Beloniformes > Exocoetidae > Hirundichthys > Hirundichthys speculiger. Next base: position 5,224,274 of record JAGFBZ010000479.1, read on the forward strand.
CAGTCTTTTCTTAAAACAAGCTTGTAAATTGGGATATCACAACTTTATGTGACACGAAATTCGGCCATAATTTGCCAGAAAACAAGGAGCCATATGCACCCTCTCCCTTAAGAAAAACTGTTTTCATAAGAAATATCAGTTTAATGTTTGCCAGCTTATAAAGATATTAAACGAGGCCGTGGACAGTTCCACGAGTGTAAAAGGAGAAGTAGCCCGGGCTCCTTTTGGACTCGGTGTTGCTCAAGAGCTGAAAAACAAGATTCTACATTTTTAATAAAAGGTTTATAGTATTTTTAAAAAGCACATAAACCTCAGTAATACAGAAGTTAATGTTTTGTTTTGTCTGAGATGGACCAAGTGGGTGGTACTATGTGTAGCACAAGTTAGCCTGGACACGTGGTGCGGGGACAGCCAATCAGGCGCGGCTCCAGGTTTAACTATGTTAAATGTCAGATTGCAATAAACTAGAAGCTGTTGGTCGGGCCCGCGGAAATGGGCGAGCATAATCTCCTTAATCCAGGGTTTGTGGGACCTTTGGTTAACATCCACACTGGAGATACATTTTACTTTCCGAATTTTAGAGCCTCGGGGGGACAACTGGCGGGGCTACCGTCGCTCTCTTACCCGAGAAGGGACAATGTTTGCTCCCTCCCGTGGAATCCTTCGGAGCCGTGCAATGGATATTCTCAATCCTACTTTAGTAGCCCCGTGTCTATTAACCCTTCCTTTAATCGGTCGTGTGAAATTACCAGACCAGAGGAGGGTAAATGTTATTACAACAGCGGGAACGGGAACAGGGAGACCTGTTCAGGTGGCAGCAGCCTCAAACGGGAGGATAGGGCGAGAGACACATCATCCCTAACATCTGATCACGGGATGCACAGTGGAATTGGCGGCAGTGCCGCTTTTTCCAAATATGATTACGGGACCGAGCAGCTGACGCAAGACCCACCGTCCTGTCAGTCCATGGAGTCCGACTCCAGCTCCTCTCTGCTCAACGAGGGCAGCAAGCCTCCATCCAGCGACACACAGACCCTGGTGTCACCGGGAAGCCATTCAAGCAACATAGCCGCAGGCGGAGGTGGGTGCTGTATTTTTTTTTCTTTTTAAATTAAATCACAGTCGCGTTAAAGGTACATTATTTATACGAGGGCTGCAGGTATCTTACATTTGTGTTATTAAACCGTCATTAGAGGTCGTTATCTTGATGCACAACTTGCAGCCTATTTATCCTGCAAGCAGCGTGCGTGGTGTGCAAGCGCCGCTAGGGGTTGCCCTAAAATACTCCACGCACCATGTGGCTGCGCACAGTTACAGATAATCCCACCAAAGCACACCGTCTACAGCATTTGACTAAGAAATCGGTTTTGTCCCAGCATTTCCACGGCATGGCTGAGGCTTCAGACGCGTAGGTGGCGGATTTTGATCTCTTGTTGCGCACTGTACACACACAAATTAGTGAAGTGATTTAAAGAGGTGAGCCGCTCTGGTTGACTGCATCAAAAAGAGAGAGTTTTCTTTTTAATGACTCGTAAACAGAATTAATATCTGTCGCTGAGGACTCGAGTCATTTAATATGCTCAGAAACTCGCAAATAAGTAGGGGTATTTGCAAGCACGGCTTAATTATCACGTTAATGCTGCTTTAACTGCAACAATAAAACTTCCTGTGACACAAACCGCGGTATATGCTGGTGGTTTCCATTAAAGAGGATGAAAAATGAAAAAGGAAAACATATATGCTCAAAAAAAATCTGCACACACTGGACCGGTTACCATTGTCCAGATGTTGGATTCGGAGTTATTCAGCCCAGAGACCAAAACAAATTCAGCTGGCTGTAAGTGAGGAGCTGACAGTTTTGAGAGGCTTCAATATTTTTAATCTTATATAAAGCAGGAAGAATTTGCAAAACACAGCAATTCTCTGTAGCTGACTGAACTAACGTCCACATCTTATGCTTAATCATCACAATGCGATTTGGCATCCAGAGAGAATTCTCTTTTTGCTTCAGGATTGTGCTTAACGGTTGTTTAATGGAGACAATCATCCCAACTTGCTCCGAACAGCTGATGCCCTTGTAGGTCCGCCATAACCTTGGAGGTGACCGTGATTTTGCTACTGTGGTAACTAATACGCTTTGTGCCCCCCCTTCCCCTCCTCCTCCTCCTCCTCGTGTCTTCTCCTCCAGGTGCCCCGTGGTACCCGATGCACACTCGGACCAGAAAGAAACGCAAACCCTATTCCAAACTTCAGCTGGCTGAGCTGGAAGGTGAATTCATGCTGAATGAGTTCATCACCAGGCAGCGGCGGAGGGAGCTCTCCGATCGTCTGAATCTCAGCGACCAACAAGTCAAGATCTGGTTCCAGAACCGCAGGATGAAAAAGAAAAGACTAATGTTGAGGGAGCAAGCTCTGGCCTACTTTTAGAGATGCAGCAGAAGGTGAATCGATAGGCAGTAAAAAAGCCAAGCCTTCCTCGCTCCCCCTATGCATGCACTCATCTTTCCATCTTTTACACCGCAGGTTATTATTAAATCATTTTCTGCTATTTTTCTCTTAAAGGTGCGGGCTACGAAAAGCCCAAAAAACAAGCCACAATCTGGCAATCCAAAGCTGCAGTCTACGTGTCCGCGAGACTTCATGTTTGGGAAAAAATCGCACAAAAAGCTGTGAGAATGTGATTTTTCTGTGGAGGCTGTTTTTTTTTTTTCTTTTGATCTTTCGACAGATTAGTCTACGGCCTAAATGTAGGTCAGACTGACTGTGTCTTCACGAGCAATATTTTGATGATATCGATGGCAACATCATTTTGTCCCTCTTTTAGACAGAGAACATAAGGGGGGGGGGGGGCGGAAATATCTCAGAATAGGCCTGAAAAATAACCCAAAGACGTCAGAAAGAGTCGCCCTACTGAAGGCATCCGCGTAAAAATGTCTCAGACGTTTTGAAAATGATAAAGACGAATCCCCATCTCCGTTTGTTTTACGTCCACAAATACTAATTGTTGGGTAAGAGGGGAGCTTCCTTTCCATAGTTTAGCCACGTCTGTGTGCACGTTCACGGTCACGGGCAGGAGATGTGGAAGTCTGGGAGTCTGCGTGAGGAGAGGGAGGACTAAAATCTGCAATGCAATCTACCGGCCCATCTTAACGACTGCGCCTTGAAAAATGAATTGCCACTACTTTGTTCAAGTTTTTAAGTTTTCCTTTTCTACTTTTATGACCTTTTAACTTGTCTTAACAATAACCACTGAATCTTGCATGGGTTGCATTTTCTTTAGTTGAGTGAGATCACCGTTTGAAAACGGTTTTGAGCTGCTATTAAAAGTCCAAGTTCAGACTGTGCCAGTGAAAAGAATATACCACAATAAACTCCAAAGGATGTGTAGTGAACGACTCCACACTACCGCTGTTTTAGGTCAACTCAGTGAGAGAGATCTGCCTAAATTATTACAGGGGGAAAAAAATATTTTAGGCCTAAAGGATCGTTTTGAAACTCGGTGCTCATAAAAAAAACAACAACAACAAAAAAACAACATATATACGTAAAAGTTGAGAATATATACATTACATGCCTGTGCGTGTGAGCCCCCTCAATTCGGGCCAAACGCAGTGCATTATATGTCTTGCGTTATGAGTAAGCTATTGCAGTGAAATGTTTGCAGCATGTTATTGATGTGAAATAGCTACGAGTCATGTTCTGCGGGCCACTTTTTCTGTAGGCGACTTTTTTATACTTTTTTTCTTGAACAAATCAAATGCCAACAACTTAAAACATTTTGACACAAAGGTCAAAGAATGTATTATTATTATTATTGTTATTATTATTGTTATTAGGGTAGTGGGACGGATGGCTTTTGAAGGCCTGCTTAATGTACTTGCTCCAATTGCAACGTGCGCGGTGTTGTCCCCTTCCTTACTTTGTCCTCGTGTATAACTTTGTAAAATGAAATGACATATATCAGTATTTGCATCCTATTTGGGGATCCCTTATCGCTATGTAATAGTGCTTTATGTTATTGATCGTGTTGTACAATATCGCATTCCATATAGCCAATGTGTGACTGTAAGGGTTGGGGATGTAGGCCGATATACAGCCAAGAATGACAATGATTATTTTAAAGATATAACAATTGTAATACTTTTTTTTTTTCATCATTCATGACATTTAAGGAAACTCTGTTTCAGTGTTGTAATTGTCCAATACCGTTCTTTTATGTCGCCCCCCACCCCAACACCCCCCCACCCACCCCTCCCGTCGCATTCCTTTGTTTGCGCTTGTAAGGATTGCTACGTTGTCTTGTAAAAGTAATAATGATATGAATGTATATGCGTAAGGTGTTCAATAAACAGAATATTGAAACGTTTTTTTGGTGTTACCTCCGTGTGTGTGTGTGTTTCGGTTGCCCCCAGAAATCAGGCTTTCTGGGCGCTGACGGTGCTGAGATCATTTAATTAGATGTGACCTGAACACACAGTTTGAAAAAATAAATGTGTCATCTGCAATGAAATAAAGATCTGAGCCTCGCCTTATTTGGACATTTGGAAGTATTTGGGAGTGTTTTGTTGGCACGCAAGTGTGCATGCTGTGATATGTGCCCAATCGGAGCCCACACAGGTTGGACTTGTTTTATTGTGGCCGCCAGACACAAAGGTGGGGTATAGGTAGCTGGAATAAAAGTTGCCATGCAAAATGGCCGCCAGATGCATGCTCTTAACCCCTTCTCGCTTTGAATATTATTTTCATTGCACTTGGGACTCGACAGCAACTACAGGGGTATTGCATTCGTCTTCTGTGGAAAGCCAGTTCTTTTTCTTTCTCTTATTTTTTTTTTTTTTGAACCCTTGATGTTTGACCTAATCAGTGTAGTAGAATGCTACAAGCCTATAACGTCCCAGCTAAACACGCAATGACTCTGTAAAGAAGTAATAGGGTTACACCCCAGTGCTCCATATACTCAAGCCCTTTGGACTCCATTTTCCCTGTGCATCCTCCGGGATTTAAACGCGTAATAATATCAAAACATGCCTTGTGAATGCATGCATGATTGTCATCGCATCATCAGACAACAGACGCACTATTATAAAGTACATGGACTATTCTGGATTGGACCACTTATTGTATCTGCAAGACTCTCCCTACTGGCAGTGGAGTGTAAAGCCACGGCGGGCTGTTCAGCGTTTTCCTGCCAGCTAACCCGTCGGACGTCTGCGCGTTCGTCCTCAGCAGCTCGCAGCCTCAGTTAAATGAAGTGGGCTCGCTGGAAAACGCTGTGCTGCCTCAGTGTTGACATCAGATGCTGCTCTCTCACTGAACTGTGAACGGCCGCTCCTGCAGCAGAACCCCTGAATGACATTCCTCACTCAGTCTGCGCACAATCACAATGCATGGACTCTATGACGTGTGCGCGTTAGTCTTTCTGCTGCATGATCAATATACTGCCACGATCGGTTATCATTTCAAATAGACAGCAGTATATACTGCAGTTCACAAAGACATTGATGTGGTTCACAGTTCTGTGTTATAGTGATATTTTAGTGTGGTTTGTGACCGTTCTCTGGTGGTTTTGTTACATTACAGGATGGCTGTTTGTTGTAAAGCACGAGAAATGTCGATCTAATATATGGACAATCGCAAAAATTAATTCTTCATGTATTGTCTGAACATTTCAGGTATACCATCCGGAGTAAATAAGCAACAAGCTCTTTCTGAAACACGCTGATGCACGTTCAGGAACAGTGTATCTGCTGTATCAAAATAAAATAGATGATGGCTTTTGAAATTTTCTGGGCAAATAAACCCACCCCGTAACCGTGCCAAATTATTTTCAAGATTTAATAGCGCATATGAAAATTAGATGATTAAATGGTGGTTTGGAAAACATTCCAATGAACGGAAACCCAGATTTCTATGACGCACTCGAAGACAAACACTATCAAATTAAATTGAATAATTTCCTTAGCATTATAACAGAAATAAACATCGCCCTTTCACGCACCGACGTAAACTCTTATGTGCGTACGTGCATTTTAATCACATTAGTACGTGGTCTGAATCCACTTATGCACAGTTATTTGTGACTAATATTTTTGAAACATCATATTAGTCTAGAATAAGTTATGATAGAATATGAACTTGAATTTTTACGGATTTCTTACGGAATTCGATCATTGAGACAACAACTTCAGTATTTTTCGGCTCATGAAGCGATGATTGGACCCTGGCTCGAGTCTCGAGTGTGTATTGCTTTGTTAAATTGCTTACAGGAGAATAACATATGCAACATGCACCATGAAGTTCATGACTGCGGATGCACAGCTGATTGTATTATTTGAAAACAAACGTTCATGATCACCGGTGCTACAAATATGATATGAGTCAAAAAAAAAAAAAAAAAAAGTGGAAAATTAGATTACTGTTGTTTTTACGTGATTTTTAAGTTTGTGAAATGCATGAAAGGAATTTGGTGACATGAAAAATACAAAATAGATCATCCAAATGTCAATATTTGTAACAAAGTGAAGAAAAACAACGTTCAGTGGACGGTGAAAGTGTAAAGTATTGTATACAGCAGCTATAATTTGCATAATTTGTTCAAGCAGGCGCGTTTGGAAAGCACGGAAATGACTCTAAGCATGTACACAAACTCTGCTGAAGGCACAGCGTGATTGGGTTTGTTAATGTGATTTAAGATGCAAGCATTGCTTTGACTTTGCAGGCTGGTAACGCGAATCCTGTATAAATCAGTGGGATTATTTGGTCTGAATAACTTGGCAATGTGATCTTTGATGGGAGCCAAACAAATGGCGAAGCACGTTTCACTTCCAGTCCAGATTCATCAGATCTTCTTTTCTACAGATATTTTTTTTTCATCTTTTCATGTTTTGCTCTTGTTTTGTACCAACACTTTTATACGTCCCACAGAGCAGCACTGCACGCCTCTACTCGCCATCGCTTCACTATTAAAGCTCAACAACATGATCTTTGTCTAACACCTGATATCAGTTTATCCTGATCTTTGCTTTCGTAGCAGAGACGGAATGGAAAATGAAACAACAGATATTTGTTTCTTCTGTAGTTAACATGGAAAATTTTGTCTTGGCAAGGGCTTCTTCGTCTCCCCTGTTTTTTTTTTTTTTTTTTTTTTAACAATAGGTCTCTCACAGCTCTTGAGCAGTTTTGACTTTGAGACTGCCTGAATCTTTTTATGGCGGCCTGTCTCCCTGTCCCAAAGGTCAGTGAGCTTCACAGTGCCCTTCGCAGAGAACTTGTGTGGCATGTGGTCTACGTCCCCCGCCACCCCTCTTCCGTTTATGGTACAAAGCTGGCCAGAGAAGAGAAGAGCAATGTTATTACTACTGCTGAAGTGTATGACAAGAGTGCGTGTGTGGGTGTGTGTGGGTGTGTGTGTACTTTAATGAGTGAGAGTGCGGGTTGAATTTGTGTCGCAAAGAGTGTTAATGTGATAAAGAGACGATAGATTGGAAGCTTAACGTCAGATATATCGTTTTACTTCTTTCAGAACTACTCTATTGATTTTGGCATGATTTGAAATGACTTCTCTATTTTTTTTTTTTGAGATGTGCCATCTTATCACTTTGTTTTTCAGTCGCATCGCATGTCACAATTCCTGATACGGTGTGTGGAGGTTTCATTACTGCCTCGAGATAGTCGGAGACTTCTTTAGACCACCAGTCCCCGGCGGAAAGGCAGGAAAAAAACATTTTAAAATCGATCTTGAGGTCACGATTTCAAATCAGAAACTATTCATTCTCGATTTATCCTTCTTGTTTATTCATTATTGCTTCCTTGCCACTTTAAGTGTGTTTGTGAATTCATGCGACTCTCAGTAACAATTCATTCAACGCACGCGGCGTTTGTCCGCACCTGTATTTGCAAAGTTAGATCTATTTCTTTTCAACTTTACAATAGAAATGTATGTGTTTTATATAAATATCTTTGGATACGGAGTGGCCTTTCAAGGCCAACGCTTTTGGGCCTAAACACAACGATGAAGGTCAAGTATGCGGTAAGAGAGCCGCGCGGCTGGTACCTGCCACGCGCTCTGCTGTACTGGATGGAGAATTCAGCTTTACATGTTCAAGTTGAATTCTCTTTGGTTCAAGGGACATGGAGAGTAGCTTTTTCTCCCTCCGACTTCCTATTACATTAATATCTGTGGTTTCATGTGCAGTTTTTCAACGTGTTCCAGGGCGCAGAAAAAAAACAAGCTGTAACCCAGACTGCAAAGCAAACATTAACTAAGTGTTTGAGCAGGCATTTCAATGATACCAGAGTCTGCAGCAGAGAGCTCGATCTTCTAATTTGCAAATTCATGACGAATAAAAATTGTACATTTAGATCCGTTATTATATATATATATATATATATATATATATATATATATATATATATATATATATATATATATATATATATATATATATATATATATATATATATATATATAGTATGTGTGTATGAGGTTGTACTTGACCTGTATATGCGAGTCACGCTTAAAATATTTTTTTTACATAGACACGTGAAACGCCTAAGTCTGATCTGTATCCTTCTTTCAAAAATGTTCTTTGTCAAGAGTTTTGTACACTTTTACAACCCGTGAAGGGTGAAGGAAAAAGAGCCCTTCTAGCAAAATTCCAAAAACACAAGCCTACTTTCAGCTTGTTTTAACCCCGCTCATAGACGGATAGTCATCACTTCAGTTTTTATTTTTCCTCCGCTGAAAGTACTTCAAGTATTTTTATTTTTATTTTTTATCTAATTTTATTTAATTTTATTTATTTTTTTCCCTCGGACGTCTAAATAACACCGAGGAGCCCAAGCCAGAAAGTCAGTATACGCGGGGCGATTTCTTGTGATGTGAAATCATTTAATACTTCTCATAAAAAAGTTAACACATTGTTGTGAAAGCTTTATGTCCCTGTGGTTGAACGTGAAATACACTCTGGAGATTGCTCCGAATGTAGCAGGAACACACGTCTTTATCTTATGAGCTATTGTTGCCACCACAAACGCTTTTACGCTTGATGCGTTCACTAACATCTCAGCTAAAAAAAAAAAAAAAAGAAAAGAAAAAAAAGGACTCGCCTCTTTAGTGTTGCTTGAAACTGTTTGCAGCTCATGTAGCCAGGTTTAACAGCCCAACTTACATCCAATTAAACTTATCTAGGCCATGAGGGGACAGTAATATGATTACACAGGCTTCCCACATTTAGCCCTGACTAGCTGCGTCTTGGTGAGCTGTGCCATTGTGAGCGCATTGTGTTTGCGTGCTGCGTTCAGGGCTGTAGCACTTTGCCCAGGATTTATCACCGCGGAACCAAAAAGCACTGTAGCATGTAGGAGTGGCGTTTTTGAGAAATGTTCTTTACAAGACTGGAAAACGTCAGCGAAACAATGTAATTATGCTGCGAGGTAACAATACATAGCTTAAATTCCTCAGAGCCAGTCGTAAAGTTTGTGCCTCAACCGTGATATTTGCACGAGGAACAGCAGAGCAGCCGGGGAGAGAACCGTGGCTATCCGTCCCAACATGCACTCGCGCTGTTGTGCTTTGCTCTATGAGCCCTTATTGGAGCAGGAAGGGCAGATAAGTCAGTGGAAGACAATTTTGCCTTCAAACTCTGCATAGCCTGCTCGTTTGGTGCAACACAACCAAACTTTCCTGGGTCCTACTGCTCGCAGAATTTCAGCTGCGGATAGTCCATCCAGGGAAATAAACATGTGGTAAACCTTGTTCTCTGACTGGTGGTCTGAGTGCACCAAGGCGAGAATAACCAACGTTTGAATCTTCAGAAAGCGGATATTGCCAGGTTGTGGACTTGTGATATTTTGCCACATTAGGAGATATTCTGGGACTTTAATAATGTCAGAAGTACTATTTCCCAGTCGTTTAAACGGCGTAATCCTTACCTGGCGAGGAGAGAATGCCTCATTTTTTTTTTTTTTTTTTTTTTTTTTTTTTGTGATGAGCTGCCCTAACCTGAGATCTTCAGTTTATACTCTCACAATAATTATTTATATTTCGTTATTACGGACATGCTGATTGAAATGATTATGGGAAATGTATTGACAGTATTGCCGTTGACTGTCCGCCCTGCCTCTGTTCTTGGCTGCAAAAGGAAAGATTTCGTTCGTTGCTTTAATTTAATCTATTTCAGTGATAATCCAACGAAAACATAAAGATTCATTTGAAATGCAATAATTTAGGATGGTTATCATTGCAAACAGAAGTTAATGCTGCACCAGTTTCGTACAAAAGACCCTTTCAGCTCACTATATATAAACGTGGCATTGCTCAAACGCGAAATGACATTATAATCTGAAAATTGTTATTATTAGTATATTATATTATTAATATCCTCCAGCAACTACCAAATTCAATGCAACCGCGTGCGTTGTTGAATGTCTTTACAGGCCAGAGGATGATTGCACAAACATCTTCAAGGCGGCAGTTGCGATTTAGATCTATTAAAATGATAATGACAACTTGTTGAAAAACTTAAATCCGCAGGTGTTTATTTTGGGGTAAAAAAAAAAACAAAAAACAAATCACAACATTGCTTTTTCTCTTCGTCTTCACTGTTTGTCTAAATTTAATTATATACTTTAAATTACTCTCCGTTTTTGCAGAAATATCCACACGTAGCCACATTTGTTTAATGTATATTCAACTTTAGATTTCTGAAAATGCGTTTGAGTGTTTGGCAGAGATAATTTAATGGGATGCTTTCTCTCTTTTTTCATTTGTTCCCCATTTTTTGAGCTGCAGAATATCTAGTTCTCGGAATCGAAATTCCTCTCATTCTCGGTTTTTATTGTTTTCCATAGAAGAAAGGGATTTAGCGTTACTACAGCCATTCGGAGTTTTATGGTGTAGAGAGGATTTTAGTGGTCAAATTCAAGTGCTGTGTCTGGACAGCTGTCTGCTTTCTTTGTACTTGGATGCATCATGTGAGACAACCTTTTGTTTGCAGGGTAGTAAACATTCTAATGCCATTGCCACGTTTTCACAAACACGCCCGCAGTGGACTTTGATTCTCCAATGTTTCGGTCTGAACATGTTACCTCTGGTCGGAGCGATTCTAGCGCAAATCCGCAAAAAAAAAAACTTAAGTTTTACTTGCACCCACCCCACCCCCCACCAAGCAACAAATGTGTCCCGTAAGTGACAGTAACATTGTTATTGGAATATTGGGAAACAATTTGAAACTCTATTGGAACATTTAGGAAGAAGTCCATAATCACAAACAATGGGCCATCATATAAATTTCAGCTAGTAATAGTATCAGTTAGTCTATAAAGATTCGAAGATGGCTCTCAACAGTACAATTAAAAGTTTACAATGACGCAGGAAATCACACGCAGCCACATCTTTTATCCAAACAATTCATTTTATTAGTCTTTTCTTCTTTTTTTTTCTTCTTCTTTTTGTTAGGTCCGGGGATCGTGTCCCCATCACCCACTGATAAATGTCAATATATTTGTACCAAAAAAAAGGAAGGAGGGCTGTAGGGTCTTGTAACATCAGCTGGAACTTATTTAATTTGAGAAAGGATACGTTAGATACTTGATTTGTTAACAGGCAAGGCTGGATGTTTTTTAAGTAGCTTATTGTTGCTCTGCTGTCTATATCACAGACTTCATTTAAACAGAAAGAGAGCACAAGGACACCTTATGTTGGTATATAGGCTACACACACACACACTATATATATATATATATATATATATATATATATATATATATATATATATATATATATATATATATATATATATACAGTCATGGAAAAAATTATTAGACCACCCTTGTTTTCTTCAGTTTCTTGTTCATTTTAATGCCTGGTACAACTAAAGGTACATTTGTTTGGACAAACATAACTATAACCACAAAGATTGCTCATAAGAGCTGATATCTTACCATTTTCCATGGTTTTCTTGATTATAACCTAAATCACTTAAGTTTTTACATCAATAGCTATGGCGTTGTACTGCCAAAAACACTGCTTTTATGCATTCAGTGTTTTCTTTTCTGTCTGTTTTAGTCACATGATGTTTAGTGGTACCAGGTATTAAAATGAACAAGAAAGTGAAGAAAAAATAGGTGGTCTAATAATTTTTTCCATGACTGTGTATATATATATATGTATATATATATATGTATATATGTATATGTATATATGTATATATGTATATATGTATATATATATATATATATATATATATATATATATATATATATATATATATATATATATATATATATATATATATATATATATATATTATATGTATGTATGTATGTAGTTCCAACGTGAAGTAAGACTCTTGCAAGTTGAGGTGTGTACTGTATTTTTTATTTTTATTTTTATTTTTATATTTTTTTTTTTGGGGGGGAGGGGGGGTTGTTTGTGTGAATGCAACAAGGGTTCATGTAACTTGTAACATGCCTCCTCTGGAGAAGGTGCTGGTCCAAGGGCTTCACTGGTGGTAAATCCTGCAGGAACTCTAGGAACTGGGTCGTGTATTGTGCGCAGTCGTCCTCCATGGACTCTGTCAAAATCCAAATGCAAAGGGAATAATGAGAGTGGGCCATCACGTTTGCTTGCTCAGTCAACACGCACCGCTGTGCATTCTGCTTTGCCTGTCCGGCGGTTCAGCTTCACTTTACAGCATATTAACAGTCGACGACCACCCCACCACTGCTCCGAGGAAGTTATGCTTTTCCTTTTTTGATGAGAAGAGGAAAACCCAAATAAAAAACGACAAGGTGACATGTTGCATGCGTTTAAACGCCCGGCGCTCTTTCAGACTCCACGCCTGCAGCAGACCAATGCAACACCACAAAAGAATTAAAAAAAAAGCGCTACTACAAAAATGCAATGTTGGTTAAAAACATATCCTGCATAGGGAGTGCCAGCAGAGCGTGGAAGAAAAAAAAAAATTTTTTTTTTTTTCAAAATAAACTTTTAATAAACACTGAACCAAATAAGCTCAAAGGAGTGCGTCTATATCTTAGTTGGGGAACATTCACAATTGTTGATTTCAAGTAGCTTTCTTTTCCATCAGTGTTTGATAACGTCTCATTGTTTTAATAAAATAAGTTGAATAGTCTACTGATGTGTTGGGGTGTCATTGTAATAATAATAACACTAATACTACTACTAATAACAACAATATTACTACTAATAATACTAACAATCTTACCTGGGATACCATTGTGAATTAGATGTCAGTGAGTGCACTGTAGTGTTTGTGCTGTGCCTTTTTAAGGAGCTGGTGCTGTTTAGCTAGCCTACCAGCAGTCCATCAGGATAAACACACACTGCACATATCTCTTAGTGTCATGAGCCAACAAATAACAATCTGTTACTAGTTTTCTCAGCGCACCCGTGGTGTTTGAAAATTATTCGTTTCAACCTCCTCGATCTTACCTAAAGCCAACCACTCCTACACATCCAACTCTTCCAAATTGATATATGACAATATCTACTTTCGATCACGTGTCCGCGGGGCGACTTAGACGGATTGCGCGTCATCTCGCCTTCCCAAATTTTTCCCTTCTGCAGCAGCTCGAATCCAAAACATCTATCTATAGTGCCGAGTACGAGAGAGAGAAAGATGTTTAACTCGGTGAATCTGGGCAACTTCTGCTCTCAGACGCGCAAAGACCGGACATCCGACTTTGGGGACAGGACGGGCTGCGCGTCCAACATCTACCTCCCCAGCTGCACCTACTACGTGCCCGAGTTTTCCGCCGTCTCCTCGTTCCTTCCGCAGGCCCCGGCCCGGCAAATCAGCTACCCTTATTCCACAAATCTGTCCCAAGTGCAGCCTGTACGGGAAGTTTCTTACGGCTTGGACCCCGCGAGCAAATGGCACCACAGGAGCAACTATGCGTCGTGCTACTCGGGAGAGGATCTGGTGCATAGAGACTGTCTTCCACCATCCACCATGACGGAAATGCTCATGAAGAACGAGAGCGTGTACAGCCACCACCATCACCATCACACTCACCCGGGCTCCAACCACCCTTCCACGGGTTTTTACTCCGGCGTGGGGAAAAACAACGTCCTTCCGCAAGGTTTCGATCGCTTTTTCGAGAGCGCGTACTGCAGCAGCTCGGACCATCAGTCAGACAATTGTTTACAAAAGGGCGAGGGGGGGAAGCTGGAAAGCGACTCCCAACAGCAGCAGCAGCAGCCGCAGCAGCAGCAGCAGCAGCAAACAGCAGCAGCCCACAGCCTCTGTACCCGGAGCCCCGGAGCAGGACAAAGATCCGGACGAGGAGGAAGAGGAGCACACGAATCCGGGCTCGTGCACTTCCTCCTCCGCAGCAACCAAGGACGGGAGCGCCAGCAAGAGCAGCCACTCGAGTAGGTATACCGAAGCAGTAAAATGGGGGAAGGTTAAGGGGACTAGCCCGGTGTTTTGTCGGTCAGATTTTATGTGGAGTTTTATAAGCATTCAAAGGATTTTATTATAACCCTACAAAGCTCTTTCTTGCAACGAGAAGAATTTTTACGATGGGAAAGCGCTTTGAAAAAAGTGGGATGTTATACACAGACGCCTCTATGGTGAGAGTCTGTGAAATTTTTAAGAGAGAGCTATTGTGACAAATGTTAACTTTGATCATGAACTTGCGTTGGGCATTTTAAGGGATTTTCTCGTTGGGCCGTCGAGAGTAAAAACCAATTGGGCAGAACATTGCTTTTGGAGTCTTGTGAATTTTCTATTAGCACTGGGTTTGACTGCAAAAAGACGTGCCAGAAGGAACATAACACACTTAACGGATATCTATCTATCTATCTATCTATCTATCTATCTATCTATCTATCTATCTATCTATCTATCTATCTATCTATCTATCTATCTATCTATCTATCTATCTATCTATCTATCTATCTATCTATCTATCTATCTATCGATAAATGTTTAGCCTTGTCGTGTACAAGTCTGAAAATAATGATATTTACAATATACAAGACGCCACTGGGGGAGGTGGGGGGGAAAGCATTGTCAGAGGCATTAATATTATATTTGCGTTTATTTTGCGTCTAATGACTATCATTGACATATTTTTAGAGATTATAAGGCTGATTCCAGGGGCTGAAAAGCTGCAGCATATTTAACACGGTGTGTAGCCCCATGTTGTAGCTCATCCAGCCTGCAAGTTCAAGCTGAGACTGACGTTTGTCCCTCACACACACACACACGCACACACACACCCACATACACGCACACACAGTCTCTCTTACACACACTGAAAACAATAAAATATATATATTTCCCTGGCCACTCGCTTGATAAGAAATGATAGGGCCATTGAGATCTGCACATGGGCGACTGCAGAGAGGAGCAACGCATTTCCAAATACTGCCAATGAGACCGTCTAAATTGTTTGTTTAGCTTCTGAGGAATGTGAAGCACATAATGCGCTAAAATGCTTTAGTTGTCGTATATTTGCAACAAATAAACACGTACTTAGTGGTTGTAAGTGGATAGTATTTACTCCAAACTATTTTGAATATTTAACACTCTTTATGGCGGGTTTATCTGATAGCCTCAGCTACTTTGCTTGATGAATGTTGACTGAAATGTTATCATTGCTAATGCAACTGAGACTGAACACAGCCCTAAAGCTTCCTTTCCCCCACTTTGGGTAAAAAAAAAAACCAAAAAAAAAAAAAACAAAGACAATGTCATGGTTCATTCATGTGACGTCGTTGCTCTTTCCCGTGACAATCTCATTTTTTTCATTTTTTTTTTTTGACATTTTTTTTTTTCCCTTGTAGGCGTTCCTCGTACAAGGAAGAAGAGGTGTCCCTATTCCAAATTTCAGATTCGAGAGCTGGAGCGAGAATTCTTCTTCAACGTTTACATCAACAAAGAGAAAAGGCTTCAGCTCTCCCGAATGTTAAACCTCACCGACCGCCAGGTGAAAATCTGGTTTCAGAATAGAAGGATGAAAGAGAAGAAGCTCAGCAGAGATCGCCTCCAGTATTTCTCTGGAAACCCCCTATTGTGAGCGGGAGCAGAGTCGCAGTCTTGGACACTGGCATCAAGGCCTTCCTCTGATCTCACTGAATTATAATCATGGGCATAGCCATTTTCTAAAGGAGCCCATCTCACCAACAGTGCAATGTAAAGGAGGACATTGGGAGAAATGGGCCTGCATGGGATAAAATCGCCACTTTCTTATTGCCTTATGGCGGCGGTGAATTTCTAGCTTGTCCTCAGAAAGGCCTGTGGTTAGAATAATCATTTATATGCTGTCCTTGAATATGTCCTATTTATCACGATTCTCCGTTGTGTTTATTCTACTGTTCATATATACATATTTGTTAAAATATCAAATGTAACAAACCAAGTTTGAATCCTTATTGCGCAGACAACTTTTAGCTCTTACCCCTCCCTCTGGTTTATGTATATAACATATAAGTATCTAATTATTTGTTGACCAGAGTATGGACAAGTCCTATACCATTTCCGTGATTGCATTTTTCGCCCTTGACAACTGTGACGTTCAATCTGTGAAGTACCCCCCCCCCCCCCCCCCGCCCCCCCCCCCCCCCGTCCTGTACAGAGCAGCCTATGCAATGTGCATTTGCAACTGTAAATAGGCGTATGTTGAATCTCTTTTCCTCCCTTTCCCTGCTGCTATTTTAGCACACAGTCCATACAACTTTAATAGCTTTAATGCAAACTCTCTTTAAATTATTTGCTTAAAAAAAAAAAAAAAAAAAAAATGGTGCTTTGGATTCCAGAGAGGATGAGTAAATTGCAGGCCTGTGTATCATAAACACAATACCTAAATAAACAAACGTATAGGCAAAAACACATCGACTTTGTGCCTTTTTGTGTTTTTATAATAAAAAGTGCTACTACTAGGGTTTGCATACAGACGCAGTGCTGCTGTTCCTTCATTGTGAGCCATGTCCGTTTTTGCAAAAATGCAAGTGCTCATAAATGCATGCATTACCCAGAACTGCTGTCCTGTATATCACCAGCGCACATTTAATCTGGTCCGAACACGCGGATCCGCACCTCAGCTCCGAGACGACGGCAGCTGGGAAACTAACAGCTACTGGGCTATGCCTGCCACATTTTCGGCTATTTTAAGGTTGCATCTCTCTAAAAGATCATGTTTGGGTGTCAGCACGCATGTTAGACGAGGATACACCCCAGATCTTGAGAAATTTAGAGAAAGGAAGTGGAATGATAACCTCTTTTAGTGCCCACTAAATGGAATCGCCACTCTTGTAGTCTAGACACTGCCATAAAGACAGAGGCACTAAATGGCTATTTTTTTCTCTTAATTGCACCGTCTGTTCGAGGGAAATGGCGTTCACTTCCGCAGTAAATAGTAAACAAGCAAGATGTCCGAAGGGAGGAAAAAAATAACTTTCCAACAGGTTTCCACATGAACAGCCTGGAATGTGAAAATAGCTAAACAATATCTATCTATCTATCTATCTATCTATCTATCTATCTATCTATCTATCTATCTATCTATCTATCTATCTATCTATCTATCTATCTATCTATCTATCTATCTGTCTAGCTTTCCATATAAATAAATACATATATCGTGTGTGTGTGTGTGTGTGTGTGTGTGTGTGTGTAAGTGTAGTTATATCACAGCATTTGTATTACACGTGTGTTGCATTCCACCCGACATATGTGCATGATGATTGCATGTGTGCATCGAGTGCGATTTATAATTAAATGTGGTCTTTGAACTTCAATAATGTCAAGGCCTCCACCTTTAACCCGCCGCAATAAAGTGGAATCAAGGAGCCCGGAAATGTGCGCAGCAGCGGCGTGAGCCAATGGGAGCGAGCGGGAACGCAACATGGAATGTGTACAGGGACCAACTTTGACCCCACGCATTAAACTACAGCAGGTAACTCGGCCAGCTTTAGCACGCCCAGTAAATACACTTTATTGTCCTTGTAAAATGTATACGTTTTCACGCATCAGGCGTTTTAAAAACGCGCCGGTATAAACTGTAGGCCTCGATTTGTGTTCTCTGAGAAAAGAAAACATTTCGGCGTGGAGCTGCTGCAGCGTCGCCTTCTCCTCATCATGTTTGGTTTTGCAAGAGCAAACACGAATGTTTGTGCGTGAGACGGCGCGTGAGTCACTTTACCCTTTGATTCCGTCTTCACACAAAAACTCCAGCCCTGTTGGCGTATTTAAAATTTTGAAAATCCGTTTTTTTCGCTGTATTCGCACTGTTTTAGGGTTTCTTTAAAGCCCTTAAATTGAGTTTAGTGTAGTGTTGTTTAAGCGTAAAGAAGGGGAAACGGAGCACACCGGGTGAGTCCACGTGACCCACCCTACTTCTTGAATTAAAAAAAAAAAAAAGAAAGAAAGAAAAAGTGCGTGCGTAAACGAAAATCAGATTAAGGCCTCATCTCAGGCAGTTATCAGGAAGGACACGCTGTGACAAAACACTGTGCAGACAAGCGGAGATCAAGGCTATCGACGCCCATCTCTCGCCACACCCACCAACCTTGGCCCTGGGACGGTGACGCTGGTAATTTGTAGGTTTCTCCAACACCCAACGTCACTAACAGAGAGCGCTGCAGTAGCAGGCGAGTGTTGTCCATCAACCACACGGGGGCCAGCGGTCTCCGGGCCCTTTGTGCTGTCTTGTTTCCTTTAAGGGAGCCTGAAAGCGTTTCCTGACATATATCCCTGGATGACATCATGAGTAGTAGAACTATTATCGCTGGAGACATCCTGATGGGAGATGTGTGGTGTGACAGAAGGATGGTCTGCTATCCTGGCACGCTGCTCTTGCCATGACTCAGTCTGGCTCGTGCACTTGGGTGTTTGCGATGAAGGAAAATGGCGGCTTGTTTTATGTAGACGGGAGAACCAGGAGGGAGAGGATTTAGAATAGTGTCAGTTAAAATTTAAAGGGGAAAATTAACAGGTTAAGATGTATAATAATCTGGGCAGTTATTTGGAGGAATCATATATATAATGTTTTATCTTTGAGTTTCTCTCCTTTTTTTCTTTTTTTTTTTTGCAACAGTTCTTGCAGGGTTTTTCCTAATAAATCATTCTTATGTTTACCTTTAATTCTGAAGTAAATATCAGAGATTCCTGTTCCTTATTCTTCTGGAGATACCAATCAAAAGGGTTATAGGCTATTGAATGGTTTTACACTGCAGTGTCTCAGCACCTAACCTGTTCTATTGGGCAATAAAACAACTCGTCGCTGTAAAACGAGCTCCTCTGTCGGCAACCAACTCCCACTCAAATGCATTTGTAGAGTGCCATTTATTTATTGTTGCACCAAAGCAGGCCTTACAAAAAAATTAATATAAGATTTTAAGTTCGGATGTGGCAGCAGTGAGTGATTTTAGCGTGGTGGTCAGTGTTAATAATGTAACAGTGCTGTTACTGAGCTCTGCGCATAGTCCTGGCACCGTAAATTTACAGTTGCACGGCCGCATGAAAGAGGACACAAAGCACAACCTCCTCAACATCCAACTGGAGAGATAATTCAGAATGGCTGCCAGGAGCAAATTAGTTGCGTCGCCCCAGTGGTTATTAGTTAGTATAGTCTACAACGAGGCGACCCATACCGCGTGTCCCGCAGCATTCAAGGCCCTTACCTGTCTGCGTTATGGTAACAGCCTCCAGGTTTGCAATCAAACGGACGATAATTTAATGGACGATGCTGACTGTAGTTTAGACAAGTGCAAAGACCATGGTAAAATACAGTCCTGGCCAGATGTGTGTGTGTGTGTGTGCGCGCGACCCTCTCCGTATATGCATGTGTGGCAAGCAACGCACGTGTTTCAGGGCAGACTGAGAGCAGCATGTGCACAAGTTTCAGAAGCGTAAGCACCTTGGTTTTTTTTTGTTCTTGAAAATGTTTGCCAAAAGGTCAAAGTCGGCTATACGCGTCAGCGGTATAACAGAGAGCAACTGCACAAGAAAATAAGAAAATAAATACGTAAATAAAAACAGAATTCTTTTGTAAAACAACGAGGCGCGTTTCCATGATAGAAAAAGACCTGGATAAACAATGATCATGTTGTGATGGGTGCAGAAAACTCCCTTTAATTTCTAAATACCCGTTTTGGAAGTAGTATAATCTCCACGGTTCCTCGCCTTTTTTTCTGCATAGCAGTTAAAATTTCTCATCTCATCTCTGTGGCACCAGAAGAACCAAAATAACACAAGTCTCTGTTAGAAGAACTAAAAATTCCCTTTACAAATGTCTAAATCACCTTCGTAATTGCCACAACTGAAGACATGTTCTTCTATGTGCTGTGATGCTCTCCAGCAGCAGGACCATACAGGCAGATATGAAAGAAATGTAGTTTTTCTACATATAGGTTTGGCCTGTGGCACCACCTCCCACACATCCATGGCACCCAGTGCACATCACCTACTAATGTTGTTTCTGTGATCCTGCTATGTGAGAGAGATAATGTTGATCTTATCATTTCAGGTCTAAACTGTGACATAACTTACTCTGGGACCTGGCAGAGAAGACACATACATTTATTTATTTATTCATTTATTTATTTGAGAATGAGTAGAAAATAGTTTTTATTTATTCTTCAATTCTGGTTTCTTTTGTTACACTTTCTCTTGAAAGAACTTTTTCAGAAAGCATGTAAGCTTTTCCAAAAAAAAAACAAAAAAAAAAAACAACAGGTTATGTTTTATATACGAGAGCCACCCCCTCTTTCTTTCTCTCTCTCTACCATAATTTTAAGGAACTGTAGGAATTTCTGGAAACCGATTTTGACCACAAAGACACCACAAAGACGGATCTCCAACATTTGCTCCAGTCTCTTTGAGTGTATTGTATCTGTTCCATCGTTAAACTCCACCGATGGAATCAGACCGGATACAAACGCGTTTGTGAATGAAGGCCCTCTTAGAATACGCTGTCCTTGCCTTTGGAAATGAACTGCACACACACTCACACACACACACTTACACACTCACACACACACACATAGGGCCAGGATGGCGTGCACGTGTCGCACAGATCAAAGGAGAGTCCGCGAGCACGCACACATGGCTGCTGTAAAGTCAGAAACTGGGTGGGTTCGAACTTTTTGGCAAAAATTACGTTTTTCTTTTTCGAACAGAATATACTTAAATATGAAAGCTGATTAATCGATTTGAGCTATTTTTTTTTAATTAAAAACAATTACCTCAAGACAAATAAAAAGACACATTCCTTTAGACTGAAACGTATGTCAGTTTTAAAAAACTTGCACGGCACCTTTACAAACAAAAGTAAAGAAACGACACTTAAAATAAACAACAACAACATTATTTTGAAACAGTTTTAAAGTTTTTATGCGTCAGATTAACAGCTACTATACATCCCCACACTCGTTTTGCATTGATCTTCAAAGTTGTAGGATTCTGCAGCCTCGTTGAGACTCAGCAGCGCCTCGGCAGCAGAGGAACAGTGTTTGTATTATTTCTCGGTTTTATTTGGAGTGAATGAGTGTTCGGCTCGAACTTCACAGGCCTCCAACAAGACCTGCCACTCGAAAAAACAAAACAACAAAAACAAAAACATGGAAGTAGAGCTTTTACAGTGAGTAAATCCTCCATTTTATTATCTTTATAAACGTTAATGTTTCATATATAATTGGGATCAGACATCAAAATTAACTTGCTCAACGTGCAAAATAGATAAAAACAGATCCAGAGTGCAACGCGGCTCTTGACTCCATGTTACATTCCAAAGCTCCTTCGGTAAGTACGAAATATCAGCGTCCTCACTGTTTCTGTGTTAATTCACTATGTAAATCCTTTATGTGTGACCACCACATTTGATTAGTCTCACGGCATTTCTGTTACAATTTACATAAGATTTTAATATAAATCATTTATTTAAAAAAAAAAAATCTGTATTTGTTTATGTTTTGGCTTCTGAAAGAACTTTTGAACTTTCAGGTATAAGTTCAACTCTTACTACAAAAAGACCAGAATCATTTTGAAGGAAAAGGACAACATGAGAACTTCTGTGTGTAAATAATAAATAAATAAATAAAAAATAAACCCACATCAACTGTAAGAAAGCGTTATTTAACTTCATGACTCTTCTGGCCAACAGCTCGTCTGGGACAGAAAAAAAAAACCATAAAGAAGAGAGAGGATCGCCTGTAAGGCTGAATGTCTCATGGACAAGGCATCGAAAACAACAAGAAACATTTCAGAAATATTTCAGGGTTGCATGATGGTAGTACAGGTAAAATAAAAACTGTTTATTTGCCTGAAATATGTTTTTGAATTCGACACAGAAAGAACGACAATAAAACACGTTGTGCTTGATAGGTATTAGTACATTTAATTCGCTTTCATGCGAAAACAATAAAAGTCGTATTAAATGATAAATGTCATGTTGCGCCATTGCCTTAAATTTGTTTGGTAATTTAATTTATTTATTTATTTAGGAAACCTGGATTCAAGTCTGATGAATTATTTCACTGAAGAGAAATACAGATAAATAGCCGGATAATTTAAATCACTGTCAGGCTAACGTGGTTGTAATTCTACACAGAGCAGTAAAACGCACTTTAGATTTTCACAGGCTTCAACCAATTTAGCGAGCGTTTGCTTTTTAGGCTGCAGAGCTCACGTGATCGTTTTTGACATTTTTGTTTGTCCATCACGATATTAAAGATTCCACAGTCCTGCTTTAATTTTCAAAGTATAAGCTACACAGCTACCAGCTGCTAACCTGGCTAAATCTGTAGTAACGCTGAAAATAAACAAAAAATAAATGCCTTCTGTCTAGTCAGAAATCCGCCGAGGCGTTTCCTCCACAGCTCTGCCATCAGGGCCGGAAAAATAAAAATGACAGACGAGATTTAAAGCTGGATATACTTAAAAATGTTCACAAACCACGCAATAAGTGTCTCTGAAAGATCCCTGTACCAACAGCAGTCTTTCTTTGTTCTTCCTGGTGAGGGCCTGCTGGCGTGACCCGGCCTCACCAGTAGGTGGCGCTCTTGCTCCACGGTAAACCCCTCGGTTTTTCCAACTTGACCGCGCTGACGTCACGCCAGTCTGGAGCATCAAGGCCACTTCCACTTCCCGATTGGTCTGAAATTCACATGACATGTCTCCGAGCATCCATAATTTTGTTACTGATATTTTTGCACCCCCCTCCAAAAGATGTCAGCATCTCACTGTCCCGGTTCTCCTGGAGGAACCCCGTAGTTCCGAACCCTCTGACGAGACCCCGCCGATCACCGCGCTGCTCAGTGCAAATATGTCATGTCCGAATAACGTAGCGCACGGTAACTTCCTGATGGATTCCTTAATGGGAGGATCATCTTCCTTCAGGGGTGAGGGTTGTTCCAGCAACCCCGGGATGTACATCCACTCAGCTGCAGACTACGGATATTCAGTGATGAGAAATATTGGAAAGATTGGACCGGCTCCCCTCTCCAAAACAGACGAGCTCTCGCCCGGCGGCTTCCAGGATGCGCCATACCTGTCAACGCAGCTGGCCGCGTGGACCCCGGGCGCCAAACCCCGCAGGGACGAGCAACCTGTTGCCCCGTGTTTACAGCCCTGCTCGTTCCCAGCGGGCAGCGTCAAAGAGGAGGCGTTTTGTTGCCTCTTCCAGGATGACAGCAGCAAGAGGAAGCAGACAACAGAGCCGACCACTTACATCCGGCTGGGAGACAATAGCTGCCGAACCGCCGCCGAGCCCGGCGGCTGCTTCCAGGTGTACGGCGGGGAGAGGCCGCGGCAGCAGGACGGGCAGCGGTTCCCCCCCGGCTTCTCTCTGACCCACTTGGCGACATCTGTTGAATCAGCAGCAGAACCGACAGTCAGCTGCGGCAAATCTGCGCAGGAAGGAGACAGCGAGAGGGCTTTCAAACACAGATGAGGTTCAGGGCAGGAAAGAAGAGAAGGCCAAGAGTAACAGCTGCTCAGATAACTCGGACGGGGAATTAAAAGGTAGACTACTGCTATACGCCCCCCCCCCCCCTCCCTTTCTACCCCCCTCTCCCTATAACACACGTGCACACGTATACATACCTGCTGGAAAACACAACACAACACATCCAAGCGCATGAATAGAATATTTGCTGGCGGTCTCACTAGATGTGTGCAACACGTGCACGGATAAGTTTCTGTTGTGTTGTTTGTGTGTTGCTGGTGTTGTGAATCATATGGGCTACAGGCGCGAGACAGTCTGGCCTGCTATAGTTCCCACGGTGTTTAACACCTTCCCATTAATGCGAGAATGTGATATGGGCCGTTATCATTGAAACGAACACACACCCCCACACACACACACAACAGACACTATTCTTGACACGAAATCACGCTCAGAAACATGCAAACACACACACACACATCCGTCTCTACAAGTCTTCAATGAGGCGTTCGCGTGCGGAAATGTACGTGTTTTCAACAGCAACAATTATGGGTCAAATTATTAATTGTTTCAAACTTTTTTTTTTCCTTGAAGCGTCCCAATTTATAAAGGAGATTTTATCTCTATAACATCTGAAATACCTCTTAGGCGGATGTAAACCTGTATTTGTTCTTTTCCTTTAAAAAAAAAAAACAAAAACTTTAGCGTGAACGCGGTATAATACCGGAACTAGTTTTCACATGATTGCTTCAAATGGAATTGCACTTTTGAGAATAGATTTATTTACAGGTTATAGTAAGATATTAAATTGTTAAAAACAATATGCCGAAACTGAATTTAATTTAGCTTTCACAAATCCAGAAACATCTGCAAGTCTGGTAACTCTTGAAACAGCATTTATGTGAAATTATTACAAATGAAAAATACCTATTAAGCTTTAAATAGCTGAATTATTGACTATTTTTTGTATAATACTGTTTTCATTTAGTTTAAAAATGACCTTCACGGCGCACATGACGACCAAGTTTTTCTTTCTCTTTTTAGATTTTAATTTTAATTTGAGAACAGCCCGTAGTGAAGCATTTTATCTGTGTGTGGTGTGTGTGTACGTGTGTGTGTGCGATGGGTTGTGTATCCACTGTTTCTGCCATAACGAATTAAATGTTTTGGAAATTATTAAATGTGGGCAACATACTGAGTGTTCACATTAGAGCAATCAATTTTGTAGCTTGTGTGTGTTCGTGGATGTGTGTTTGTGCGTGTGTGTGTGTGTGGGTGGATGGATGTTATGGCTGCTGTGTTAGTAAATAAAAGCCGCTGCTCTCTGGAGTCTAATCACATATCTTATTAACTAAATGTGCATAGGTTTTTTTTTTTTTTTAATTTCATTTCTCCTCTGCTTTGTTTATTAACTCCTGATGATAAGAAGACGTTTCTTCCCCTTTTTAAAATGTGTTCTAGACATTGAGACATCTTTGTGTGCTGAGATGAATCCAAAAAGGGGCGTCTGTGTAAAAAAAACGTATGACACATAGAGATAAATGTATAAATAAGTGATAAATAACAAATAATGTCTCACTACCTTAATTATAGTTGGATATCATGCAAAGGGCATTTGTAGTCTTTAAAATCTGTTGCCAAAAAGGGGAGATATGCAGTCCACGTGCAGATAAAGCTGTCCTCAGGGTGTTCTCTGTGATATCATAAATGGGTGTGTACAAAGCACCCAGTGTAGTGGAGAGTGTAAAACTGCAGAGGACCTCTGCCCAAAAAACGACCGCAAAATCTGACCGCATGTGCTCATTGTTGTACTTTGTGTTGCTTCGGTAGATGATTCATCCGCGGAAAAGACTACAGGAAGCTGGTTAAAAGCCAAAAGTGGAAGGAAGAAACGGTGTCCCTACACAAAGCACCAGACGCTGGAGCTGGAGAAGGAGTTCTTGTTCAACATGTATCTGTCTCGGGAGCGCCGCCTGGAGATTAGCCGGAGTATCAACCTGACCGACAGACAGGTCAAGATCTGGTTCCAAAACAGACGAATGAAGCTCAAGAAGCTCAACAGGGAGAGCAGAGAAAGGGAGCACAGTGCAGTTTACAACTATTCCTGAATTCATGTTTAGATACACACATTTTCACGCACACATACACTCATACATATGCACACACTTAGATATAATTATGACTGGCACATATATAGACAGACATGCATGCGTCATTTTGTAATGCATTAAATAATCATGTATACGTTTTTTTTTTTAAAAACTTTATTTGCATGCACAACACACACGACAAAACAGGAATACACACAACGTGCCTTCCCAAATGGACAAAAAGCTGCAAACTGCAGACAAGACTTGAGTTCCACTCGCAGCAGCTCTTGAGCAGAGGCATTACCTTGTAATGATTATTATAATATAACATGAAACAAAGTAAAAGAGACATCAATCTCAAGCAGTCTATAAATACCTAGTGGCATGAAAGCAGTTTCACTTTTGCTGAAGCTATAATTAATGTCTTGCCACTTGTGTGCTGCTTCTTCGTTGGTGTCTGTGGCGTTTTTGTGCCGTGTGAGGTGCATGCACAAGATGACATTAAGCTATGAAATGGAAAACGTTCCCAAAACAATAAAAAAAGGAGGGAAGAAATGGATAGGTGCTACCAACTTTGTCCTTCCCCTGGCATAGTGGTGAAAATGAGAGGGAGGGAGAGACACTGCGGATGGGAGACGGAGATCACAGCAGTTTTAATAGAAGTGAGAGACCATAACGTTGATTTAAATATTATCCAGGTGACCACAGTAAGTCAAGGTCATAAAATTCTAATGTCAGGTTCGCCCTGGAAAGCGTTGGGGGTGGATTTTATGATCTGCAAATATAATGTGCTGCAGCAGTAAAGATGCGTTTAAAGGTGTGTGTGGAGGAGGGCTAATCCACACAGCAGAGACTTCAACGTACAGGAGCCAGCCGGTGGAGGCGCTGGGCTGGGAGGAAGCAGCCGCCTCTGGCCGGGCATAATGGAGCTTCGTGGGAGCAGGAAGATAAGAAAGATGGAGGATAAAAAAGGGACGGCGAGCCTTCTGGCTGCAGGAACAATAATAAAAAGCGTCACTGCAAACACGTGGATAAGAAAGCGCACCTGGAAGACGTCTGCAGGAGGCGAGAGAAGGTAGGACTGATGCTTTTGGTTCCTGTTTTGCAGAATGTGCCACGCTGAGCTGTCACGCTTGACAGCTCGTGCATCACCCACTACTGTGCATGCCGGCTCTTGTTGATAGTTTACATGCAGTTGTTTTCTATTAATAAATCAATAAGCGGTGCTGCTGATTGATATCCCCTTTTTTGCCTGTGTTGGGTTGTAAAATGTCTTGATGATTATTTTGTCATCATGTTTCTGGAAGTGTAGTGTGGCTGAATTTGAAGATAATTTTGCTGAATAGCTGAGTAAATGATGGTGTTATATGCACGTTTTTTATTTGCATTTGTTTTTTTTACAAGTAAGGAATTCAAGACACGCAGACTACCTATATTGTCCATAAAAATGAAAGAAGAAAGGAAAATCGGTATCTTGGTTGCAGCTTAGCAGTGTGCCTTCTGTGTTGGTACTTGCCTTTTTCTCTGCTGGATAGAGTTGATCCTCACACGGCTTTTGCATGTCTTTTTTCTTTTCCATGGATATTAACCCCCTTTGCGCGAAGCTGAAGCGTGGTTTAGGTAGTTTCATGTTGTTGGGGATGGCATCCTGGCTCGGCAACAAGAAACTGCCTTGATTACGTCAGTTCGTCTTCATCAAGGGCACAATTTCCGCTGAATTGCCGCTTATGGTCACCCAAGTCCCCGCAAATGGCATTGTAAATGAACTGAGCCGCAATACCTTGGACAGAGACGTTTTCTTTCTGTGCTGTTGTTTTTGTGGTGGGCTGTAAACGCCGGTGGGGCTCTCACAAGGAGAATAGGCTGTAACTGGTGTGGGAAAAACAGACTGGGTTCACAGTGTAAGTTTTATTGGCCGCTTATGGTCACCCAAGTCCCCGCAAATGGCATTGTAAATGAACTGAGCCGCAATACCTTGGACAGAGACGTTTTCTTTCTGTGCTGTTGTTTTTGTGGTGGGCTGTAAACGCCGGTGGGGCTCTCACAAGGAGAATAGGCTGTAAAGAACAGTGTAAAGTTTTAGACTGGGTTCTATTGCATCTGTCATCACTGGCTGTCGTCTTAGGTTTCAGGGCTGCAGCTGCTTTATGATGAGACGGCTAGATTGAGTGGTGAAACGATACACAGAGACTAGATAGAAAAATGTCAATTTTTTGGGTCATTAATTTTTTTTTTTTCTGACATGCATCTGGGTACTTTAATAGGAAAATTGATACGTATTGCTGTTCCTGTTGCCTTATCTGAGGCATCTTCGCTCTTCTGGCTGATAATGCGCCACTGTGTTTTGTTAAAGCCTATTCCAAAATGCCATGAAATTTTAATTTCTAAACTGCTGAGCAGGGTTGCACTTAAAGCTGAAAGAATACATGGCATCATCTGATTTAGAACAACGCTGACTTTTGAGATTAATGTTTCCAGGAGCTGTGCGCCACTGACTGAATTCATTTAGAGTCATACTTTGCTCTTTGAGGGCAGTCTAATTCCATCCATCAAATTTCTGGGTAGTCCCTTTTGGTGCATTGAAGAACTCAGCTCCTTTCTGTTATATTTATTTGTTCTTAGTCTTGATTGCCTACTGGTAACGCTTGAAGTTGGGAATATTTGTCCACCCCTGGGCCGTTGAGAACAGCGCTTTTTGTGTTTTGCCTTCATTTTATAATTTGAAACGAGGTTCACAGATGAAAAATGTTCTGTTTTTTCATGTACATTGCAATACTTGACTAACACATTTTAAGTCGAATAACACTTACTCTACGAGACTGTCTGAGATTATTGACGAATTTTGAATCTTTAGCATGCATAAATACATTTTATGTGTTGTTAACTGAAGAAAAGGCTGATCTTTACAGGTACAGGCCCTAATCAGGTTCCAACTTTATATTTGTTTTTGCTTAACAGTATGATTACTAATGACACTGGGAATCGTGAAACGTTTGTGATAGTAAAATTAAGAAAAGGTGATTTAAAAAAAAAATAAAAGTTTTGTTTTGTGTTTTCTGCAAGGCAATCCTGTCTTCCTTCTAGTCTCCATCCCGCTTTTTTTTTTTTTTTTTTTTTTTTTTTTTTTGCAGCCCCCTCATTTAGACATTAGTGCCACGGGAAGAGACAGTCTAGAATCCAAAGTCACTTTCATTCAGCTCAGTGAATGAGTGTCTCCTTGGAATGCATCAGTGACAAAGACTTTACAGCACTGGAAACAGCCCGCAGAGCTGATTCACCCTAAAACCATATACACATAAAGTCATTTATTCTACTTTGTTGTGGCGCACAGGAACTGCAGCCTCTTTGGACAGCCGCTTCCTTGGGACAGTTCAGGATGTGCTGCTGACACTGGCATGACCAGACACGAACCAAATATGCTCAAGGCTTTTCTCTTCACGTGTTTTTCCCTCTATCTACGGATTTTTCTCAGTTGCCTACGTGTAATTTTGCTCTTGAGATTGTCAAAATGAGAACCTCGGACTTTATTTGTAGGATGATTTAAAAAAAAAGGGGCTATAATTGAGAGGACAGAGGGCGTCAGCTGTCGTTATATGGAGCATTTTGAAATATTTCACACAGGTATATAAAAAAAAATCTTGCTTTGTGTATCCTCACATAGTACTTTTTCCCTTGCTTTACTTTTTTGCTTTCCATATCTCCGTTATTTCACGACTAACAATTATAAGTGGAAACCTTAAACCACACAATATCCACAATATGATTTTATTTTGTTTATTCATTATCTTTTAAGCATTATTTGTACAATAAAACTCAAAATCTGGCCTATGTTGGATTGACTGTAATAGCATCTATGGATTTTCAGTCAAAGCTTTGATGTCAAAAGAAACAAAACAAAAAACAAGTAACCCCCTCCCCCCAAAAAAAGACTTATTTTTAATATAGGGAATAAGAAAAATAAAGCCAATTCAGTCTACTACTGCAAGACTAAAGCTGTCGGGGCAGAAATGCACAATATAGCTGCAGTAGACCTACTCCACGTGAGAATAACGAAAGATTAATTGTTTATTCTTTCTCTTATTTTTGATTATGAATGCTTTTGAGACACTGGGGTTCCTAAATTAAGGAATAAGCAGTGAAGGAGGGAGATTCAGGATTATCTGAGCCTGTGAGAAGCGGCGTTTTTCTCGGATAGAGAACTTTCAAGTGTACTTGGTGCAGTACGGTTCCCTTTTTGGCCCTTCAGACGATCACACTGACTCGGCGGTGCTATCTGGTCAGCACATGGCCCTTTATAAATAACTTGTGATATTCCGTTAGAATTTTCCATACAGGCGGATACTTCGCGCACAGAGTGTTTGGACCAGATGTCACGTTGCGTAAACCACCGGTTTGGGCAAACGGAACCGTTAGCTTGCCTGTGTGGAATGGACAAAGGCTCTGCTTTATCCTGAATTAAATATCCAGGATTAAATTGACTTCGATCATGGCACCGCATCCGAAGATCCGTCCAAACGTGTCTCAGATGGCGCGCCTTATTTGTTGTGACTTTTCTTTCCTCTCACATTAACGCTAAAGAAATGTCACCATCAATAGATAAGCTGTTCACCCAGCCTATATTTCCCACGAGCCATCCCAATTCTAGAAAAGAAAGACACGTGACAATGCATAGTTTAAATGTTTTTGTGGATTTTTATTTCTACTTTGAATCCTCTTAGCAACAGCACAGATTGGTTATGCTGGTGGAAGCAATTACAAAGTGCGCATTCATTTTGTAGCCAAAATGGATCCTCCACCCCATTAAAAAAAAATCATAAAAGACCTTATATTATTGTACAATGAGTCTGTCGAGCTGTTTTATAAGTTTATCATCGTGAAATCGACCATTCGTTCATTTCTACTCAGGTTGGGTGTCGGATAGTTAATTAATCTATTTGCATTTTAGGGAGAGCAATTCTATCAAGGCAAAATACCTTAAACTGAAATCTGGGATGTTTGTTTAAAAAGCTTCGGCGCTGCGTGGATAAAACACAGATATAGTTGGCAGTAAAGGGCACTGCGGCAGCGCCAGCACACCCACGCACGTATTCCACTCACTGTCAGGTGTTTGGCTCCCAGAGCCTACTAGAAATCTAAACTTACATTCTGCATGAACTGTCTTCATTTTAAAACAAACACATTCCTTTTTTTCCCCCCTCTCTAATAAAAAGTAAAGAGGTGACCATCTTTTTAGGGGGTGCTGCACCAGCTGCAGCTTCAGGCGATGCTGATCAGTTTAGTTTGAATTTGTTTTAATTTGAGACTTCCACGAATTCACCACAACCCCCCCAAATTTCGGTCCAGTCCCACAAAAAAAACTTTGCCTATGACACGGATCTGTGACCCCACGATCAAAGCGCAGCAGCGTCACAAATAAACATCGAAAACAGGTTCTGTTTGAGTTTGCTGCCTGTTTCGTAGAGGGCACTATTCAACCTGATTCCATGTATATCCTAATATTTAGGAATGATAATGCATCTTTAAATCTATAGAAATGAACATGCATTTATTAATATAAAACTATTGTTTTTTTTTTTTTAAGTCTAATCCTGAACAAACGGCGACTGTCTGCGTGGTCGGAAGGGTTTCAGATTTGATGGTTTGGCGTGAGCAATGATGCATACAGTTTAATTTAATGCAAAACGTGGGCATGTCACAGTTTGTAGAGGAAAATGTGCGTGTGCAATGTTTGTTGCAACACTGAAAAAAATAAATAAATTTAAAAAATGGCTGCATTAGAGGATTTGTAGAGGAAACCGTGTTTTGCACCATCAAGTACCTCAATATTCGTTATGCAGTGTAGGATAATCTCTTAGAGTCAGGGGATAGAGGAGTGGGAATCTTTTCCAGACTTCTATTAAACCACAGAAAAAAAATGATCTCAGATGATGAACAGCTTTCTGTTTATTTGTTTCCATATGAACTTCAAAACGTTTGTGTATGTATTTCCAACCTTCTAATGATATCAGAGCCTCGTGTTGTTTTCTTAATTTGCCCGAAGACAAACACCTGTTTCCTGCTGCTTGATACAACACACAAGTGTTAGAATGAATCAATAAAGAAGTACAAAAATGTACATTATGAAACGGTTCTGCAATGCTCCACATATTTTTTTTTTCCTTGGCAGTATGTCATGTGATCAACCAACGATAACTTGGAAAATCAGAAAAACACGACAAAGATGTTCAGTGAAGTAATATTCTTTTTTATTACAGCACAGTGGTGTCTATGAATATTTGAGATAGATGTTGTGTAAAAACTTCACTTACATCACATTAATGGCATACAAAGACACGCACTCACATATACAAATAGACTGCGCACCCACAGAAAGGCGCGCATACTCCTGAGCTATATAAACGAGCTCCTGGGATTATTGTAGGCATTGATAGGACGCATGGAGCATTTATGTGAGGTTGAGGTGGAGGTTGAGGTAATAAATGGCCAGTTAGGAGTATTTCTGTGCGTCTCTGTACGCAGTTAAATAAACACACCCCAGCCTTCAACCTGCAAAAAGAAAAAAAAAAGACAACTTTAAAATAGCTTGTTTCGAACTGTATCTCTTGTAAGCGTTTTTATTTATTATTTTTTTAGTAATCATGTGGTAAAGTAATTAACCAGCACACACCAGGACACCGTTTGGCGCTATCCGGGTTAAGTTCTGGTGTATGGCCTTTTAAATTTCATGGTTGAATCTGAACTCAGCAGCCTGGACAAACATGACACACACCAAATACGCATGAAGCCCAAATGTTGCATATAGGCGAATTTATTTCTCGGAGTGTTGAATTTGATCCAATTTGATGCCACTTATCCCTTGTAGTTTAGTGAGGCCAGAGGTTCGTTTCTACATACTGAAAATTCTATTTTTCTACAGATTCGCTGCACAAGTACTCTCATGCTTGTCCTTATCAGACTGAAAGTGGGATTTATGTTGACAATTAACATTATGGTGTTTCGTGTCTTGGGACTCAGTGCGAGTGAAGGAGATTCCTTTTTTTTTTTTTTCTGACGGCAAAAATTATAATATTACTTTGGCACGGGACATCTTACACATCTACACTTTATTCAGATTTCTATTCTGGGAATTTCTTTGCTCAGAGTAGCTTCTTTTTAATAACTATTATCATTATTACTTTTAGACGCGAATCTTACTTCCACAATAAATGTACAAGTAAAAAAAAAAAATCTAAACATTTGTGTTTTTTTTTTTTTTACATGTTGACCCCAAATCGCCAGCAATTCACAGCACACACACACATACACACACACAATAACACTCAAGTAAATGAGAAGTGCACTGACATATTAATATCAAATGTATGTAGCTTTTACAGTTTAATAATTCATCAGCTTTGTTATCCAGCTGTCCAGTCTGCACAGATGCATTAGACTTTAAGTAGCTGTGGATGTCTGATTGTTCTTAGTAGTGACGCTGGTGCCGCCTTTACTTTCTCCCAGTTCACTGTACATTAGCACTGCGTTGTTTGTGTTGCTGCATCTCTGCCCCCTGAGTTCAGAGTTGTTCAGTAACTCACGAGCTACTTCAGCATACTGCACGGCAAACCAGTAAATTCATGCTACTGGATCCACCAGCAGCGTTTTTCTATTTTGTTTAGGCTTTCATTCGAGCCCTTGAACGACCCCCTTTTACCTCTTCTGCTACTGTCTTCGGCCTTTTCCGCTTCCATAATAGTTTCTCGTGCACACAACTGTGGTGCTTTTATGCTGCGCGGGGATTTCGGATGTCACCTTATTAACGACACGTTTATGAACAATCAAATGGTCCTCGTTAAAATTTATTGGTGGGCATAAAAACATGAACGGTCACCAGCCGAATATAGCCCGCTGTCCTGGGGTGTTTGTCTGGAGTCGGAATTCCCTTATAGACTATCTCTACAAATCCCATTTAAAGAATATTTTCTACTTCTGACCCTCCTTAAAACGGTGGAAACTTTATTATTGGTGTATCCTGCGAGCTGTATTTTGATTATCTCATGCACAGCCAAGTCCAGATGTAGCTACATGAAAGCGTTTCTCTCTTTTAGCATGACACAATGTTACACAGGAAACTATAAACTCTTCACTTTATCTAAGGATGTCGGTGTAAGGAAGATAAAACGCGTCTGTGATTCGCAAAACGCTTTATTACTAAAATATCCATTGCAATAGCTTGCAACGACGGTAGATTTCGCCTTGACAGAGATTGATTACAACATCAAATAGTTCCCTGCTTTTTGACGTAATGCGCGCAGGTCTGCACTGCGACTGGAGAAAAACCCTCCCACTAGCTTTGAAGACACACATTTTCTACATAAAAAGAAACATTATTGTTGAAGTTACCTCTGTGCGTCCGAGAAAAGGGCTAAAGAGCGAATTCTTTAATCCCATTTATGTGCAATGGTATCCATGGGTAAGTGGCGCATTGATCCACTGTACAATTTTTGTGGGGGTAAATATAATCACGTGTCAGTGAGGCAACCAATAGCAGCAGGGGAAGCGTTGAGAAATAATTACCTGCCTTGATTGTTCTATGGCTAGATAAAAAAGTACACATACACTCCATTTAATAAACGGATGCATGTAAAAGAGTCAGGGCGGCTTCGACATGTCGACCACGGGTCCCATAACTAATTATTATGTGGATTCCTTGATCAACCATGAAAACGAGGATGTCCTTGCAGCAACTCGCTTTTCGGCGCCCGGTTCGCACCCAGCCGGCCCTCGTCCGACGTCCCTAGTGCCGGAGTGCGCTGACTATCCTTCCTGCAGCTTCGCACCCAAGCCACCCGTCTTTTCCACCTCCTGGGCCCCCGTACACTCCCAGTCATCAGTGGTTTACCATCCATACAGTCACCAACCGCACTTAGGCACAGACTCGAGGTATATGCGGTCATGGCTGGAGCCGATATCCGGCGCAGTACCTTTCCATGGCTATCCGGGGAACGGCAGGCACTACGGGCTGAAGCCCGACACCTTTCAGGAGCACAGAGCCGGCGAGTGTCTCGGCTCGAGCGGACGGACCTACACGGATTATATGTACTGCTCATCCACTGACGCGCGAGACAAGACGCAGCAGAGTGTCCCCTCTCCGGAGTCGGAGATCCTGACTTCGGGGAAACATAAAGAGGAGAAGCCGGAGCTAGATCCCAGTAAGTTCAAGCTCCTGCGGTCTTTTACAGCCAGGAGGGAGTCTGCTTTTCGGCTTGTGTGAAACTGCTTTTTTGCTAAGAGCCGTTTTATCGTCCTGCGTAAAATGAAATTATAAGATGCGTCTTCCTCCCTTTCGGCTTAGCTCTGAATCGCTTGTGCTAAAGGGGGACAGCTTTAGGAACTATAAAAGACAAATGCTGCTAGGCTAATATTGGGGCTATAAAACCAGACGGGGTTGTAAACATGGACTCAAACGTACAGGAAGACGTTGAATTTGGAAGGATGTTGCATAGCCTTAAAAACATGCAAGGTGCTCTTTTTTTTTTTTTAAAGCGAACAGCTCGAACCGACATATGAATGTGGGCATCAGTAAATGCCATATGGTTCATTTTTACGACGAGATCCTGACCCCGTGCCATTAAAGACGGCACATCAAACCCCATAAGCTGACTTTCAGCCTCGTATTCTCCTCTGTAGGCCCATCCCGGGAAGAAAAAAAACCCACGTTTCAGCTGAGTTTGATCTCTTTTTTTTTTGGTGAAATACAGGATTCGCCCACATAATAGTGAGAAGATTATATGTGTACAGACACAAATTAGAATTTACTCTCCACTTTTGAGTCCAAAACAAATTCAGATGACTCTTCCAGCCAACTTGAGGAATGTAGGGACATACTGGAGGACTTTCACCACGGACCTGTAAAGGCTTGAACCACGGGCCATTTTATGGGCCAATAAAGTGAATAAGCGCATTGAGAATTTTACGACGGTACTACTCACAAAGTTGAGGGGACAAGGAAGCAAATCAGCCGAAGCTTTGTCAGTATAAGGCGGAAAATCTTTTTTTCCTCAAATGTTTGTCAGCTTAGCTTTTATGTGAACTCTTAATCACTGTAAGATTTGAAACTGTTTTTTAGTTTGTGTACATTTTTGAATATTTTTCCCCCTCATAGAGACACACATCCCGAAAGGCTCCACCTTTAACGCTGCAGATTGTTTTGGAAAGTATCCCTGTTTTCCCCCCCCCACTGCTATTCTATCTTTATTATTGTGGTTTTATTTGCAGATAACCCTGTGGCAAATTGGATACATGCCCGCTCAACGAGGAAGAAGCGGTGTCCTTACACAAAGTACCAGACTCTCGAACTGGAAAAGGAGTTTTTGTTCAATATGTACCTTACGAGAGACCGCCGATACGAGGTCGCTAGGGTCCTGAATCTGACCGAGAGGCAGGTCAAAATCTGGTTTCAGAACCGGCGAATGAAGATGAAGAAAATGAACAAAGAAAAGACCGACAGCAAAGAACAGTAACGCGGACTGCAGTGAGAAAACCACCATCATAACCACTAGTCACATGGACA
The DNA here is from genome assembly GCA_018398805.1 of Hirundichthys speculiger. Lineage (NCBI taxonomy): Eukaryota > Metazoa > Chordata > Actinopteri > Beloniformes > Exocoetidae > Hirundichthys > Hirundichthys speculiger. The sequence goes on from JAGFBZ010000479.1 coordinate 5,260,832, forward strand.
GCACAGACGCCCCAAAACACGCCATGACACCCCCACTTTCCCTCCTCACATTTATCCCTTCATTGGATTTTGTATTAACCTTAACGTCCAGCCTGTTTGATGCTGATTATTATTTTCTAGTGCACAATTAATGTGTCCAGCGTTTAAGAAAAAAAAAATAATAATAACATTCTGCTTTTTATGTTTTTGTTTGCTTCTTTTTCTTTGTAAGAGAAAATTAAAGAAGCGCAGTTTGGATATGATAACCTGTCCGAAGAAAGAAAATACTTGAATTCATTTGAATTTCAGAAAAAAAAAAAAAAAACATAATTTATGATGTGAATGTTTTCTTTCATGTTTATTTTTCTTTGTACGCTCTCGCGCAGGTGTAGTATTTTGTACAGAAACAGAGCATCTGCGAACGACATGTCTGTCTTGTATTTTGTGATAGTTGTTGATGTATTTGTGCTTTATTTCCTTTTAACCGTAGCCTACAAGTTTAATTAGAGTGTAGCCATAGAGCACTGCAAATATAACCTTAATCAAAAGTGCTTGTTTTCTGTGTTCTTTTGGGGGTTTAGCGCGTCTGTGGAGTTGTGGGAATAAATAGCGTTTATAATCACTTAGAAGTATGTTCAACTGAATTATAAACAGGAAGACAAACTGGGTCACCAAATTACTGCTGGCTAAGCTGCACAGCTCCACAGACAGGTGAGGCCTGAGTGAGACGGAAATCAGATCTGCAAATGAACTAAATCCAAACGCCCGACGCACGCAGCTTATTTAAGACGTTATCAGGTCAACTTTGTTGTGATTATTGTTAGTTTTGTTTCAAATAGGGGTCTTTTCCCAACCTTTCACGTGTCTCCGCCGCCCAGACACCAAACTAACAGCTATATCGCGCCATTTAGGTACAATATATCTTTTAATAACTTTATCAATCTGAAAATGCTAAAATGGGGTAACCTATTTAAACCTTTATCTTAAAATTTTGAGAAGTAAAAATAAATTCCAATGGTGAATCACGTGCAGTACATTTAAAGAAAACACTTAAAAAAATAAAATAAAATAACCACTCCTGTTTGATTTCACCAAAACTTCTTCGTAGATTTGCGTAATGATATACATTTTTCCTGACTCCAGGGCGGGCAGAGAGAATCCTTGGACAAAATATCAGCTGCAAACTTTTAAGCAAGAGACAATTTCCCATGTCCTGCATTTGTTTCCTGGGATGGGTCTAAATTGCCTTTTTGTGGTGGCAAACAATACAGACAGGATGCCGTGATTTCAAAGCTCAATCCAGTGCATTTCCGCTCACCTCGGAAAAAAATGCCAGTTTTACAGCCCCTGTTGGAGCTCGGCTGTTTGTCTCAAATGCAGACGAACAAAGCAAACTCGACTAACTGGCTAGACGTCTGGGCTAAATTACTTTATGGTTTTAATGGACGGTGGTGGTGGACTCGTTCAAAGGAGAGTGGTGCCCAGAGTTAAGGGGACTTTAGCCTGATAGGCCAGCTCCAAACCCCCCTGCACTTCATCATACGAGTGGTAGATTAGCCTACAATTAGATGGGGGGGAAAAGTCGATGGTTATTGCGCATAAATATGAGTGCTGCAGAGTAGTTATGGCTTCCATGAGTGTAGATATTTACCACAACGGGAAATGATACAGCACAGCAGCTATTTTTAAGTCTGCAGTAAGACAAAGGACAGTGGTGGCATTTAATTATAGATTTGGATGATGTGAGCAGCAGCTTTACATATATATATATATATATATATATATATATATATATATATATATATATATATATATATATATATATATATAATATATATATATATATATATATATATATATATATATATATGTAAAATAAAAAAAAAAAAAAAAGGGTCAGAATAGACACCAGAACACATGCAAGGCTTGAACAAATGGGGAGAGCGTTTCTGCTCACATCTCAAATGTTTCTGATTGGTGGGATCATTCTGGCTACGGGACACGTCCCAACGCTAGATGACGCTGTCGGTCCACGTTTTGTGCAGGGTCCGAGTGTTGAAGGGCTACTTTCCAGCTCTGTGGCTTGGCTTAAGCCTGTAGAGTAACCTAACGATGACAAAGTGACAGATATGCGCACGCACCGCATTTTGTGTAATAAGCCTCAGCAGCAGCTCTCCTGGACGCAGGGAGCCGGTGGTTGTGTTCCACACAGAATATGAGCGTAGGCAAGTTAGTTTTTTAATTTTATTTTTCATTTCTTTTTCCTCTCTTATTCCCAATTTAGGTAATACGTTTGGCTCCCGTTGTTCTCGCAATAAAATAAACGGATCCGTTGTTGGAGATGCCATGAGTCAATAGAACTGACGTGGAGAATTTAATTCACAATTTTATTTCAAATCTTATTTGTCGCCCATGGCATACCCCAAATATGAATAAATAAATAAATAATAAATAATGGTTTTGCTTGAAAGGATTCTCACCCCCCCCCCATTCCCAAAAAAAAAAAAAAAAAAAAAAAAAAAAAAAAAAAGGTACGCTGCCTGGATTTATATTGAAAACATATGCACCTAGAATGCATTATTCCATTTAAATGTCATCTAGGTAAATGCCAGGTTAACTGCTTATCCTCTGTGTCTGCAGTTTTATTTTATTTTTTTCCCCTCCATGATATAAGAAGTAGTACACATAATTATTTTATTAAAATCCTTTGTGGAAGAACAACGAAAATCTGATCAATGAAGAGACGAACTCACGTTTGACAAAAAGAATGTTTAATTAGAAGAGTTTAAACAGTTGCATCACTGCATCAGCGCAATAAACAGAACAATAAACATTTACTGTACCAAAATCAACAGCAAAAAAACACCATACAACAGCATCTACTATTTCTGCTCTAAATAATAATAATAATAATAATATAATTACGTTAATAATAGTAATGATGATGACAATAATAATAATAATACTATGAAATGCAGTTCATAAAACAATTATTTTGCTCCTATAGGTTGTAACGTTTGCACCAGTAGTTCAGAGCCTCCGTGAAGAGATTGGTAATCTGCATATTTATAGAGTGTTAAAGGTCTATAAATTCGCCCAGAGCTTCTTTCATAGTTTACGATGATGTGCACATAACGCGAGTAACCCCACGAAAACCACGCTGGCACATTTGGAGCAGATACTTGTATTGAACTGGGAATCGCGCGCGCGTTGATTGCTGCGAAACAGCCAATGTTACATTTTATGAACCCCACCATGTGGAAGATTTACAGCGCACCCTCGCCGGTTTTACGGGGTCAGTATAAGCGGTACATAGCATTCATAGGTCCTGTTTATATTTGAATGGGACGGTGTTTTGCAGCGCCTGTCACGGACCGTGGCCTGTGCTTGCTTACATGGATGTTTTGTCTTAAACGCATTATTGTACGTGCAAGCCTGTCATTACTTTAGATTGTCTTCATTTCTGGTTGTTTTTTTTTTAGTGCTGCTTCACAACTCCGTTGGTTCCTGGCAAATGCTGACCTGCTGGAGCCCATTAAAGGTCATCTGCGTTGTAGGAACATACAGGCTGAAACCTTTACGGTCTAACAGGGCAAATATAACAACTGTATCCGTTGATATAAGGGAGGGGAAAGATTTTCCTGCTTTTCATGCAAAGACAACCGGCTAAACTAGAATTTCAGACTACAGTGGAAACGCATCACGCGTCCCCGCGTATTTTAGCCTCTTCCCAGCTCCAGCGGTCAGCTTTTAAAGAAGCTTCGTGATAAACACGGCATTGATCATATTTACAGCCCCTTAGATTGTTGGTTTATGATTAGTGAAGCCTCTCTCAAGGTGGATATACGTAGGGCCCACGTCTGACCGGTCATGGAAAGATGAAGGGGTGGAGAGGCGGAGGAGGGTGGGGGCGGCTGGGTGGGAGGAAGCTTTAAAAAAAAAAAAAAAAGGAAAAAGACAGAAAAGAGCAGCGTCTGTGGCTGTGCCGGTGGAGCGAGCCAGCTATAACCTTAGCTAACGCACATCCAAATCACATGCCATGAGCCGGTTTTGAGGCTGCAAAAAAAAACCTGTGGGGGGGAAAAACACTCACGACTGCGAGAGAAATCCGATGAGAGGAAAGACTCAGAGAGAGTGAGCTGCCGTACATTGTCCAAAGGGGCAGCGTTTCTCCTAGTTCCGGTTTGTCTGCCTGCGTGCGCTGCGCGAGTTGGGACCCTAAACAAAAGGCTGCCATCATCCTAAAGGAGATATTCTACCACGAGAGAGCACGTCCGCTTCATGCTAACCAAACATGAGCTCCTATTTTGTTAACCCTCTTTTTTCTAAATACAAAGGCAGCGAGTCACTGGAGCCAACTTACTACGACTGCAGGTTTCCACAAAGCGTCGCCCGCAGTCACACGCTGGTTTACGGACCTGGAGCAGCCGCACCGGGCTTTCAGCACCCGTCCCATCATGTGCAGGACTTTTTCCACCACGGGACCACGGGGATCTCCAACCCTGGATACCAGCAAAACCCATGCGCTTTGGCTTGCCACGGAGACGCAACGAAATTTTATGGATATGAAGCGCTTCCGAGACAAACGCTTTATGGTACCCAGCAAGACGCGAGCCTAGCGCAATACCCAGACTGTAAATCGTCGAGCAGCTCTAACCCCGGAGAAGGACAAGGCCACTTAAATCAAAACTCCTCTCCCAGTCTTATGTTTCCTTGGATGAGACCCCACGGTCAGAATTCTACAATTGTTTCTTGTTCTTTCAGTGTTATTCTGGAAGCGCTTATGTGCGCCAGTGTGTGTGTGTGTCTGCCTTGCCTCTGTGTGTTTGTGCATGCCTGTGAAGTATGCCTGAGTGTACATGGGTATTTTTCTGAACTATAAAACAAAAATAAGTTACAAAACATGATGGAACACATACAACCTGAGCTCCAGGCTGCTGTAACTCTGCAGCACATGTCCATACAGGGCTGATCTCAGAAGTGCATTTAAAAGCCGAATTACAGATCACAGCTCATAAAAGCAGCACTTTGAAGTCAATTATCGTTCACTAAAGATATTTCACAAACTCTAAACGCACTACGAGGAGGCATGAATCAGTCGTAGCTCAAAATATGATGATAACACACGAAACCACCAGCATGCAGAGTGACAGGAGGGCTAACTGTAACACGAAATGCCCCGATTATCCAGAATCTGGGCTTTAGGTGTAATTTCACCCACAGGCCCTATGTGGCTCAGACTCAAACAGCCACATAATCGTAAGGGCTTTGTGGATATTATTCCATCCATGGACTATATCTGCTCAGGCTATCAGGCTACATGGACTAAACACAGGTGTAAGCTTAATCTTTATCTACTCAGATAGGCATCATTAGCCTGTCTGTCATCTGATATCTGGTTTTTTTTTTTTCATACGTTACCTCCTTAATTTCCTCTTACATGTAGGTGTATGACTGAAAATCTACAAGATTCTCTTTTAGGCCTTGTTAGAGATTGAACAGATTTTTGCTAAAGCACTTTCTGTAGATAGAATATCTACAGAAATAGAATAAATAGAATAAATTCTAATAATAATAATAATAATAAATCTAGAATTGTATTACATTTATTAAAAATAAATTTAGAATTCTACATAGAATATTTCATGTAATTCATATTTTGTTTTTGTTGTTTTTTTTTGGGAGGAATTGGCATCGTTGGGTATTTGGAGCAATTTTGCCCATATTGATAACACTGTGGCTATTGTGCTGGTTATATTAGGAAAGAACAAAACTTTGTAGAAGGGGAATTAAAAGTTGCAGCACATAGCTGGTCACTTTTATAAATGGCACAAGCATATAAGTGCCAATTATTCCTGGTTGGAGGACTATCATTTAAAGTTTCCGGACGTATTGGCGACTCATTTGCTTTGTGGTGAGGATGTGTGTTGACTGACAAATGTTACTGCTAATGGAAAATCTATTTCCACCCTGCAACACTTTAAAAGAGATTCCCCCTTTCTTTATCCGTCAGCGTTATAAAACTTTGTATTCAAGGTGACGGGAAAAGGCAAAAAGCAATATTGATTATCGTTCATCTGATATTTTTTGGGGGGAGTTTCAGTCCAGCTAACCTCTGGCTTTATTTCATTTAAGCCCCAGGCAGACGGAACGGGAGGCAAACCTACAGTCGCTACCAAACTCTTGAACTGGAGAAGGAGTTTCTCTTCAACCCTTACCTGACCCGCAAGCGAAGGATCGAGGTGTCCCACGCCCTCAGTCTCACCGAGCGGCAGGTGAAGATCTGGTTTCAGAACAGAAGGATGAAGTGGAAAAAAGAAAACAACAAAGACAAGTTTCCGGGTCAGAGAGGGGAGGCTGAGGCCGAGCAGGAGGAAGAGGGAAACGAGGACGGTGAAGGGGAAGAGGCGGAAGAGAAAGACGCAGAAGAGAAAGAAGAGAGCAAGGAGTGATTTTATGGTCCTTTTTATGGTTATATGGCTGAAAAAGAGAAAAAAAGAGAGCTCCCATAAACAGGCCGAGAGTCACAAGGAGGCAGAGAGCGTCAACTTTATGACCACCCTTCCATTTTGTCAAGAGGGAACAGGAATCCCACCAATATTGCTGTCATAAATAGACAAAATTTTCCTTCCCTCGATTGTCCTAACATCATACGTATTGCCATTTGGAGAGCTTACACACTCCTTAAGCAAATTTTGTTTTGACAGAACTCACCCTTGCACAAGAAGGGTCAATTAAAACGCATGTTAAATGAAAAAAAAAGTGGCTTAGCTATTTTTTTTTTTCAAACTGATTTGCTTTCTGTATGAAAAGCGTAGCCAGATAAGATCAAAACACGACCAACGCCGACCTGTGTTGTAAATAGATCCGAGCCTACATTTAAGAAAAAAAAAAAAACCCTACCATTTCAGAGTAGCTTCTCCGAAACTGAAAAAGAAATGTAGGCCTGTAACTTTAGTAGTGAGTGTTCAGACATCATCGCAGCAGTTACATCGGCAAAACAGCCCATGTATAAACCACACTTTTAATTATTAGACTTGTTACTGTTTGACTTGTTTTCATGTGAATGGCTGAGACAAAGACAGCCACTAGCTCCTCAGACATCTTTTTCTAGGATTACCAGGGAAATGCAACCGTTTGAAATCCTTTGATGCTACCTAAACCTGGGGAAATTGCAATAGAGATTTCTGAATGAAGAGATTTCATATGGTTTCAGTTTTTAGTGTTCTATATCGACCTTTTATTATTAAGTTATGTGTGCAGCATTTACCCAGTATACAATAAACACTTGTTGAAGACAATTTGTGAGTCTTCGGAAGACAATTAGCTCAAAGCCAAGCAAGCAATTGTGAGATTTGTACCACGGCACTACCTAAGCTCAGAGCGTTGTCCTTGCAGAGTTTATATTCCACACAAATGTGGCATCGCTCTGGTTTGATTGCAAGCTATTTCCCCAACAACTAAAACTGCCTATAACGCACATTTACTGCGTATGATTATACATGCTACAATTACAACGTCTCTAAAGTGAGGGAACTTTTACTTTAATGTGCTGGTGATATAGCGTAGTTGTTTTGCACTGAATATAATCTTTATGTACGTCTTGTTATATATTGATGTTAACAATATGCTTGTTTCCTGTTGTTTCTTCTGTGAAAGACGGAATTGTGTGTCCCCGCCATTGTTGGTGTAAAATCACAAATAAACAAGATGGCTCACATTGATTTCTGTTTTTTTTTTTTTTTTTTGGTTAAATATAGCAACTCCTGTCATTGTTCATCCCTTACACACACACACACACACACACACACACACACAGGCAGACGTGAAATCAAATCATGTACTCTGGGAGCGTATAAGCCTACTGTTTAATGTACGTTTTCAGACACTGTTAAAATTGTGGAGAGCTCAGTTTGACCCACAGCTTTAACGCTGAAGCACTTACAGAGGCGATTTGATATGAATAATTGAAATATTCCAAATATATGGCTAACCCTACAACTATGTTGATGTCCAGATCAAGCTTCCTTTTTCATCTCCTTACCGCCTTTACATTTACTGGCGACAGGAGAGGGGGAAACGCTCACGTATCCTGATTAGATTAATTTCAGCTTTCCAATTAATAACTTTGAAAAAAAAAAAAAAAGAAGAAGATGTGCAGATTCAGCCTTTACCATTTCAGGAAAAGCTGCGAATCCCTTTCACTGCACAGCACGCCAACCCTCCACTGTCCAAGTCCTGTTTGATTCATACTCCTAATAAGAAACTTCCTCTCTTCAGGGAAGGTCTTCTTAATGAATCTTGGGGTGAAGGATGGCTCTCCGAGATGAACAAACATTCAACGCATTGTGTTAATAATCAGACAAAGCAATGGTTCCTGACTGTACAGTGTAAGTTGTTGTGTGAAACTTGGTGCCCGGAAAAATATCCTAAAGAAATGAAATCAATTCATAAATAGGAGGCCCAGTGTGAAAACAGTTGTCTCCTCTTCAGTCCAACTGCTGCTGCTGACGATATTCATGACGGTTTGGAATTTAAAAAAGAAAAAGAGAGAGAGAGAAAATGAGAAAAACAGTTAAAATATGAGCAACAACGAACAAACTCTGGGATATGTCTCAATTTATATGGCGCTGGAACCTGCCTGGGGCATTATTACCCTCCATAAAAGCCAAACAAAGATCAGCACCCTCTTTCACAGAACATTTGATTGTATTCGTCTTGCTTCTTTTTTTTTCTTTTTTATGTTAACACATAATTTAACTGAGGTAAGACATGTATTTTTAATTTTTTATTACTTGTGCTACTGCCAAAAATGATTGTCACACAACATTAAGCTACTGTATTATGAATAATAGCAGTTTTATTGTCAAGCATCTAAATTATTCAAAGCTCCTGGCAAGGTGTGTCTGGCCTTTCCGCTTCTCATCCGCTCAGTTATAAACTATTTGAATAAACTGAAGTCATCCATTCGATGTGCACAGGAGACAGTGTGGATGCAAAATCTTCACGGTGGGAGCTGTGTGTTGGGAGAATGTTAGTCCTCCAGTGAGTATCTAGTCAGTCTTTATTTAAATTTCATGCAGAATTTGATCTTATCTCATTTGTTTTCAAAGCTACATTGCAGTGACAAAGAATTAAATCAATTTATAGTGTTTTAGAAAGAAAGAAGACAATATTCTGGAGATAGTTGTTTCTTAGTAGTTTATTAGCTTTTATTGTCATAATATTACATTTACATGTGATCATTTAGAAGTTGTATTTTTTTTTTCCAGCAATTCCAATTTACAGCATTGAAGCTTCAGGAAAACAAGGCCCTTTGGCATATGCAGTGAAAAGAAAAAAATCTTTAAAAAAAAAATCTAAATCACAAAATATTTGTAGTATTTGCAATCACAAGAGAGCAAAGTACAGCAGACACAGGGGAGCTTCTTAAACAAGAGACAGATCACTAAATGTAAATAAAAAAAAAACCTTTATTCTGCTCAATGTCAGACATATTGTAGTTGAGCCCAACAAAACGACAAAACGAGATCAAAACACACGGGCGTTGCGACTCACACACACACACACACACACACACACACACACACATATATATATATATATATATATATATATATATATATATATAGAGAGAGAGAGAGAGAGAGCGAGAGAGAGAGTATACGCAGTTTTTTTTTCTAAAACAGCAAAATGAATGAGCTGTATTACCTGCAACTTGTAGTTTCAATATTTCCCCCTCATCTTGATCCAGCCTGATATTCCAAAAGCTAAAGGAACCATGTTACATGTCTCCGGCTCATTTTTGTTTTTATGCCCCCATAGTGTCCTATATTTTTTCTCGCGCGCTCAGAGTGTTTATATTTGACTTTGCGGGCGGTTAGTCTTTAGAAAATCCGGGATAAGTCGCCATGTCACATCTATCCGGCGGCTCGGATGGTCTTTGTGTGTGTGTACGTGTGTGTGCAGCCTATGTACTTTTACCAGAGGGCTGACATTACCATTAAACTTTAGTGTACCTGCAGTAAACTTTATTGGGGTGTAAAGACACGATCACAGGGGTCTGCGTCTTTTGTCTCTGTGTGCTGCAGCTTCGTTTGGAAATAACGGCCCGCGAGGATGCGCCGCTCCACTATGTAGCATATATATATGTGTGTATATATATATAATCTATATATAATCTGGAATGGAATTTCAGTTTCTGTTACGGCTCAAATTAAAATCATTTAAGCTACACCTGAATACATGGACTGTCGCAAGCGTCCAGACCAATTCTCGTATATATCTGGCAACAGAAGAAATGGTCTTAATATGCACAGTGACTGCTTTATTTTGTCCCTATTTTTAAGACACAAAAACGCGCCCCTTTCGTTATTTGTATCTGTTATATATAGCTGACTGAAAGTTTGAATATTCAGAATGAATGTGCACGAGGCTTCTCGTAAGTTTTTTTTTTTGTAATCTGCCATTGTTACCTGTGCATCTTCTTTTAAAACTCTACTTGTTTTCAAATTTTATGTTTTCAGATTCTGTTTTAAAGGAGTTTCTACTTCTCTGTAAAACTAGCTTGAAAAGAGTCAAATCTAAACGATTCTACAATTTCCGCCTATGGAACATCTCTGATGCTGGATGCGAGGCGTCGTTCAGCTTCATATCTGTTTTCTGCAAGAACACCTAGTATGGAAAAATAGTTTTACAAAATTGGACTTTGATTAGAATTCTCCATGTCTCCTTTCCTAGTTTCTCACCCACGCACTTTTATTGCCTTTTCCTGTTTCCTTGGCTACATTATGGCATACACCTGGTCTACCAGGGGGATGGATCTGGACGCACGTCTGATTTGTAACATAACTGGAATTTCAGCATCATCCTTCTTCTTCTGTGTGGATGCTTTTGGGTTTGTTATATCGAAAAAAAAAGGGGGGAAGTAAAAGATGGGTGCAAACATTCCTGGTTGTTAAAAGGGAGAAATTTACAGCTGAGTAATAAAAGTTTACGACTGATTCCTTCCTGCGATTGGCCGCAGCGAGCCACGTGGCGCACGCTCTATGAACATGAACTTTATGCTGTTGTCTATTCCCTGGTCCTTCCCTTGTATCAGCAGCAGACTAAGCCGGGGCGTAGAAACGTCTTTTCCTCTTTACTGAAATGTTAAAATGCTGCACAACTCGTTGGTGCGCGCGGCTGCGTGTGATATTCACCCGATCTCCGAGACTTCCTGACAGACGGATCTTCAGGACAGTCGCCGCCTCTACCAGCCGCAAGCCTGCGTTTATCCCTCCTCCCCGGAGGCAATTAAACCGAGACTGGGAAAGCAAAAAAAAAAAAGAGCAAGCAAGCCCGCAAGAAAAAGGCTTTCCCCGGCAGTCTGACATCATGCCTTCCTCTAGAAGCGCCTTATCACCGCGGAGTCTGACGACAAAGCAGCTGGGAGCGGGAGATGCGCGCTCTGTTGATGTTCCCCCCGCTCACGCCATCGTGACCCCTCAGCTGCTGTTCTGGACCACAGTCATGCCACACAACACAGACAGAGCCTGCTCAGGTAAGACTACGTGCTTCAAGTGTTATGTGGTGCCTTTGCTGAGAGTAAGTGTGACTATGTGGAGTCACAGAAGTTGAAGGTGTTTATTTTGTGGAGTTGACCTGACCTGTAGCCTGGGAGCGCGATGCCTGGAGCGGTTGTCATGGTTCCTCACCGGCTGGAGCACCTGCGCGTACACTGACCACTCCGGGCTGCATTAAAGCAGCATTTTACAACTGCTATGCCAATCTGTTGTAATAAATTGCTCGCTGATAGTAAACACATTACTCACAGGCCCCTGTGACCAGACAGTGACGAATTACGTTCAGAGAGGAATGATGTGGCTATTCAGATTATGTAACTACTCCTTGCATACTTATTGTCACGTGTTGTTAGTTTGCGTTAAGAGACTGAGTAGCATCTATGTGCCATCTCACACATGTTTATAGCAGACATACATATGCATGTGTAGAACTGAAGTATGTAGGGCACACGGGCAGCTCCCAGCAGTGCCCCCTAGCGACCAGACGTGTTGCATGTGAAAGTGGGCGGGTGTTGAGGCTTGTTGTTTATGGCTGCTGGATTTCGTCGGAGGTTCACTGCGGATTTCAGCTGACCAAGCTGATAGACTGCTCTGAAACTACTCGAGCTGACTCCAATGGGTGTTTCTGAGTGTCTGACTTGTTGTCTCCACTGTTGCAAATTGGAGTTTTGTCCATTTTTTAAGCTGTATGTTGATGTAGCTCCATAAAATGCCGGTGCTTCGGATGAGTTATTGGTGCGTGACATAATCATTAAGGACATTATGAGAAGTTGGCCCGTCATTTTATTCACACCTTAAGAAAAAATTGTCAAGACAAATATACCTATAATGATCAAAACTGGAGGCAGTGACATCAAGTAGTTCCTATTAGTCAATATGGCGATATAAGTAGGGCAGCAGATATGAGCTGTGTATCATCAGTCACTGGTGAATGGTGCATCAAACACATCTCAGTTTCTAAGATTATTTGTCCAACATTTGACAAAAACAACAAATAAAAATCAGTTTTTTAAAAAAAAAAAAAAAAATCTAAACATAAAAACAGAGCAACAGAAATATTTGTGAGTAGACCAAATAAACAAACCAAAAAAGGTAAAATCCAAAATTAACCCAATACATGACAAAAAGACTCTCACCTTGTGTGTGTGTGTGTGTGTGTGTGTGTGTGTGTGTGTGTGTGTGTGTGTGTGTGTGTGTGTGTTGGGGTAGACGGGGGTGTCACAGAGCAGTATACTTTATGTCCATTTGCAGCTGAAAGCAGTGGTTTTATCAAAGCTGGGCCTCGGAGAAATGTCCCTGTGTTTTATTATTATTGTCTGCTGGTAGACAAAATATTGTTCTGTGGAATAAAAGGATTTCATGTGTATCTCTCTGCTGCAGCTCAGCAGCAGCGCGCTTCAATCCTTTTAAATACAATTAATTGACAAAGGCTCTTTGCGGAAGCCTTTAAAGTCTTATAACCTACTGTTGTTTGTTTTTCCCTTATGAAGCATTGCTGCTGCAATGGCTCGTGTCCGCTGCTGCCCCATGCTTTGCCTGCAGAGAGAGAGAAAGAGCACGAGAGGCAGTCCATTAATAAATGCCATTTAGGCTGTTAGGTAAATCTTACTTTAAAATAAGAGGGGAAAACCACAGTCTATTGTTTAGCCGTGTAGTGTTTTAAAAAGCAGAGATAGGCTGGCATAAAGCTCCATGAAGTCACTAAGATGTCCGCATCACCACATTTGGAACCTCACTTACAAATCCCGACAGGGCAAAAAAAAATTTGCCTACTAATGGTCATAATTTATGATGTGTGGATCAACATGCGCTCATTGGGCAACAGCTTCCTGAGTGCTTAACGAGCATAAAGTCGAACACTTCCGGACATTAATTGGGCCAGCCAGCGATGGTAAAGTGCTTATACAGGGGCTTTACATTGTTAGTACGTGAATTACTCCTTATTAGAAGCGGGGGAGAGGAAAAAGCATCAGGGACTGGTCAGACTTTGCTCCCTTTGTTGTGTTTTTAATCATGGCTGATAATGTAGAAATTTCAAGCGTCCTGTATAACTAACTCTGAGTTATGTTGTGACGTTAGACGGTGAATACAGGCGGGAGGAGTTCTGGGTTCACAAACGTGGATGGGCCCTGTGTTGCACGGGAGAAGCTTGTTAATGTAAGGCCTTCAGCAGAGTATTAGAGAGCTTTATAGACAATTATAGGACCAATACAGCAAGACAAAAGTTTACATTATTATTATTAGTAGTAGTATTATTATTATGAACATATAATATTAATAAACATAACCCAATAAAAAATACAGACTACCCATCAGTTGTTTATGAACGCTAATAATGAATTTCCTGGTACAGACTCATTAATAATATTTTATTTTGGACCTGGACCTTCCTTGTTCATTCATTCATGGCTGCTCAGAGTGTCCTTTTAAAAAAAAACCGTGGAAACCTGAACCAAACGGCTTCTTCCCTCCACGCATTTGAAGGCGCGCATGTGATTTGCCTCACGGGCCGCAATAAAACACTAAAACACTGGGGAAAGAATGACCTTTCTGATTCTGCACACTGACACAACCTCTGCTGCATTCCAGTCCACACATTGGCTTCACTGTTCAGCCTTTATTTACAGCCTCGACTTCATGGAGCAGCGTGTTTTTCCTGCGTGTGTGTGGGAGAAACAGACAGAGACACTGACAACTAGAAAAAGTTAGGTTTATAAAACGATGCGTTATTCAGATCTATTTTTATAGCGTGAAAACTATTTAATGTATATTAGTTTTAATCTTTTTTTCTTCTTCTTTTTTAAAGGATTGAGTTTTAGCGGAGACGTGAATACAGCAGAAATTGAAATTAAACAAAGGCTTTCACAAAGACAACGCATATCCTGTTTCTGACATAATGAACGTGGCAAATTTATAAAGTTGCATTAGACCACTGAACGCGACGTTTTCACAATAGACTATGTCCCTTGAATTTTTTTTTTCAAATATTTTAATATGCAGGCTATTGGCTTTTTGTGTGCCCATTATTTGATGTTTGCCATTAATTATTGAAACTGAAGGATCGAAATGTCTGTACACACACACACACAAAGAGAGAGAGAGAGAGAGAGAGAAAATACTTTTGTCTTGTTTCGTGTATTTTACTCCCTTAAGTAGCGATTCATTAATAATTTCGAACAGAAGAGAGACACCAGGAAACACTTCCAGGACGTCAGTATCGATCATCACAGGCTGCAACTTTTGCGCTTTATTTGCTTGAAATCTCCGCGACGCGGATGTCACATATGGTCACGAATAGTTGAAAGGAAACTTTTATTGCACCAGCTACTTCCTTCTCTTTGTTCCGTTCTCTTTTATGGGCTATTCAGAATCCCAAACAACAGACCAAACAGTGTTGCACGTTCAGGCAGCGCGGAGTCACGAAATCAATGAGCCTGCGTTTGAACGTTTTCAATATCTTTATCGATTATTTCATTGGCGTCTATTATGGCTCGTTTCAAAACGATGAGATAATGCGAATTGTCAAGTGCGTGTGTGGAACTTTATTTGTCATTGTTTTAAAGTCATTTGAGTCGAAGGGAGAGTATTTTGACGATTAAATGCCTTCTCTTAAATCCTTGACATCTGCGTTAATTCAAAATTTCTCGTATTGCTGCCTTACACACACACACACACAAAAAAATAATCGTAGAATTTTAAGAAATTACCCGCAGACCTGATATGTGTTCTAGTTTTACTAGATCTTCACAAAACACCTCAAAAGTGATTTCTAAACCTCTAATTTGCTCCAAAGATAATTATCGGTTTCTGTTTCCTCTGTGGGTGCGTGGCGTCAGAGGAATGCCGAGGTGAGATCAGAGCAAGACAAAAAAAAAAAAAAAAAAAAAAAAAAAAAAAAAAAGACGAGAGTATCGATATAAGGATGATAACACGTCGTGTTTGATTCTTTAATGTGGAAAACCGATCTCGAATCAGCTCTTTACCGTGAGTTTAAGAGACTGTACCTGACGTCTGGCCGCTCCTGGTCAGGCAGCGCGCGCAGCTGGATTGGGATGAGTTTGTCTGACGACGGACACACGCAAAACTGACTAGATTCTTCAAGGTGGACGGAGAAGTCGTCCTCTGATTTGCAATTCTTAATTGCTGTACCTGTAGGCTATCACCCCCCCCACCCCACCCACCCACCACCACCCTTGGCTTTGCCTCCACATGTTGTGCAGCGCTTTCATTTCTGAGCCCGGGAGATTGCAGCCTGAGTTGCAAAAGGCTGTGCTGCAGAGATAGTTGTTGGTGAACTGGGGAACGTCACTTGTTTTATTGCCCCCACAGAAGAAAGACCATAAACGCATTCTTACCACCTCCACCCTCCCCCCATTTCACTGCAAAAAGCATGGAAAGTGTTCACTTGCCTGATAAATCATACACGAAGGACACATTAACAATTTGTTGGGAACACACTGGGATGAACAATGAACGCGTGATATTAGTTTTAAACCTCAGAGAAAGGCATCAAAAGAGAGTTTTTTTAAGGGTTTGTAGCTCCTGTCTCCACTTTCACTGTGGTGTTGTGAAAGAATAATGATTACAAAACACATACACACTCACACGCGCGCGAGAACGCAGCAGGGCTCTGCTTCGTATCACTCTGGATGGATTTAATAGTTCATTTTTTTCCTGAATTGTACTTTTATAGACACACATGGACGTGATTTAGTGTATTTTAACCTGATTTCCTGCTTCCCTTCAGTGTTTTCATTCTCCTGAGGATGACTGACATTTTACTCTTTAACACGATATGCACTTAAACTTCATGCCAAAATACTTGTCGTCCAGCTGAGCTAGATGGTGCCACTCCAAGTCTACGTTGTGTTTATCGGCATTTAGCACTAATGTTCAAGCTCTGAGCTAAAAGCTACAGTTTCGCCTCAACTCCTGCCTCTCAATTGGTCGAGAATGGTCAGCTGACATTGTCATATTGTCTCTCACCGAGCCAAGCCTCGGCTATAACACTCGGGTTTGTGCGTCTTAACCGGAGATTGGAAATTAATAATATTCAATCCTCAAAGTAGCCCACGTCCAGCTGGGGAGGCAGAAAGTTGAGGAAAAAACAGAAGATCCTGGAGAAAGGTGGGGTTGGTTGACACAGACGGGAGGGAGATTTACTGAGAAGGAGATTGAGAAGAGACCGATAAAGAAGTGGGGAGAGTTGGAGAGAGGGTTACAAGCAAGGTATGAATTCTTATTTCGCAAACCCGTCGCTCCCCTGCCATTTATCCGGTGGTCAAGAGGTTTTGCCTAACGTGCCCTTAAACTCCACCACCTATGACACAGTTAGGCATTTTTCGTCGTACGGCGCCGCTGTGACCCAGAATCGGATATACACACCTTTCTACTCTCCTCAAGACAATGTCGTCTTTGGCTCTGGCAGGGCACAGTATGAGTACGGATCAAACGTGTTTCTCCAAGACAAGGACGTGCTGCCCAGCTGCAGGCAAACAAACATGGGACTCAACACACAAAGCCACATTGCTCAAGAGTACAGTCTGGATCAAGGAAGAGCAGGAGCCCAGGAGCAGAAAAGTAACATCCCGATCTACCCGTGGATGCAGCGAATGAACTCACACAGCGGTGAGTTTTACTACGACAAATAAATTAGGGAAATGGGCCAGTTTTACGATATGTCTTACCAAGAGAGTAAGTTACTTTTTATGGCCCCATAAAACATTACTGTATCCCCTCGACTTGTAGATGGGCCTTAGCATGTGCAAACAAACAGCTTTCATTTTAAGAATGATGTAGTGGCCATAATCAGTAACTTGAGACACAGCAAATGAATTAAGATGGTTTCATAATTTTACGCAATAATGTCAACATGCCCTCAGAGATGGATTTTTTTTTCTCTAACAACTTCAATGTTATTTTATTTTTCTCCGTAGACTTAGTTAATGGTTCTAACAACGCGGTGCAACATGATCAAAGTCTAACAAGTCCACAGACGGATGCGTGTTTGAGCCTTTACTTTGTGTTCCCAGCAGGAGTGGGCTACGGGACGGACAGGCGCAGAGGACGACAAATATATTCTCGCTACCAAACGCTCGAGCTGGAGAAGGAATTTCACTTCAACCGCTACCTGACCAGGCGCAGACGCATCGAGATCGCGAACGCGCTCTGCTTGACAGAGCGGCAGATCAAAATCTGGTTTCAGAACCGGCGCATGAAGTGGAAGAAAGAGAGCAACCTGACTTCCACGGTGACTGGAAGTGAACAGACAGGAGCGTCACCGGAGGAGGAACGCAGTGGCGCCATAGAAGAAGGGAAGGATGAGGACAAGAAGAAAGAATAATTGGAAAAAAAAGTGGAAAGAAGAGAAATCACCTGATGGCGATTAAAAACCCAACATAACTACCTAAAAATCTATATGGACTTGAGAACGACTTAACTGCATGATGGCAACCCCGCTGCTCTTTATCTCATGTTGACCACAAGAGTGTGAAGCCTGAGATATCCAAATTATTTCAACCACAGTTTGGTCCCTGTGACATTTGGAGCATTGGGGGGGGAGGGGGGAGTAATTTTTTTTTATTATTATTGTTATTATTATTATTATATTATTGCGATGTCTCACTTGTATTGTGGAAATAAAAAGAAGTGTTATTTTCTCCGTTATTTCCATGTCAGGAAATCTGTGTATTATACCCCCCACATCCCATCCATCACTGTGAACTCTTTGATCACCTCACTAAATACAGTGTTGGTTTAACTTAGCTCATTATTGTATATGCACATTCCACGGCATTAAAGGAAAAGGACCGGGCGGACCCTTGATCACAGTGTAAACTAGTACTTGAATCGCCCGCAGAAATGTGCCCTGCTTTAACCTGAAAGTTGCACGAATAGTGTTCAGTTCACACACAATCACGACTGAGATGCCTGTATATAATAAAAGCAACAGTAAATTATGCAAAAACCCGTGAAAACCTGTGCATTTAGCCGCTTCGTTGGGCTCCGCATTATGTAAAACTGCGCCTAACACCTCCACTCAATTTTTTTAAAAATCATTTTACACAACAGGCTTTCCTTGTGAGATAGATTTGTACACTAGCAATGCCTCACTTTTGTTTGAGAGTTAAAAACTCGTGTTTTGTCATAGTTGTGCATCATTAAATAAAATATTTGTAAAACTTTCACCCTCTTGTTGTCTTTGTGAGAGCCTTTATGGAGACAGGTTTCGCAATTACGCACCAAACTGAGTGCGATTATGAAAAGTTTGATATTACTTTTTCATTTCAATCCTCAGATTTTTCTTTTGGCCATCAGTCTGTCAAGGTGAATAGAAACATATATAAAAGTGAAATTTATTTTGAGTAGGCCTGTTAAAAATTAAGTATTGGGCTCATTTTGTCATATTTTGTCATGGATGAACATTATATTATTGATACATTATAAATAGTGTAACATTCCTCGGTAGCTGTTAAACTCAATGTCACGACGTCTTTCATGCGAAAAATATATTAGAACGTACAATTATTATTACTACTTACTACTACTACTACTACTACTATTATTTCCATTATTATTATCATTATTATTATTACTATTATTGTTATTATTATTATTATTACCATTATAATTATTAGGCTATTTGGTTGTGGGCTCAGTGCGTCATTGGCACGAGCCTTTGCCACCTCCTGACCGCCCTGCACCATTCCAGACACCAGATGACGCTCTTGTCTTACTGTGCTGCCCTTTTTGCGCTAAAGATCTCCGCCTGGTCCCCAACAACCAGCAGCTCAAAGTTTACCGGACACGTTTCTCCTATTCATCAATATCCCCATTGAGTATCAAGCCAATTTATGACTGGCCAACATGCGCACGTGATCACATACAAATACCCCATATTTGGGCAGCGCACGCAGGATCAAGAATTAAAAAAAAAAAAAAGATACCAAAGCCTACTCCACCTATAAATCCTGGATTATTTTTTTTAGGGGAGAAAGCGCTGAATTTTTTCAAAAGCCGCTACAGAGAAAAAGCAATGATCAACAAAAACAAGGAAATACCCGACACACGTCCTTCAGCCCTGAGTAGTTTACAAAGAAAGTCTCGGTGATAGTTTAAAATGAGCTCTTATGTTGACAACTCCAATCTCAGGCAAACAAGCGAGGCAACTTCTCCTGACACCATGTTTAGTTTCGACCTATCTGGGCACAGGTCCAGCCGCTATGATGGCGTTAATGTGAACGGGATCTACTCTCGTCCCGTCCCCGCGACCTCTGTCGAGCGGGAGGAGATGAACGCGAGCCTGCGCGGCGGCACGGATACTCCTCTGCCGTCAGGACCACAGATAGCCATGGTCTCCGGTAGCTCGTCCGTGGACGCCAGCGGGCTGAACTACGGCGGCGGCGCGCCGCCGGGACGAGGGGCGGACAGAGACCCGGAGAGGAGCGCGAGATCCGGCGGCGGCAGGAGCCAGGAGAGCGACAGAAGCGCGGATAACGCGCAGTCAGTGAAACGAAACACAAACGTGAACCAGCGGCAGGACAGTGAGCAGCGGCCACAGATTTATCCATGGATGACAAAACTGCACATGAGCCACGGTAAAGTTTGCCTCTTTTTCTAAAGTGCCACTGAGATACTTTCCCTTATTCACTCTTACCGCAGCAACACTTCTCTTTGCTCATTCCAATGTCCCTCTTGAGTTTTATAGGCCAAACGCAGGAAATAATAAAAACTCGCGGTCATAAATTTTATGACAAAGGCATTGCTCGTAAACCTGCTCTGTTACGGTGACGAGGTGATCTGTGGTGTGATTTATGGTAGTATAATTGGGTAAGAGAAGAAAACTGTGATAAAACTGTGAAATAATATCACAAATCCAACTCATAGTATTAGTTTTTTAATCTTTCCTCGATTATAAGCTGTGCATGTTTTACATCATCAGACTCTGTGGAAGAAAAGCTTTAGCCTTAAATTGAACCCTGGGAACCAGCAATGCCCTGACCCAATCGTGAACTTTTCACCTCTAAAAGATTTGAATAGGCATCCTCCTGCTCCTTGCCTTCAACCCATTGGCTGACCATTTAGACAGAAAAATGGACACCGAGGACATTTTACTGCAAAACAGAAGCTAGATATGTTTTGTGTTCCTGCATTATGCAAATATACCAGAAGCACACAACTGGGATGTTAGAATGATTTAAGACTTGGCGCAGGCCTGTTGCTTTTACTTAGCATGCCTGTGCTCGTCTACAAATTGGAAAATATCTGAAAGACGTAATTTCTTTTGTTTTTGAGACCTCTAATTTGGATTATACATATCTCCCAGCGTGCAGCTCTACATTTCTATGTAGCCGTAATGGTTGAGGCAAGTGATAACAGAGGCCCACATTTTATCAGATAACTTGTCATATTACAATAAAACACAATTAATTCAGCAAAAGTTTTGTTTTTTTATGTTGTAAAGATTAAGAGGGTTATTTTTGTTATCACTGAGTAAATATATAAGACCTATAGTTAACCAACCTTATCAGCAAGGCATCATTTGTGACTGGAAAAATCCATAGTGAGTAATATCAGGTTGAATTAACTTATTTGACAAAAAATAAATAAATAAAAATAAAAAAAGTAAGGTAGTACTGACTAAAAGCATTTTTTAAAAAGATTTTTGCTTGTGATGCTTAGCCAAGCCTAAACCCCTAACCCGAATTTATTATTCACCACTATCATGCTACTGAAACCTGACTTTTTTTTTTTTTTTTTTTTTTTTTAATACCACTTCAGAATCGGAGGGTAAGAGGTCCAGGACCAGTTACACCCGCTACCAGACTCTGGAACTGGAGAAAGAGTTCCACTTCAACCGGTACCTGAGCCGCCGCAGGCGCATAGAGATCGCCCATACTCTGTGTCTAAACGAGCGGCAGATAAAAATCTGGTTCCAGAACAGACGGATGAAGTGGAAGAAGGACGCAAAGATCAAAGTGAAGGAGTAAAAGTGCCCCCAGTGAACGTGGGGGGTGCACGCAGCCCCACACTGCACAGTGCTGGAGTGCCGCCTGACCTTCGGATGAACCTCTAGGAGCAATGACATCATGACACCGCTCTGTGTGCTTCATCACCAATTATGTGTCACTCGCTGCAGTTTGGGACCTAATGCATTGAATATCACTCACTTTGATCAATAGGTTTACATTTCTAAATTAATTTGCTGCCCGTGCGTTGATAACCTCACTTTACTGTGCGCAGGGAACGGGACGTTGAGGGGCGCTGGGTCCTTCTGTTTGCACTGAAAAGCTGCACAATATTAAAAAAAATTAACAACCTGCTCATGGTTAGAATAAGAGTAGTGGCGAAAAAAATTAAATCACAAATTTCTCTATTAGCAAATAATGAAAGAGTGCATTCTCCCCACTTTGTTTGATTTTTAAACCCAGTATGTTGCAGTCAGGACTGTGTGTGATGTGTTCAGTGTGCCATGTTGTTATGAGTGGTTTTCCCGTGAAAACACCATCCATGTTGTGTCATATTCTTGTTATTGTGGACCATTATGTATAATTCAGTGACTGTATGTTCTATTAATGTAATGTGCAATGAAGCTATTTCTCTTCTCTTTTCGTAAACTAACGGTTCCTAGAAAATACAAGTCCCCCCAAAACAACTGAAAGATAGCTTGTTTGTTGTTTGCAACCAATAAAGTCATGGAAATTTCCTTCTGTCAGTGTACCCACTTCTATCCCCCTCCCCCCCTCCTATAAAGGGTTGGTTGCGAAATAATATAGCTGACTTTGAATTAGTGTTTTTTTTTTTTTCTGTCCCTTTCCCCCCACCATAGGTTGACCGAATCACTTTCACGTTTTTAAAGAGGAGAATCCCTCTTGTTTGGTCACATTGCGTTAGTTTGTCTTGGAGAGCCCAGAATTTGTCAGACTGACAAACGCGCTCTGAAGTTTAAGGCCCTCATAAAAGTTTATTGCCCCTTTTTCCACCACTCCACAGGCACCCGCCGTTTCCTGTTTTGTCAGGAAAGGAAGGGACGCGCAGGCCTGTGATAACAACACACATGGACGCAAAACTTGGGTTTTCCTTTGACCGCGCGCTGATTACTGATCACGCACCGTCAGTGTGAAGGCGTATGGCCACTTTCTGGTAGCGTCATCATTAGACTGCAGTTAAAACAACATTGACATTAAATAATGCTTCTTGCTGAGTGTCTGAATTCAACAGTAGCATCAGTGGACGTAGTTGCGCAGCATATAGCCCAAGGTTATGAGGCAATTCCTCTTTCTTGTACTATACTTAAGGATATTTAAATAAATAAATAAATAAATAAATAAATAACTCACCTCTCAAACTAATAGCTTCCTACTGAGCTTCCTTGAAGGTTACGCGAACCGGTCAGCGCCTCGTGCACTTTCCCTGCGCTCTGTTGGGCCTATAACCTATATATGTGGACGGCGTTTTCAGTCCCTTTTTGTATGTCTTTCTTTTAGGGTATTTTAAAGTTTACAAGGTTACATATGCCAATAGCCCCAAGCAGGGCCTGTGAATGGTGCACGGGAAGCACGTGGTGTCATTTAAGTGGGTTTTATGGCCTGGAAGAGCTGACAAACCTTCGATATATACACATCATATATAATCTTAACTGTCCGGAATCGCAGCTGCTGGCTTCCCCTTATCGGAGGAAGAAAGGGCTTTGTGGCAGTGAGGATGCAGTACCTTTCTCTGGACTGCGGAGAGGAGCGGTGCGGATGTCTCAGAGCTGCTGCGGTAAGTTACTTAGAACTTCCACTAAGGCCCGGATCTGCGTCGTTGTTTCACCGTAAGAAATACCGTTTTAGTTTTATATTGCGACGATAAATGCGGGGATGTTGAACTAATTAACTGAAAATAAGAACGATATTTATAAATAATTTTAATACATATAAGGCTTAAGCTTTTTTTTTTTTTAATAAATGGAAACTTATGTTCGTATTTGTGCATTTGCAGAGAAACGCGATCATATGGAAATGCCGGTCATATTTGGCCTTGTTTGGTGATTTATTTGGCAATTGATTTTTAATTAACATCATTCGTTGGGCTTTATTTGTACGCTGGTATATTTCAAATGTTAAAGAAAAACACATTTGAGTTCCCTGAGACAGATTTGTGTCACTGTGCTCGCGGTTGATTCAACAGTTTGTTTCGCCTGTTCGGGCTGTCAGCGAGCAAAATAGAAGCTACTGAACGAAAATGTGACTCAGAAGAAAATGTAAACTGAGCCAGAACTATCAAAAATCTTCTGGCTGTCTGCCGCGCCATCCACCCCACCCTCTCCCCCCCTTTTTTACTCCCACGCAAACACACACACACACACACACACACACTCCGACTCTCTGTAGCACACCAATCTGCATTTGTGAATGAAGACACAACATTTTAGAACTATTTTTGAAAGACAGATTGTGTATTTTTCCGATTGTCATCTTAAAGTTTGCACATTCCCGAGTCTTGGTTTCCTGTAGTTGTTACGCTTTAGCTCATAGTTTCACCTTGATACAACTAATGTTTGTGCGCATTCACGGCCGTCTGGCTCATGGAGACTTGAATTGTAATTTCAGGCTTAATCCAAAATGCAGCTTTGTGTAAAACAGTATGCATTTGAAATGGAGACACGACTGGTGTTGCATTTTTAAAGTTTCTTCAGACTATTCTTGAATGAATATTTACTTGATATGCACAGACTAATACCCCAGTCTTTTCCTCATCACATGGGCAAATATGACTGATTTATCAGTCTGGAGATCGTATAACCTCAATAATTTTCTTTTGCTCAGTTGGGAACACCATTTAATTACCCAGACGTCTTATAAAACAGCTCTGCCCGTAGTGCTCAATTTCTAATCCATGTGTGGAATTGCACTATTTGGATATTAAGTCTTGTCTGGGTGAGATTTAGCTCAGCTGAGAGCGCGTGGTGCAGCAGGGATGTACTTGCTGACGGGGATGCAGCATCGGGAGCTAATGAGGGAATTATTAGCCTTCAGCAGAAACGGCAAAATCTTAATTTTAAATGAAACACGTCCAGTTCACAGACTGTTTCCAGCGCCGCGGACAAATGACGTCACGTTTGACCGGTTGGCATCCGTCTTGGTGGTGTTGTCTTTGTTTTGTTTTGAGACATTTTTCAACCCAAGATTCTCTTTTAAAGTTTGTACAAATTTGCTTTCAGGTGTGCAGGATCAGTTGTGCACGTTCAATAGGGGGCACTGTGTAACATGGTCCTGCGTGAGTGTTGCACTGCGGGGGCAACGTGTCTAAACCAGGGCACTGTCCTCCCCAACATTTGATTCAGTCTTGTCTCACACACTTTTCCCCCAGACATTTATCTGTAATTTAAGGAAATAACGTACCCATGAGAAATATATTTTCTATTAAGAACAAAGAAAAATGTACATGCATTTTCTAACAAATGAGAAATGCGTTTGGATGTGTACGTTCACATTTGTGCTGTAATCGAATGAGACTCTATCCTGATTACTTTTCATATAATGAATGAAAGATCTAGTTTAAACGTATTTAGATGCAGACTTCTTCTGCTCAAACAGTCTGATAATTACATGATGAGAGTGAAACAGCACAAACATCCGTTTTCACTGCCACGTTTTGTTCTTTCTCTGACCTGTGGAGCCGAGACCGCCATCATTCAATCCGCAGAGGTCATTTCCGGGTGAACACAAAAACTTCCCTTTGTCCGAGTCCAAATAAAAAACACAAACTTTCTTTTTTTTTTTTTTTTTTTTAACACGGCAAAAATGTATTAACAACGCGAAGTCGGATTCTTGTTCTTTCTCTTCTTTCCTTTTTTAATGTCTGTTCGCTATAATTCAGCAGCACTGAAGTCCAGGGATTCTTATTCATATGATATTTGCCCAAGGAAATACCAAAAAGCCTGTAAATTTAGTTTTATTGGTTTAAAACGACCCGCCTTAAACGTCTGAGCTCAGTCCCAGTTCTGCAGCAGTCTCCGTGTCAGAGCTTTTTCTGAGACCCTCAGCAGATAACAAAGGAAGATGGAAGCAAGATAATCACGAAGATAAAAATAGTAATGCCACATAACAGAAATGATGTATTTCTGTTTTTATTTTATTTTATTTTTTTAATGCGGGGAGAATAAAGTTATATAGCAAACAAAGAGATAATGCTTTTAAACTGCTTCAGACATATCTCTTGTAGTCCTTTGCTCATATTTAATTTCACGCATTTCCATTTTTAGACTATTATGGAAATTTTAAAATTGAGCAATAACCCAATCTGGCTCACACGGTTCAAGTTATTGTCGACGTTATGCCTCCACCTGTGACTTTGCAAATAGGTTCTTATTAATTTGGGAGATTTGGGATAATTCGTTGATCACATGTGTATGAATTTAATAATTTGCAGAATTTGATGTGGATTTTGGATGCAAAAGATTTGTAATTCGGAGAGGCAGTGTTCTGACTGAAAACGGGGGCTTTTGTGGACTATTCTTAATCAAAAATTTCTCTCTCTTTGTTTCAGACCAAATGAAAACGACTGCGGATTAATCAGTAAGTGTAACACATGTCTGTCCACCTGACTTCAGTCAAGAACGAGCCTACACGTGAAGGAGTTGGTTATTTTGGCTGTTTATTCTGATATCAAGTGTCCTGGTGGCTGCGTTTTTCGGTTTTCTTAAGAATTTGATTTTTTTTCAAAAAAAAAAACATTTAACATGATTTATTACAACAAAAGAAAGACAACTCAGACTAACTTTGCAATCCTGCAGCACAGATTCGTGGTTCTGTTTGGTTGCCAGAGGAGTATAACTCTTGTTGCGCATGGAAGCTGTATTTACACGAGTCTAATGAACCACAGCACTGCAGTGAAAGAAACCAGCGGTTTATATGTGGGCAAGACAATCTCTAAAAACCACCTCTGCTCCCCTGGCGCATTCATATCCAACTAGTCTCCAGTCTCCCCGCACTTCATTAAAACTTTTTATCTTAACTGGACCATCCAGCCTAACGTTATTACACCTGGGAAGAGTGAACGTGTAAAAGGCTATTAGGTTAAGGGTTTGATTAAAAGCGCATCGCAACCGTTTTCATCAGGGGGCGGAATAATGCTGCGCTGTCTGCATACAGGTCAGGTACAGTGGTCGGCAGCCAAATTAAAAAACAGGCACGAGCGGAAAAGAGCGAACTCCACATAGTTTTGCGCAGATTTATTTTGTTTACACGTGTACATGTGTGAACAAGCTCGTACTGCTGTTATTTTTGCGCGGGGGGTAAGAAGGGTGGGGGGGTGGGGGGGGGTGGCGAGGTCTTAAAAAATCTCTCAAATGAACAAATGAAACATCGAATTAGTCCGCCTGAGGGTCTCATTTTTTGTACTTCTACATTATAACTAGTTATTGAACTAGGTGCACGATCTGAAAGCCATTTGCGGGGAAAAAGAATTCATTGGTGTCTCTCCATCAATAATCCTTGGCAGTGAACTATTGGAACCAGTCAAACGCGAGGGGTGAAACGCGGGTCAGGCTGTCTAACTAATATTAAAATGCGTTCACCAGAGCGCGTGGGGCGAGAGGGAGTGTGTGGTGCGCGCGCGCGCAGAGCTTTCACGCAGACTGGGAGCACAAGAAACTGCGTCTATTTAGATCATTTAGATCAGAATATGGCGACTTCTGCTTTCTTTCTTTCTTTCTTTCTTTCTTTCTTTTCTTCTGTTTTTTCTTTGTTTTTGTCACTGCTCCCTTATTAATTAAAATGAAATAACGCGCAGAGAAATGTATAGATTAAGACGTCTTTTGCCAATGCTTGAAGTCCCATGTGCATCCCCACTGTAATCAATTCCCCGTTTTACAATCTGAGCATGTTTGCCGTTTTTAATAACCCCGAAACAGGTCACATGTTCGATATTGCATTTTTCATCCGAGGCTTTTCTCATTAGCTTCCAGAGTGGCAGGAAGAAAGGTTACCGGGCGGTCAGTATGGTAATAGCAAGCAGAAGAAATGGTTGGGAACAATAGAAACTTATTTTTCATCTGTGCTGTCACGCCGTCCCTTTGTACCCGCCGTGTTTGTGGCTGAATATTCATATAACAGCTATCTCAAAGGCAAAGGCTGAATGTCGAGAAAAAAAGACCCTCTCTGTCCTCTGTTTCTGCCTGTATGTGTGTGTGTGTATGTGTGCTCACGAACGTTTCTTTTCTTTGTGTGTGTGGAAGGGGGGGGGAGCGTTGAAATTATATTTGTAATAGCACAGAATTGATTTTTTTTTGTTTGTGGCATCAGTAATCGTGATAAACAACGTCCGTCTTTACGCACGCGTTGTGTGATTTTCGTACTCAGTCGCAGCAGCCAGATTTGTTAATGTAAGCCATTTTGATGTCAGACACGATAACCTGCTCGCATGGATGTTTTCCCTTGACAGATCACGCTTGCAGATGTAAACCCTCCGGGGCATTAGTTGTCTATATGTACCCTGTAGAACCGAATTTGTGTGGAGTTCAAACATTCGCAAATACGTCTCTACAGGAATACATGGGCAACTGAAATACCACAGGAGCCGAGGACGGTTCTGTTTCTGCTCCTCTCCAAACGTCTCCCTGCCCTCCCCTTCCTCCCATCTGCTCCTGCTTTATCATAAAGAAGCATCAGTGGTTATTCGTACAGCTTACGCACAGTCACTAGGAACGCATAATGTTGTCACAAACTGTATTTACACGTCACGCAGCCCTGGATTGTGTGGGTCGAGGCCACACGGAGGCAAAGCGGTGTGTGCAGCGCGGCTACTACTGTGTCAGACCCTGTAAAACACGTTAGGAACCAGGGGTCGTTTAAAAGTGACTGATTTACGGCTTTTATTGCTCTATAAAACGCCTCTAATATCCTCACTAGGGGTAATAGAAATGTCCTGCGCCTTCTTTATAAACAGTACAGCCAGAAATATGATATGTAGTTTCAAGTCGTTTTTAGGCTTATTATGCAATTATTGTTGTGAAAATAGATCCCTTGGCTTGTAATGTGGTGCTCTTGACCAAAAAGTATTGTCCTTTATGACTCGCCTGCTATCATTATTGCCATTATTATTATTAATTGCCCAAATATCAAACCGTTAACTTGTTTATCTTTGACTTCAACTGACTGAGATAACAATATGAAGCCGACAACAAATGACATGTTTACAGACCACAACATGGATCATAATCAGGGCCAGAGTAAACATGTAGCATTTAGAAGCAAAACCTCCAAATGGAAGCTGAGATTAAATATTACTTCAAAAATTTAAACCATTTAGTTGGGATAAGTGGGTCTGCATTAAAACACAGTAGGCTCCTGAATAAACGTTTCAATGCTGATTAATTGCACATTTAAGAACTGCATACTTTGAAGTCCCCTTCAGCATTTTCTTTAATGAAATTTGCCTTGCAGTTGCCATGTGCTGCCTCCTGTTGACTGTCAACATCAGTCCCCTTCCAGATGCAGGTCACTTGTTTATTTTTCCTCTGTGCTTTTAAAGCTCCCAACATGTGCAGGAAGTAGCAGGTAAAGCCTTCTCAGAGTTGTGGGAAATAATTCAGCCAAGGGTGATACTTTTGAAAGAAGAAGAAGAAGTGCTGAAAGAGTTTGATTTCTGTTTGCAAGTATCGCTGAGGGATAACGTGGACTGGAGAGAATATCTATCTCTCACAAAGATGCAAAGATGCAACTTCAGGCCTGCAGTAACAACATTCAACTTAACTGGTCGCAGTTAAGTTAACTGCTCACTTCCTGGTTTGTGACATCATAATGATCTAATTTTAGACTTGACTAGTTTTGGTGAGTTTTTCCTGTTCTATGTGTTGGGTTTGTGACGCCACTCCAGTCCCAGTCTGTGATTGGCTGCATTACATTGTCTGTTTTTGCAACACCCTTGCATTACACAAAGATACACAAAGAAAAGACAATTTATGCAAAGAAGATGTGAGTACTTGAGAACATTTAAAAAAAGGTTTTATAACAAGTTATATGCATTTTGGCTTGTCTACCTTTTCTTTTGTGCACTAAGGATGATGATTTATTCTATTTTATTTTATTTTATTTTATTTTATTTTATTTTATTTTATTTTATTTTATTTTATTTTATTTACCAGCCTTGGTCCCAGTAGTTTTGGGGTATTCAAATATGGCTTTCAGTTAATAAATAAATAAAAAATAACAATAATGATAATAAATTAAATTAAACCGGTCCCATTTTTCCTGTTAAGTTCTAAGTAGATTTCAAAGGCCAAATATTTTGTTGAAATGTTTGAAGCAATAAGGAAGTGGTTTCAAAATGAGTAAATATTTCATAGTTCAGGGAAGGCCTCCCTCTGTTTAAAGACTGTCTCTTCATGCCCACTCTTGTCCAGCTATATAAACGGTTCAGCCTGTTCTTCAAAATTCAGCCACACCTCCAAAGCATTTCACCTCTCCAGTGCTCTCAGTCACAGCCTATTAAATATCACTGCTGAAACTGTTTTAGGAGTAACTTTACAGGGGCAAGCAGCTCTAATTTTTAAGTGTATTAATGAGCTGTGTTGTTTCACAGCTGAGGTGCTGTCGGTGGACACGGTGCCTTTATTCATTTGCAGATAACCTTTTTAAAAGATGTACAAACTAGCAGAGTGACTGGTTCTCTTTTGTTGAGCCCTATCCTTGGCAAACAGTGGTCCTTTTGAGTAATTGAGACTAGTGGATTTTGCCTGTTTTATTTTTTTCCTTGGTCAGCAGCTACTAGTTTTGTGCCGAAGATCAATTGCTGTGGTAACACAACCAGAGAGGGAGAGGGAACAGAAAGGGGGGGGGGGGGGGGGGGGGGGGACGAGGGGGAGAGAGACAGAGACACAGAAGGAGCGAAAGAGAGAGAGACGGAGCTTTGTGCCTACAATGGCGACTGTAGGTATGCTAAATACCTCTGGTTCCTTATCCGGGAACTACCTCTTACTCTGCTATTGGGCCATTGGGTCACGTGGTTAAAGTAACTTTACAGGGCTGCTCGCAAGTAGGAGGGCTTTATGGAGCAGAAAAACGACAAAGCTAGAAAAATTATTTTCCACTCCAGAAATTAATGATCATGAGCTCGTATTTGATGGAGTCTAACTACATTGATCCGAAATTTCCTCCATGCGAGGAATATTCGCAAAACAACTACATCCCTGAACATAGTCCAGAATATTACAGCCGCGCGAGGGACACTGGCTACCAGCATCACCACCAGGAGTTATATCCTCCGCGGGCGAGCTACCAGGAGCGCCAGTATAACTGTGCAAGCATCCCTGAGCCCGACACGCCAAGGGGACATGGAGTACCCCATTCTGCGCACCTGCTGCCAGGGAAAGGCCAGCCCGCTTCATGTGAAACGCCACAGTTGTCCATGTCCCCCGCCACCCCACCGGCCGCAGCCTCCGCCTGCAACCAGGCTACCCCGGAGCATCCAAACAGCACAGCCTCCTCCAAACAGCCCGTGGTGTACCCATGGATGAAGAAGATTCACGTCAGCACTGGTAGGCAACTTGTGTGTTTATGTTCCCTGCTCTCCTCGTGCTCCCGTCTCCCTTTCCCTCCCTTTATCAGTCCCTCTGACTCCCATCTCGTTGCCAGCCCCTGCCTCGATAGCAGGGAAGCCTTTGAAATGGCACAATTGAGGCGGATTTACGACTCGGCATTGGTAATTACACCCACCATAAATTTTATAGCCGAGGTATACTCAGGGCAGCCGTATCACCATGTGGCTTCTGCTGTTATGTATTGCGCGACAGAGAGAGGGGGAGAAATGAATAAGAAGAAGAAGAAGAAGAAGGAAAAAAAAACTGAGCTTTGTAATCTTGCATTAATAATTTAGATCATGGTTGGATGTGAGTGTCCTCTCATTACGCAGAGAAGTTCTTAACTTCCCATTTAAATTTCTCAAACAGCTAAACATTCATGTCCAATAAATCTTTCTTGCCATATCTCAGTTGAGGCCATTCTTGTTTACCCCTCCTTTCCTCCTTTCTCAGTCTCCCTTTCTCTCCACTTCTCCCTTTTCCAGTGAACTCGGGCTACAATGGGACGGAGCCAAAGCGGTCTAGGACAGCTTACCCCGGCAGCAAGTCTTAGAATTGGAGAAGGAATTCCACTATAACCGGTATTTAACTCGGCGGAGGCGCATAGAGATCGCACACACCCTGGTTCTCTCCGAGCGACAGATTAAAATCTGGTTTCAAAACCGGAGGATGAAATGGAAAAAGGACCACAGGCTCCCGAACACCAAAGTGAGATCCTCCACGTCCTCGTCCTCCTCCTCCGGGTCCAACACGAGCTCGGCAGCCGGCGGAGCTGCCGCTGCATCGGCCACCAACACTGGGGCCCCCGATGAACTCACTGGAGCACAGCACGGAGAGGATATCACCAGGTTATAAACCGAGCTTGGGGGTAGACAAAGAACTGGTTATTTATAGAACAATTCTATATTTTGTTTTCGTAGCTATCATGTGCGGTTTCCTTTAAGTCCAAAGTTATATAAAATGCATGTTATATGGCATGGATTACTGCGAATACCGATGAATTATTTTTACGTGACACAGGGTTTAATTTATTTGAAGTTCAATTATTATGATGTTTTTTATTAAAATGTTTTTGAATGAAGGAGGAAAAGTAGAAAAAAAAATATACGTTTTATCAAATTGTTATTGTGGGCCATTCTTTTGCCCTGCTGCCCAATGGTAAAATGCACAATCTATTTATTTCAAACAACACTGGAAGGATATCACTATAATAATAGTTATTTTTGGTATGAAAAGCTGGAACACACCATTGATCTTGAACTTGTATGTTTAGGATAACAAAAAAAATGTGTGAATTACCTCGTGTATTTCAGAAACAGGATTTTTGATTTAGCTTTTGTGGTGTTGATGTTGTGTTTAGACCGTCAAAAAGCAGATTATTGTGAAATGCAATAAACGGAGTTTAGTGTATTTGTGCTAATCATATTGGTCAATAAAACAGTGAGTGTCTACTAGTTTTACATACGTTTGGTCGAAGTTCATTTTAGGTAAGGGGAGGTCTCCCATAGTGGATTGGAGGGTCTTCTTAAAACTCTATTGACGTGTGTGTTTTGAGCATTTCAGGAGGGAAACGAGAATCACTGTGTTTTCAGACTAGTGTTACTAATCCTGCAGCTCCTTTTTGCGTCCTTGAAATTAGCAATTTGTACAGAAGTGGTGTGTGTGCGTGTGTGCGTGAATATGTGTGTTAAAGCCTCACTCAAAATGGTATGAAGTTGTTTCTGAAATATGGAAAAAAGAAGTGGCTCGCGCTGTGCATTATGTACCTAATCAGTCTGAAGGGCATTCAATTAACGCTCCAGAGAAGCCACTGAGGCCCTCCAGTCCACTGCACTGCCTCTGCCAGAGCCACAGATGAAGCCCTCTGCTTCCTCCTGCCCTAACTTCAAACCAAGATGCATGCCATTGATTTAGAGTATAACATTTGTTACCTGTTAGAGATTCTAGGTTGTTGTGAAAAATATCCTTATTCACTTTGTAAAGACCAGTAGTTGCCCTGCTTTTTCTATTCTCCACTGCGCCATGCGACTGAGTTTTCAAATGTGAAATAAATAATAATAAAAAAATGAAATCAAGTCGTGTGTAGATGCAGTGTATTGCGTCGTGTGGTGTTGGTGCACCGTCACAGCGAGGATGGAGATGCTGTAAACCGGATGACATTTGTTATCAGGCGCTGCGTCCTGGCCACGAGGAGGAGTGCAGATTTGACTCTTTGACTTCTGCTTGTACAAACAGTTTGCCACATTTGTTTGCTGACTCCCCAGTGTGCAGTTTGCCTCCATGGTAAGCAGCTGCTCGCGAGAATACAAGAAGAAGTTAGTTCTTTTTTTTTTTTTTAAATTGGTGTTGAACGACGTCATCGTGCGCCAGGAGGACCAACACTCTGCAGGTCTGTTTACAGCTGCTGCAGTGATTCAAGATTTCATTCAAACTGAAACCTTCTGCCCAACGTCTTACCTTTTTTTTTTTCAGTCTCCTTTTTTTTTAACCCACTTTTTTCCGGGACAGATGGAGTTTAAACATGACTTAAACCCAAAGACATGCGTGCATTTGATAGATTATTGAAACGTTGACATGAATAGGTCTTATAAAATGCCTTCCGTAGTGGGAGGCAAAAGGACACAAAGGGAAGAGGTATTCTCCATCATCAATCTTTCGCCACAGAGCTTTGTATTATGTTCTAGAAAACAGGCCTGATGATTGCATGGTTTTGATGCCGTCAAATATCATGTACCAGGTTGGCTACTTTTTCTCGCTCCGTAAATGAAAGATTTTAACTCAAACGGACGATTTAACTGGACCGGTTTTTTGCAGAAAGACTCGTGTTAAAATCTGCTTTTGGGACGTGGCTTTTGGGGAGACACTATAATAGTGGTGAGACGGCGCTGAAAAATGAATCCAGAAGCCTTTATGCTGCTGGACAGATTAGAGAAATTAATGTGCTCGCCACAGTCGCAGCATCCCTTCAGCCCCTTTCTAGGCCCTGTCGCCTCCACGTCGCGAGGCTGAAAAGGTACTTCATTGAAGTTTGGGAGCGAAATGGGAGAAGGCCGAGTTCAGCTCGAGGACACATTTTCTGTCCCATTAGGCTCATTTCAGTCTGGATGGCCGACCTCTCCAACCCTGTGACCTGACTCCCTCTCTGTGCGTGTACCTTCTGTATGCGCCCTCGCTGGTCCCCCCTTGGCCTCGGCTTTCTTTGTGGGTTTTTCTCCGTTGTGCATATAGAGGGGCCTGTGGCGGGGCATCACTGAATGTGTTGCTCCCTTTGTTAAACACGGTGCCGTCGGACAGACCTTAACACTGGGACAGTCCTCTTATCTGCGCCCAGCAGATCTCCAAGTCTCTAAACACGCGCCTTCTCTCGACCGGAGCAGCTTTGTGACTGTCCGTAGTTACATCACTACACCGTCTAGTTAGCCTACGATTTGATTCTCCATAATATTATTTTCCAAATATCTGTCATTGCTCATTCCATATCTAACCAAATTTTTTTATGAATTCGCTTGAGAGTGTGGCTTACAGCTTAAATTTAGAAACAAGACAGGAAAAGAAATGTGTTCCAGTGATTGGTGGAAGTCCCTGAGGTCTCTTAAAAAAGTCGCAGTAAAAATAGTTTCATTTTGTGCGCTCACGTGACTTTTACTTAAGAGAATAACTGCTCCCTGGTCACCTCGTGCCTTCGAGAGGAAAGCTGCCAATTATAGATGTTTCTGACAGTACTGGGACACTTGGTTACAATGATTGGTCTATGGACAAGAGAATCCCACTTCTCTCAAACTCTAACTTTATCTGTGTACATTCTTCCCTGTAAATATTCTCACATCTTATTACTGTCTCTTCAGGTTTAGTTGTAAATGGTGAAGAAATATTAATTAAGCCTTGTGACAAGCTTAAGTAAGAAATTCACCCAACTGTTTTTTTTTTTTTTTTGTTCGTTTTGTTTGATAAAACATTTCAAAACTCTTTTTGAATCCTTTAAACCTCGTGTTCCAACTTCCTTCTGTGGCCAGGGCTAAAGAGTCAGCGTTGATGGAGAAACATTTCCTAAACATGTCTTCCAAGATAAACAGCTGACAGTGAAAGCCAAACATATGTCACTTTGCGTCAGTTGTATTTGATCCTTCATCCTCCTCTTCCACGTCTTCAAAGCTGCAGGTGAAGCTCAAATTACACTTTGTACATTGTACCTGTTATTTGAGCTCTTGTAACTGAATATTTGTGTTAAAACTGTAATCTGGCTTTGCTTTGCCAAAGATTTCACAATGTACATCTTCACTTTAATTTATTTTGGATGACAGTTAAACAAAGGGGAAAAAAAAGTGAGAAGTAGCATTACATAAACAAAACTTTAGGAGTTTTTCAGTCATAAATCAGCATCAGTGTCATTGGGGCTGTTAATGTGTTACCATTCAGCAGCCGCTTAACAAAAGATGCATTTCCTGATTTTTATAATTTTGTCTTAATTAAATGAATGGATAACAACACGTGTAAAGTTCTCATGTTTATTTTGTATACAAACTGTCTAATCTAAGCATTTAATCAATTCAGTCTAAGCATTTCTAAATATAGAATGAACAGAAAAAACAGTAGTGAAATGGAACAATGCTTTCTGTCTGTGGGCTTTTTAGCCATTAGAAGAGCCTATTATTCTTTGAGTTTAAAACACAGTGTCTTGATGTCAGTATTTTGAAGATTCTTGTGCCTCAATCAAAACTTCCAGAGGAGTTATTTTAAAGATCACTGGTGTGCAGGAAGATGGCATTTTGCACCGTTTAAATTCCTGAGCACTTACTCAGCTCTAACTGGCTTCTTCTTCCATGACTTGAGACTGTTGAATCACACGTGATTTTCAGGTCACATCACACCGCTGCAGGCTCCCGGTGATTTATGGAGAGCACCTCCAGGCGAGGCCTCTCTCTCTCGGAAAATGTAAAAACTTTACATAAGCAGCCGGGGAAATATTTGAGCAAGAGCATAACGGAGGTGATCAGCTGCTCTGACGCTCACGTGGGTTATTACCTAGGCTCTGATCGTTTGTCCACAGCAGGCTGAGCAGCTAAACTTTCTGGAAGCGCGAGAGTTTCCTTCAGCCACTTTGGTTGGTGATGAGAGGCGCGTTGCGGTGTGTGCGGTGTGTTTAAGCGACGGCCGCGGCAGCTGCATGGGCTGAGAGTTGAAACAGGGGTCAGGCTGCTATTTTCCAGGGACTCGCATTGATCAGCGGTGGGTGTGTCATAAATCCGTAAATCTCTCTCCCATCCGTTCACTCAACTAAGCAATTGCACCGGTCTGTATAAACTCGCGTGCGTGTGAGTGTTGGGGGCGGGGCTTGATTCGTTTACATTAAAAGTGGATTTTAAAAAGTCATCAGGAATGCAGGAAAAGATTTACTGTCAAACATTTGAAGCACGGGGACCACAAAGCAGCCTGAATCAACACTCCCAGTAGGCTTCACGTCACACAGGAAATGATGGCCTGGCTGAACTTACGAGTGTGCTTTATGTCATCATAACGCCTCACTGAGAAATATTTAATTAGCCTATTTGCTGCATCGTTGAGGACCCTAGAAATCACAGCCATCTTCCTCCGTCGAAGCTGTCACCAAGAGCCCAGACACTCACTACACTGAGTTATGATTATGTTATCCACTTTTCATCAGCAGAGGTGATCTGAATATGCGATCCTGAGACGATAGATTCACAATTATGTGTGCTTTGACCAATCGGATTAGTTATCTGACAGTGATGATGGCCACCAGTTGCACCTCTGCTGAAATAATGCGCGCTGAGAGCATTCCGAGGGCCTTTTACATGTGTCATTGCATAAACATGCAAAAGATGCAACAGATGATCTGATATCAAAGTTACTAAAGGTGAAAACTGTTTTTTAAAAAAAGAGGGTCTCCCACTTCCAGGTTTTAAAGTAGGTGGCTTTAACATGTCACTAATGTATATATATACAGTCATGGAAAAAATTATTAGACCACCCTTGTTTTCTTCAGTTTCTTGTTCATTTTAATGCCTGGTACAACTAAAGGTACATTTGTTTGGACAAACATAACGATAACCACAAAGATTGCTCATAAGAGTTTTATTTAAGAGCTGATATCTTACCATTTTCCGTGGTTTTCTTGATTATAACCTAAATCACTTAAGTTTTTACATCAATAGCTATGGCGTTGTACTGCCAAAAACACTGCTTTTATGCATTCAGTGTTTTCTTTTCTGTCTGTTTTAGTCACATGATGACGTTTAGTGGTACCAGGTATTAAAATGAACAAGAAAGTGAAGAAAAAATGGTGGTCTAATAATTTTTTCCATGACTGTACATACACACACATATATATATATATATATATATATATATATATATATATATATATATATATATATATAGATATATATATATATATATATATGCACTTTTTGGTCCCCTCTTCAGGTTACGCAGTTAAAAGGATACTCTTAACAGCGTTCAAAAGAATCAAAGATTTTTGTGTAAAGTCACGTGCTATCTACACCCCCCCCCCCCCCCCCCCCCCCCCCCCCCCCCCCCCCCCAAACACACACCACATATTGACAATAAATTGTCCAAAAATACTCCCTCAGTGTGCCAATAGCTCTGGCTTTCTTTCAGTGTATGAATGAAATTCCAGCAAAAAATAGCAACTCTGTCTCACAATAAAACCTTTGTTCAAATATCCCAAATCCCAAGGCTCAGGAATTTAAACAGGATAACTGTTTTATGTTGTTTAATCATGTGGCAGTGTTCGCGGGAAATTATGCAAACTTGTCGCCGTCTATGTATCGATAGTTAAGTGTATTTTATCCCAAAA
Source organism: Hirundichthys speculiger (assembly GCA_018398805.1). Classification (NCBI taxonomy): domain Eukaryota; kingdom Metazoa; phylum Chordata; class Actinopteri; order Beloniformes; family Exocoetidae; genus Hirundichthys; species Hirundichthys speculiger. The sequence continues at coordinate 5,298,777 of JAGFBZ010000479.1, forward strand.
TTGAATATCTACTTCTATCAAACCCTAAAAACTTTATTTCAATTCCTATTTAACCCTAAACAGAGAGAAATGTTGGATTGGATGGAGCTGTAGTGGCAGACTGTGGTGTAACACTATTTCATACCCCCTTTTTTTCCCCTCATTATAAATGTTTATATTATGTTTATATTATAGCTGCACGGTGTTACTTTTACACTTTCAGCAAAAGTAAACAGTGGAAGATGTCACAATTTGCAAAGGAAGATGTGTAACGAGTCCAGAGCCACGAAAATGAACTCGAATTAATTTCCAAATGATGCTTCGACCGTCCAAAGGCTCCGAGCTGCAGGATTTATGTTCGGCTCCACTCTCCCGCAGACAGGTCGGGATTTACAGCGGGCTGCTGCGGTGTACAGGCCCAAATTAATAATGCACATGCTTACACAAAAGTCGGGACCTGTTTGGGAAATTGACAATGTGTCTCTTCTCCTCACTTATGAAGTGCAGTCTGCAAACTCTGGTCCTTTCATTTCGCTCTGCATTGTTTACAGCAATATAGGGCACCGGGCCCATAAATCTTCCTGCCCTGCCAAGACAGCGCCATTTGTATGCACCGTTTGAACCGACAGCATCCTCTGCCCATTAACGTCTTCTCCCCAGCTCCTCTCCCAGTCTCCTCTTATCTGCGCAGCTCTGTCCCCTGGACATACATTAACTGATCTGCGCTTTCCTTAAGCTCTGAAAAACAATTACCCTTATTTGTTGTTAAGATATGACACTTATGCGCACTTTATTGCAGAAGAAAATGAAAACACGGTTTTGTGGCTGCCCAAATTCTCCCCGGTTGCGTTCAGCAGGCGGATATTACCCATCTTCCAGCAGCCGTCCTCTCTCTCTCTCTGTAGATTACTGGTATGAAAAATAAAAGTTTATCGACAATTTTCCTCGGTTGTTTGTGTCAGCAGGCGCGAGAGCGCAGAAGGTAAGGAGGAATTGTAAAAGGGTTGACACCCAGAGCGACCGGCGCGCTTTTGTGTGTGAGAGAAAAATGATTTATTGCCGCCGAGACGGTTCAAACAGAGTTCACGGAGAATTGTGGTGGAGGCGCAGAGGAGCTAAATTATGGTCTGGCTGGGCTAGTATATCACAGAGTCCATCTTCAATTCAGAGAGTGTGTTCAAGGGTGTGAGGCAAGAAAAACAAAATTATTTTAATTACGTTTTCTCAATTCCAGAAGTACACACTATTATTATTATTATTATTATTATTATTATTATTATTATTATTATTATTATTATTATTGCTCTGTTGGCCAACATTGTGCAGGGGCGTGAATCATGGCCACAACGTTCCTTATATTTTTTAAAAATTAAAAACAAAAGTCAGAAAATAATTCTAAAAAGATGTATGAAGCATTCTGGCGTTTGATTTATTTTAAATTTGAAATATAAATCAGTGATATTGGTCAGATTGGAGTGATTTGTGCGAACGTCAGCATGGCGTTGGATTCCACTGTGAAGGGAAACTCTCAGGACGTGATTTTATGCACTTTGGAGGTTCGGTTAAACCCTCGGTGAAGGTGGCAGCAGGGGTGAAACGGAAAAGGAGGAAGGCTCCTCTCCTTCCCAGCTATGCAACCCTGAGTGTATAATCCATCACCTCTGAGACGTCTAAAGAGGGTTTTCTCGACAGCTTTGTTGCAGTGAAGCACCAGAAGGAACTTAGGCTGTATGTGAAGCTCGGTTCAAGTAAGATTGATACTGGGCCCAGAATGTGCACAACCCCCTTGAAAATGTGCACTTTCTAAAAATTTCTATTGCTAGATTCATTGTTCTACTTATTTATCCATTTTGCATGTATTTGCTCTTTGTTGAAATCAAACAGAGGTTTTTTTTTTAATGAGTTCATTTTTTTCCCCCTAACGGTATAACCCAGTTAGGCCACAATTGATGCAGATTTTAATACAAATGATTTCTCTCCAAAAATATTTATTATGGAGTTTTAAAATTAAGTTGCAAATTCCATATTTTGTTTAAGCGTATGTGCCTTCAGAGTTAGGCTTCATTTCCAACCCCCTAGTATTTTTTTTTTTTTTTTTTTTAGTGTGTGCTTAAAGCTCTGTACTGAACATGTCATTCTTTTGTCCTTTCTGGAAGGCAACAAGAGGGCTTGAGCAACAAAAAAGTGTCAAAATGTTGTTTCACTGAGCTGCCTACGGACACTGTTGTGATGCCTGATTAATGCAAATGAGTGGAGTGGTCCTATAGAGAAAAAATCTTTAATGATTGCCTCCTTTGTCTTTGTGTAGCAGAGACTGTCAAGCCTTTGTTTGACCACTCCCAGTGAATCCTATTGAGCTCCACTTCCACTCCAACAGTTAGAAGCATATGTTGTTATTTAAAGAAAAACCCGCCGATAATACCCCGATAAATGAGTTTCAGACTCTAAAATTATCTAAAATAATCCCAGTGATTTCGTTTTAAAGACTAAAACCACTTTTACTCAAGTCGAGCACCCAGTAAAATCCTTAAAAAAAATAAAAAAAAAAAAAAAAGTTGCCAATGTATTTTTTTTAGGGAAAAGCAACATAAAACGATTAATGTAATAATTTCACATTTTAAGATCTTTAGAAAAATCACAACTTGTGCTCGGTAGGCAGTTATTAACCGACGCGAATATAATAGATACAAATCTTGTGCAGGAGCTCGAATCGTTTTTGATGAAAAAAAAAACCTACCAAACGGTTCAAGATGTGCAGCTGCAAAGCGGTGGTTCCTTCAATTCTTGTCAAAAGATTTATAGTTCTACACGAAATATGCTCAGGGTCGAATAAGACTCTCCTCCCCACACATGTAATCTCTGTCTGTCTCCCCCTCTCTGCCATTTTCCTGTCCACTCCGCATAAACGCATCTCCCTTTTCCCTCTCACAGATACTGATCACACACTTCTTGGCGTATATTCATATTCCGTTTTATGATCTCTCTCTTTTTTTTTTTTTTTTAAATCCCTAGATAGAGAAAGGCGGGGTGGTCATAGAAATGTCTGAGGAAATATGGAAAAAGCTTCTTCGGGCGCCCCAAGTTGCCAGCGGATTACTTCGCAACTCCAGAGCTCCGTCATTGGCGGACGACTGCACGTGACCACAGCGCCCTTCTGGTAAATATTATTCAAATGTTCCACATGGTTTACTGCTAGTGCTCTGTCCTACGTGCCTTTATTCGTTCAGGTTAATTGTGATCTGATATTAGACGGATAGAGGTGACGTCTTTACTGCTGCTGAGAGACTCCTGGTTTTATTTGAGACAGTTTGATGAGCTAAGGTTCATGGACCCCCAACAGTCTGCTGCCCCCCCATTGCAGCCGCATGGCAACAGTTTTGCAATGAGCTCTGGACACCTGCCAAAACTAAGCGCGGGATACAGTGAAGGAGGCGGAGGAGGCCTGTATGCAGAACTTGAACAGCAAAACATGACCTCTTGTGCTCCTGTCAGTTCCAGGCGGAGCCCACGTGAACAGTCTGAGTGCCCACAGGAGTCTGGGCTTTACTGTGGTGCCAAGGGCAAGCTGGACATCCAGAGCAGGGGCTGCAGCCTGCTCACCATCTGCCACTCAGGGGTAATTTTTCCCTGGATGGAGCCACGGATAACTGCCTCTGAACAATCTGGTAACTACTTTTTTTTTTTTTTCTCTCGTTATCTTCAAACTGTACCTGAGTGCACAGAATTTGTGTGGCAAACCTCATCCGACCCTCAGTGCTATCCCAACAATGTTCACTTTTTGTTTTGAACTAGGACACTGGATGCCCTGCAGTTTGCAAAAGTCACGTGCAGATGTGACATCTGTTTTCTTTTAGTCTATGACTGAGTATGAACGTTGCAGCACAGTTAAACAAATGTGGCGTCATGCACTGTTTGTTCTTCCACTCCTGTAGGCAAAGTGCTGTTCAAATACGGAAAGGTGCAGCTCAAAGGCTGCAAATTTACAACTGAAGACTTGCTTTTAAATGGCAAACATGATCATATTACAGTCTGTTGTTTTTTGACACAGTCACCAAATAGACTGCTGTCTTACTATGCCTCAAAGGGTCATTGTTATTTCAGTGTGTAATCACAAATAGATCTTATATAGTATATTTTACTAACAATTTTGCTATTCGTCACGTACATTGATTAATATCACTGTCTGATATAAAAAGGAAGCCATTGTGCCACAAATAGATCTTATATAGTTATATTTTACTAACAATTTTGCTATTCATCAAGTACATTGATTAATATCACTGTCTGATATAAAAAGGAACCATTGTGCCATGCTAAATAATATTTTTCTTAAATGTACTAACTGTGGGTCTTATTAAACATCCATTAACCCCGCTATGTCACACTGTTATCAACCAGGCCTTGGCATTGCTCATATACATGTCAAACTGAATCCCTAATGGTGGTTATTTTCAGTGGTGTTCCCAAGATACCTTTTAAGTGACCGAGATGGGGATTTGACAGGTCTGCTTCCATGTGTAGCTCTGATTAATGTGGCCTGTCAGCCAGTCAGAGTGGCGTCAGATGTTTCCCCCAGACTGTTTCTTCAGGAGGGAACTTTCCCTGAACACATGACACAGTAGACAGTCAGTCTTGTACGGTGTCTCAAGCGTGACTGAATAAGAACTGAGGGCTCCGCTCGGTCTCAGGTTGATTAGCTGAGGATTAACACGGGCCCTCCTGGCACCTGAAGGCTTCCTTGCGGAGGCTGTATATTTCTGGGAAAGAGCTGTAAAACGCATGACACTTTCATTTTAACACCATCTCCTTCTGTGTTTTCCTCCCCCCCCATCAGTCAACAGCCGTGTGGCAGCCAGAGGTGTGAGGAGGGAGAGAACAGCCTTCACCAACAGCCAGCTGCTGGAGCTGGAGAAAGAGTTCCACTTCAGTCCTTACCTCCGTCGCACCCGGAGGCTGGAGGTAGCCGCCACGCTGCAGCTCACCGATCGCCAGGTCAAGATCTGGTTTCAGAACCGTAGGATGAGGCACAAGAACGGACAACAAACATGGAAGGGTGACGGCTTTGTCACAGGGTTCTCCCTGCAACCAAAGCTTCTTTGAAGACCATCTGGAGCTCCCGTCAGAATGTGCCGTCAGAACTTCCTCCTCCTCTTCCCTCAGACCTACGCTCCATGGATTGTGCCGCATCCCCTCCATTTGGCCCTTTTTTTGACAGCAGTACCGCTCATTGTATTCACCCTGCAGACCTGTCGCATCTAAACTGCATGCTCCCATCTGTTGCAAATGGCCCACTACCCTCCTGCGCGGGCATAGATGGTCATCATTATGCCGGCATTTCAAACTGGCTCTGAGGCCCCATCATTTCTATCCCTTCGGTGCTCATCAAAATCTCAATCATACATCCACTTTTACTTTCTTTTGAAAGACATGGAGCATGTCTGATCAGCATCCCAGGATGTTCCCTCAGCGCATTCTTCCATCGTTCACATAACATTTTAATTAAACTATAAGAACACATCTTAATTAAAGAAGAGCTACAGCGATATTATTTGTGTTTCTGAGGCACAGGCAGCTAAGAGTGCAGGTCTTTAAATTTGGTGCACATATTATATTTCACAGCATGCAGTTACAGCAACAATTACATTTTTTTTTTAATGGGTGTACCATTTGTATTATTGGATGCATGTGGGAATCGGGCTGAGTTTTCTATTTCCTTCTGTTGTTAGATAACAACATAGTGGTTGTCATATTTTCTATTAGGCCCATTCTTTTCTCTTTCTTTTTTTTTTGAAGGTGTAAAAAGTTGGTTCTTTGTATAAAAGGTTTTAACAGTGAAATGAATTACATGTGTTAAATTATGTTACGTTTTTGTTAAAGTCATTAAATCATCCCACAAGTCTTTTATTGTTGTTGATTAATTGAGGTGTCATATACTGTACGTGTTTAATAAACGCACCAGGAAAACTGTAGCTCTGCAGTGTTTATTCTATTCATCGCTGATTAGAACCACATTTTATTTTTCCAGCAGTATTTTTTGATTAAGGATTCCTGGATTTGTTCCCAAATGGAAAAATGAGAAAGATTCTGTAATCAAATCATGCCGTGCTTTAGATTCATTGAAAACTCTACAGTGTTGTGCATTCAAGTTGCACAATCCCGCCTCTCCCTTCCCTCTGCCTCAGAGTTGCCGACCATTAATCACTGAGACAAGGCAGTCTTTCCAGAGCTCCAACCACAAGCTTTGAACCCACTGGGCACCATGACAAAATCTCTTGCCTCCTCCTTCGCAGCTCTTGCCGTGTCAATAGCCAAATTGTAGAGCTGCAAGTTTGTGCTGGCCTCCCTCTCGGGGGGTATGTTAGTTGTGTAGCGTGGAAGTCCTTCCAACATGCCACAGGGCCACAAGAGACCAATGCTGCTCATTCACTCAAGACAATATATTATTATCTGTTCAAAAAAAAAGTGGTGTTGTTTATTAGTGTCCACTCTCTCTTCACGGAGTGTGGATTCTAAAATTCGTCATGGCGATGCCATTTTCCTTTCAAATTTTTAAACGTCACTAATTAAAAGTGAAATGTTTGACAGAGGTGAGTCACATATGCAACCAGTTTTTTTTTTGTTTTTGTTTTTTTTACATATCAAAGATAACTTCTCACAATGAAGAAGCAAGTTTACTTTTCATCTTTTTAATGTATGCGATAGTATCAATAGTTCAGTCAAAATTATACACAAATTGTGGGCATGCTGACAGTTTTATATTAGTGGCTTTACTGTAAATGAGCTGTCACCGAGGACTACTGACAGCTATGAAAGGTGGGGCACGAGAGCTGATCCCCCAGTGGTCCTGGATGGAATGACTTCCTGTTTCTGAGTCATAATCAGCTGTCATTTGTGCTTGACACCATTTGCAGCAGCCTTCAGTAGGTGTTAGAGGAGCTTTACTCCAGCTATGGGAAGGCTTTGAATAAAATAAATAAAGGTGGGTGCCGCATCTGGATCGGAAAGGTGGTAAAAGGAGAAAAGTAATAACGGCTTCGAAAATTGACAGAGATAAAGGCAGAAAAGTTCTCCCCAGAAAATATGTACACTTACAACAAGACAGAAAGAGGAGGGGCTGGGAGGAAAAAGGAGCAGACGCTGCTGGATTCCTGAAATTCTTGGCTATACTAGATGATTTATGGTTCTAATGGTGCAGAGGCTCCGAAGATTTACTTCTGGTTCCTCAACACATTCTCCCTGTAGACACGAAAAGCCAGGAGGATCCTCTGACTGGAGTGCGGTAATTCTGTGGATGGGGTCAAGGGGGGATCCCCAGAGGTCAAGGAAAGCCTTCCTCAAGGGCCCCGTTCCAAGGGGCAACACTCTAAGTCCAGCTCTACATTGAGTTAGCCAGCTGTTCTCACATTAAGCTGCTGCTGGTTATCAACTCAAGTCATTATTTCTTTCTGACTCACTTGACTTCATTGACTTCTTGACTTGACATCTGTCATTAGAGAGGGGGAAAATCTACAAAACCAAAGATCATTACCTTTCTTCCCCAATAATTCTGGGCTTTGCATTAACTAGAACTTAGAAGTGATAAATGATGCCAGTAGTTTGCCATAAAGCCAGCTTTGGTTATGGTCCATCAATTTCAAAAATGTCTTCCTTTACTTTGACTGATACATAACTGTCCAGTTTGCAGCTGAAACTGATTTGGACTTGAAAAATGCTTTGTGCATCAATACATCTTTGTGTGTAACAAAGTTGTGTCACGTTTAATGTTTTTTAACCCTAACCAATACAAAAACAACAGTTATATATATATATATATATATATATATATATATATATATATATATATAGGGGCTGTCAATTTCTCAAATTAATTAATCAGATTAATCGCATGACTGTCAATAGTTAATCATGATTAATCACAAATTAATCACATATTTTTATCTGTTCTAAATCTACCTTATACAGATCTTTTTCAAGTTGTATTACTCTTATTAATACGAGTCCTGACTAGAACCAGGAAATACGACCATATTAGTCCAGTTCTGAGGTCTCTGGCTTCCTGTCACTCAGAGAATAGACTTTAAAACAGCTCTACTTGTGTTCAAGTCTCTTCATGGCTCCAAAGTCCATCTCTGACATGTTAGAGTCCATATGAACCAACCTGGACTCTGAGAACCTCAGGTAGTGGTCTCCTGCTGGTGTCCAGAGTCAGGACTAAACAAGGTGAAGCTGCATTTCAGTTTTATGCTCCTAAAATCTGGACCAGTCTTCCAGAAGATGTGAGACAGACCTGAACTCTGACAATGTTCAGATCCAGGCTGGAAACAGTTCTGTTTAGATGTGAAGATGATGACTGGAAGGATTTTATCTGCACTCTTCATTTTTAATTTAATTAATTAATTTTTTTTATTAATTAATTTTATTTATTATTGATTATTTTTATGCTTGTACGGAATTATTCTATTTGCCTTCTTGTGATTTTATGCATCTGTAAAGCACTTTGAATTGCCTTGTGTAAGAATTGTGCTCTACAAATAAAGTTGGTTTGCCTAATATGAGAGTACACAAATGCTCGGGCCTTATGCAAAACAAATGCATGTTTATTTATTGCTACAATGCCAAATCCATATATATATATATATATATATATATATATATATATATATATATATATATATATATACTCAATATTTTCTCTTGTGTTCTTCATACAAAATATTTTCGCGGTTTGCTTCAAACGGGGGGGGGGGCCTCTCTGCATCAGCGCTCTGATTAGCCGACAAGTGATATTTCAGTAGTCGGACTCCGGTGGTAACTAAATTCACATCGACAGCAAACACAAACAACATTTATCTTGTGGAGTTAGCCATCAGGCAAGGTTTTAAAGCTGAACTTACCATTCAAAATAGTATCTTTTGTATCCACGGTTTGTTTACGTCTGTCTGTCTGCGGCATGGCCGTCGACGTCAGTGCATGACTTCCTGTTTTGACAAACTACGGAGGACTAGAACTACGGCGGGGCCCGAGGCTCATTAAACCTACTCTCCTCTCTACCAGGGCCGTCGCAAGGGGGGGGCGAAGGGGGCGGTCGCCCAGGGCCCCGCGCTGTGACGTACCTATGACGGGCCTCACACTTGACCAATGAGTTTTGTTTATCTAATAATTTCATGTGGTCATTAGAAGGCTAAGACATTTAATGTCTTTAAAATAAAACACTTCAATTTCATTTCAGTATACATAAAGGTTGTTTTACACAAAATAAAGTATATAAATATTCTTTAATAAAGTATAGTTCCTCAAACGTTGCTTAATGACGTAGGTACGTAGGCAATGCGTCGGTTCTCTTGCAGCAGGCGCCAACAGCAGACTGAAGGGGATAATGTCGGCAGCCAGCCGCAAGCGCGACTGCCGTCGAAAATTTCAGTCAGGCGCTGAGAAACGAAAGAAACTGAAAAAGAGAGAGGAGTTCAACAAGACACTTCATGGGTCTCTGCAATGTGTAATGTAGAAAGTTTTACTGTAAGTTTATTTTAATGTTAAATAGTTTTACATCATTTATGCTCTTGTTATTGTATTTATGAATTGCTGATAATACACGGCTGATGGCCAAAGATGTATATTGAGTCTGTCTGCTAATTGTTGTTTCTTACTTTCCATTGTTTATTATTATTATTATTATTATTATTATTATTATTATTAATATTATCATTATTATTATTATTATTATTATCTGATGTTGCTACTAACACTACAAACAGGTTGCAATTTGTCCTCGCTCCGAGGGAGAGCTGCGAGGCTGTCTGCATGTGCACGTGAAAATAGGTTATTCTGAAAAGGGCCTCGCATCTCAAGTCTGCCCCGGGCCCCGCCCCCCCCTTGCGACGGCCCTGCTCTCTACTATTGTACATCAAACGGCCAGGCGCGTTAATCCGCGTTAAAAAAATTAGTTGCATTAAAATTATTTTGCGTTAATCACGCGTTAACGCGTTTTTGACAGCCCTAATATATATCATAATATATATATATATATATATATATATATACATATATATATATATATATATATATATATATATATATATATACATATATATATATATATATATATATATATATATATCTATATGTGAAGGAAAAGAGGTTGTTTTGTTTTGTTTTGGCAGGCTGGTGACCCACAAAAATGAATGGTAATAATAATCAATGTCTGTGTCTGCACCAGTAAAGGGTTTGTTCGCTGGCTGAGAGGTGGTTTAAATCAGAGGCTCCAAGACCAAATTTCAAAATTCCATCAGTAATCTATACAGAATGGTTTTCTCTCAGTGCAGCTTTTATCTGCTATCATTGTTTTTACACCCTGCACCGATGTCAATATTTGTACTCCTTTACATCCCTAATTAATACCAATGACAGACTCTTTTTTACAGCCTTTATAAGCTATTCACATCTTCAGAAGAAAGTGTTTCAAAGTTGTGGCTTCAGTTGGTCATCTATTTTACTGCGACGTGTAAAATCTTCTGCAAAAATGTGCAGGGGTAGTAACCACAGAAAATCATTGAAGATATATACTCACACGTCCTGCCCTGAAATACAAACACAACACCCTATAGAAACAGTTTTGACAAAGTTTAAATGCAGGCATATAATTAGGACATAAATTCAGTGTATTGTTCTTGTAACAAACAGAAATCACTGTGTGAAAGTGAAAGACCTCTCACAAGGTATAAATCAATAAAAAAACATACGTGACACAAAAATGACAACATTGTCATTATGTTTTTATTCTGTCGTGAGCCAGTACAGATTGACATACATAAAGAATCATACAGAACAAAAAAGACAAAGTTCTGGCAGAAAACAGTTACAGGTGATCACCTGCATGACAACCTCATTAGAAAAAAAAAATCAGTGTAAAATTTTGAAACAATTTTTTATTTTGTGTGTGTGTGTGCCTCACTGTAGCCACTCATCATTATTGTGTTCTTCTTCAATACAAATCCTAGATTCTACTTTGATTTCCTGGGAGCAGCATCAGTAGGCAAAAACTGCCTCCGGACGCCATTGAAAAAGCATAAAACCAATTAGAGTTTGCCAAGTTAAGCATATGACGTGGGACTAGCAACAACCAGACCAATATCAACAAAAGACATCTGAAATTGGCAGTGGAACACTAATAATGGCTGTTGCGGTTTCGCAGTATAAGATGTTATTAGAAATTCTGCAGCCAGCTGGGTTGTTTTGAGAGGTGGCTCCTGGACGCTGCTGTGTGAGTCATTGCACAAAACCCACCCCGTACCCCATTGCAACTGGTTCTGGGCTCTGTACCGGTGTAAAAATGAATGCTACCAGACTCATCTCATGAGGGAGAATTTAAATGAATATGGCTTGCCAGGCTAGTTTAAAAACACTTAATCAGGTTAAATGTTTATATGTTGCAATCTGTCCTGGCAATCTGGTTTCACTTAATTTTACACAGCATCCTAACTTTTATGGAAACAGGGATGTGTATATATTTAATATGGAACATTTTATGCATGAAATTAATCCAAACAAGTGATACGGCTCATTTCAAGTCCACCATTTTTTGGTCACAAAATACACAAAGATTGCATTTCCATGTTTCAGTACAAAAAAAAAAAAAAAAAAAAAAAAACAAGTAAGCCTTGTGGAAGAGAGGTTCAAGAGAAACAATAGATTTTCTTAAGAATATTTTTGGAAGGTTGGTTTGAAACAAAAAGTATATGAAATAGACAATGGATATCCTCCAACAAGATGTAAGAAATAAATAAACCAGATATTATCTGAATGAAACAGACATAATGTGGGATAAAATGGTATCGGAGTCCTGAGATTTGTTTCCACAATAGCCAATTTTAAACTGGTTCATTAAAAACTGCTCTGCAAATGCCTGCAGCCTGACAGCTGATAGCTTACTAAAATTCTCAAATGGTCTGGTTTTATGAGCAAGACTCAGTCATCTACACCATTGGAAGTGTGATCAATTATTATTTTTTTTTTCACTTAAATTATTTGAATTTTACCAAGCCCTTCTCAGAAGTGACCATCACAGAAAAAACTTTATTCCAGGACAAAGTGAATCCCAGAACTTTCCTGCCAAGCATTTAGCAGGCTTTGTTCTTTTTATGACCTGATAACCTTCTCAGCCTTTTCCCTCCACAGCAGTAACTGCTGCCCAGCAGTCTCTCCTGGTGCTTGTTGCTCAAGATGATTTTTAAGTATCAATTTCCTGTGTCACCTTTATGGGTTTTATTTATTTGTCTGCTCCTTCGTGCAGAACAGAGCCCGAGCATCACTCAGGTAGATGGATTATAACTCAACTGCTACGACTCATCAGTCTTGGAAATTTGACTTCCTGAATCTCATACAACTGTTACTGTCATATTATGGCACAGCATTATCAAGATCAATGGCGTTTTAAATGCTTCCCAGTTAAGGATGATCGGTGACAATAAAAAGGTGAGCTGGTGAGGAAACTGCCTCAGCCATGGTGTGCAGCGCTGTGCACGTTGAGGGAGTCACCTGCTGGAGCTGACTTCTCTCTCTGAAGAGCTCTGATCAAATGAATGAACTTGTAAGCACAACAGTCGCCCTTCTAAATGTCACATGTTGACTGTTATCGAACGCTCAACAATTGTTCTGCTCCCAATGGCTTCATCACACAGAATTTGATCAATACACACTTTCTTTTGGCTGATTCCACTGTGAAAACAATGATTTGACTGTAAAGTAAAAAAAAAGAAAAGAAAAATGACAATGCCACTGGTATCATAAAAATGTTATAAAAAACATTTGAGCATACTGATGTCTGGGAGCTGAAAATATATTTTAACTGTAAAGCATCAGTGAAAGCTCAAGAAAAAACACTCAACAAACTCTCATTTGCTTGATGGCAGTGTAACCATTTTGTTATAAGTGCTGGTTAACATTATCTAAAACTAAATGTTTTAAAGATTAACCACAAATGGCTTTAGTGGTCAGAGATAAATTGCCAAATCTATTATTGATATTGGTGTTGGCATTACCTCTTTACAGTGCAACAATAACTGGAATCTGATTTAGAATTATTATTATTATTACCGCTAATTTTCATCTGGATTTTATTTCTTTTACATCTGTGAAAGAAGTAAAACTCTGGACTTTTGTTTGGCTTTTGTTTTTTGTTTTGTTAGAAAAGTGATATACTACAGTGACTGAGATACAAGTATATTACGCACAACAATGGGCTGAGAAATACACTAATATACTTTAATGACGCAATTTTTCTACATTATTTTTCTTTAGTTTTTCTTTTATGCTTTAAATATTAATTTCTCACCCCTTTTTCAACAAGAGGATAAATAATAGAAATCGGTTTCACATTATCAACAGTTGTGCAAATGACAACTTCCGCAACTAAAAGCGGAGAGTTGAGTTAGTACTTCCCTGAAAAATGTCCACATTAAGTGAATTTGTTTAAGCTTTATTAAGGAAGGATTTATTGCACTGTTATATTAGACTGCATTAGTTCTCACTATTGTACCTAATAAACTGGAAACTGAGTGCATATTTGTTCATAAATGCTGATTACATTGCGTATAAAACATGAAATGTTTACATTTTTTAGCTGTAATTCTATTTTATAGTCCTATAAATGTTTTATCACCTTCATCAACAGCACAAGCTCGACTTTCAGCACCAGGAAGAGTTACCACTTAAACCCATTTCTACATGTTGGACTTAAATTTTATTTTTTTTATTTTTTAAGTATTTTGAGTAGAAAAAAATGAAGGTGCTTTGCAAATATGATTATTTTTCATAAACAGCATGTGGTCTTTGGGACACTGGAGAATGTGGAAACAAAACTATTTAGGAAGATTAAACATGTAAATTACACCACACACAGACCTGTTTATGTATATTTATGATATTAATAATGCTTCCTGAACCTCTGGTGCTAAAAACAAAGATTTCTGAAATGGTAACATTACTTAACTGTTACTCTTTAAACCAGTGCTGTGTTGCCAAAGATTTGAAACCCGAATAGACCTGATATGACTAGATCAGTTTTTAATTAAAATGAGGCCCAGGAATCCCTCTGATCCTTTCAACAATATGTTTTGCTTGTAGACATCATGTAGTTTCAATGTAGAGAGGAAAAAAGGCTGACACAGATTAATCGTTACTGTCAGACAGTGAGAAATGAGACAATTTTAACCGTTTTAAAAGTTCTCAACACTACAAAGAATATCTTGTACGACATCTGCATCCCATAAATATCCATCCTATTTTCGACTACAGGCATTCCTCTAAAACCTAGAATGAAGTTACTGATAGTCATGCATTGTCATTTTCATAAGTCATTTTGTATTAAGCATGATTAGTAGACTGCTGATCTATAATGTGAACAAGCAGGGCATGTTTGAGTAAGAAAAAGAAATAAAAACAGCTCTTTCTGTTTCCCTGCAGCTAAGACGGGGCTGTATAAAGGACAGTATTCTAGAGCGAGCCGCAGTGATGAACATTTCCTCCTGTTTCATGTTTAACCCTGTTCATTTCCCACAGTAAGAACTCCGGAAACACACGAGTGTGCACAGCAGCTTGGGGGGAAGATGACTGATGGCTTGTTGTCATGATGTTTGGGATTGTGCCGACTCCAAGACTCTTGGCTCACTGAAGCTGTGAAGCCCTGCAACACATACTACAGGCTGTTGTTGAAAGGTCCTGGTCTTAGCGAGGTATTGCTTCGTTGTCACACTGTTGAGCCTGTGCACCATACGGCTATCTGTAATGTCCCTGGTCATTCGCGCTGTAGTTAGACTGGATTTACAATGACTGTCCATGCACAGAGACAGGTTTTAACCGTTAACAAGTAAGCAAAGACAGTCATGTAAATTTTCCTCCGTGAAAGGATTATTATTATTATTTCCTTCTTTTGTATATTTTGAAGTGGTATTCCCTGGATTGTGTGTGGGCTGGGTATAGACTAAACAAAACCTTACATCTGACTTCACAATTTTTCAAGAATGTCAATATTTTTTTTAAAAAAAAAGGAGACATGCCCTATCAATCATATAGATAGCCATCTTTCAACCAGTCAATGTGCCTCACTTTGTCTATTTCTTTCTCAGCCCTGCACTGACCCTTTTTCTGTCCATTTCATTGTTTTCTCCGGCACTGTGTCTCTTTGTCCATTTACCATATTACGACTCCATCAAGATGCCTGATGAGCCTTTGCACCATAAACCAGGCATCGATGGCTGTCATCTTCACCCTCTTTGGAACTGCATTAAACAGCAGTGACCTGTCTGGCTGGTGGTGAAAGTCGTCTGTCAGCGCTGGTTAATTCCCAGTCTTGCAAGGGTCAAGAGCTGACACATAATGAAGCTTGACAGTGGCGGTGGGCCGGACAAGGGTCTAATGTCAACAGCAGTCGTAGCTTCATGTCAGCAGTCAGCGGGAAGAGAGTTCAGTCCAAACTGAGGAGGTAATCAGAGCATGGCCACGCCGGTCCCATGCAGGACCTCGACTGCCTAATGACACATCAGAGCATGGACGCTGAACAAATGAGCATCACTCAATATTCTCTCTTCCCGCATCCTGACGCTGCCACCCAAGAACTGCCATGTTTATCTCACTTGCAGTCAAAACAAGTGAGACTATCGTGATGAGAAATGCTTTTATTGTTTTAAGAGGAGGGGGTTGAATGCAGGATATTTCGAATGCAGAATGATTTGAGGAGAATTCAATTCAGGATTTAAATTGTTGGATCCATTTCACCCAATTGGTGAAACTAGGATCCTTTTTCTTCTTCTTTTTTTTTTTTTTTAAACTTATGTAGAATTTATGGTTGAGGGGATGCAGCTGTCAAGATGAAGGTGCCTCAGCCTAAGATCTTTTTTTGTTGGTGGCCTAAATGTGTAAAATCTGTTGCACTGGGCAATGATGTGGAACAACACCTCAGATATGCTAATCAAACATATGGCTCTTGCAGGAGTGAACATGGATTGCTGTTGTTGAATGAGATAAAAAAGGTTACCTGGTTTTTCAAATAGAAGCTAAACGTGTCCAAAGGCTGTAACAGGATTAGACTGCTGCATTTCTTTTCCTGTTTTTATTTTCTCTTCTTCCTCTTTCCCCCTCTCTCCAGCACCTTCCCGCCACCTCCTCCCTCTGCTGAAAGCCATTACAGAAATACAATTTCTAATACCTCCACACGGGTCTTCGATCGACTGCAAACAAATTTATATTCAGGCGGTAAACAGAAAGCTGCAGAGATTTATTTATTGAGTGTGGAGGAGAGAAACAAGCTAGCGCGTGAACCCTGTGTAACCTCCGAGCTGACATGAAGATGGATCAGTGCGCCATGCAAATGCATGGAGAGAAGGGATTTATTGCACTCAGTCATTCAGCACATCGCTGCCTTTAGAATCCCATTAACTCCCACAGCTGGGACCGCACTTCTGTGTTGTAAGAATGCAGTTAGAGGTTGTTTATTACGCTGAATTATTTTGTAATTACTACAAACTTAAAAAGACAATGGAAATATTATTGTAATATATTTATATATATAGGGAAAATTGGAGTAAAGAGGTTTCTGACTGAAATATATTTAAGTATGAACCTACAGGATGTAAGGTTTCCCTAATAATGATGATAATAATAATAATAATAATAACAATAATATTAGTAATAATGATAGAAATAATAATTAAGAAATTTAGCAGGCACCATTTTTATGCCTTTAGCTTACTTTTGAAATCTCATAACAAAGATACAATTTGTTTCTATTTATTCTATCAGTACTTTAATAATGTATCAGAGAAAACAGAGAAAGTAATATAAATAAATAAATTAGAGCAAATACGCTGTGCAAACACAATTGTTGGTGTTCAGTTATAATCTAATACCCTCTAAGTCAATCACAGATTGTCAAATACAACCCAATAATAATTCATGTTTCCTGTTTCCATTATTGGATTTCTTGGAAATATATGAGACTTCTCCTCTTTGTTGATTAAAGGCAAAAAAAAAAAAAAAAAAAACATTCAATGATTTGGAATTTACTATTTGAACTCCACCATATCAGGATATTATTAGCTGTATTAATTTAAGTTATTTACAATGATGTGAAAGTAGGTCAGATTTCTGTGCACCGTGGAGCTCCATGTCTTCCTCTCTGCACTGAACTGTGGAAACACTGAGCTGCTGCTGTGTGAGTGCAGCTACAGTTGAACAGTCTGCATGTTTCTGACAGTGTCAAAGTGTCCTTGGCTTATGTGTTTTATGCTACATTTTTTCTCCAACTTTGAATAACACGCAGGATTGTTTACACATTCTTAGAAAAGTATCACAAAGCCATCACACAACTATGTGACTAAAAACAGGCAAAAGTACAGTCCTGACCAGCTGTGGAGATGACGGTGTTTTCTGCATCACTTCGTTTGTCATCACTATGAGCCTTTAAGTTTTTATTTTGTAATTAAAAAAAAAAAAAATCACAACTCCGTTGCTCCTGATCTTCTAAATACCATCTGCCACGACCTCTGAACCCATTAAGCGTGCCTTTCACATGACCTAAGACCTTTGCTAAACAGAGCCTCGGGTTTTTTCAAGAAGCATTTGCAAATTTCCATAATCCATTAGCTACATCAATGTAGGCCTGTATTATGTTAATTTAGTTTTGGGGAAAAGTTTTTGTTATTCTCTTTAAAAATGAATCTTAGAACAAGGTTTCGGGCTTTAAAAAAAAAAAAGGCCACTTCATATTGATTTTGGTGACCCAAAAGCCTACATGTCTGGGCAAGCGAGAGGCCCAGAAAAGCCCAGAATGTCTGCGAAACGCGTCATGCTCTCTTGGACGTGTGCAGTTTTTGTCAGGGCCTACTTGTTCTGCTTGAACGACATTAAATTGCTGACCTGACGTGAGTTTCACAAACTTGCTTGCTCGGCTTCATCAGTGTTGTCCTCCCTGATGACAGAGATGTCCAGCTATTGGCCGAGACCAAGAGGGCACGTCATCTCCATCAATCAGGGACCGCTGTTTCTTTTCTGTGGAATGTCCCCACGCTCGTCCAGCCGCGTGCCTTGACCATGCCTTGTTGGACGCATGAGAGGCCGGGCATGAAGTCCAGCCCCGTCCAATGACTATGCAGGGGAAAGGTGATAATGACTTCCTATGAAGAGTTAACGGCCGAAGGGGAGACCAGCCCTCTGTTCCCTGACTTCAGCCGAGCAAAGCAGGTCATAAACCTGGACCTGGGCGGCAGGTCTCATCCTAAACCCCGCACTCGTCAAGAGGAGGGGACACACGAGCTGGAAGCTGCCTCTGTGGCCAGTCCTAGTCCTCCGGCTCCGTCTGAGACTCTCGCGGGGCTCTCGGCATCGGCCTCCCTCCACTCGTGCCGTGTCCCCTGGCGGCGCAGGGCGCAGGAGCAGGGCTCTCCAGGACGCGCACATTCAAACACTGATGAGACACGAAACTGCGGGTTTTGGCCACACGCCGAGCAGATCCACAGCTCCTCTGTCAAGACCTGCCAGATTCACTTTCCCGTGGAAAGTTGGGCCAGCTTGAACTGTGTCGGAGCTCCCCCAGACGAGAGGAAGAAAACTTTTGAGTGGATGAAAGTGAAAAGGAATCAGCATCGCGCGGGTGAGTTTTTGCAAGTGTCTGCTGAGCTCCAGGGGAGGAGACTAAAGTAATATGCATGGAAATTTAGTGAACGTTTAAGTGTGAGCTTTCAGTAACTTCTATTCATTGATGGTGAAAGTTTGTGTGAAGTTTCTACTCGATGTACAAAAAAAAAAAAGGGAAAAAAAATATATGACGTTCTTTCTGCGTCACGGAGAACAATCTTCTCACTACAAACAACAAACGATAGTTAAAATAAATACTAGCAAAATCAAACCTTTTTGAATGACAGCAAAAACTGTTTAGGCAGTGACACATTTGGATATGCACATGAGGAGTCAGTTAGTATTTCTTTAACCGTTTCATGTTAGGTTATTTACCGTTTTTGCTCCACCTACTTCCACCTACAGTACCCGCCTGGATCAGACTGTACAGAGAGGGAGGGTGGAGTACAGTGAGAGGCCTGCTTAGCCTCAGCCACATTCAACCCAGAAGGTGATCAATTATTTACCCTTGCCCTTACTAACCAGTAGACTTTGAATAATGCAACAGACCACTGGCTGTCGAGACTCACAGGAAGTTGAGTAAAACTTACTCTTGTAAGCTGGAGTGCACCTCGAATATTGATTAGTTGCCTGTTTGTAATGAAAGCCCTTGTGTATTGATTTCAGTTTGCAGCACCTTTACATGTGTCCACCTTTTTAACATAATTGCTGTCACAGATCATCATTCCACTGACTGATGAGATCTGGGCAGAGAGCCCACAGAAGAATGCATATCCCAGGCTTAAAAATACCAATAGGCTACTAATTTGAAAAAATGCCCATCAATCCTTAATTTCATGTGAGTTATAGTGTCTTATATAGATCCTTCATTTGATCAATAGTGTCATTTGACTGACTGGCCACTTTACTTGGGTTGGGTTTCATAAATTTCGCTTGCAGGAAGATTTACAACAGTGGTGGTCTCTGTCTGCTGCTGACCCAAATGTTCAGTGACCAGCAGTGCAACTTCATCACCTTCTTTTTAGGGGGAAAAGACCCAAAAAGTTCATCTGGATGAAATGCATCAAACAAATAAGATAATGCTGCAAAGTTCACCTTCGTATAAAAAATGCAGCTTGTAAGTTTTTATCACTGTATTCCAAGCTGAACGTTCAGAGGTGTCTTATAGAGTACGGTATGATAGACCACTTTTATGTGTAAATACAAACAGATAACCTCAACATCAGAACTCAGATCAGTTGCTATGTGATGTTCATTCACCCTGGGACAAATGTTTTTACTATCATGTTTCAGTTATGGAAAATATGGCTTAAACACAATTGATTTGTTATAAATAATGCAATGTTGTGGGAAACATTATAAGAAAACTACTGAAATACTTTATTTTTGTCGACATACCCTGATCCAAAGTTAGGGATCTAGTTGGTGACAGCCACACCTTTGACTGGACAGGAAGTTACTTTGTCTATTAAATACAGTATTTGCTCATCTGATCTAAATCCATGCACTCAAGGAAGCTATTTACTCACACAGACACCCACACACAAAGGCATTTCCTTGCAGTTTTGCTAGTAGATGATCTGCGAGATCATCTGTAGGAGTAACTCATTAGCAGCACTGTGTAACTTGTGAAAGACTCATTAGTGAAAGTGTGCTTTTTCTCTCGAGGTTGTATTTGTTTCTCCACAAAACAAAGTCCTGCGTATTCCTCCATGTTGAAAGCCCTCCACAGACC
This sequence comes from Hirundichthys speculiger, assembly GCA_018398805.1. Classification (NCBI taxonomy): domain Eukaryota; kingdom Metazoa; phylum Chordata; class Actinopteri; order Beloniformes; family Exocoetidae; genus Hirundichthys; species Hirundichthys speculiger. Next base: position 5,319,118 of record JAGFBZ010000479.1, read on the forward strand.
TGCTGTAACCTGATCTCCTGGATCCGTGTACATACTCCCTGTGCGTCATTCTTCAATTATGCTTTGACAGCACCTGAATTACTGTGGGCTGGATGCCCAGATGACTGAGGCGAAGTGTATTGATCTATCCCTTTTTCTTCTTCCCTCTCCTTGGCTTAGAAGGCCCTTCCATTCCCTTTGGTGGCTGGCTATTTTTAAGCGTGCAAGTCATTCCTCAAATATTTAGTTTGATTCTTTTATGCCTTCTGGCCGGCATCAATTCTATTATCTTTGCGGTCATTAATCAGAATGTGCATGTGATTTGTGCTCCTGAAAGCTAAGCTTCTTAATTACGTCCAGCTCTTGTGTATTGGTCTTTCATATTCATTGCCCTCTAATTCTCAAGCTTAGTTACCTCCACATTCATTTTCTTAAAACACAGATGTTGACATTTATACTATAACTGACCTTTCCATCTGCTTTGCTTTTCCAACTGGCTGGAGGCCTGTTAACCTTCCTCTCAGTGAATTGTGGCGGGAGGCATTGCTCTACACCTGGCTCCATTATGCAGCAGCAGCAGCAGCACATTTTCTCAGAGGCAAAGACACACTGACGACAACCCACAATGTCAGAAATGAAAAATCAAGATATAGCTGCGGTCCATGTCATTCATTGCGCATAAGTAGCACAGATGATACTTTAATGTGTAACCCAGAAACCTCAGAGGACAAAAACGGGGACATTTGTCATTATGCAGTGTTTGAAAAGATTTGTAAACTGTTAAAGTGTCATTGGCATAGAAAGGCCCAAAGGCAAATAATTAATGATTCTGATGAATACAGTTAATGGACTGTAAATGCTACAAAGTTGTTGTGAATCGCCAAACATTTCTCTGGCTACTTTCAATACACGGTGCTATAAACCTACAGTTTAGCAGACTACAGTGGATGTTATGGCAATGCAACAGAATAGTTCTGCAATAAACTTGAACGGTTAAAATATTTCAGGGGTGTACATTCAAATCTTTGGCAGTTTTTCAAACTTTATTTGTGATGCTGTGGACTGCAGAGGTGTTTCAGTTACCGTATTCACATCTGTAACTCAGTCGTATTGTTTTACAACTCGAAAACATTTTGGACTGTGCCAACAGACTATTGCAAAAGTGGAAAGCCACGTGAAATACGTCTTCGTTACACAGACAGAAATATTGCTCAAAGTGAAAACAAACTGACTCCAGGCCACCTCCTTTAAATCGCTCTTATATAATCTGAAGCTTGTTGAATGTTACAAAACTCAACTCTTCTTTATAAATTAAGCCTGACTGTTTATTAAATTCACACTCTTCCTTATCTATTAAATATTCCATATTCAAATGAGGCTGCAAATCATTTAGATCTGTAGTACATATACTGCTCCAGTAATCCAGTATATCTAATCTAGTATGACTTCAAGTCAGTTGAACTTTTGGGATATCAATCTGAATATGGCTATGATGGTAATTTTGGTTTCCATTGACTAATTTTAAGATATTGCCTATACTTAAGTAAAAAAAAAAAAAATTAAGTCATTCTCTGATGTGTGACATAAGTGTCCTTTAGGTCTTTTTTTTAACCTAAAGGACACTTTTTTTGGGGCCAGGTGAAAGTTCTATACATGAATGTGAGCAACCTTTACAACAGCAGAACTGTTCATGTTTAAATTCTGGGGCAAGTGCACGTCTCATTTCCAGGATTTGGGCGTGGATAATTTAATTCAGAGAGGTTTTTGTGCTTCTTTTGTGGGTCGCCTCATTGATCTTACTGACGACTGTTTTCATGCCCTCTGTTCCCAGCCAGGGCGCACATGACCTGTGGGTTCAGTGTGCTCGCCTCTGGCCTCGGTGTTGTGGAGGAGGAAAGCCGCGGCGTCTGCGCGGACGGCCGACCACCGGAGACCGGGGGCCCGAGGACCAGCTACAGCACCGGGCAGCTGACCGAGCTGGAGAAGGAGTTCCACTTCAACAAGTACCTGACGCGGGCCAGGCGGCTGGAGGTCGCCGGGGCCCTCCGTCTCAGCGAGACGCAGGTGAAAGTTTGGTTTCAGAACAGACGCATGAAGCTGAAGAAGCTCCAGAGGGACTCGCTGCTGTCCGCGCGGCGGCCCGCCGCTCCGCGCGCACGCGACGCTCCTCCGGACACCTGCGCCTCCGCCGGACCGACGTCCCCAAAGCACCTGCCCCTCAACTCCTGAACTGCATCGTACGTTAAACGGCGAGAGCCCCAACTGCGGACGTTTTTTCTTTCGCTTTTGCATCGCTCCCAATCAGGCTTTACCTTTATTTGTTTACCATGATAATATTCGCGAGAAGCGCAAAGGCAGGTTTTTTTTTTTCCATGCTAGAACGGGTGAAACCGATTTGTCTTTCTCCCCAGCTTCAGACGGGCCCTCTGATTTGAATATTAAAATTCAAGTCATCCCTTTGCGCTCCTAAATGTAAACGAAGATACAAACTTACTTAATTGACCGTAAAAGCTGTGGAAGGTTATTTGTTTATTTTTGGACAATTTATTTAGGGACTGACTTTACTTAAAATATATTTAATTCAACAGCACAAGTGTTTCGTATTGTTTTTATTTTCTTTCTTGTTTCAAATTATTATTATAATTTAGGCCTACTTGGGTTTTACATTTGATGTTTATATTTTTTGACAGACAGTAAATATATTTGACAACGTTTTTCAGTATTTCTAAGAAGTTAAGGAAACCAAATGCTGCTGTCCCAAACAATTTAAATTGATATATTTTTTTCTAATCAGTTTAAAATGTTTTAGATTGACTATCTGTAGAGGTGACGTGTTGGCAGATGGGTTTTTTTTTCTTCATTTAAAAAATGTATGTTTATGCAGTTGCTGTCTGATTTTAGGACATTTATTGCGTCCTTTAAGAAGAACAAACGCTACTGACAGATGGATTTATTGACACATATTAGAAAAGTATTAATCCGTGGTGATCCATGCATTTGAGTCAGAAATCTGAGGGAGAATGTGCATGCTTCTGTAACTGCGTGTTAATGGAAGACAGAAACATCACGATCGGGAGTTGTTGCGTCCTTTATTGCCCAGATACATGCACCAGAGGAAAAAAAAAAAAAAAGATAATTTGGCTGGAACACTTGTGCGGGAGAACAGACAATAAAAAGGATGTCGGTGCTATTTTGCAGATCGACCAATAAAGTGTGTGGCCCCAGCAGTTCGTGCCGCTAAATACTCCTCCCAGATTCACATCTCATCTCATATAAAGTAAATGATTACAAACACGGCCCTTAAACACTGTTTTGCTCCCGTTATCGCGCTGCGTTTCTATCATGTTAACGTCTATTATAATATCAAGCTATGGGCCATCAGCCACATTAATTCTCTACAAGGGAATATTTTTGTTTAGCTTTCAATTAGCGTGTTTGCACTGCATATGAATGTTGAACCAAAATCAATCATAACAAAGGAACCACATTTGGTTTTAAATTAAGTGGTAGAATAAAAATTGATTTAATAAGGGGCGTTTTAGATATGCAATATTTTTTTTTCTCATGCAGAAGGAATAGTTCTGATATTACTTTGACAATTGGACCTCTGTAGGGTAAAGAGTGGGCATTAGGGCTCCAAGGCCAAGCTAATATATGCAGTTACACCAGAGTTCAACTCTCACCCCCTGACCCCTGTCTTGCCTCGGGACAACGATGACCCGGTCAGTGGCTCACACAGAGAAAGATGCACCATTAATTTGGGTGACCTCCAAGTGTGAGCTTTTTCTTTCTTTCATTCATTCCTTTTTTTTTTTTCTTCTCAAGCAACTCCCAAAATTCTTTTGTGTCAGCATCTATGTTCACACAGCAATATTTCATGAAGCTGGAGTGAACAGGTCATATGATAATTGTTCATATTATAATTCCATACTCGGCCTCATAATGCATATTTTTATGCACTGACAGCTAACCTATTTTTAGCTCTGTGTCTTATTTTAATAAGCCAAAATATGCTACTGGCTCACGTTTTAGACTTGATGAAAATGTTTTCACCCAATGGGTTTTTGATTATGAACCACTGGGTTTTTCTTAATTGCAAAGTTTAAAAATAAATAAATAAATGAATGAATGAAGAGCTCTCGAGAACTAAATATAATTTAGAATCAGAAACAGCACAAACAAAAATTTGCATTGGACTATTCATTAGATGCCCGCAACCTATATTTTTCACCCGATATTTATCTGAAGAATTTTTCGAAACACACATTAATCCTCTCCACGTTTTTATGATGTTCATTTCATGAATATTAAGTAGGCGATGAAGAGGAAGAAAAGTTCAAACTTAAAGGAGACCGGCTTACAGTACCAACATTTAAAATTATTTTCTTGTAATTCATTAGGTAAATTGTGCATGCAAGCAGGACTCGGAAAGTGTTGCACTCAATTTATTTCAAATTTGCATTTAAGCAAAGCCCTCACCTTAAGGCTGCCTTTCTCTAAGCAAAATAGCACAAAGTGGAATGTTTAACAAAACAGCTAATTTTTTTTTTTCCAATGCAAAATGTGCACTTGTGAAGGCCCCGCAGATGATGATGTGGAGGACCATGATGTTGTAATAATACGAAGATAATGCCTTTGATTATAATAATGGTCCCTATCGCCCACTGTTCCTGCAGAGAAGTGTGTAAGGGTGACTATTAGAAGCTATTTTATCATTTTAAATGTGTTCCCTTGCTGCCGGAGCGTCTGATTATAATATACAGAGGATGCTTGCAGCAGGTGTGCACACAGACTTCTTTTTAAAATCAAGACGAGCTTAATCAGTTTTAACAAACTGACTTCTTTGCAACTTACGGTTCAGAAATATGTTAGAAGTCACTGAACTGTATGCCCCAGGTAAAGAGAGGAAATCAAAGCTTTATTTTGGGTGAACGATCACTTTGTTATCATTCAATAGCAGTTTCAGCATTCGAGTCTCAATTGATCAATGGAGAGGTGCGTTGTTTGTTCAGACCCGACATTTAGTTTGAAAGCACTTGAGTGTGACTCTAGTCTGATGAATTTCAGCTCTTCTGTAATTTCTTCCTGAAGATGTACGGTTGGTTCTCAAGACTGACAGATACGCTGCGCATACACGCACCAGCACAAAAACCTGAAGTAAAGTAAAAAAAACTAAATAGCTCATATCAAAATGTGAAGCTGCCACGGGGAGAAATGGTGCTGACATGGAACAAGTTACAGTTTCACTCACCTTTGTTTTGCTGTTCCCCTTCTTTAAAGTAACGATCTTGTGATGAAACTGACTCTAGAAATCTGCTTTTTCAAAACATTTATTTCAATTCAAAAAGGAAGCATACAAAAAAAAAGAAACAGATACTGCTACATTTTGCTAAAAAGATTCCTGACCATGTGAGACACAAGTAAGATATCAAAGTAAAACCAGTGATGTATTGGTGCATGATGAATGCAGCTATTGACAGCTTCAGTTTCCTTCTGTATCCTGTTGCAGGTTAGCGGATGTGGGCAGCTGGTTGTGTGTCCAGAGGAGTACTGTGTGCCATGAGCAATGAGAAAGCATATGCATCTTATACAGAGTATCTTGCATTGCTTTTTAAATGAGCACATTTACATTACTGAGCTCGTTGTAATTAATGCTAAGTTGACCTAAAATTAACTTAATGCATAATATCCATGTAATATCCACAGCAGAGCTCAGGGGAGTAAAATCAATTGATCACGTTTAGCTTTTTCCGACTCTATGTGAAACACTGACAGATAGGCCTAACCCTGCTGTTGTTTCAACCATAGATCATTTGAATGCTCTTCTCCTTTTTAGTTTTTCTGCTTGTCTGATTTTACTGTTTTTCTTCATTTGCAAAAACTTTCATGCACTATTAGTCTTTTTAGTCGGTCCAATTCACATATTTGACTACCAAACAATTCGTACATGAAGAAAGTTGAAATGAAGTGCACCTGTCTGTGTGAGTGTGTGCTAATGCCTATTTGGATGTCCCTGTGTACAATTACACAAATATGTGTTTTGTTTCCTAGGTGCTACTAATAAAGAGCTCACAAGGATACAAAGCACCTATTTGAATAATTGTTCAGTCACACGAGCATGCGCTCGCACACATACAAATCCATACGCGACACATTCTGACAGAGCTGCGCTCGACATCATGCGCACCAGTCCAGTCCTTCCCTCGCCTCTTTTGCTCCACTCCAGGGAGCAGATGTTTGGGGACAGCTTACAGCCTCAGCGAATTTCTTTGTACACAGCAAACAGCAGCACTCAGCACTTCTGGCTGCGATGGGAAATTTGCTCTTGGCGCTGGAGGGGTTGTGGGGTGGGATGGGGTGGGGCCTTTGAGTTAGTGGAAGGCATCGTTAGAATAGGAAGGGAGGGGAAAAGAGTGAGAGAGGAGGGTGCACACGGAGGTGAAACTGTGTCAAGGTTGTACGTGTGTTGCAGTGGGAAAAAAAAAAATCGAAATTTCCTCAGATCTCTGTTGCTGTGTGTTGGAATTGTGCAGGTCTAGGAGAGAATGATGAACTAACTAAATATCTTCATGTTTCATGACACAGCTTCAGGAAACTCAACCCCGGTGGCCCTCCTACATAACTGGCCATTCCATGTGACCTCTCCTCTGACTACTGACTAGCGTGCATTGCCCTTTGAAAAAATGCAGACTAGCATAAAGTAAAGTAAAAAAAAAAAAAAAAAGGAAATACAAATGCAATAAGACCTAACAGAAATTGCTGATAGTGCATCTGAGACATCAGCTACAGTATAACACAGGACCAGCTATGCTAATAAAGGCTTTCACTAAATGGCACTGGCCTTTTGCTCGAGTGCTGCTGGTGCCCTCTTTAATTTTCAACATTTAAATCTTGAGTAAATGCACACTTTCTGTCCTTTTTACCCTTTCAAAATGTTTACAGTGCAGCGTCAGTACATATGCTTGAAAAGATGCTGCACACATTGTTATGTAAATACACTCAAACATGCACATACTGTCTGGTTTCAAAAACATGTGTGCAAGAACACTTGTTTTGACCTCTTTCTGTGTATTATAATTCCTAAACAAGCCATCATAAATGAGCCCTGCAATGCTTATTTGTCTGAAGGAAGGCAACCCCCTACTCCTCTGCCCCTGGGGTAAGGTTGCCATAGTGACAGATTCACAGACATATGGAGAAGAGGAGAAGGGGAGTTGGGTTGAAGGGGCGTGGCGGAAGGGGTGAGCTGGAGGGACTGCGGAGGAGAAGGGGATGAGTACCGGTATGAGGACATTGACTTTCTGTCTTTCATCTGCATCTTGATGTTTCATGCCATCTGTGACAGTCTGTTCTGAGAAGGATATAGCTCGTGAACTTTTCTCAATCAAGTCTCCACGAGACGCCTTCTCAGAGCCATCTTTACATCCCAAAAGACACGGCGTGAATTATTTAGAAAGATGTATCCATGTTTAGCTACCTCTTGCTGTTTTTTTTACACTCATAACTTATGTCCATCTAGGGAAGAAACATAGATATTGTTGCTCCTCCTTAATTAGATTCAGATGATGCTATCAACTTCTCAGCAAATCTCAGTTTAGCACCAGAAACAGAAATGGGAAGAAATAGTCAAAGACAACAAAAATAAAGGGAAGGGATGGGTAGATTTAAAGCAGCTATCAAGAATGGCTTGAATTATATATATATATATATATATATATATATATATATATATATATATATATATATATATATATATATATATATATATATATATATATAACACCTTTTTCACAAGCCGCTTTATGCAAAAGGCAAAGACCAGGTGCTCAATCAAGCCACACGCCTATTGATGTATTTTTCATCTTCAGCCCTCGTACTGCCTCTCTGCACAGACCCTCTGTGTGCCTTCCATCTACCCTTGCGCCATTCTTCTCCTGCTCTTCCCTTGTTCTGTCATTCGTCTTCTCTGCCTCTATGCTGCCTGCTCCCCAACTGATATGAGAGGATGACCCTCAGGCCCTCAGGGGTCAAGTGATACAAGGTCATTGGCGGGTCATCTCTGCTGACTGGCTGACCTCTAAAAGGACTTCTGGAAGTAGCCAATCAAGTCTTGCTTCTTCCCCTCCTAAGGCGAATCCCCCTCCTCAGTTCATCAGCAGCTTGTGTCACATGACCAGGCTGAGGTGTCAGAGGGAGGATGATTAATGATGCTTTTAGTACCTGTTTAGAATGAAGCTGTCCACACCGCACTGTAATTACCCACTCCCAGGCGGCAGCTGCCCAACATAATTGCTTTTTGTTTGTTGACCTGGTTTATTGAGGAGAGAAATGGCTCTGGTTGGGTAAGATGGTGCCATATACAGTATACAGAGGTGAGGATGTGTATATATGACCAAAATTTTAGCGTGGATGAGATTTATGGAAGTGACACAAGAAGATGTAGACCTAAGCTATCTCATGGAAGAGATACAAGTCACACAAGACAAAGTCGCTGCAGGCAATTTGCAACAAAAACAAAATCAAAGTGTACTTATGAAGACAGAAAATGTCAACAACACGGATGCAGCCTCCCGCAAAAGGTCAAAGACAGACACAGACCTTTTGCGCAAGGTTACTGCATAATACTCAAACTCACAAGGGTAAAACATGCATAGTCTGTCATGCATAATCTGTGTCACCGTCATGAAAGCTCAGGCTCTGTGTTGCTATGAAAATTCAAAACTAAGTTCAGAAGGTCACGGGAGTAGTGCATCTAGAGATTTCCCCCTCCCTTCCCTCTTCTTTGGCTATATGCCTAAAGCAAATATGAAAATTTCACTACCTGGCGGCACAGCGCCACGAGGATAGTGACAATGAAACTCAGATAAACAGCCCCTCGTTTGACCTATGGAGAGCATAAATTTGCTGCCCATAAATCCTCGAGTGTTTCAGCTCTGGCGCTTTGGCTGTGCCTCTCTACCAAGACCGAGAGAGGCAAGTGTCGGATATCAGTGCTTCTGTATGAGCAGCTTTCATCCTGCTCCTGGTTCTCACATAACTCAGTCCTGCAGCCTTTATCACCTGCTCATAAATAACAAGGCTATCGCCTGATAATGTCCGCTTAATGCTTAGTCAATAAAGCCCACAGTAAGAGGGGCCTTTTTTTAGCCCCTCTCCTGTACATAAATATAAACAGTGCAGTAGATTGATGTGTTGGGCAGGCTCTTTCCACACTGGGACAAAAAGAAGCAACGTGTGGGCTCAGGAGCTGAAGGTGGGCTGTGGGATGCAGGTGTTTAGGGGAGATAGTGGGCTGTAATGAGGGGGCTGTGAGAGAAAGGCTGAGTGGATAGCCTTGACTGATCACCTGTGAAAGGCACATGCACACATGTACACACAAATGACAGCACACAGACACCGATGCACACAGGCATATTCGCAGTCATTCACACGCCAGCACACACACTAATGCCATCATTAGTTAACCCATTGGTGTCGATGCGTGGTGCACAAAGCTCATCCTCCCTATTTGAAGGGCATTAGAGCCATATGATAAAGAGAGACTGAGCTGCCTTTGGATCTTGTTAGCATCTTTTCCTTATCTCTTGACAAATTTGCAAAACCAACCACATTCTTTCACCACAAGATTACACCCAGGTCTGTGAGTTTCATTGTCTTGTGCACATGGCAGGGACAGTTATCGACCATTTGCGCTAGTCGTCAGACTATCCAATTCCAGTGCAGGGCCAGGAGCAGCTGTAGTCAGTGAGATGACTGGAATGGGATCAAACTGAGCCCGGGGAGACAGAAGAGACTGACAGGGATGTTCCTGGGTTGAATGAGGGGGCTGATTGTGATCCATGAGTTAGTCAGTGTAGGAGCACCTGGGCTTGGATAAGCAGCTGGGAGATATAGCTTCAACACCAAATGTGTTCAAACTAAGAGGGATGGAGTAATCGGCTCATATTGACACATTTGGTGGGATGCAGTTGGAGGTCTGGTTGATTTGTGTTTAAACATTCTGTCAGCTCAAACTCAAACCCAAATTTAGGAGATGCAACAAAGAATGTCCTTCATTTCATATGTTTTAATCAAGTTATGTATCTCTACGCAGGAGCCAATGTGGACTTTTTTTCAGCAACCATCTTGAAGATCATTTTTCTTTTTTTGTCTTTAAAAAAATCCCATTACCATAAAAATACATTACAGTTACCATATCCACACTGTCTGATGATTCCTGTAACTGTCATTTCAACTGTAACTTGTAAAATGTTCTAAAAGTGCTGTATCAATTATGAATAAGTCTAGACTATAAATAAAATGAATCTTCTTTCTCATGTACATGGACACAGAATAAATTAAATGCAGGACTGTTTTATGAAATTGTGGGGGTGGACTGCTATGTCGGACTTTCATGGAGACTTGAATCTGTCCCTCTTCTGTGCCAGTGCTTTTCAGTCTCGACCATCTAAACAAGTTGGTTGAAGTTAGAAAGGCATCATGTTTTGGCTCCAAATAGACCCATTCACAATGCGCTGAAATCATTTCATTTGAAAACAGTTTGTACCCAGCCGAACATATTGAAAGATTTAGAATTTTACGGCCAGTTCAGGAATTACCAGTACACTAAGGCTGTAATATTTGATTATGCATTAAGGAATTGTTGTTAATCAAATATAGAAGAAGACAATACATGATTCACAAAAACATGACAAGTCAGCAGAGCAGCATTTGTTCCAGTGAGGTGCAGCAGCAATGTATACGCCATTTCAATCACAGTCCGTCTGTTAATTTATTTAAAAAGCCACTGTACTCCACTGTACACTTAAAGATGGGTGTGTGTGTGTGTGTGTGTGGGGGGGGGGGGGGGGGGGGGGGGGGGGGGGCTGATGGTTAGGGGTAATAACTCAAAGCGAAGTGTTATTTCTTAAGAGTACATGACACTAAATGATGACCTCCTGTGTCATATGCTGTTGCATATAAGTGGTTCTCTTTTTTTTTTTTTTTTTTTTTTTTTACAAAAAAAGTGTTAAGGTACCTCAAGACAACTCATGTCAGACAATCATCAAAGATGATTCACAGATTATTATTCTAGACTAATGATTGCAGGCCAAGACACAATTTCAGATGTTATTTGTATAGTCCATAAGTAATTATGGAGTCCATGTAAGAATACATGACCAATGGGAAATAAAGATTATCTTTCACTGTAGATGTTCATACAAAATCAAAGCACATAATGGATAATATTGAATTTTCAGTTTTCTTTTGAAAGACATTGCTTTCAAACAGAAATGTGTTTTTAAAAAACCAGATACAACAAATACAAACAAGAAAATGACAGAAAAACTCACAATTTATGAGTTTGCAAATTCACAAAAGTCTTAGCGGCTATGCAATATTGATTAATGACAGACCACCCAACCTTAATGTTATGGGAAGGACAATTTCCTCACTCCTGAGATGCTAGTTGATCTTACGGTAGCTTCTCTCTTAATATGCTGGAGAGTTATCGTGAGTGCAACAGCTATTTTTCAGCACAATGCAAAGAGACGGGATTATTACAGATGAGTTTGCCTGACTGTGAGTAAGTAATACAATAAACTTATTAGATAAAATGTTGGCTGTACTTAAACATATTATACAGTGTTTCTGGAAAAAACGTCCCTGTCATCTAGTGCTTATACTGGACTTCATTTTTAAAAATTTGCGGCAATGTGTGTTGGAACTAAAAAAAAAAAAAGAAAAAAAATGGTGAGATTTGGGAGTTGTTTTATATATATATATATATATATATATATATATATATATATATATATATATATATATATATATAATGTATATATATGCACACATTTTGATGTCAAAAATGTTTGACATTTTCTTGATTTTTGATTAATTTTCATTTTAAACTCACCAATATGCAATCTTACAGTCTTTGTAAAGGTGCAAAATGGCAAGCAGAGTTTAAATAACACATTCAAATATTAATACTTGTAACTTTTCTTAAGAATATAGCAAGCTGTTATCTACTGACTTTAGATTGTTGCACGTGCACTCTCTGATTTGACTTTTTTTGCCAGGTGCCCTGGCCCCACCAGGTCATGGTGGGGTATGGTCAGATTTTAGAAGAAGGTCAACCAGGGACCAGGGAGTGCCCAAAAAACTGGTGAAGGCATTTCTCCGAACACTGCGGCAAATGAATCTCCTGGGTAATGGAGACAGACCTATCGCAAAATTAGGAGAGACATTAACTGGGGTATCAATAAATAAACCTCTAATTAGGAAAAAAGAACCGGAGCAGAGCAGCAGCAGCAGCACAGGAAGGGAATATCAATGGCACACTCACATCTGTATGCGTGCAGAGTTCTCTACAGAGGGGCTGGGCCTCACAGGGACTTTACCAATGGCACTGGCTCACCAACCCATTCCCGACTCACCCTGGCGGAGCGCGTGCCCACTCTTTGACTGTGCGGTGAACCCAACGCACCCTCCCTTCCGTTCAAGCCTCCCTCCAAGTGCAGCTCTAGGTTTTTCCACCTTCTCTCCCCTAACCAGCTTATCCGCACAGTGCTCTGAGTGTTCCGCTGTGCACCGTGACTCCGCCATGATTGATTGTGGTGGGGGTCCTTCACTCCCTCGGTGAGACAGAAAATGGAGGAGGGAAAAACAAGGCAGAGAGAGGGGATAATGGGCGAAGCAGAGAAGCCTGGAGAGGGTCTGTGATGGGTAAAAGGAGATATGTGTGCACACGTATGTGGGTGTATGCTTCTTTTTGGTATTCATACAACATATACAAAATGTGTTCATGTTGGTGAGAATGAGGATACTCTAAGTGGACATGCAGGTAGGCATGCAGCTCAGGACCGATTTGCCTGGTATCGGGGTGTGAAAGTGCAGCATAGGTGCTGGTGGCAGCTGGGGGTTGAGGGGTGCATGGCGCTGACCGCTCCCTGTCTCTCCCCCTCTGTTCCCTGGAGGGTAATAAAGACTGATGATACTGATGCTGTGCCATCCGGCTCCACAGTCTCCACTGCACAACCATTTGCGCCATCATTTATCCCCCCATACCAACCCCACACCACCCTCCCCGCTCTAATTCTGCTTTAATAACCACCAGCTCCATTCATCAGTGTATTGACGGGCATGACAGGCGGTGCAGCACACACTAACTCCCTGCCCTTTACTCGCTCACAGCTGGGGTCAGCGTGAGGTCACACAGTCAATAATCACAACACTCCTCACTGTCACCTTGGAGCGACTGCATGCCCTGCATATCTATCCCCACACATACCCAGGCTCCTCATTTACCATACAGCTCTGTGAACATTTGGGATGGCATTAGATGGGTGGGAAAAAAAAGGAAACATGAAACATGAAACAGGGATTGTTGCACCAGTGATGATCCGAACATATGACTGTGGCACAATCAAGAAGATTCACCACACTGCAGATGAAGCAATCTTTGGAAACTGGCATGATGGACTTTTTTGAGGTGGAACTTCAGTGTGTGACAGTGGGCAGTTATTTGATACAGATGTACAGCTTCCTTCTCCTTCTCTTTTGGCTTTCACTTCTTCATATGCAAAACATGTCCTGCTGTCCTCCAACTCCAGCACAGTTTGCTGCTGACACGTTTTTTCTTCATTTCAGTTTGACAGTGAACATTTATGTTCATTTGTTCCATGCAATTGTGAAGCATCTGGAGAGGCCGTTTGCCTTTTTTCCTCCTCCCTCACCTCTTCCCTTTTTTTTCCTGTCCTGACAAAAATATTAATGTGTATTTGCATGCCACAGTGGCTAAGCCCTTGATGAAGAGCTGGATTTTTAGGAACAAATAGGGGAAAAAAAAACACCCTACAATTTCACATATTTAACAAGACTGTGGAGGTGAACCTCAGTCTACTATTTATAAATAGATTGTACTATGCATGGTAACTCAGGACATTGCCAACATCTGTGGCACTAGAAACCGATACCACCAATTCATGAATCTTGTGATGCTGCTGAATGTGGTCTTACTGGGAGTTGTGGTGCACAGGGGAGCCTAACAAGTTCCATACAGTGCTTGCCCAGGTGGCACCCACCCTTCTTCATCTTCCTCCGTGGTTGCATGATTTATTCCCGTTCCCTTACACGATTCATAGTCCTTTTCCTAGCCCCTCTCTTTTCCACATACAGACAAATAAAAACATCACAAAGGGACAAACAAGAGACCCTGCAGGGAACACTCGTAAAGATAAAAAAAAAAGAAGCCAAAGAAAGAATTTTATATTCATGATAAAACACATACATTACACTGAAGCAAACATATACGCGGTCAAATCTCTCCACTCCTGGCCCGTCTTCACCTGTCCTGGACCAGCAGGAGTAGCAGTCAGGGGTGCGGGTGCTGAGAACTCTAATCTGCAGTGCAGGTCCCACTGGCAAGGATCATTGAGCTAATTAATAATGTGGCACAGAGAGGGATGGCAGTCATTATGGAGCCACGGCTGTGTGTGCTGAGATGCTGTGGGCTTTTCTATGTGTGTGTGTGTGTGTGTGTGTGTGGGAGAGATAGAGAGAGCGAGAGAGAGAGAGAAAGAGATTAGGGAGGGGGCACTGCAGACACTGCAACACAGCAACTGACTCTGACACCAACCTTTTGATTCATAATTCACGTAATTCTTTGAGGCCAAGCGAACATTAAGACACATCAGACACACACTCACATGCAGAAATGCACGTACACCACATAAACTTATGTAATTTCCGGAAGTGAAACTTCAGGTAGATTGGAATTTTTGCTAGCGTGAGCCAGACTGCAGCTTAACAGGATTTCCTTTTCTCTTCAGAATCAGTCAAGCCAACTCTGTGAGTTGTGGCAATGAGACAACACTGTAAGTCAGACATAACCAGAGCAGAACACTTCTCCATAAGGCTGTGTATAAAACACTACTGCACCAGCAGAGCCTTATCATTTCCAGTCTGCTGCCATATGTTAGGAGGCACTGCATACATCGCCAATATTTACTATATGCAAGGGGACCAGAAGGCTAAGAGCACTTAGTTGTGTGAGACATCCCAATAGCTCAGCCTGGGCTAATGAAAGGAAACAACAGGAGCAATTAGCAGTGTAAACAAACAGTTCGCCGAGGCCCCAGTCTCCTGCCTCCCCCCTGACAGCAAAGGGACTGGCAGCCTGAAGTAGGAGATAATTGGAAGAGCTAGGAGCTGAGACAAAATCAATGGTGGTGCATACACACGTACACACAGCTTGATTACTTACAAGCATGCAGTTCAGCTCAAGGGACTAGAACATGCCAGGCAGGTTTGACCCTGGCAAGTTCACACTGACACCCGACATACTGGTAGACTGTACCTCTGTAGGTATCAGCAGAAACACTTCCTCAGCAGGACAAACAGACACAGGCACACATTGACAGCTGACACAACACAGCATACAAGCGTTGCACTTTGACCACTGGCCATGCAGCAGCTAAACAACCTTTCTCTCAGCCTAATTGATCTCATCTTGGTGCCATTTATGTGTCTGTCTGTACATTAATGTCTCCTGCCCACTCACTCATCGGGAAGTATCAGCGTCTACTGTGCGACCGTGTGGCTGCAGCCAGCAGACAGTCGTGCAGAAGCACCGCCGGTGCACGTCTCCACCCACTGCCTGAGTGGAGCCGCTGGGCGCGGGGGCATCACTAATGTAGCTGCCTGGCTGGGATTTCTACTCTGCAGGGCACATTCTGCTACAGGCAGGAGGCTTCTGCTGTCTGAGTGCTGGCCAAGACGATAATCAGCAAGAAAAAATTTCCTGCAGAGTGTTACAAAAGTCGACCATACATCCATTATGGGATGGGATGTACATTCATCTGAATCTGTACTTGTTGACTCTCCTCGAAAAGTTTGCAAATATAATCACCTTTTTATGTGAAAACGTACACCATTAGGAATCAAGAACGTCCAAGAAAAGCAAACTTTTAGGACAAGTGTCCATGTTTTGGTTTTACTGCAAAATATATTTCAATTTATACATTGTTTAGTGGCAAGCCACATACCTCTTGATCACTTTGTGGTTTTAAAGGAACACTTTTATCTATACTAAGTACTATATTCGGTCTGTTACTTGTAATGTGGTGCTACTCAGTTTTCAGCTAGACTGAAAACTGAGACAGCAGTGCCTGGACCAGACAGGGAACACCCTCCATTCACATGCTACCCCTGTGGGTCTCTGTTTTTTCACCAAACAGGATGTCTTGTCCTTTCGATTAACACAAATCCTTAAGTGACCCACTCCACTCATGGTATCATAACCTCAGCACTCCATCATGATGACAAGTGAAACATAGCATCAGCCGCTGAGCTGTAAACATAGTGGAAAAACATAGAAACGCCCATTATCACTAAACATGCATAATATTTTACCAATCTTTGCAATATAAGCACATAAAAAAGACTAAAGAACAACCATCAGTCTTATCATCGAGCGCTGCAACTAATTGTGTTATGCATGAAGACTTGCTCTTTCATTTATGGATTGATGTTTTTTGATGAGATTTAAATTCAAACATGAGCCTATATACATTCTGGTAATGGCTTGTGATAATAGCTCATACATCCCCAATACAGTCTAAGAATTGTCAGTTAAAGAACCGTAAGGTGTTTATGCATAGGTGTAACCAAAACTTCAGGTTCAGTTCCACTTGTGTACATAGTGTGGCTATTCCATCCTCAAAGCTGACTTGTTATTATCAACTGAAATATGTACATTTATAGAAACATATGTATATATATATACAGTATATATATGGTTGAGTGCTTCCTCAAAGATTTAACAAACAACCCAATTATAAAAATAAACATATCTACAAGACATGGGCTGTATATAAATTAAGAAAATTTTAGGATACTTTCTTGAAATATTTCAGTCAAAGCTGAAAGTATGAATGAAGTTTACACAGATCAGTAGAAGACAAGTGTACTTAAGTACAATTTGAATGTATATGCCAAAAAAATACATCAAAAGAAGATTGCAATTGTACTTTGATTTTTTTTTTTTCTAAAAGAGTTATACTAACAGTGCACTTAAGTAAAACTTTTTCATGAGGGCTGTACTGCATCACTTAAAGGTATTCCTTCCTTTCAAGGAGCATTCCTGTTCTGCTATATAGTCTGTTTTATGTAGTCTCTTTGACAGGAAAACATAGCTGCTCAAACAGATTTTTATTTTACTGAAGTGACTAAAAGGTTACTAAGACACAATGCAAAAGTAAAGTTATTGAGACAGTTTTCACAGGCCTGTAAGTTGCTATTAGTTTGTTTCTCTGAATCCTGACTACCTCCTTGGATGCCATAAAGTGACTTTGTGATTTGGCTTATCTGTGAAAACAGGAAACGTCTTAGGAGTACCACATTTTTATTTTAATTCATTCTTTGTCGTCAGTGATTTTAGGAGTCAGCAAAATGCCAAAAATGTGAGGAAATCTCATCGACTATGGACGGTAATTCAAAAAGGATTCGACACAGACATGAATTTTGAGCTTACACTGGAGCTTAATCTAGATCAAAGAGACTTATTTCATCATTCATGATTCAGAAAATTGGAGGGGAACACTACATTCATCACCTACTTCATCTCCATTTCTGATTTAGTGGTCAAATGGATGGATATTGGCTCTATTAGTCCTCATTATTACTGTAAATTTGGCAATACCGCCAGGTCGGCTCACTAGAGATGGACCATTATTAGTGGAGTGGAGACAGAGACGGAGATACCCTCACTATGAGATGCAGTGCAGGCAAAGTAGAAAGGCAGGAAAGAGGAATGAGATCAGACTCCTCATAATGTTAATACAGGAGACAGAGCTCTGACTGGGGTGCAAAATAGTCCCATTCAGCCATACTTAACAACATCCTGCATAAGAGCATCTATTGGTTCAGGCAGCCAAATGTCTTGATGCTGGACAGTTTACACACACAGACACACATACATGCACACACTTGCCTGCCTTCTAAAGACCAGTGCATTACTGGCCCTGGCGCTCATTGACAGAGCTGCCACTCACCACAGAGATGGATGCTTCTCCTGGGACAATTTCAAATCTTGTTCATTAACTCATTTGTTTTGCTGATATAACTACCTTCCGAAACAACTCTGAGGTGAGTGCTGTTGAAGAGAGGGGCATCAGTGTTTTTATACTTTTCTTCTAAACTGTTACCACAGCTCTGACTCCTTTTGGCATTGGCAAAATACCCTCATGGGCACATCAAAGAGTTGGCCCAGAATTTAGAATCCCTGGAACGGAATCATTTCTTCTCAACTCAACTAAAGCTCATCTGATGCTCTCCCTCCTGCACAGATATATTTGTGCTGCTCATTTATGCATGTTTCCTGATTAAAACATGTAAATGACTGACTTTAGACCTCAGCTTCCTTGAGCATAATATTAACCTTAACAGTACTTAAAAATGTGCATTCTCATTCGATTTGAGGACATTCAAGGATTCTTGAGCATCAGTCTCTTTTCCTCTTCACACTTCTGAAAACTGCTCTATCTCCTGTCAGTCCTGGAGTATTAGAATGTGTCACAACCATGGACTACACACATATTTCACAGACACTGCTGCATTCATCGCACACTCCTGGCGAATGTCGATAGTTGCCTGGCTGAGCAGGCTCATAATGAATTTGAACTGTTGCACGCCTATAGCAAAGTCATTTACTTTATCGGTCCGATAAAAGGAAGTGATAAGATAGTAGCTTGCCACGGTAAGAGTATCAGCCTCCTATTCATCTAACCAAGGCCTGCAAATGGCAAAGTTCATTCCTCAATGCAGCCATGCAGTGCTTTTATCTATAGATTTTTTTTTTTTTAATAAAGCAGATATCTCATAAGCATGTGTACTCATGAACCCCTCCAGCACCACCTCCTCATTTTCATATGACCAACCTGAGCATCCTGACTGCCATGCGAAGAGGCTCCTCTGGCCTCTCTGCATCTATTCTGCTTCTGATTCAGGAACTGCTCAGAGAATACAGGTGCTAATATGATTTGGGCTTATTCCCATTATGAAGTTGACCTCCTGTAATTGACACAGACACACTGGCAATTTGATTAGCTCTTCCTGCTGCCTGAGGGCATTTGACCATGGCAACTTCATTATCTGTTTCATGTATTTAGCTCCACCTATTGGTGAACACGCGGAATAACTTAAGGAGGAGAATCAAGTTCCCTGACTCTGACTCACAGTGTGTTTGGAATGTAGCCACTGGGCCAAATCAAACATTTATCCAACGAGGCTCTTTTTTTTTTTTTTTTTTTTTTTTTTTGAGCCACACACACCTCAACTCGTTCATGGTACAGGACCATCTATGGAGAGAATAAGCCACACAATACATTTGAAAATTGTAATAACTCAAACTTATTCAGTTTTGCCATATCTTGCACTGTTAAGTTATATATATATATATATATATATATATATATATATATATATATATATATATATATATATATATATAGTCATATATATATATATATATATATGTATACATTCCTGTTATTTCAAAAATGCATTGATAATGAAAATGCACACAATATTATTTATATAATATATATATTTGCATGCTATCTGAAGCATTAAAGTGAGCAAGTGTGCGTGTGTGTGTGTGTGTCTGCAGCTAGCCTGTGTGTTAACAAAGATGCATGTGCCACTGAGAGCGACTCACCTCGTTATTACAAAGAAAACTGATAAGAACCTCTTGAAGCACTTGAGATAAGTTTTGCTGGCTCAAGTGCACTGACACTGTCACCAAACATGGCGTGGAGTGCTTGGCAAGAAGAATGAGAAAAACACATGCACACTCTTGTATGCTTTAGAGGTACATTCAACGACTGCACTGAACGCGAACGTGCTCAATCGCAAAACAGTGTGTCACATGAAGTGAAAATTACTGAACATCAATTCATCAAGAGACGTCAGTGAACCTGCCAAACATCAAAGGCTCTCTGATCACAGCTCATTCTGGAGAGCGACACCAATAGCCTCATTTATCATATTTGTTTGAGGAAGGAGAGTTAAGAGAGGCGAGATGAGAAAAGGATGGAGGAAGAAACCAGAGTGAGCACTGAGAGTAAAAGTTAATAAGGAAAAGGAGGGGGGGGATCACATTTGAAAGAATGAAAATGTAAAATTTAAAGTTAACCACTAGTGTTGCTTAGAACATATAGAATACAGAGAAAAGTTTTTTTTTTTCAGGTCATGCCAAATGATAGCTAATGTAAAGCGAGCAGCAACAGAGATTGTAACACCTCTGTTTGGTGGGACGCCACCTGGACTGAGCCCTGGCCCCTCAGGCTCTGCAAGCTAAACATGCTGGCGCAGAGTTTCACACACCTGCACACACCAAAGATGTGCATGAAACACTGTTTCTCTGTCCACCACATCATTTTTATTATCTGCATAGCTCTCCCTCACCTTTGTTTGACCTCATGAGACTTCAAACCCATCATTCACTTCAGTCCAGATTTATTATGGTTTATCATTTTATTAACATGGGAAACATTTTGGGGGGATATTTTATTGCTAATTTCTATCCAAATACCCCTTGTAAGAGGACATCTTTAAAGTTTATGCAGCTCGTGATCAAATGGTTTTTATATATCCCCAGGCTCTTGTATTCTCCAAATTGCTTCAATAAATAACTTGTAAGTCTAATTATGCAGCAATTAATTGCAGCCAACATGGAATGCCCATCAATCATGTTTCGCGAAAAAGTATTTTCCAGCACAGGCTGGCAGTACAAATAAGAAATTTGATTAGATTCTGCGAGCACGTATGGGATTGTGTACGAGTGCCAGTCTGTCATTACGTGTGCACGTGAGTGTGACTGTGTGCGCGAACATGTGCGAGTGCCCGTGGAGGTTACATCCAGATCACAGAGGAGAGAGCTCCATCCCAGCAGCGCTGTGCAGTCTGCTCTCTCTGACGTCTTGTCCAGTTGCTATGGCAGCAGCAGTGAAGGCTGTATCCATGGCCAAAGGAGGAAGCTGGCATCTCCCAGTAACAGACCTCCTACCCCTCCCCTCTCCCCGTGTCCCCCCACCAGGCTCCTGACCTGCTGGTGAACCTGCCTGGGGGTCGGAGGTCAATGGCTTAGAGCTGCAGAGTGACAGTGAGGGATGGTGAGGGAAAGAATGAGAAAGAGACGAGTTACACCACACAGATGGGGAGGAGAGATGAGAAAATGAAAAGATGAGACCAAATTTGATTACTATCAAGAGGTGGGGGTGTGCTAGGTGGCGATTCTGCATTTCAGAAAATGGCTGCTATTTTGCTCAGAGCCTTTAAAATGGAGGTGGATTCTGCTGCGTTTCCTCCCTCTGCTACATGTTTGTTGTGTGTTTTCTTTTTACTGTGTGGGTGCATGTGCAGGTAAAGGGGTTCAATGGGAGGGAGACAGGAAAGAGGGGGCAGAGGTGGTGGACTCACTTTTTTGGTGCATTGATTCTGTGCGTGTGTTGAAGTTTCAAGAGAAAGTTTTTTTTTTTTTAATCTCCTTGACTGTGCAGCACCTGTCCAGGGAGAGTAAAGGTGTGTTTTAATATAGCTTTCTTTGTAATGTGTAGTCAAAGGGGTTGATATAGTTTGAAGGGAGGCGAGGGAGGATCAAGTAAGTTGACCCCTGGCCTCACTGTCTTTGCGAGTTCAGACAGTCTCAGGTTTGATCAAAACACAAGTTCCTCTCCTTCGACATGTCTGCACTTTCATGCTGTACCTTTGAACTTTGCAGTTGTTCATCATTCCTTTTGCAAAACTAATTTGTTTATGTGATTGTACTTTTTTTTAACTCAGTGATTCATCTACAAGTTTACATAACTGAACTTTTATGTTAAATAATTTATTTTTTCGATATTAGTTCACTGTTCAACTGCAGCGTAAGAAACTTTGTTTGAATGATAAAGTCATAAATAAATAATGAATAACGCTGGTCCTGGGGAAGCAGCACACACACACACACAAGAGAGAGAAAACAAGAAAACAAGAAAAACAAGAAAATGAAAACAGAAAAACATTTTACAAAACAGAGCAATGAAACCTTAAAGGCAGCACTTTCACAAAGCCTGACATTTCACTTTTTTTGAGGTGTTTTTCCTTCCATTCTTGAAAAAAGAAATTTGCTTTCCTGTCTCGCCTTTTATGAAATGTTGTGTAATGTAAAATGTTGCTTTAAAAATGTTGTTGAAAAATAATTCTTCATCATTGAAATGGCGCCATGTTTCTGCCTGAATGTTGGTCTTCCAGGAAGTGCTGTGCTTTCCGTTTTGTTGTTGAGCACATGTTCTTGCATATTCTTGGTTTTACATTTTCTGTTTTTATTTTTTTTTCTCATATTGAGTTTTTAGAACTGTTGTTTTGTTCTTGTGAAATTTGTTGCATTTTCAGCTTTTTGGAACAGTTGAGTAAAGCACTGTCTTTGATACTTTTTTGTTTTGATTGTTGGTGTGTGTGGGGGGGGGGTGTTAAGTTGTGTTTTCAGAAAAGTTGTGGATTTTGAATTGAAATTGTTCTGTTCTGGTTGTTTGTTTTTTTTGTGATTCATGTAATGCTGCTCTTTTCATTTTTTTTTTTTTAAACAGGTTTTGTTGTTCTTTCTGAAATATGTCTTTCAGGGCAGCTGTATAAGTGTGGAACAAGAGAGGCAATGAGAACGAAGACCCCAATACCCTTCAGACACCCCGCCATCAACAGACTTGCAATATTACAGTTTGTGATCCCACATTATCATCAATGCTGTCACCAGTGTGAAGCAGGACATCACCACTGCTGCCTGACATCAGCCCCACAGTTCCATTGAAGAGCACAGTGGCACCTCAAAATACTGTGAGGATAACATTACCCCCCAGTGGCTAATGTTTGCTACTGCAACGTGAAAATCATGAGTGCATGTCATCAGCCAACTGTACAATCAATCTCCATCTGTAACACTTTGAAGTCAAAATCTTTAGAGGAGAGTCTCTTACACTCTGTTGATTCCATATGATGCATGCAAAATGTCAATGCGTTTTCAATGTAACCACAACATTTTTGCCCGTTCCCTTCATCATCATAGCTACGGCATCAAGTGAGTCAGGACGATCTACTAGAAATCCACACAGTAGCTGAGGCCGGGGCAAAAGGTGTATGTTTGCTTTCCACACACAAGCACATATACACACGCTTAAGGCACTATCTGGGGACTTTACACAGTCTAACTCTCTGCTGCATTCTTTTCCTTCTGTGTGTTCTCCAGATGTCGTGTCCTCTTCGTCACCCCGTTCCTTCGCTCCGCTCTGCTCGGTTCCCCGCCTGGAGACTTGTCACAGCCCCTAACCGCATCAGCAGCACTGCTAGATTGGATATACATGATCTGTCCATCCATCAATGCGGAGAAGGAGGGAGAGAGAAATGGCAGTCTATCTGTGAAGAGTGAGATAGAGACACGAGGAGGAGAAAGATTGGGATGAATAGTCACTTGCAAGCACACGTCAAAGAAAATACATTAAAAAGGACAGACAAAAACAGAAGTGTTTTTTTTTTAACTGTCTTACATAACACATGCATGTTCAGCTCCTCAAATTTATTGTCAGGATCATATAGCAAGGTACAGGACATGATGCCATATTGGATATTGTCACTGACAGATGTTTGTTCTTTATTTTAATCCTGTAAAGATTTAGAGAATGCAAGACAGTTTCAGACCTGTGCGTTTTTCTGTACTTCAGCATTTGTCTTATCTTCAGTGGTTTGGATGGTAATACTGAATCACTTCTTTGCACTGATGAGCCCGAAAAAAACACAAGTTTTTGTAAAAATGTTTTTGAAATGCATGCCTCTTTACATGGACATACATAATCAAAACCTCCAGGTGCTGAGCAAACTCTCGTGTCGGCACATTTCCACCTGCAGGTGTTCCAGTGTGATTCCCTGTTGCAGATATTGTTAACCGGGAACAGCAAGATCATCTGCAGGAGCATCAGCAGATCTGTGTGATATTCTTCTGACAGTTTACCATATTGGCGCCAAATGTGTCTTTTTATGGCAGCTGTAATTATGTTGTACACACTTCATTTTGCTGATTTGATTAAAGCTCTGATGTTTGTGATTATAGACTGTGAAGTTTTTTAATAGAGTTGATGGAACCAGAGAGGTATGTCTATAATATCTGTAAGAGTGTGGTTTCAGAAGATCAGTTTTTTTTCTATCAGTGCCGAATAAATTAAAAGGCAAAACAAAATGGACAACTGTGATAAATTCAGAGCATCTCTAATTCTAAGTTGTGCTGTTGCCTCTTATAGCTGCCCTGTCATGTATTTGCACAATGTTGAACATACAGCATAAGGAGGGTTTAGTCCAAAATTTCCCCACCACTTCATTGTTTCATGCTGAGATACTCATCTAACGTCTGCAGCTCTGTCTGTTTCATGCACATCCAGATGATGTGGTATCACAGGCACATCTGTTTATCTTCCCTTTCCCCCTCCATCACCATCTTGCTCCTCTTATTCTTTTGGTTTTCTGCTCCTTGTTTTTGCAAACACCTTTACTTCTGTCTTCTTGTACCAATCCTTCCATTTTCATACTCACACCCTCCCCACACACACCTACACACCTATGTCCCTGCATCCCTTTCTCTCTGTCCCCACTCCTCTCCTTCTCTCTCTCTGCTGTGTTCTGATGAATTGCCTTCCCCTCCCGGTGAACTCGACCGATAATCCTGGGGAAGCAGTAAAAGACCATCGATCAGCCCTGCAGACAGGCCCACAAGCCACAGCACAAGAACAACATGCTAACAACAAGACTCTGCACTTGGCTCTTGGTTTGTGTATATATGTGCATGTATGTATGAAAGTATGCTTTTGCATACATTCAAGAATCCATTATCATGGAAAAAGCTTACCAGTGTTGAAACATCGTTTGGCATGTACCTATTTTCACTTCATGACTGAAAGAGTGTCATATTAGTGTCGTAGAATATTCCATCACACATGTGAACCACATGCAGTTCAGAGTTGAAGGGAGTTCTCTCTCATTGTTGATTGTGTTTCATGTGTTAAGATTAGCTGCATGTGTCACCAGTATGCTCATCGCACACTGAAGAGTTCCCTCTGTGCTCATCCTCTGTACGTTCTCACGAGATTCACCCCAGCAGTGAGTCATCTCCTTGGAATGTGTACGTGTATGTGCTACATGTATTTCGATGCACTATGCAGCATATATGTGTGTGTTTGTGTGTATACATTTCTGTGTGTTTGTCTCCTGAGTGCTCATGTTTGTCTGCATGTGTGTATAGCATTTATATATGTATGCAGCACACGCAGAGGTCATAAATCATCTGGCATTCTCCAGGCTCATCCTGAAGGAGAAGGGTAGAGAATGCACATGATCTTAGGCAAAGCTTGATGGCTATGAAATTGACCAATTGATTGATTGAAACAATTAATTTTGCACCATGCTTTTATGGCTGAGGAGCCAAACGATCATTAGTTTGCAGCAAGCGAGTGAAGACAGTTGGATTGTTTTATAATTTCTACTGATACATATCTTGCAAAAAGAAAAAAGAGGAAAAAAAAAAGAAACTAGCTGCTGCTGGTTTAGCACAATGATATGGTAGTGGCTATTGCTTAAAGTTATATGACATGATGTGATAATCTGGACTATGCAAAGTCATGTACAAAGTCCATTTGTCTTCATCCTCCGTTTTGCACAAAAAATAAGCCAACTTGAGTGATTCAAGCAAAAGGCAGCCAATGGTCATGACGTTATCCACTTAAACATGAAAAATGGATGACTGCTTCTATTGAAACCCATTCTTTACATGCCGTATTACAATGCTCTGCTGTTCGCCAGTATGGAGGATTTTGACCATAAAAAGCCAGTTGCTTGGAAAATAAATCTCCACTTTGACATGCGGTGAAATGCTTTTCACTGAGGAGACTCACCATTCATACTTTATCTCTCCCTTTTTTTTTATTTTGGAACTGTTTGTGAGTTGTCCTTCAGTGCCTTTCTTTTTGCTGCCTTTGTTCCTAATGTACTGGCAAGGCTGACTTCATTAAGCCCTGTATGCGGCAAACACATTTATGTACTATTTTCATTTTTTCCTATTTCATTTTGCCGTGATACACCACCGCACTGCTACCAAAGCGGAAAATAAAGCCCCTTCCAAGCTTGAAGCCATAAGCTATTTATGAATTAGGCGACACCTTGTGGTTAAAGAAGAAAACTGCTGCACCAGTTGAACTCCAATAAATATAAAGGGACAGTTTACACACTGCACAGGGCAGTTGGTTCCCATCAGAAAGCCAGCACGTCATTATCAACAGCCCTTAACGGACAAAATTAGCCCCATTCAGAACAAAAACAAAGCATGCACAGACACCTACAACAGGTATCCAAAACATCTCACAAACATGGGGAGGCGTTTCTGGCCCTGATTCTTCTAATACTTGTGGAATGACTTAATGTGAGGGTGTGTATAAAGGTACGTGTGTCCCTGTGAGCTTTCCTGAGAGTGAAACGCCACCATGGACATTGACAGATCACAGGGGAATGTTCAATTGCAGGTTGTTGCGTCCTGCTGTCATTGGGCTCATCTGTCAAAGGGCAATAGCTGGGAGGCAGGAGGAGGCAGGAGTGAGGGGCGTCACTCCACCCTCAGATGATGATCGTGCCAGAGCTCCTGCCAAGCAGGCTGCTGGCCCTGTCTTGCTCCTGTGTTTCCCTTGGAATTTTTTTTTTCCTTCACAGTCAGTTCCAGAGCAATAATATTCCAGCTTTGATGGAATATACTGTAGACAGTAGTACTGGATCAGAGAGGGATTTTCCCACTTGATTAGAATATAGTTCTATGCTCCTATCGCTCTATCTTTTGGCCATAGAGTTGTGTTGACTGCTCCGCTGTTGAGATTAATTTGGCAGCTTGGCAGGTTATTTTAGCTTGATGTGGAGACATTTCTCACAACAAATGCCACACACAGATGCTCTTTTTCTGTGATGAGTCAATGTAGAGCCCTGCAGCGACATCACTGATCAGACATGCCGGGAGAGTAAGAGACCGAAAGCACTGGAATAACCTCTCATGTGTTTTTTCCCACTGAGACATTACTTTCTAATCCTTCCTTTGTCCTTCTATGTCTCTTTCCTCAAAAGAAAAGGGAAAAAGAAAAAGAAAAAAGGAAAAAGAAAAAACATATCAGTTGCACACGGCTGCATTTTCACATGTGCACCCTCTACAGTCAAGGCCGGGAAGTGCCTTTGTTGTTACATGAGGAAAGATACAAACAGGAAGGCCAATTACAGCCCAGCAGTCATTTATCTGTCAAGCATTTGACAGGAACATAGCAGAGCCAAATATATGACTCCCTCATAAATCACAGCATCTCACTCTAACTAGCCTGTCTTGTGTGAGTAATTAGTAGTATCATGCAAAAGCATTTTGGCATCCCAAAATCCCATTAGCTCATTTTACTTTTAGGTTTCCATCACTTTTCAACAAAACCCACACTCTCAAATAGCCAAATGTTCCTGAATATTATAAGCATAAAACTGATTTAGGAGGCACTCAGCAAATCGATCATGCAAGAGAATCATTTAATGTTTAAGCAAAGGCCGTGTGATTTGTGGATGTTGAAACAGAGTTCATATTCCACATTTAAAGATTAAAAAAGAGGACCTTGTATTTTGATAGTGAGCCCTAACCGCCATGTCCCCCTTGCAGCAGTCCCTCCTAGAGAGCTCCATTGCTATTGCAGATGCTTTATGATGGGCAATTTAGCTTCAGCTGCTATCTGAGCCATCTCAGGAATGGACGTGCTTAGAATCAAGTGCAATAAAGCAGAGAAAAAAGTGGTTAAAAAAGACAGGGGAGAGGGTAAAATAAAGAGAGACAACAAGCTTGTCTGGACAACCCCTGTGGACAAAAGGTTTGGTGGTTGGGTGTCCTATAGATACACACAAACACAAACAGTGGTTTCCCAGGAATGGGGCTTGACAAGGAGGAGCCATACATGTCTGTTTTTTATGGGATGCATGAGAATGCATGACAATGCATACATGACAGCTGTATCTGTATGTACATATTGGATCTGTACAGTTGTATATCTGCGTATGTCTACCGTGACCAATCTGAGTTTTAAGCTTCACCAGTAAGAGCTTTTTTTTTTGTTGTTCTTTTTTTTTTCTTTTTTTTTTTCCAAGACAGAGAGGAGATTTAGGCTCATGTTAACTTTCTGACTCTATTTCAAGAAGCTGTTTGAAAAGAGGCTTTAGGGCTTGGGTCAAATATATAAGTAAATGGTAGGGAGGGTTAAGGGGATACAAAAATGCATTAAGTAACATCAAA
Organism: Hirundichthys speculiger; assembly: GCA_018398805.1. Lineage (NCBI taxonomy): Eukaryota > Metazoa > Chordata > Actinopteri > Beloniformes > Exocoetidae > Hirundichthys > Hirundichthys speculiger. The sequence continues at coordinate 5,347,451 of JAGFBZ010000479.1, forward strand.
GTTCATCACAAACATTTGTGCTAAACTGTGTGTGTGCGTGTGTGTCTGTGTGTGTGTGTGTGTGTGTGTGTGTGTGTGCGTGTATAACATTTGGTTCTCCACACTGGCTAGGCTTTGTTGAGTCTGCTGAGCCCCAGGAAATCTCCTGAGACAGGGAGACAGATTTACACTCTTCCCCCTGAGAGGGCTTTAAAAGTCTGGGACCCAGCAGAGCAATGGAAGGGCCAAGAGCGCCAAGTGAGGAGCAGCGTGATGAGACAGACAGGGAGAGGAAAAAAGGGAAGGATAAAACGAGAGAGGGCAGATGAAATATGGCCGAGGCTGGGACTGTGATATCGATGGAATGCAACATGGCTGCTGTTTTGCTTGCCGCCCTTCACCTCTACTCACATACCCTCTCTGTCTTGTACCTTGTGGCTCCTACTCTCAGCTTATCCCTGCTGCAGAGACGCACACACATAAGCAGAGGCCATAAATCTGCCAAAGAGTGCTGCTGGGATAAAGACACCTAAGACAGGACCTTTGCTGTGCTTGGAGAGAACGCAGATGTACCTGCCTCCAGCGCATCATCCTCTGTCCCTCATTTTACTCCACCTCCACCCCTTCCTCTCGATCTCTCTCCAGAGTGTCTGTCTCATGTTCTTAACCCCATTCAACCTTAATTTGGATCATATCTCCTCCACTCTCTGTTCTAGCTTTCATTTTCCACTTTCTTGCTTTAAGAGGTGATGCTCTCCCACTTAGGGGGAACAAAACGCTCCAGCCACGTCCAATGCCATTGCTGATCTGAGAAAAGGCTCAGGACACACAATACAGCAAAGAGATGGGGATACAAAGCTTGCACTGTAAGAGGTGCCTTGTGGGGGGAATAATGGTAACAAATACAGGGTCTGTGCAACCTGTTTGCTGCAGTTCCTTCTGTCTGAGAGCTAGCATCCATCATTCTGTGACAAGTCTAACTACCTGCAGAGTGATAGTTAGTGATAGCTATTCACAGCCATCCGCCTATACATGATATGTCTGGGATAAAAAAAAAAAAAAGACATTACAAAAAAAACGCAAAAAGTTTTGAGTAGGTTTCACGTTTGCTCATAAATTAAAATGGTGTTGGCAGGTGTTGGTGTTAAAGGGATCTATAAAAGGCATCTTTGAGAGTCAGACAGCATTACAACTAATGCTAGTGTTTCATCCCATCTGCACCAGCCATGACGTCTACAAACAAATCGCACTTACAAACACGTGCAGAATAAAGCATTAACATCTATGCCTTGACATTGTCATAACCAAGCCTCGCATAGTCTCCTAGCACACACGTAAACATACACCGTCCAAACAGATGTAGCCCTTGTGACCTGATTTACAGCGAAGTAAACGATTTAAGCTGCCCATCTCACTCCAACACCTAAACACCTGACAGGGCTCTCATAAATAAGGCCGGCCAGAGACTCCCACATAATTTACACCTTAGTTATCTCCTAAGCTAACATGTAACAGGTCTCCACTCCATATTTCACCACCCAGAGCTCAGCACTCAATGTAAAAGATAGACGTGTGACCAGAGGAAAGGGGCAAGGGAACTTCAAAAGCTTAAGAAAAAGGATTGTGTTTTGGGCTGTGGTGTGGATCTAGAGTAATGTGTGTGTATGAATGTACTGTGTGTATACTTGAATGACCCTGGCCCTGGGCGTAGCCTAAAATAGCTTAGCCACAGCCCAGCTCAGATAAAGGCCCACAGCCAGGAGTTCCACTTCGATGTTGCTCATAAATCGTCTTACTTTTGTCTGTTTTCTCTTTCTCTGGCTGAAACCTATCCTCTTCCATTAAGAGTGATGGATCAGCATGAGACACTCTGAGGTTATAGGTCCTTGCAAAAATTGTACTTTACACCAACAGTGTGAAAGGAATATAAACAAAGGTACATAGCCACATGTGTAAGGCCTATATCTTAATGATGGGATGAAAAAAGAGGGAAAAAGAGCAGTAGACTAAAAAAGTTATTTGAGCAGTTAACATAATATATTATTTCTTACTGAATTCGAACAGCGATCAATGGTTTTGATATTCTTAGTTGCAGCCATTTTTTTTCCCTTTTTTTTTTAGGCATCCAGTCTTTATTTTGACAAGAATCTGTGCTCCCTCTGGTGGACAGTTTCTGCAATTATCACTCGAGGCTTTAATTCCGTGGTAAATCACAAAATGAAAGAAACTCTTAAAGCTTTTATAGTAGCGTATTTAAAAAGGGAAAAAAATGCAATAATTCGTGTCTGTTGAATTCTACAAGGATTGGAAGACTTGGACAGATGTTAAAACAAAGCTGTATCAAGAATGAAAAAGAAATAGAGAACAAATCAAATGCTTTCTCAACCAAAAGGAGCTGGCTGTAGGTATGGTTTTTTTTTCCCTAGAGCATAGCACGTAATAGTTTTGCAAGAGATATAACAAGATGTCTCCACATGTTAGAACAATGCGATCACATCAGCAGCTGTGCAGTGAGTCTGTGGGTGGGTCTGTTTACATCTGTGAGGCAGTAACAAGCAAGATGTGTTTTGTTGTTGTGTGTGTTAGCTATGGGGGTTGTTTAAAAGATTAAAGGCTTTAATATCACCACATACTGTTTTATTCATTTATTTTTTATGTCATAATCCTTTTAAATCGCACTATTTTATTATGACAAAAAAAGCTAACCTGGACAAAATTTCATTTTCTTTTTTTGTAGCAATTATACCACTCCTTAATACTGTAATTCTTGTAGCATAGATCAGTTCTATATGACAGAAAGAAATACACATTCCTAAGCACCGTGTTCTTCACGAGTTTATCATTTGAGCTGCATCGAGCTGCCGCTGCAGGCAGTTGAGGGATGTTGCCCTCATGTGGTGAAACTGAAACACAGCAACAGCAAATGTGAAGTCCATCAGATGGATGAAAGATTCACAACTGAGTATTTCGTCCGCTCGCTTGTTTAGCACCCTATTTGTGCTCGAATGAATCGTGTTTTTGATTTAGATTGTCTGAGTTTGTGTGTGCGCCTTGTGCGAGGGAAGTATGTGCGACGCGCATGTGCGAACTTCGGGTGAGAGGTGGCCTTTGTTTTGGAATGTCGGTCTAATGCGCTTGCGCGGTGCTTCTGCCGGACAGCGGGGGAACATAAAGCCCGGTAAATTGCACCAGGGCAATAAAATGGCTATAAAATGACAACAACAGTGCATTAATCCATCACCAGGGAGCGCTGAAGGTACTGTAAAGAGCTCTGGCTGGGCTCGGAAATGATTTCTGGGTTTATCAGCCGAGGGGTGCAGAGCTCTTTCAGGTTGCCAGGGGGCAGTAAGGAGTTGAGAAGGCTCATGTTTTCCCTCCCTGTGGACCAGGCTTATATTAGTAAACAGCAGGTTGTAGATAGGTAACGCTGCAGAAGGATGCAGCTGCTTTATATTTATGTATTAATTTCATTTTAATTGGAATTTTAAAAAATAATGAAACAGAATGTCAAACTAATAGGGGATTAAAATCCATCCCCAGCTCTCACACTTTAAGATCATTTGGAGCAGCATTTTCTATGACATGGCCTCACAAGGAGCCTGGCGTCTCTTTTTTTTTGTGGAGCCCCCTCCGGCCTCCTGTGGCTCCTGGAGAAAGAGGGCTTTATTTAGGAGCACCTGGATTTATGTGGAGGAACCAGAAACAGCAGGTGATGGAAATTGCTGGCGCAGTAGGTTGGCTGTGGCCAGGGGGTTCTGGCGAGGTTGTAAGTGGGCCCAGTGGGTCACGCAGTCATTTCCTGTTTCTCTACCTTTTAGCTCCCTTTTTACCGTCTTTCTGTCACAGCCTGCCTTCATCTACTAACGCTGCCTTCCTGCCAGCATCACTTCCTCCAATAGGAAACAGATGAGAAGCTCAGAGTCGAAGGTGGCCGTGATTTGCCCTTCCCATAATCAGGGCAACACATCTGTCATACATTTTCACATAATTGGGGCTAAAATGTGCCTTTAAAGATGTCATTTGAAAGTAATGCAGCCTTTCTAACAAACATTATCTAAGGTTATTTATTTGGTCTATTAAAATCTACACAAACTTTCTTTTCATTGAGGTCGTTAATGTTGAGGTTTCAGCTTGGAGGTTTATGCGTTTTGCCTGGCTTCACACCAACATCACCAGCATTCTTTGATTGTGCTTGAAAATCAGTTTGGTTCTATGCTACTGAAATGATAACTAGTTTCTGAACAAACAGACTAACTAACCTTCGATACCTCCTAGTATAAACGTATAAACCGCCTCTCCTTACATGAAACCACTGGCAGGCAGCTATTCCACACAAACATCATTCTAAACTAAACCAGGTGTGTACATGCCATAGAGGAGAGGTCAAAAGTGGAAACACATGATCCAGTCTTTCTTCTTCTTCCTGCTCTTCTTTCCCCAATAACCTCTGCCTGGTTTAAAAAAAATACTTTGTGTTAAAACAGACCAATAAACCTTCAAAGTAATTCTTATGGAACGCGAGTTTGGTGAATGGTGAACAGATTTCCAACCAGGCAACATAAAGTGTGGTGAAATTAACTGGGGGGAGGCGGGGGGGGGGGGTTAGCAGTTAGGTAAAGTGGTGGACAGACTGATCAGAGCAGGGAGGTAGAAGTAGGAGGTGTCTGTGTCGTGCAAAGACATCTGTTTGGTCTGCTCTGCTTCCCAGATACCTACCCCCCCCCACCACCACCACTCTTCACCCTGTCACACTGCGGTGCCTGGGTTTATTTCTGGCCCCAGTCGAAATGAAGGACTTAGTGTTTAGACATGAGCTGTTTGGATTATTTGGGCTGCGTATGTCACAGAAGTTGAAAGTAAAGGCTTGTATCACAGCATCTTCAGAAGTAAGACATCTAAGACACATTATAATTCACCCACATTCAGCCATGAATCAGTGTACGGGCCATCCTCGTCTGTCTCGCTAAGTTTTATTACAAATGTGTTTACTGCTAATCAGCGTAATGGACTAAACTAATAGCACTTGAATATGTGTTTAAGTTATATATTTTGTGAGCCTTTGGAGATGACAGGACCCCAGGCGAGGATAGTGGTTGTAATATGGAGTTATTAAACCTATTCAAGAACCTGTCAAGAGCCCCTTTATCCTTTGCGAAGTAGTATCTACACGTTCTTTTATGTTTTAGATTTGTTATGCAGCATGGCTTTATAAAGTATTTATCAACGCTTTAATAGACACTAAAATTGTAATCAGTTCAGGAGCCACCTTCAGGAGTCCATGTTGTTGAAAGCGCTCTATTCTGAGGCCAGGCAGGACTCGCAGCATTTCAAGTGCCAGAACTATTCCTCAAGGATCAGTTAATATGAACCTCCACATCTCCTGTTGAAATAAATACCACTACAGGAAAATCCAAGGGATTTCATGCCCTCTCTGAACTCCGATCCTTGATGGAAATAAAAAGGACTGAAACTTCATTTGGCATCCAACAATTAAAATGTAAGACGTGTCGAGTTCTGCACCAGACAGATGTGATTCTTTCCTCCTTTGTCAAAATGGATCCGTCGCAGCTGGACTTTACTCACTTGGATTTAAGACACGCATATTGAACCTCAAGCGTATAACGGCACACGTTAACGTACAGTGTAACATTAGATAGTTTATGGCTCTGCATTATGTCAGGACTGGCTTGGTCCTGGAGCATGAGCAGGAAAATCTTGTGGTCAGTGCTGGGTCAAAAAGACTGCCAGAGCTACGGACTGGCAGGAAGCCAACCTCTGTACGTGTCTGCTCTGAATGCTATGGGATTAACGCTCAGCATACATACAGCCGGACTGGGGAAACTCAAGATGACTTTTAACGTAAAAGGCCGCCAATAAGTCTCCAACATAAATTCACGGACACATGCTGTCTGTACCAGCATGGTACTCAGGCGCGTTTCCTCTCAGAGGCCAGGGTATGATGGGGGAGCAGGTGGGCTCTGCGTTGGCTGACCTTGGCTCCTAGCCCCTTAAGATATTATCAGAGTATGCTGGCAGCTGGGGCCTTGCTAGTCAGCACCTAAGGTATTGTGTAGAGCAGGTCGGCCCGTGCAGAGTCTAACCCCAAAACTACTGCGCTAGTCTCCCTGATTATGTCTACAACTGTGTTTAAACACAGAACCTGCTGATCTAGGCCTTTCTACCACGAGAGAGACCCATTTTGTGACATAATTTTCTCTTAATTGCCTTAAGCGATCAACTAAGGCTTGTCTAATGTGAATTTCCACTTGGCAAAGAAAGCTGTTCGTATCGTGCTCAAACACTGTGCAGCAACAGCCCCAGCCGCTTTCTCTAATTTAGCAGCAGGAGACATTGTGCTAATCTTGCACGGGATCTTATACAACCAATTTAAAATCAATAAAGATGCAGTGAGATTTTTAGGACCTCTACTTGAGCTGTGATGTAAATAAGAGCTTGGTAGTAAGCATATATTTGTTGTCTGCCTTTGTGGGGGGTCATTTTAAATCCACTGATGGATCCAGAGCATATTCCACTCCAAAGTTTCCCACACATTTTGACACTAATGCACCCAATTTTTCCTAATCATTTTGCTATTTCACTGCAAGCAATTAGGCATAATTATGTCAGTGGATGATTTCTGGTCATGTATTGATAAAGCGACCTGCAAGAAATCATTAGCTGCATGCTTTTAAATAGTTGAAAGAAAATAAAGTGACACATGCCTGAACAAGAAAAAGGATGGTGTTATAAATTATAAATTGTAATCCAATTATCTTTTTCTAGTAAATAAAACACTGTCCTGTGGTTTCCTATGATTTTCTGTCTACAACTACTACAGACTTACTTAATGCCTTCAATCTTTTTTTGCTCTCCCTTCTCTGCAAATTAATTTATGGCCTAATTACAAGACAAGCCTCAAGATATGAAGGAACACAAATCACCGGTCCTTACCAGATGGCAAAAAAACGGCACGGGATAATTGAAAATCTAGAAGTGGATCAATATTTAGAAGCCCAAGGTTACACGAAGTGGGACACTAAAATTAACATGGAAATATGATGCATTACATCCGCGGGCAAACTGGCTTCTGTTATTTGACTGAGAACAAGCACTGACTAGAAAGCCTCTCATTCAGTTTTCTTAATAAAACTTGGTTTAAACTGCTTCTCTCATATTTCAGATATGTAGTTTTGCTGTTTCATGTGCATACCTGCAGCCGTGTGCGCACTTGCTGGAACAGTTAGTCAGTGGTTTGTCATGCAGGTCTTGAGGTCTCCTTTATGACACAATGTACCATGAAAGCTCAAAGCTCCACCGTGTCGCAGTCTATCTCTGGCCCAACCCCATGCCTCTCTAGCATTTACCTCTGGCCTGTTAAAAATGATATCAGCTCATGGAGGGCAAGCATTAGCATTTGCATTTTATTGGAAGAACAGAGATTTAGAGCAGAGGATATATCAGCTCTGAGCAGACAGAATTAGTTAACAATGCATTACCTGCCTTTTATGGCAGCTATAACTCTTCCCCCCTGGTGGCGAGAGGAGATGAAGGAAGGAGTGTGGAGGAGGAGAGGAGTGGAGGTGGTGAAGGGGAAACACAGCCAGCAGAAGGTTGGCGGTGAGAGCTGTGGTGCACTAGCGGGGGGGCTTTTAGACCATAGAAGCTTTGTCTTTGGTGCTTTGCTGCACATTAAGTGAGATAGCCACACAAATTAGGACATCGCATCCCAACCACCTTCACACAGTTTTGTGCTCTGCGCTTGAGAGATGATTGGCCAGTCCATCACTGCAGACATTTTTATCTGAATGCAACAAGATAAAGGAAACACAGCTGTTGGACAGCTGTGCTTACGGGACCACAGCAAAAGAAAGGAAACATGAAATCTTAACCCGTTCTGTGATACTCATGACTTACAACACTTTGTCTCAATGCTTCAGTTTGTCTCAGTCTAGCTAAAGACTGTCAGTCCTTTTTTCTTCAATGCACGCTGCGATGAGTTTTCATTGTATGTGCGCATATTTATTTGTTTGTTGTTTTTGTAGTATTTTTCGAGCAAACTGTAACTCTGATTAGATCCACTGCGGCAGTCCCGTTCTTCACCACAGCTGCACAGTAGCTCCCCCGGCACTCATTTGGTGTAATGTGCTGCAAGAAGACCCACCTCTGCCGTGGGCAACACCCTGTGGAACTCATTTGCACTGGAAGTTATGGTAAAGTGGGGTACACATGCAGTGCAAAGAGGCTATTTTAAATAAATCAAGTTGCAACAAAAGATTATCACTTTTAGAGACAGAGATGACACTGATTAAGACTCATTTGGCTGAAAAATGCATTGAATTTAGAGGTGCACGGTGAAAATGTCAAGTAATAGTTAAAGCAATGTATCCATCAAAAGTCCATGAATGTGTGCTAAAAAAAGCTCTCAGTTAAATATGGCGCAGATAGCTCCCAAGTGATTCTGACTAAATTTATTCCTGGAACAAGACACAAATTTGTTTTTGTTTTTTAAGTTTATTTACATAAATTGTGCTTGATTATGTATTTCAAAAGATCATGTATGAAATTTACCCCTGCATCTACATTTGCCACACTTTGGCAGAGCTCCCATGAGTACCAGCTTGGATTTCCGAACCAAACTGGCCCAGGTTTGTCAGCAGAGAGCTCCAGGCTCCATAAAACAGCCTGCTGCTTTCTCCCTTTGCCCAGCTTAATGGCCCCAGGGGCTGGATATTTACTAGTGACCTTTGCATTCCATTTTGAGCGTAAAAGCCTTTTTGCAAGGAAAATTCCATCATTTTCAAAGTACCCCAGCAGCACTGTGCTGTTGTATATGTGTGCGCATGTCGAAGACATTTGCTATGAAAGGCAGTAAGAAACAAAAATATGGTAGAGACAAGTACTTAGAGACAAACATCCCTGCAGCTCTAATGATCTTGCATTTTGTTCCCATTGCAAAAACAGCACTCTTAAACAACATTTTACATTATTAAAAATATCTAATAAATGACTTCTTTCTTACATTATACTGGCCAGATTAAAACCAACTAGGGTGCACGTTCTCAGCATGGCGCCAGTTTTTTTTTTTTTTCTTCTGGAAATAAGCAGACGTTTTTCCCTCTTCTCCACATATTACAGCATTGAATTTTCTCTTTACTGATTTTGTTATTCAAACTGCAGTATTTTCCCTCACTGGTATTTTTGTAAATCTTCAATCATTGCCTCGCAACCAACTGTGCATGAACCACAATGGCCCACTGGGTCACATCATACCTTTACTGTAACACTCCAGATCTTTTTCCTCTCATTTCGGTCCATTAATCATAGATGAATGTCAATTACATAAGAAAAGCAACAGATGGAAGTGGGATAACTCAATATTTTTCATGTGTGTATTGTTACCTCAAGATTATATTTGAGTTTAAATTTGATTTGTGTAGATTCCAACACTATATGGTGCATTGAGTTTGTTGAACTGTACTGGTCAAAGAAATGCTGGTCAGAACACAAGATGAATCCCTACTGTATAATAAACCACTACCAATTAACAGGTTTTTGTAGTCTATGTATCTAAACTGAGTGTATAAGAGGAGAAATGCATTTTTTCCAGTGGCATTGGTCACCAACGCCATCTGCTGGACAAAAGGGGCTAGTGCTGCGCCAACACGTTCTTTGGGAGCTAAAGAAGTCGTGATCTCAATGTAGTTTTAACGAGGGTCGTTTGCCCTGGGCAGAATTTTCTGCCTGAGGTTAGGATACTTTCTACTAATAAGCTATTGCTGAGTAAAGTTGGCATTCAAATCTTACCAGTCATGTTTTCTGTAGTTCCAGTGTGTAAATTGAAATCGTCTTGTGCGTTGTAAACACATTCCATTAAAGTCAAAGCCAACCGACAGAACCTAACATTGAAAATGTTTATTAAAGGGTGCTACTGTACACATACTTGATACATTTTTCACAAGAAATACTACTTTTTAAAAAGCATTTTGTTAATAAAAAAAAGGAAAAAAGAAAAAGATAAAAAGACATCAAAATGATAACTAAGTGATAAGAAGGAACATGATTTATGGGCTGTATGTATCAAAGGGGAGAAGATCACAGCTTTAATTAATGCTCCAACTCCCCCAAAAAATGAGGAAAAAAAAAAAAGTCACTTTGAAGACACTGAACATTTGGTCCAAAGATTCCATGCTGGAGCACAAGAGAACAAACTACAAAAACCATCATCCATCTTGAGTGTAAAAACTGCCACTACTCAGGTCATGGGAAAGTTCTGAATTCTCTGAGCTGAGAATAAGCAAAATACTCACTGAAGTAAAACTTATAACAACTTGTCCAATAAGAAACCGGTCATAACATTTATATCAAGAACAAAATATTCAACAGGCAAGGTAGATTCTCACGTTTATATTTAAAAAACAAAAAACAAAAAAACCCCACAGACAAGATCAATAAGCAGAAAAACTGAGGGACTGTCATCAAGTTTGAACCTTCTTGACTGACAATTATTTCTGTTACCACAAAGTGGCACTCCTCAATAATTCCCATGAATGCTGGTATCATATCATGTAGATGTTGTGAAAGATTGTCTAACCCATTAAAAAAACAAAAACAAGACTCACACGCACACACTTCAGTTAAAAAGAAAAATACAAAGTTGAACAAAATGCATTTTATTCTCGTTTCTTTTATCTGTCAACAGTGTAAAAGAAAAACAAAGCTAATATTTTTTATTTCAAAATAAAATGAAGATGTCACAACATAAAGACATAGTTGCATTACGTCTTTTTTATGTTTTCAGATTTAACAGTTACACCCCAGTAGACACGACAAAGCGAGAGAGAAAAAAAAAAAAAAACACCTACAAGATAAAAACTGTTTAAAAAGGAAGCGATTATGCAGTCAGGAAAGTGCTGCGGTGGTGGCTTCCTGAATATCAATACAATGATCTTTTTCTCTGTGTGTTTCTGACGAAAAGGGGTGCACCATTAATTATGACATGGTAGTCGTGCACCCACTTATAACCGTTAACACATATTTTATCAACTTCTGCTCTCGTTACCAAGAGAAGAATTTCAACAGGTGGCCATCTATGATCGTGTTTGCAATTTCCCAACTGATAAAATCGTATCCTGCAAGCACTATAACATGTACGTTAAGATATTAAAAAGGTAAATGATACAAACTCATAACAGTAGAAACTTTCCCCAGTAGCATAATCACCCATGTCCACTACAAGTTCTATCTGATGGATCCTTCTCAGCAGTCTGGGCCATTGTGCTCCAATGAAGCATGAATGGAGAAAACAACAACCATGTGTGCTGACTTTGTGTCATCGCTGGACATGGTAAAGGTGAGGGATGGGAGTTTTGGGTGTGGGGATTGAAAGAAAAAAAAAAAAAAAAAAAAAAAAAAGTCTGACTCAACGTTGTCCCTGCATTGGAGGTTTCCTCCTGAGGTGATGCACTCACGCACTGACAGCATCCTTCTCCTTCTTGTCACTGTCTTCATGCCAGGTGAGACGCTCCTCATAGAAGGCTATGACAATCTGTGGGCACTTATGATTGGCCTCCTTGGCAAGTACGAGATCTGCCTCGTCTGAGTCTTTCCTGGAAGAAGCAGAAGTTGGAAATTATTTGCAATTCGTTTTTCAAACAAACTGGCACAACATTTAAAACGGCATTACATTTATAAAAAAAAAAAAAACAACAAACACGACATGTAAAAAGTGGCATATATATATATATATATATACACACACATATATACATATATATATATATATATAGATACATATATATATATATATATATACATATATAATAGATATATATATATATATAATATATACATATATACAGTATATATATACATATACAGATGGACAACCACATATATATAGATATTACATACATGCTTAGATAGACTACCACATCAGTGATATATATACAACAGACCATAGATACATACATAGCAGGGCCTACACAAACATGACATTGGCACACTGCAAGCATTTATATTACATACACCACTGATCATACACCATATATATATATACATATATAGTATATATATATATACACATATATATACATATATACATATATATATATATATATATATATATATATATACATATATATATATATATATACATATATAGTCAAGATGGACTGATGCTTCTGTGCTAGATTAATGCAGGGCCTACACAAATGACATTGGCCACTGCAAGCATTTATATTTACGCACTGGTGTGTCTACACCAGTCTGTAGTTCAGCTCCAAAACACTGTGGCACTGAGGTGAAGTACTTTAAAAAATCATGACTGGAAATAGAGATCACTGGATGTACCTCCGAACATCCAAGTACATGTATATACATGTATCAATATAATTCAGGGCATGAAACTGAGAGAAAGCCGAGGCTGTGTGTACAACCTTTGAGCAAACTACTTAAGACCATCAATGCTATGAAAACAAAACTGCACACAGTATTAAAACACAGGCAGAACACTGGCCGTGTTATTATAATAAGCTATCAATACACAATTGGAGTCCATTAAATGTTGATTTTTGATTGTTTAATGGTAGAATAATTATCTACATTTACATAATGAAACATTATGATCAGAAGTTTAGATTTACACCGATACTGCTGTAGACCTTGCCCTGTTTATTTAAGCTATAAAATCCAAGTACAAATGTTACCTCACTTAAACCAAGGACTGGTACTCAACCAGATGTGAGTGATGCCACTGACATATATCCAACCAGATAATATGTAATTACTAGGGCTTGGAAACAATTTTTAATCGTGATTAATTGCATTATTTCCCTGATTAATCACAATTAATCGCATTGTATATGCAAAATCAAATAATGAATTCAAAAGTAGTGTAAAGTGCACTTCTACTTAAATGTTCTGCTGCCATATGAACTAAAGTGCCATAACATTTGTTGTTCAAACACTTAACATGAGCACTTGTCAGTAACACATATTTAGTGTAAATCTCATCTTAAAAAATGTAAATAAAATAGAGCTTATTGCCACTGCCATGGCATTAATGTCATCCTGTTTTTATAAAACAAAATGATTGTGGCTCAGCACAATCAGAACATTAAAACAGGAAATTTCTGAGGTAACAGCAGAAACTTTTAACGGGGAGTTCAACTTGGCAGCGGTTACAAATAACCTTGTTTCTGTCAAATCCTCCATCTGGGAGAACTTTAAAATTAAAATGTCTATGTTAAAGTTTAGTAACTTTACCAATCCGTGTATCATTCATTCTTTCCATTTTCAATTGTCAATCAAAAATAAAAAAATTAAAGAGTAACATTTTATTACATTTTTCGTTTTTTAATCTAAGAAAAAACAATGCCTTTTTTTTTTTATATTTCAATTTTAGACTTGGATCAAAAATACGAAATTAAAAAACAGACCACAGAACTTAATTTGTTTTATAATCGAGGACTGGACTTTCTGTTGTTCATTACACATCTGTGCCACTAGATGGAGCTGCACTGAAGTAACCAGTAAGAGAACAGCAGGACAGTGAACGCATGGAGCAGATCTGATGTAACATGGAGGAATAATGCAAAAGTTTTGTTGCAGTCCAGAATTTTTTCTCTTTAAAAGCAGCCAGAAACAGACTTTTCAAAACAAAAGCATGTGAGCAACATGCGTTACGTTACATAAAATAAATGTCACCGTTTAAAAAAATAATGAGTTAACTCGATAATAAAGCGCTAACTTGCCCAGCCCTAGATTTCATTCTTAGTTTGGTAATCCCAGGAAGTTTCCTCTTAAACATCATAACAATGTAGAAGTTAAACACTTTAGTATTTAATCACTGTAACAGAACAAAGCAGGGAAGAAGACGTCCTGACAACTTCTGCCAATAACGTTAAGATCAACATGTCAACGACACCTACCACTTCATAAGGAACATTAAGTCTCCACACGAGTCAGTTGCTCCAATGATCTTCTCTGGCTCAAGTCCTCTCTCAAAGCCACGTGCAACTAGAATTTCATCCTGGAGGGAATAACAAATATGAATTAATTATTACTAAAACGGTTGAATTTTGATCAGTTTGCCTGCAAAATGTACTCAATCCACCCAGTTATTAAAAACAATAACTACATTTAACTAATTTCTATGAAAAGAATAGCTCTACACAAATTAAATCAATACCAAATTAGGGCTGGGCAATATGGACCAAATTTCACAACTCACTATGTTCAGAGTAAATGATAATGCATGACATCTTTCTATATCTGACGAACGTTTTGCATTACAAGACATATAGTGCGTTTACATGGGAAGTTTAATTCCTCTTTATTTCAGAAATTAAAATTAAATCTGATTTAAAATGTCTAAAAATGGCCATGTAAACACCTAATTCAGAATGAAAATGTCCATTCCGAATTAAACTTAATTCCAAAGTAAGTGGCTGGTTTATTCTGATTTTAAATCTGAATAGAATAATTACACGGTCATGTATACCCTTGCCCTTCCCTTTCCCGTCTGTCGCAATGACGCTTATATTCCACGCTGGGCTTGTTTTCGAAACAAAGTTTCAAGATGACAGCACGCAGTAAACGGTGGTCAAGAGCAGAGATGATTTAATAAATAGCTTGTTGTTGCTAATTGAGTAAGTTTGTTTTCTTCCGGTAGACGTAAATATGTAAAGACGTCCGCCCCCCTATCCAGTCAGAACCCTTCCCAACCCCCAGACCTTAAGCGGAATTGGATAAAGCCGATCAAACCTGTTTTCCATGTAAACCTCAATTCGGAATTACTATTTCCATGTAAACTCAAAGGAAAATAGTTTAATTCTGAATTATTTAATTCGGAATAATTAATTCCAAATTAAAAAACATCATGTAACCGTGGCCATAGACCATGTCTACACCTATTTACTTCTGTCCTACTCACTCTCAGACTGTATTTTGATTCAACCGAGTTCAAAAGAAATTTATTTCTACAGATGTTCTGATACCATTTTTTCCCTCCTGATACCAATTCCGATTCTTGAGCTGTGAGTAACGGCCAATACCGACTACTGATCAGAGTATGGTAATAATTAAAAAAAATAAACAAAAAAGCACCACGCCTGACACCTGACTGTAATATAATTACCATTGACTTAAAACATGAATAAATACAGCAAATCCAAGCCATTGATGTCTACATTGTATTGCAAAATTAAAAAGTACGTCTTTTAGCTGGTAGTGTAATGGAAGTAACCAGTAAATAAATCATTAAATATAAATTACTTGTAATCGATTGGTGCCTGTATGCTCGTCCTCGCCGATACTAATACTAGCATTTTTGGCAGTATCGGAGCCATTTCTGATACTGGTATCAGAATTGGAACACCACTAGTTATTTACAGATTGACTATGCGGGCAGATTGGTGTCAGATAAAGTGATTGCACTCACAGTGCCATTTATCCAAAAAGTCAATGACTTTATACAATTCTGAGCCAATAATGGAGAAGAGTTAGGCTAATTGAACTGGCTTTTACCTACTATGCTAGAGTCATTCCAATGATGCAGCCTGCTCTTTATAAGCAAATGCTGATTTGAAGAAAACAAACAAAAAAAAAAAAAAAAAAAAACTGAGAAACCTTTATTTGGTCTACATGAATTACAAATGGGGTATAGCAGGGGCTCAACGAACATAGTGCACCATTGACAGTGAAAATATAGACAAGACTAATTTTTACAAAGCAATCATCCAACATCAAAACATACAAGATTTGATATCTTGTTTGAAAGAAAAAAAAAAGTTTTAATTATGTTACGCTTTTACAACAATGATAATTTCTCCATCTTGAAACTGCTCCCACTTACCTCTTTTTTCTTTTTGGGCTTGCTCCCACCTTCCTCATCTTCATCATCTGAACCCCTCTTCTTTGAGCTACTGGAGTCCTTGGAACGCCCCACAGGGCCTGAACTTGATTTGCTGCCCCCACTGCTAGATGTGGCATTTCCACTGCTACTTTTCTTGTAGGTCTTCATAAATTCTGCAATAAGTTCAGGGCAGTCCAGGTTCTTCTCTGGCTCCCACGTGTTGTGCTTACTGAAAGACATAACAGTGCAGCAAGTCAGCGATGGTACAGCCATAATATACCCCAATACAACCAAACAGCAACAGCAATGTCCATATATGGGAGGCTATCACGATCAAACCAAATATCTCTCAAACCGCAACTATTAACTAGAAGGGTATGTTTCGGGTCCTTACGCACATTAAGAGATGCAGATACATGTTTCTGGGTTTAGATTGTGTCACTGGTCAGCATTTTGGCGGTGCTAACTTACTCAGAGTAGCCTTTCCACTTAAGGAAGAACTCAACCCGGCCTTTAACCACCCTCCTGTCCAGCACCTTTTCAACAACATATTCTTCCTCATCAGAAGACGAGGATTCTTCGCGAGACTTTTTTCCCATAGCAAAGTTTGGTGCTCAACAACACGCCGTCACAGGCCGATGGCACTTCCCTGTTCAAGAGAAAACAGAGACCAAACGTTAAAAAAACAATTAAAATATAAGTCGCAAAAGTCCAACCAATGCACACACACACGCACACATTCACGTGTAAGCAGGTAACGCAGGCTTGAAGCAGGCACGGGCTGTTAGTCAGGTTCGTTAAACGTCTGCTAACGCTAGCAGCGTTGCTATCATACTCTCAAGGAAAGGCATCGCTTCATTGTGTTCATACCACCTCAAACAGCCTCGACAAAGCAGACGAAGTTCAACAACAACAGGTCATTTAAACCTCCTTCGACAACTTCCCACACATTAAAGTCCAAATAGGCAAGAAAACATCATCATAAAAAAGGGCGCATATTACAAAAAAGATGCTTTGCTAAGCAAGCGCAAACTTGCTAAGCCAGGTAGCCTCGAAGCTAACGCTTGATTCAACTGGCTAACTTAACGCATCAACCCACGAATCTATACTTTTAACAGCAAACATCACAAAATAAACGAATAATTCTCAAACCTTTTGATGTGTAGGGCGGCGATTTGGAGTCGCTAATGCCTCGATGTTCTCTCACGCCTGTTGTAGCGCAGCCAGAAATCTTTGAGGCCACCGCTGAGGCTAGTTTAGCATATACCCTAAATCACATAAAGGTGCTGTGCGCAAAAAGCGCGCGTTAAAGGCGCACAATGAATCTGCCCGCCCCCCGATCAGGTGATAACGTAAACAGATTGGAAAAAACCTTTTCCTTATGATGATTTTGGTCAAATTAATAAAGGGGCTTGAACATGTTTACTGCAACTTTGTGTGCACATAGAAAGCAATTATTAAACTAACGGGATTATACTCATTGGCTGATAAACAAATGGTTATTCCAGTTTTGCTTGTTTCATGTTATGTTTTCATGTGTGATTTGATTCTATATATATGCAGAGTCAGAGAATTTCATTTCTTGGACCGCTGTGCTTCTGCCTGGAGTCCAAAGTCATATGTGCATATAAATGTAAAGATAGTTCACAATTTATGCTAGTATGAAGTATATTTGAGTTACTAGGTTATTGTTATGACCATTCACAAAAGGCAATCTGTAAATCTTTTTTTCTAATGATATAAGCCGTCGTTTTTGACGCTTTCCCTCGGTAAACGTTATTATTTCCTGTTGTATTTATTGATATGATGACCCTATGTTTAAAGCTATATTCATATAAATGTACCTTTACAGGCGCCTCCGAGATCTATTTTTTTCTATCTTCGGCGATGTACGCTTGACACAAGATTATTGGTTATTTTTATTGATTGATATGAGTCAGGCCAATCAAGACTCGCCTAGCGATGACGACAGACTGCAGCGGGAAGTACTGACCAATTACTGTATGAAAAGGGCGTATCCTTTCCTATTTATTGTCCTGTTGAATAGCAGACTTGTCTCGTCTGACGCAGATCGCTGTCCTCTGTTCGTTACACCAGAGGCGTCAAGGATAAACCTGCAAGATGTCGAAAGATGTAAGTATTTTTTATTCGGGAAAGCCTATTTTATCATGAACTCGAACGCACGATGTTTAAAAGCCTCAACAACTATGTGTCGTACGATCCAAACGATGTTGAATGCGGATTGCGTATCCGTCGCAGAAACCCTGCATTGTGTGGCCGCCATTTTATAGCGACTTGGCCTCGTGGCCTTTTGTTCATGGGATTAATGTTTACGATACTTTCAGTTTCCCTCATCCTTTTTCAGTGGTTCTCAAATACTAAGTGCACCATCAAATATGAAAGAGTGGCTGCAGTTCGTGCATTTTGGCAAAAAAAATGGCTGTATTTAACATACTTCGAAGGATCTGTCAACGTTAATGGCGGCATTTCTCCTCTCCACCCTGTACTGGATTTCTTTTCTTAATAATCTGTCCCGCAGCCTGTAATTAAATGGATATTCGTGAAATGCTTAGCCATTATTGCTTGCATATCAATGGCGGAAATTATTCTTGCTTGGTTATTTGGCAGCGTCAGAGATGTTTATGCGTTTTGTCCATTGTGTAGGTCCCACGTGAGCCGGAGCAGCTCCGCAAGCTGTTCATTGGAGGCCTGAGCTTCGAGACAACAGATGAGAGTCTGCGGGCTCATTTTGAACAATGGGGGAGTCTTACAGATTGCGTGGTCAGTATGTTTCTTATGGCAAATGCATACATTTTTTTTTTCAACGAATTTAAAGTAATTTTGTTTCAGTTTGGTGTTAGTGTGAGTTAACCATGACTCTACATTCAGGTTATGAGGGATCCCAACAGCAAGAGATCCAGGGGATTTGGCTTTGTAACATACTCATCAGTAAAAGAGGTCGATGCTGCCATGACTGCCCGTCCTCATAAGGTGGATGGAAGGGTGGTAGAGCCTAAACGAGCAGTTTCCAGAGAGGTAAACAGTGTGTTATGCAATACATTTCAGCATTGAATACACATGAATAAATGTTGTCTTCATATAGCATCAAGCTTCAATATATGCCATTAAAAGAAAATGATTTATTGCAGGACTCAAATCGCCCAGGTGCACACATAACGGTGAAAAAGATCTTTGTCGGGGGCATCAAAGAAGATACAGAAGAATCACACCTGAGGGATTACTTCCAACAGTTTGGCAAAATTGAAGTCATTGATATCATGACTGATCGCAGCACTGGAAAGAAGAGGGGCTTTGCCTTCGTCACCTTTGATGATCATGATTCCGTTGATAGGATTGTCAGTAAGTGCTGACTCGATGCCTGTTGAGTAAGATGTATATATTTTTTCTTTTTGCATGGCTGTTAACTTTTGTTTCTATTTTTCAGTCCAGAAATACCACACAATCAACTCTCACAACTGTGAAGTGAGGAAGGCCCTCACCAAGCAGGAAATGCAGAGCGCAGGAATGGGAATGAGAGGAGGGCGTAACTCTGGGGGAAGGCCATATGATTATGACCGAGGCTTCAGTCAGGGTAACTATGAATTTTGTTTAGGGATGAGGGAGAAAACAAGCGTTTATTTTTTTAAATGGCTAGAAGACTAAAAAGTTTTATCCCTTCAGGTGGCAGGGGCAGATATGGAGATGGTCCTTACAATTGTAATGATGGTAAGTGAGCAGTTTAGACGAATGACCAATTTTTTTTTTTTTTTTTTTTGATAGTGTACTCAAAATGCTGTTATATTGTAGGGTATGGAGGTGGCCCTGGCGGTCCTGGAGGATATAACAATAGCGGCAACCGTGGTTATAATCAAGGTTACAACCAGGGTGGTGGTGGTGGCGGCGGCGGTGGATACGG
This sequence comes from Hirundichthys speculiger, assembly GCA_018398805.1. Lineage (NCBI taxonomy): Eukaryota > Metazoa > Chordata > Actinopteri > Beloniformes > Exocoetidae > Hirundichthys > Hirundichthys speculiger. Next base: position 5,367,199 of record JAGFBZ010000479.1, read on the forward strand.
TGGAAATGGTGGAAATGGTTATGATAGCAATGGCTATGGTAAGGACTGTTGACTTGCTGAAACTTTTTTTTGGGGGGGGGGGGTCATGTCATTTGATGCTCTAATTTGTCAAATTCTATCTTGTTCTAGGCAACTGTGGTGGTGGTGGTGGCGGCGGCGGTGGCAATAACTACAACAACATGGGCCACTATGACCCCCAGGCTTCTAACTTTGGTCCAATGAAGAACAACTTTGGAGGTGGAGGTGGTGGTGGAGGCGGCAGGAACTTTGGTAAGTCTAAACATGGAGCGAGTATCTTGCCTAGCCTTCTGTACAAGTTAGTAACTTTTTTTGTGTGTTTTGGTAGGCGGCTATGGTGGTGGTGGCGGCTCTAACAATGGTGGTGGCTATGGCCGTCCAGGACGATTTTGAGAAGTGAAGTGGTAAGCACCTGAAGGCATGCATGAGCTGATATTCCTTGTAAATCCTAAGTCTTGTTACAGGGAATCATTAAGTGCAGATAACCTTAAACAAATTCACACTGGATGTCAGGTCATATGAAGTCAGTGCACAGTTAACAATGTTGTTCCGTATTGTTCAACAGGACTGAGTACTTAGGAGAGGAGAGCAAGGAGAGGAGAGCAAGCGAAGTGACAGGGCAGCTGCAGGTTTACCTCCTAAATCTGCTCAGCCAAACTGTTGTGGCAGGTTACAGCTGCTACAAGAAGAGATGTACAGTAGATAAATCATGGAGGGCCTTCATTTAAACTTTTTTTCTTCTGTTTTTCTTTCAACAAATGTGTCTCTGGAAAGCAAGCATTCCAATGAGGGTTTTATGTTTATATTCAAGTCTGGTTTTTATTTGTACTTGCATCAAATCAATCTGAAATAAACCACCTTTCAGTTTTTTTTAAAAAACACGTCTTGTTAGCTTCTTCAGTGGTTTGGGTGAGGGAGGGCTCACTGTTAGATCCTCTACAAGATTGGGATAAAGGCAATGTTTTTAACAACATGGTTCTGGAAAAGCCAATTTCCCAATGTCGACAATACTTGAGGAGTGGTGCATAATTGCTATCGTCAGAATGAATCCATCACTTGGTAACCGATTTCTACAAAAGATCATCTGGAGGATGCTAGCTTACATGCAAAGTCTTTGAGGCTAGCCATGGAAGCAAGCTGAGGGAGAGAAGTAGCAAAACCATCGCCAGGATCATTGAAGCAGGGGAGAGTGAGAACAGAGGCCTGAGGCTAGCAGGCAGCAGCTACCAAAGGGCTAAAATGCTGTCTGTAGGTAAGACCAGACTTCTCAACTACTGATAGTTTATCTTGCTTTTGCCTTGTAGCCGGTAGTGAGTTTTGTAGCCCAGTAATGACATAACCGTTAAAACTTGTGCCAGTGTTGATGGGGAAAAGAAACTGACCTCTGTAACTACATTGAGGTCCAACATAATATTGCATGCACTGAAATAAATACATTAGTACTATTGAAAAGTGCTCAGTACTAATATTGTGCTACTGCTTTTCAGGTTAACGCCAAAATCGTCTCCCAAAATCTGACATCATTTCAGTGACAATGGCTCAGTCAGGTACAAAGTCTAAACCTTTTTTTTTTTCTTCTTTCAATTATTTAAATTTTTTAAATTTATTTTTTTCAATTTTAACTGGTTCTCTTTCTTCCCACAGGTTAGCTGAATTATGCTAACGTTGAATTATTTTAACTCCATAAAAGACTGCTGTGCAGTGGTTTTTACTTTTTTTTACTTTTTATTTTTTTTTAAATAAAGTCTTCTAAGAACACAATCTGGTGTAGTCTGAATAATTTAAAAGCCTTGGTGATCATTGATACATGTATAGCAGAGGTGTCCAAATCTGGTCCTTGTGAGTTGCTACCCTGCAGTCCCTTATTCAAATGAATGGTTCGTTAACAGATTTGAGCAGATGCTGATGGTAAGCTGTTCATTTGCAGCAGATATGTTGTGGCAGGGAAGCATCTAGTGGTACAGCAGCCATCGAAAACTTGATTTGGACACCCATGATGTATAGCAAGTATAACATGCAGAGCCAAAAAAAAAAATGAAGATGTATTTAATCATTCAAGTTTGTACAAGTTCAGCTTCCGTTCAAGTTTTACACTTTCTGGAACAAATGGAGACCCAACAATTCACTGATCTCTTCTTTCTGTTGTGTGTGGTACAAGATATATTTTACCATCAGGTGTCTGTTGCAGAGAATAGTCATCTATTGAATAAGGTTGTCCATCTTCATCTCTTAAGTGCGAAAACACATCTGCGTATAGATCTGTTAAGCGGCATTTGGCAAAAGCCAAGCTCCGTTGGAACTCGAGTCGTTCCTGTACCAGGTGGTCTCTTTGGGCCTGCAGCTGGTTCAGTTCTCTTTCAAGGTGAATTATGCTCTCTAGCTTCCTCTTCCTGCAGTTCTGTGCTGCCACTTTGTTCTTGCCCCTCCGCCTGATATCTCTGACCAGTGCAAGTTGATTATCTGTCAGAGTGTACTGTGTCAGCAGCTCATTGAAATCATCCACAGGTAGATTGATAATTTTTTCCAGGGGAAAGGGTATCTTCAAAGCCATGGCCCGTCGCTCATCCCTGCTCAGCGGAGCAGGAGCAGAAATGCTTTCTTGTGGTTTTGAAAACTTGTACTGTGAGCACCCCCTGCTGGCCATTGCATCATTGTACAGGTTGCCCGTTGAAACAGCAGCTGGATCCTGGTGCCTTACTGAACGTAAAGTGGGAGGACAAGGTTGTGAGTGAGACAAATTTAGTTGAGGTGCAAAGTAAGATGTATGTGGACCTGAGTGTAAATATGAGTGGGCTTGAGTCTGATAGTTCATTGAGTAGTGAACCTGAGCCCTTCTGGCATGTCCGGTCATGCTCTCCGGTTCACCATCACTGTACGTCATGGCTATGTCTACATTCTGGTAACCTGCTGCACCACCAACTGGATTGACTGGGGAAGCCAAAGGAGGACTAGATTCCAAGGACAGACCAGAGTCCGACTCAAGATCATCAGCTGAGCAGGCTTGTGCACTTTGATCAAGTGTGGTCCATAGCATGTGTCGGTTTGATCCCTGAGTGAGACAGCTGTTGGCCCTCCTGTGTCCTTGGCTGGTACTCGACATGTTCATGAGAGATGGGTGGGAGGAGATGGGAAGCATTCTTTGACCCAGATGAGTGTCAGAGTTTCCGTGTATTGGTTCTGTGTTGCTGTCCAGATGATGGCAGGCAGGCACTGCTTCAGAGTAACATCCCTCATAAGTGCCAGCAGTGCCCAGCCCACAAGCAGCAGGGGGAGGCTCAGACCGGGCCATTCCATACTCTCCTGCAAGGTTCATACTTGGGCACTGTGTTGTTTCATAGGAACCATCACTGGGGACTCCAAACTCCTGTAATGCAGAACACCCTAATATGACTGATAGGTACATACAAGTCCATCATACTGATGGCAACTGTTTCAGTTCCACAAACTACATCTACATTATTTTTCAGTATTCATATGGTTTGATGTTAAGTTGCATTTTCCCTGACTTCAGGCTGCCACCCATAGCTTGCAAAGGGCTTTCTAAGACGTGATCTGGTTTCACTTTAAAACAGATGGCTATTGTGCAGTGCAGGGGGGCAGAAGTAAAACCAGCATGTCCCCCTCCCAATCTCTTCATGCATCCATCACTCAGATAGACTGTTGCTGCTCATCTTACTTGATTTTGTATTTATATTAGAAGACAAAGCAGCACATTTAACTTTTTTCTTCCCTTTTGCAATAAAACAAACCGTCATTAAAGAACACTCTGTACATGCTATTTTCACAACACTGACAACAAGTTTTATGCTTAAAACATACATTTTCTAATGTGTTATTATTTGAGCATGCATATTTTGCTTATTCTTGCAGAAAAATAAACCTCCCCTATAACAAGCAGAAGAATTATTAGTCTTTAACATTAGTACTTCTACTTCTGCTATCTACGCTTCTTCTCAATTTCACTTGGCTGTACAGAAGGAGTTTTCTAATCTCTCCTTGTCATGTTTTCTTTGCCACTGGCTGCAACACAATTTTAAAATGTTACATCTCCACGTAAGTCTTAAATGACCAACGGAGTAATAAAATGCTGTTCTAACTCCAAACACATTGTCAGTAAGTGTGGCTTTAAAGGTCAGTTTTAACTTCATCTGTCAACCGCATTTGCTTTTAAATAATGCTGCTTAAATATTGCTTTTTATATATTATGTGCTGAGATTTTCTGAAGAGTTTACAAGTGATGATTTGTTTCTTGAAGGCTTGCTTTGAGATGACACTTTACATTCAAATTTAGCAGAAACACTTAGTGCTATCGCCCTGAAAACATGGTTTCATCAGAATAATTTTTTTTTCATCATCACATTGTTTACAATTAATTGTACTTGCAACCGGCAACCTTTATATTTATTTTTTTATATGACAGTCATAAGTTTAGTACTATTGGAGCGCATCCATATAGTTTATTATATGGACTTACATTCATGATGTAACTCATTGTTTGCACTACGTATAGTACTTCATAAACCTTGTTATATGTTATGCATAAATTAGAGCATTTATTATGTGTTTTAGAAGTCCATATAAATGTATTCATGTCTTTGGAAGGTGTTTATAATGCAATATAGGCATTGTGTTTCACAGGAATGTCTTTATTAATTTAATTAACTTAATTACATATTATTTTTGACTGCTCTTGTAGACACTACTCTGTCGATAAAAGCAGATCTTGGTTACAGTCTTAGTGATTCTTCTAGAGCCAGTTAAAGCTTATTGATTCCCGATGCTTTACCATCTCCTCTTCACTATTTTTCTGTTTGGTTGTCTGTTTGCTTCAAACTTTATCTAATTTTTCTTTTCAAATTAAAACTTAAATGGCATACAAGTATATCCTTGTGTCCCAAATTACAGTATAATAATTTGTGATAATTTTCAGAAATGTTGATTTTACATACACGCACAATAACATTTTGTTTTCTGGCTTTACAAATAATCAATAATCACATAACTACTGATACATAAGTAGAGTAAAATGGCCTAGTCTTTTAGAGGCCTCTTGTTAAGATTAATAATTAAATGAATTTTGAAATTGCAACAGGAGATTCCAGCTGTATAGGTGCTCTGTTACCTGTAACTCTGTGATGGCCATCAACTCCTGCCAAGCCACATCCATCTCTGTGTCCTGCGTCGGTCCATTTGGTCTGGCTGCTGGAAAATTAGCTGTCATGGACACCCCCCCACACAACCTTCCTGGAGTAGCCACTGCCTAGTAAAGAAAACAAATGATTTCTGATATTTCAATAAAAAAGAAAAACTCTCATCAATCCATTTTGAGCTTGATTGTGTGGTGAGATTTTTGTTTTCTCATCTCTGACGGACCTACCTCACAGGTTCTCCTCAGAGGGAGAATGAAGTTGGCTGTTGAACACATTCAGGAGAGGTTTTTGCTGCAAACGATCAGCCTGGTGGAAAGACAGAAACACTGGTTACGATAATCTATTAATCTCTAAAATTTGACACAGCATAAACACACACACACACACGCTTATTCAATTTGTGTTCAAACCAAGCGTTAAGTCACAGCATGTCTTCACACACGCACACACACTCATCTCTAGTATAGCTCTGTGGACCTGCTGGTGCTAAATATGTGACTGTTGGGGTGTTGTGAAGGTTCTTTTGGAGCACATAAAAGGTTCAGTTGAGTTGAGTTGACTCCTCCCATCAGCTGTTCCAGGCTGCAGCTATGCCAAACCCTGATAAGACAATCTGCGGGAAAACAGCGTGCTCTGAAAGACAGACTGGGGACTGATGACTGCTTTGGGAAATTTTGGCTCCCAAGTCTGCATTAATGGTTAGGTTGTTTTAACAAAACTAGACACCATTGAGGTTTGGACTGGTTCTGTTTCTCTTTCAGAAATTTTCTGTAAAACTTTTGCAATCCATTTGCCACAAATATATGTTTACGCCCTGTGGATATACTCCCACTGGCACACGCATTGAGAAAAAACAGCCTGTGTTATCTTTGCTTTTGATTTATCTGCTGAATCTGTTGCAGTAATTTGGAAGTATATTAAAGTTAATTTATGACACTGAGGAAGACTACAGCTTCAGTTAGACTCCCTAGTATACACCTCTTTCTCCGTTTGTATTTTGACTGTGAGAAAATAATCAAATTATATGTAAGTTGTATCCTATGTGCGACTTAACAGGTAGATCAAAAGTGCTATGGCCATTTTTAGGAGTTGCATGTCATTCTTCAGGTATTTTTTAACAAAATATTTGGGACAACTATAAGCAAAAAGTAGTGTCATGCGATTATTTAACAATTTAGAATAAAAAAAAAAACACCTTTAAACACCACAAATCATTTTGTCTTTATATATAATATATATTGTCTTAATATATGTTTTTAATGAATCAACTAGTTTAAAACACATCTGAGAAAACCTTTTGGAAAAAATTAGGTAAATATCTATATGAGGCATGCTTTACTTAAATCTTTGAAGTGAACATCTGCATCATATATAACTGGGACTTTTTTTTTTAATCAAATGTTTTTTTTTTAAGATTTGAAAAACCTGCAAGTCTAGTACACCCATGCAAACAACAAATATATTTATGAGTAATATGCATAAAGACATTTTGTAAAACCAATCCATATACTTACCATTGCTATTTATTAGTTTGTATTCTGTAAATGTACAGGGTTACAATAATTATATTTTTACTATAAGCAGCGCTAAATTAAGTAGTAAGTAGTACGTATGATTGTCAAAATCAACCTGGAGAAGATATTTCAACAAAATGTTGTTCTCTGTGGTGTTCTGCTTGTTTAAATATGAAAGGAAATCTGTGTTGCCGTGTGTCAAATATGTGTTTTTATCACAAGTTAAATGTACAGAAGTTTCATTAACATCAGCAAAACATTCAGTAATATAATGTATCTAATAATACTTTTGTGGGATAAATTTACATAAAAGTGCATATTTATCAAGTTTCACTAACAGTCTAATCACTCTGGTCAATAGTTCAACCCTGTTTAATGTACATACAAATGTAAATATGAATGAACGTACCTGAGTAAAATTTTCTGCATCTTCAGCAGGTGTTGAGTAAATTTTTTTTCAAAAAGAACAAAAAACAATGAAGAGAAAATCTTCAGATGTGTAGCGCAGTCCTGGAAATGAGAACAAGAAAGTAGATCGCAAGAGGTACAACACATGAGGCCTCTTGCTCTACGTCTTAATCAACTGTGTCTCTCTCCGTCAGGCTTCACATGCAGCCACTGGCATAAATGGGATGTCTCAGTGCAGACAAATGCAGTCTTCCTGTAAAGCACCCACACCATTTTTTTCTTTGCACCATTGTATCCTTAATAGCACACTTGCACCCCAACCTCCAAATTTCCCTTTTGCCCACATGACAAACCACAAACCAGCAGTCTGGCAAACACCACAGCAATCATTCTGTCAGTCCACAGTGAAGGAGGTAGATGTTTACAAAATCTCCAAGAAACTGTAAGCAATTTCAGTTCTAATTGTCTCGTGACAATACTTATAAAAGGATCACAAGCAACTAAAGCAACTAAACTGAGTCAAAACTCTGCCCAGGCCAAACCGTACAAGAACAATGTCCTTTCAAATCCTCCTAAATGAATGGTATGAGGAGTGTGATGTGGAGCACCTGGAGTCAGAGCCAGCGTTGCAGTGAAGGCCCTGTTCAAGCAGGGGTGGCTTGGAGGCAAGATTGAAACTTGGTTTAGCAGAGATGGAATGTACGCCCTCCGACAGGTAAGAAAGACTACATTGTTCCTCTATCTGGCAGAGCTACTGCCAGGGAAGAGAGAGGAGCAGGGGGGGGAAGGAGGGAAGCGTGTCTTACATAGCAAGTGACCATTAAGATCTCTCACAAAAAAATCCCCTCGTTGCCCTGATCTGAAACACTGCGAACAGTGAACTCACAGAATGTGTTCTGCTGAAATAACGCATTGTGCCACAGTTTTCACATAGATCATTGATTAGAAAAAATAAATAAATAATAAAAAAAAAATGAAAGAAAACAATTACGCTTTATTGTTATATAAAGTATGAAAAATGTATTGTTGTTAAAAAGTGAACAGTGGCAACTTTTGTCAGGATGACTGATCTGGATTGTGTGAAATATGTAAGCGACTCCTTACTCTGTTTATGATGAAAAACATAGTGGATAAGTCTAACTTTAATGCAATAAATTGCTTACTTGAAATAGACATTTTGTGGCCATGATATGTGCTAAGGCCACCGTTAAAATGAAGAGAAATAGCCCTGTAACACTATCAGAGATAAGTGTATGTTTTTTGAACTATCCATAGACAACTAGAACTGTATGTAACAGTATATAGAAAAAAAAATTAAGTCATTTGCATTGGAGTCATTAAGCATTATATGCTTGTTTGAATACAGTTTTTGCACAGATGTATTCTACAACAGATGAAAAAAGTATTCAAATAAGTAATTAAACAAAGGTGAAAACAATGCCGAATGCAGCTCTGTCTTATATGGACATGTGTAAATTTGAATAATATGGATACCAAATTTACTACATTGTTAATAAAGTATAATAAAGGGATAAAGTAATCTAAAAGTGGATCTTTTTTTGACCTCATTTTGACTCCTCGAGTACCATCGGAGTAAACTAATGACATCTTAAAATAATTTTTTAGACAAAACAGTATAGGTCATTCCCAGAAACATTATACTTAACATTAAAAAGTATAAATTTAATGTATTTATGGATCCTCAAAGCAGTAATTCACACCAGCATTCTGAGATGTATCCACTAACGCAAATAACATGGAACTCACAAGTTTGTGGCATGTAGCATAAATGTTTGTGCTGAATACTGACCAGGTTCAAGTGAAAATAAATTTTACAGCTACAATTAATACTTTCAGTAAGGCCCAGTATATTCAAAAAACATGAAACAATTATAATATTGTATCCCGCTGAGACATAAATCACAATGCTTTCTCTGTTTTTGTTTTTGGATGGAAAAAGTAGGTGGCTGACAAAGTCAAGAAAGGTGAATGTCTACCAGGAATCAAAGAAGGGACTTCCCGACCCGAGTTCCTAGCACCCAGCCCCTGACTCAACCACTACCACAAACATGCCAAAGTGCAGCCTGTTATTACTGTGACCACAGTGGTTTTAAATCTGGACACAGTTCCCAGGTCAACGCCCACGTTCCCAGTTTGTGTTTGTTCGCTTCAATTAGTCTTTGACATCTTTGCGTTCCAGCCCGCCTGAACCTCTCAGGCCTGTCACAGTTTACTTCTCCTGCACCTCAGCGCTACAAACAATGCTACTTCAAAAACAGAGCGGGCACGTTGGCTGGAAACAGCCCACATAAAACTCACTTACACTTCAATTCCTTTAAAGACCCCGACTCTCATGCAAGGCAGTATTATCAGTCATTTCATGGATGCTTGCTTCCTGTTCATCTATGCGTGAGGTCATATTTCCATGGTATTTAACATGTCCATTAAAGATGGAATAATTGTGACCAGTTTGGTTTTGTTTTAGGATCCAGAAAGCTTCATCAGACATGAGTGGGAAAACCTACCTCACAACCAAACAAAATGAAAGTGTGCCCCGGGTTGTGGTATTCACAAAGGAATATTTTTGGAGTCAGCTTCTGGGAAAGGAAAAAATAAAATGAGTATTTTTTTTCTTTTTCTGCTTTTGTTTCATATATTGATTGGTGATATTTTTGATCCAAATTTTTAAAAAAGGAAACTTTACGAACAGTCTACTGTTAACCCTAAACATAAAATAAAACTAACACTAGTACACAAAGAGGACATGAAGTAGATGTTCAACTGATGTCCATTGAAATTAATGCAAAATTATCTTGCTGGAGCACAAACCTCATTAGAGGCTCAAGAGGCACACAGAATTCAGATTCATAGACATTTCCACTCTTCTCCCTTGCAGTGTCTGCCATGATGGTCGCATACTACCGTAACCTGAAGGAGAGAAAATGAGGAACCTGAAAATGCATCATCATTCTTCTCAATGTCACAATAAGGCCTCCGCTTATCTCAAGATGTCAAGATTATGATAACATTTTGCAACAGCATTGCGCTTCTGGATTATTTTACGACAGCTTTTATTTGACCCTCCACTCCCCCAGCACCACACGCACATGCACACCCACACACAAATATACACTGCCACCACCTAAACCTCCTCTGGACTGAAGACACAGAAATACAACAAGTTTTGTTTACTTTTTAAATTACTGAATAAAGTGGAAAATGTGGGGCAGTGAGTGTGCATGCATGAGATTAGGCTTGCGTGTTTATTACTTTAAATGTAAAAGCTGGTTGGTAATATAGGCGCAGAGAGAGACCCTGCAAGGGAAGGAGGATGTTGGTTGGAGGAAGTTCTGCTTAATACTGATAAAAGGAGCTTTTCGTTCTAAGGAAGGGAACTACTAACTGCTGTGGTTGCTGCCATAAACCGGGGACCGGGGAGCAACCCATAGTTGCGTAGTTATTTCTATCTTTTCTGTATTTTCTAATAATTTCTATTTTTTAATCATTGTGAGATTTTTTTTTTTTGTGATACAGGCCATGATCTACAGTTACATCTGCACTGTAAAAGACACGTAGCTTCTTGAAAGGTTTCCTTATGTCTTACTTGGAAGATTTTCTGAAGAGGTTAAATCATGTGTCAGCCACAGTATAAGTGCGCTAAAATTTAGGCATGCAATTTCTTTTAAATAAACAATCATATTTCATTATTGGGGGTTCCTTTTTTTTTTAGATAGCATCATGATTATCATACAAAACCCATAAAAGTTACATGCGCAAAAGATAATACCTTGTCTCTTTATTCTGTGTTTTGCGTGAGTTAAAACATTAAAAGCATCATCTTGATGGGTCTTAGTAATAGGCAAATGAAACCTCAAATGAAAAGCAACAGATCCCTTTTTTCACTGTGCCATTATTTATTTAACAACAGTGAAACCAAAAAAAGTCACATGGGCAATTTTAAGTACGCCCTTAATGATTGCATAGGATTCAAGATCAAGATCAAGAATATCCCGATTGCCCCCAAGGGGGCAATCTGTTATACAGCCCGCAGAAAGAAAATAGCAATGATCACAAGAACAGTAACATACAGGGCAAGACAAGTAAATAAAAAAAAAAAAAAAAAGTAAAATAAACTGACTTTGAGTTGCTAGAGAAGGGTTTTAAGAGGGTAAGTTGTGGGTAGGTTGTCAGTTGGTTAGCAGCAAGTTTAGAGACCTCTCTAAAAGTACATTTTTGCACTTTAGTAATCTGGAGCAATCAGGTGTATGTTAACACAATAGCAAGAGAGAAAGACATAAGCAATGGTCTTAGAGAATGTTTGCTATACAGAGATCCCTTGCCATTTCACGGTTTGAGTTCCATGGTTTTAGTTATTCGCGGATTTTTTTCAGAAATATATTATAATAAAAAAACCAAGAAATAATCGCTGAAATTCTGCGAAAATCCACCCCACAGCAGACGAGAGGCCGCAGCTGCCAGCGAAAAACATCAAACTATGACTCACAGCCTCCTGTAAACAACACAAGAAACGCAGACGGCCCAGCACTCTAGAATCTGTGCACTGATTGGCCGAGACGCATTTACTACAGTTTGGAGACCAGAGGCTGTGAGGGAACAGAAAGATCACAGTTTAGCCTTTGTCTTGTGTCACTGCAGTACCTCGCTACTTTTTTTGCAGTGTTTAAACATATTTTAAACACATTGTTTAGGCTCGGGGGCCTCCGGCTCCAGTTCACGGATTTTGATTGTCGCGGGGTTGCGCCAGTCCCCATAAACCGCGAAAACTAAGGGATCACTGTACATCAATTTGGAAAGGGATATAAACCATTTGAGTATTCCAAAACAAGTGATAAAGGTCTAGCCCACTTTAACTCAAACCCACAGGCCTTACTGAATGTTAAATGTTTAAGTCCATGTCAGCACAAGCTGAAAATGACTGAACAAGTCTGGTTTGTTTGAAAAAGGTTGGATGAGAAAGTCTTTAAAGAGACCACGGAGGCACTACTTAAGTTTACTAAACTGTATCTGAACAAACCAAAGGACTTCTGAAATAATGTCCTGTCGAGAGATGGGACCAAAGTAGAGGTGCTTCGCCTTAATGCCCAGCACCAAGTTTGGTGAAAAACAAACATAGCATTTCAGCCGAAACACCTCATGCTTACTGTCAAGAACAGCAGTGAATGGGTGATGATCTTACTCTTTGTTTTTTTTTTTTTTTCACTTTTCATTTTGCAACCACAAGACCTAGGCACCATGCAGTCACTAAATCAACCATGAGTTTCTTTGTATACCAGAGTACTCTACAGACAAATGTGAGGCCATCTGTTTGACAGCTAAAGTTTGATTAAAATCAGCTCATTTGGCAGGATAATGATCAGGACACCCAGCAAATCTACAACAGAACAGCTAGTTTATTTGACTATTTGACTACTACTACTACTATTAATAATAATAATAATAATAATAATAATAATAATAATAATAATAATAATGATTATAATAATGATAATAATAATAATTAATTATTATTAATCTTAATATTTGTTAAATAAATGATGGTACAGTGAAAAAAGTAAAATAGTGTTGCTCGTCCAACGTTGAATATAAAGATCTGCTATGATCAGATTATTTTATGCACAAACAAACATATGATTAATAAATGAGGACACTAACTTTTGCACGTCTCTAACTATTACCAGTTACATTTGTGGGTTTGAGTATGGTGATTCATCATTCACTTTTCACCAGTCATCGTCAGTGTGATGTTTTTCAGATGCATATGAATTCAAGTATATATTGGACTCTTAGGATAAGGTGGCATGACATTAACGTCTGAAGATGTTTTAACATTAAAGCATGAGTGAGTTCACGGCAGTGTACAGTTTCCTCTCCAGTAAAGGCAATTTTGAAATCTTGGCGGCTGAATTTTGTAAACATAGTGTGGTATTGCAACATTTCATGGTTTCCCGCAATTCTGTTATGAATGTGCGTCAAATAAGTTTATGTCTCTTGACTATACATGTTCAGTAGATGAATAATAGCTATACATAATTTCTTTTCCAGTATTATTTGATACTTAAGACCAAAAATATCTGACAGTAACACAACCAATGATGTCATTTATGGAGTAAGATAGAGGGAATTCCCCATCAGCCCAGGGTTTTCAGATGTTTCCCAGAAGTAGGAACTAAGATAATTGGAGTTGGTTATATGTGGGAGGATCCTGAAAAAAAAAAAAAAAAGATGCTGATGAGTACGGGCTCACTAAAAAGTTCTCTAAACTGAGGGATTTCTGGTTACCATGCGGTCCTACAAATAACAGCGAGCACCATCAGTCACTGAACTAATGTCAAAGTTTAACTACCTCCCACTTTATCTGTTGAGAAGTTTTATAGTTCAAAAATAAACCTTTTAGAATTATTTTGAACATGGTATGAAGGTATGAAGATGCCTATATTTTTGCTCAAGTTTGAAAGGCTGTACTACATGCATTGGAGTTGGTTTATATTGCCACACAATAACAAGAGACAGCATATACAAGAATGGGGTCAGCGGGAAGCATCTTTTTTAACATAGCATTACATTGGAGCTTTTCAAGTTTGAATTTCCCCTCCAAACGGGCAAATCTCTAACTGATCCCACACAACACGATTTTCAGCCGAAAACAATGGCCCAACTGATCTTTGCCCTCTACTCACAACGTAATGCGTCAGCGCGTAATTGACTGTACGTCTTACGTGTGCTGATGCTAGCCGGTTAGCTGGATTGCTAACAAGACAGAAGATGGACTCTCCCATACTGGTAATATTAGCGCATGTTTTTAACTTGTCGAAAGAATTATACGATTTTAGGTTATTTTAAAGTCGTCTCTCAAAACGTGGAAAAACATGGCTATTTAGTTTTAGCGAGATAAGTTGATGCGAAGTTTACGAACGTAAGTGTTGGCTAATTACTTAGCTTCCGTGAAGTTAGCCTGGCTTTTGAGTTTGTTGCTGATGTGGAAGTGTCACGTATTCTTTACGACATGTGAAAATAAATTACTGTTGTAACCCTGTTCCGATTTATTTTGTGGCCGTGTTTGGATTGGATTTGTCTCGTTCACATCATGCCAGGACCTACACTGGCGTCCTGTCGGAATTTATTGTTATGTTAATTTAGTTTTCGATCGAGATATATGTTAGTGATCCATTAAAGTACAGGTGTTGGCTAATAGTAACACTTAACACTGTTGTATTTACAGGAACCATCCTTGTACACAGTCAAAGCGGTTCTGATTCTGGATAACGATGGAGACAGGCTTTATGCCAAGGTATTACTTTTGGCAGTTATGCACTTATAACAAAGTATCAGTTTTGTTTACCTTATCAAAACATTTCCCCAACATAAATAACCAAACGGATTGTTTAATTGTTAGATTTCTTCGTGAGAACCTATGAAAAGAGTAAATGATAAACTGATCCCACCAATGATACATACCTACCTATGAAAAACTGAATGACTTGGTCCTTTATCAGTGTGACTGTGGGCCCCAGACACTCGCATTGTATGTGATTACAAAATATCTTTATCACATCTTTAAAGCATTGCTATGGAACAAAGGAAACTAAAACGATACACCTGCAGGTGTTTATGCATTCTTGACTTTGTAATTCAACTTGGCCAATCTAAATTATGCACATTACTATATTTCAAACTAAGTTTGTCTTCAGTCACCTTTTTAAAATGCAACTTCTGTCTTCTTTTTACAATGATACACCTGCTGATTGTTTTTGTGCTTGTAACAACTGGAATTAAAGAAGAAACAACCTTTTTTTTTTGGTCAAGGTTTTTTTTTTTTTGTATAAGGTGCAGATTAATTTTAAAAACCTTTAAAGTGTTTAGATGTTTTTTCAATGCCTTACATTACTCACACTCAGTGAAAACACAAAAATGTGTGTGCAGTTTATTTAGAAGCAGACTGATTTAATGTAAATTCACCATGTCGATTGAATATCACATATTTAAACTGGTATATCAAGAATCTATGATGCCTCAAAAAAGAAATCAAATTAAATTGTTAATTTAAAAAACAAAAAAAAAAATCCCTCAAATGACCATATTGTAAGGTATTTTTTGGCTCCATTTGGAACATTGTGTGTTCGGGTCGAAAGCTGCAGAACGACTGGGGAAGTTAGAAGGTGTTAAGACAGTGACTAAGTCATTCTTTTCTATTTTGTTGAAGTTAAGCTGCGGTATCACTGACCTTATCAATTGATAAAAATTGAACTGGGATGTGGATGTTTTTAAAAGTTAAAGTGTTTTCATGTAAATGTATCTACAGTATTATGATGACACATACCCGACGGTGAAGGAGCAGAAGGCGTTTGAGAAGAACATATTCAACAAGACACACAGGACAGACAGTGAGTAATTCATAACATATTGAAGATTTTTAGTTTGCATCATTACATGTCCAAGAACATTCATGTCTTTTTGTATTTAAATGTATGTTTTTTCAATATATTGTCCTTTGATATGCCCCCTTAGGTGAAATAGCATTACTGGAGGGCCTTACTGTTGTCTACAAGAGCAATATAGACCTCTTCTTTTATGTGATTGGAAGTTCACATGAAAATGAGGTAATTACTTTAATTCTAGTTAGTTAAATTTAAATCAGACAGAATGCAATATGACAGTTAAAATAACGAACATACATTTTACACAGTAATCCTTGTAGTCGGCTGTGTGTGAGAATCTTTTTTTCTTTTTTTGATTCTGTTACTTTCATACCAAATGTTTCTGAACCCCTGAATTATTTTAGATCATGTTTTTTCCTTAACCAGTCTGTTGTGACACAGTGTATGACTGTAAATAAGTTGAAACAGAAAGAAAATTAGCATTACAAATTTGAATATTTTTGGTTTTCTAATTAATAGATATATTCTTCCCAAAATTATTCATACCTACCATTTATTTTAAATTTAGATTGATTCAGAGAGTTAATAGGATTTGACATAGGTTATCAAAAAAAAAAAAAAAAAAAACAAGCTAGAGATGATACTGATTCAAATATTTAAAAAAAAAAACCTCACCCCCCACCCCTGGCCATACATAAGGCCCATCCAAAAATGCAATGGATAGTCTAACATTTTCTTTTTATTTTCAACAGCTTATGCTTATGGCTGTGCTAAATTGCCTTTTTGATTCTCTCAGTCAAATGTTAAGGTATGTTATGAATGTTTCAACTGCAGTCGTTCACAACACTATTTCAACCATCAAAAATATAAAATAAAATTGATCAAGCATGATTTTTTTTTTTCCAACTCTATAGAAAAAATGTTGAGAGGAGGGCTTTGTTGGAGAATATGGAAGGACTTTTCTTGGCTGTGGATGAAATTGTAGATGGAGGGTATGTAAGAATTTTGCAGCATGAAATGACACTGAGCCATCCTGTTTTAAGAATTTTTAAAGAATCTTAGTGCAGCTTTTTCTCTTTATTAATGTGATTAGACAGTGATAATTAATTTTTGGTGTGACTCTTCACTTACAGTGTGATCTTAGAGAGTGACCCACAGCAAGTTGTTCATCGCGTGGCTCTCAGAGTAAGTTCCTCTCGGTCTTAACTTCAGAATATTTAGCAAAGCTTGTTGTGGGTTATATGAGCTATAAACATAATACAATTTTTTTTGTAGGGCGATGATGTACCATTGACAGAGCAGACAGTCACCCAGGTGAGAAAAATATCCTTACCATGATCCTGTCTCTGCAATAAAGTTTAAAAGATCCATTAGTCTATTGACTGTTAAAAGTCATTACTTCAGAGCTGTATATACAAGGGCACTGCTGTTGCATCATTCGCATCTTCTACTACTTTATCACTTTCTTCTTGGCTGTCATATTTTGCATAGTCTTATTTGCACAAGTGTGTGCATGATTACTAATTATCTGGTGGTAAGGTGATAGGTAGCCAGCGATGGTTCCTGTCTTTTAGTTTCTCCATGAACCTCTCTGTGTCTGAGTTCCCCTTGATTAATGTTGTCATTTAAGAGGTCCTACACTGGCTACCACTATTCCTCCTCTGGTTATGATTAATGGTGATGTCCAGCCAATGCTTTATGGTTATGATTCGGCTTTCATTCAGTGAATAAAGAAGATTCATTAAGCCTGACATATTTCTCTTTGTTTATATCACTGGATCATCGTCTTTTTGTTGAGTATTTTAATAGCCATTTGTAACTTTTCTGTCATTCTTACACTTGGCCTCATCACTTATGTCACTTGTTTTTCCATTTAGCTTTGTTAGATGCTCATTCTTTTGAGGTTGTATTTTATACTGTATCCATGTTTCTGCAGTCTATTATGGTTAAACATTCATTGGAATGAACTGCCTGTACAAAACCATCTCTCTTCCACAGGTACTTCAGTCTGCTAAAGAGCAGATCAAGTGGTCCCTTCTCCGATAGTCAGGCCTGCACCAGTTTACCACTGAGCTGCTGTTTAGCACAGGCAGATGGCACTGATCTCCAACTTCTACTTCTTCAAAGTGGAGGAGAGTACAAATGGCTGAACCAGTCACACATCAGGACATCTTCTTGAGAAACGATTTTTCCTTTTATTTTCTGCTCAGTCTTGCACTGTATGATCAAAATGGGGATGAGGTATGATGTGCATTCCAGTAACGACTACCCTGTATTGTTTCATGATTTACCGTTTCATTGAAGAAGCTGAATTTTTTAAAATCTGTATCTGTCTATGAATGTGAAACACTGATCCACACCTTTACACCCTGTGACAACATTCCTTGTATCTCACATAGCACGAGTTGCAACCTTTACAGCAGTATCTTGTCATTTCCTCCACATTAAAGGAGAAATAAAAAATAAAGGCTCTTTAAGTTTATCTGGGTATTGTGAAATTTGTCAGTATTTTAGTCATATCAGTGAATGGAGACATACATTTTTTTTGTCTATTTTGTCCTGATGTGTTTCACTATGTTCTGCTTTTATTCTCATAGTGCTCTCTTTCCTTATTCAACTGTTTTTATGTGGTCATAGAATATTTGGACCCCCCGTATCCATGTTTCCATATTTCATATCTGACTTGTGTGTAGTTTGTTTCAAAGGTCTCAGCATGACATACTCAAGTGCAAGGACTCCATCTTCTGGGGTTGGTAGGACAGTGCATGGCAGTTTCATAATCTACATGGGGAAGGAAACCCGTTCATGCGGCTTCTGAAACTGACATGCGACTGAATTCTGTGACATGAAAACAAGTTTTATGGATGGATACCCTAATCATATCGGTTCTATTGGGAATCACTATGTGCAACATGAATTTTAAGCTTCCATGTATACACCCTAACTATCGCACAGTAACATCACTCATGTGAATGTAAATGACTCTTTAGAGATGCAGGGATACAGGAATAGGCACTAAATCACAGTGGTCTCTGATGTATGCCACAAAATCAAAAATGATCAACACCCCCATCCCCATGTGTTCCTATTCTGATCTTTTAAGGTTTTTTTTGTCTGAGATTTGCATTGGCTAGACAATAAAAGAAAAGAAAATGCCATCCCTTGTTTAAATCACATCATCTAGTCCTTTTCGGGTCACGTTTTTGCTCAGTCCTTGCTCTTGGAAGAATGCACTTTCTTTAATTCATGCTTAGTAAAATGTGCAACAGCAGTTGTAACACATCCACCAGTTACAAGGAAGAAAATCAGTTGATACCTCCAATTTCAGGGCCCGGCTAAAAGTAAAAGTCACCAAGTGAATTTAACCGAACAAAGCTGTCCTGGGTGTAAGCAAATCACTTATCAGTGAAGCAAATAAGAACAGGCTTCAGTTTGTTTCAGAGCAGAAATATTGGACACTAAAATAGGAATCAGAATCAGAATCAGAATGCCCTTTATTGTCATTATACAGTGGCGTACAACGAGATTGGAGAGCTTCTCCCATGTCAGTGCGGCATATAAACAATAAACAAGATATAAATATGTGGCCGTTTTTCAAAGGTAAAAGCAAGAAGACAAGGTTTCAAATATATACATATGTAAAGTATATACATATGTAAAGATCACAATTGTGTAATGAGTTCACGTTTATCGTGTTCCAGAGTGATGGGTACATCAAGCTAAGAAGAGTGGGAAATAAAGTAATGCATCCATCATGCATTGCTGCTAGTTAAACCTGAAACCTCCATACAGAAAGGCCCCAGTCACGGTTTTAACCAGCTACTTTGATATAACAGGGTTCACCACCACAGCACTTTGCTGCCCAGTAGGCTTATTGAACATTTTAGTATTTTTCTTCAAAAAAGTTAGATCCTTTTTTACATTTTTAATTTTTTTAAGCAGTTTTGAGTCTCTGTATCTGCATACTTTGACAATATCTATTCCAAGATGCCAAGTGAAGAAAGATATAAAGTGAATCCTCTTGATGTGGAGATGTCTGTGGCCTCGGGGAGTTTGTTGAAAAGATCACACACAGTACTTGTTGGAATGCAGAAGACAAATTAGAGCATTTCCACTGTTCATTTAACCAGTGGGAAATGTTACACCTATCTCCTGGCAGATAATTAGTTCTATCTTGTGAGAAAGTGTTGGTCCATTCTTATGTGTATATATCGGATTCCTGAATTTCGATTTAATAAAAGCAGACTGATGTTAATAAGCTCCAACAATGAAAATATATCCAAGCATTTCTCAATGGATGTTGAAGATCATTTAAATGATTTAATGATTTAAAAGATTTCATCAATGTTCCTGGATGTATGTTTGTTGATCAACAGGGAGTATGGTCAGCTAAACGGTTACAGGCTTTGACCTGGAGGTGTTACTTTCTTGGATTTGCATCTTTTTTTTTTTTTGTTTTCCCCGTCATTGAGTCTGTGGCTCTTTATACCTTCGGATATAGCAACAATAACAGTGATGATGTCACTATTTAAAAAATGTTTCAGTGGACAAAAAAACAGCGAGAAAGGGTAAAGTAATTAATATAAATAGACTCCATTAATGCACCAGTTTACTGTTATCGCACCAGTTTGCTGCTATAATGAGGATAGCTTATGTCTTGGTGTGTGGTTTCAGCAAAAGAAGGGAGGGGTGAAGGTTAAAGAGGACGGGGCTTGCAGAGGTAGTCAGCAGTAAATGCAATTATGAAATCACAGTGAGGGCACAGCATGGGAAGAGAGGGTTAAAACGGATCTCACACAACATGGATGTCCAGATGCTCAATTTTCATCTAGATAGCCCTGCAGCACCATTGACAGCTCAGTGACTTGCTTTCATCCTCTAATTACAGTTGCACCATCATAAAAACCAGCCAGGTAATTTATATTAATTATACAGGAATGGGTATTTCAGTTAGAAACTCCATGGCTTGACATGCTGTACATAACGTGCAGTAAAATTGTCAGAGATGTGTGGGTTAGAGCCTTGTAATTGATCGATGCATACGGGGAAAGAGTCACTCTCTTTCACTGTGTGTGTTTGTGTGTGTGTAATTTGTGAATTAGAGTTAATAAATTATCATCATCTGTAAGCTTACAGAGTCTTTATGTCACAGTCAATGGGACCCAGCATCCATCCAATAGCTTGTCCAGCCAAACAGACACAACACAGTGGAAAACAATGACAGCATGTTGGATTCATCGCAACCTAATAAAGGAAGAGCTGTTATGTTGTCTGAGCAGGGCACAATGATGTTTAATGACTCACTGCATTAAAATGATCATGGCTACTGTACCTACTTTCACATTTCTTCTCAGTATGTGTTAAAAAGAATACTAACATGTTCATTTTAGTCTGATTTTAAGATGAACAATTTGATCTGAAAAGAAATGAATCCCTGTGCTTCATTTCAAATATGTTCTTGTTTTTCATTTTTTTAATGTAGATTTGAGATTTTAATCTATTTCCCAATACAGTTTCTACATGATTGAATAAGTCTGGCTATTGGCAATGTTGTATTTATGCTTATTGAAGGTTTGTAGTCAATTACACTTTAAATCTCATCCTCTCTGCAAGTATGATACCAGATAAGAATATTCAGAAACATGTAAGGTGTTTACAAGCCCCAATATTCTGTGTTTTTGTCAGAGAAGGTCACAAATCTGAGTTTGATAAATAAGGATTAATATATAATCAAGCTTTATGAAAATAAAAGAATTCATATCAATGTGCAACACATATCACACACACAAATAATAGTGGTATACCTGTGTGCATGTAAATATTTCAAAATCGGTCATGAACAACTAGTGAATGTCTTTTTCTGCATGTGTGCATGCAGAAAAAAAGAAGATATGCACCCAGGCTTGCTTCCTTAGCTGCAGCAGCAGCATTGTGGCAGCCTGACATGGTTTATGGCCCCAGTTGCCCTCTCTGGGTCTGTTTATGGATTCCCATAGAAAAGAGAATCATGGCCACTCCAAGGAAAGCCAGCCAAAAACAACACCTCCACCATTGCACTCTTGCCTGCCTTTGCCATAACTCAACACACTATTTATGTTTCTGAAGAAGGAAAAAAAAAAAAGTTTTCACAGTAATGACATAAGATGATCGTAAATTCTGATGATAATGTTTAATTTTTTTGTTGACGTAAAATAAAAACGTCACCACAAATGTGTGTGGTTTATTAGATGTCATTGCAACATGGTGGAGAAATAATGGGATTTTTTTTTCTGTTGCATTTCCTTCATAGACATTTCATGATACCTGTAAGATTTATCACGTGAAAATTGTCAACCTTGATAGGACAATGAAAATGCACCACCGTGGGGATTGTTAGTTGAAGAAATATTCCACCTGATGTGTTTTCCCTCTGCTGTTTTCCCTCACAGTTCCCCTGTGCGTAATTCTTTCCTAAAAGCATGCTTTAGAGGAGTGATCATGGAAGCTTTCTGGATGTGAAAACACTTTGCTGACACTGCTTAAATGCAGGGGAATCTTACTGGGCTTTCCCTCCCCCCTTCTTTTTCCTATTCTTTTTTTTTTTTTTTTGACTGGATTCATAAAAACAAACCTCAGACATAGCTGTTCAGGTCTGCTGTGCTTCAGGGGCTATTCCATCATTCTTTGAGCTTGCACAACTGGGGCACATCTGGTTGGTGGATGGACTCAACTGGACTGGGGCCTACCCCTCCTTCAGATCCTCTCAGGCTGTAATCCTGCTGGCGTGCTACTGATGGTACTGTGTCACGATGTTACTGCTGTTATCAAACACTCATAACAAAGTTCTGGTGAAGCAGTGATGCAAAAAGAGCACATAAGAAAGGCCATCAGTCATCTTCGAAGCAGACAGACAACATCAGATACAGCCATGTTGGTCATAAACCTTTATGAGTGTTTTTGCTGGTGTTCTTTAGATCCTCGTGCATCCGTCAAAGAAAACGTATGCTTCTGGTTTTTAGAAATCCACTGCATGCGCTCTACTGTTTTACTGCAGGATGCATATCTGCAGTCTTGCTGCAAGAGCAGAAGAATGTGAAGAAAAGCATTTTCTGTGGCATACCTTTAAACCCTCACTATGTTCTCTCATCCACTCATTCTCACTTTCTCCCCTCCCTCCCCGTGGATTCCCCAACCACACAACAGCATCGTTAACAGACCGGCCCCTGACAGATTTACAGCCATCGTCTTTCCATTGGCCGCTAGCGTGACAGCCGAGATTTAATGCTGGCTTCTCATTGGCCAGGGCTTGACAGGTTAATTTATGGGTGCTGCGTGATTTGATGCCTCCCGCCTTTGAAGTGAGTTACTGCTCTGTCGCTTATAGGACACAGAAACGGTGTCAGGTTGCAATCGTAAAATCTTATCCCTGAAGGGAGGTGGCACTGGAGTATAATAGTCCTTACATCACCAGAGCATCTTGCAGAGGTAGAACAGTGGAAGGTGTCAAACTGCCAATTGCGGATATGAAAATACTCTGAATAAAACAATATATTTATGCAGAAAAGAGAGAAGTTTGTGAATGTGTGCTTGTCTGCATTTATCTAGACCCACACATGATTGCCTTTTTTCCACTCAGACCTGATCCCTCATGATCAACAGGTTTTTGGTTGACTCTGGGGTCAGAGGATCCCAAATGACTATGTAAATCACTTTATCACAAAGCTGATCTGCAAGCAGCACACAGCCGTAGACACTTTCTATCTAAGCCCTCTGCTCAGTGCAGCCTCACCGTTCGTGCAATGCTACCATTTGTCTGCTTCCTATCTCTTCATCAGCCTGACAGTCTGCCCTGACAAGATCGAGAGGATTCAGAATATGGCCCTGCAACGGCCTCGACCCATGGAAATCTCTAAGGGTAAATAGCAAGGGTGCCTCTGCCCCGTCTATCAATCTTAGGTGAATTCATGCACCGTATCCCTTGGATATCAAACCTTTCCCTTCACTCTCTTACTTCACACTTGAAGTTATCTGTTTAAGTGAAAACCATTGGAATATAAAAAGATTGAGGAATGCCCCGCTATCGTCTTGTCAGGTGGGATTACATAATTTGAAGAATAACCTTCTCTTGAACTTGATAACTTTAGGCTACACGACTTAACCCGTGACAATGTGCCATGCAAGAGAAAGAAAACAGGTTTTACATCTTAAAGAGACGTGATCCCTCTGAACTCGGAGGAGTGATGGATAGTGTGGCGGCCCTTTAGAAGGGGCCCAGACAAATATACCTCTATAGAGTTAAGCACAGCAATGAGGCTTTTCTTGAAAGATCATGCTACTTTGAAACCTTGGACTTTATTTTTCTTTGCTCTGATCAGCCCTTTTAGGTCTTAGAAAAGATTTTTGAAAAAAAAAGTTTTTGGTTTGCTAGTAAACTCAGATTAGATAACAACAAATTATTTAATTTAATTGTAGCCTTTGTTAAGCACGTTTCTGTTGTGGAACATGGCGTCATGGGTCAATACGGAAATAGATACGGCGACTCAGATACGGCCTTCATTGAAAAGAAAATTGTAATTACCTGAAAAAGAAAAAAAAATCATCTTATCATGTTTGGTTTATTGAAAGCATGACAAGCATCGAAAGTGGCTAATAGTCACAATGTCAAGTGGTCATCAAAGTTGTTATCACTCCTTATGTGGTCGACATGGACATCTGCACAGAACATTCTGGAAATCGACTCCCTATTGAAATATTTAATTCAAAGCCAGAAATGCCACAAAGATGTTTAAGAGGAAACTTCCTGGGATTACCAAACTAAGAATGAAAACTAGGGCTCAGCAAGTTAACGCATTATTATCGCATTAAAGGTGGGGTGGGTGTTCTTTGAAAAAACGGTTCCAGCAATCCAACTCAAGTGAGATTTTGAAAATATACACTCCCTCCCTCCTCTCAAAGGCTCCGCCTCCTCCTCTTCAGCCCACCCCTCGAAACCACGCCTTCACATGATTCACGACTACATGAACCGCAGGGAAGGAGGGAGGGGTGGGTGGGAGTGCATTGATATTTGATGGATGTATTAGGCAGCCAATAAATGTAAAGATGATCAGTACATTGATTGGTCAGAGTTTTTCTCTGATTATACGCTCTAGACCGGACCAAAACGTTTCGTTTTTTTTGCAAACATTTTATTTCAGTGGGTGCAATGGGAATGTGAAAAGGTTTTTAGGGAATATTGTAAAAAGTTCTGCAAAAAAAGAACACCTACCCCACCTTTAACTAATTAATTTATGAACTCCGACATTTATTTTATCGCATGTTAACGCATGTTTATCACATGCTTTTGTTTTGAAAAGTCTGTTACTGGCTGCTGCGGAACCGGAAAAGGATTGGCAGGTAAACATGCGGAAAAAGCTAGTTCGGGTACAGTTCGGGTAGCAACTTAGGTAGCAATATTAACAATTCTGTCAGTAAAAAAAAATTCTGGACTGCAACAAAACTTTCAAACCCCTTTGTTCAAGACGAACGCTCTGTTCCTCCATTTTACATCAGATCCTGCTCCATGTGTTCACTGTCTTGCTGTTCTCTTACTGGTTACTTCAGTGTGGCTCCATCTAGTGGCACAGATGTGTAACGACAACAGAAAGTCCAGTCCTCGATTATAAAACGACCCCCATTTTTTAAGATTATGATTTCTAGATTAAAATATTGTCCTATGGTCGGGCCAAAATGGTAGTCTGATCAAGGACTTATTGAACAGCAGATGGGTGTCCTGCAATGCTCAGAAATAAGCATCAGAAGATTCTGTGCTCGTCATGATCTGAGGAGAAAAAGACTTATGTCAGATGCAGAGATGGAGAGCGCTTTGGTTCGATCTATATATGATCTGAGTTTTCATTCAGATTTCCACAATATTGCAAATATTATAGAATGTGATTCCAGCACCACCATGCTACCTAAACTGCTGTGCACAAAGCCAATTTTTGGTCACATAAACCAGACAATTAAATATTAAAAACAAATTCAGTATCGTGGCCTGTTTTTTTCATTTTGTATTTTTGATCCAAGTCTAAAATTTAAATATTAAAAAAACAGGATTTTTTTTGTGTTAGATTAAAAAATGAAAAACAAAATAAAATGTCACTTTTAATTTTTTTTTTAAATTTTTGATTGACAATTGAAAATGGAAAGAATGAATGATACACGGATTGAAAAAGTTACTGATCTTTAAGATTGACATTTTCTTTTTAAAGTTCTCCTAGATGGAAGATTCAACAGAAACAAGGTTATTTGTAATCAACTGCCAAGTTGAACTCCCTCTTAAAAGTTTCTGCTGTTACCTCAGAAATTACCTGTTTTAAATGTTATGATTGTGGCTCAGATTTTGTTGGTTGACTTTTTTTTTTTAATTTTTCATAAAAAACAGGATGACATTTAATGCCCTGGCAGTGGCAATAATCTTTATTTTATTTTATTTTACATTTTTTTAAGATGAGATTTACACTAAATATGTGTTACTGACAAGTGCTTGATGTTAAAAGTGTTTGAACAATAAATGTTATGGCACTTTAGTTCATATGGCAGCAGAACATTTAAATAAAAGTGCACTTTACACTACTTTTGAATTCATTATTTGATTTTGCGTATACAATGCAATTTATCGTGATTAATCACAGAAATCATGCGATTAATCGCAATTGAAAAATTTTAATCGTTGCCGAGCTCTAATGAAAACACTATCTAAATAACATTGATGTTCAAGTTGATCCATCCAGTTAATGTTGGGAAACATCCCACAGGACAGGCAGAAATATGGACCAAGTGGCTGTGCTAGAACAAAAGTCTTAACCATTTATTTTCCAAGGAGCTGGAACGTATCAGAATTAATGCTGAAATGTTTTGAATGGATCAAAAGGTAAATGAATATTACCACAGTGTTATAGCGTAACTAAGTCTATAAAATATGTATTGAAATTGACTATAGTCCAGCTTCAGCTTCACTAAATCACCTATACAAGTATTTTCATGGAGGTCTTCAATTAAGAAATTTTGTACAATTAATCCATCGGTATTGTTACAGAACATTTGATGTCTTTACTTTGTGAAACACCAAATAAAGCTGTGGTGATCAGTTTCATTTTCAAATAAGAGACATATGGCATCAGTCTGCATGACTCGACAAAGTTAGCGTAAATTGGTTGAGCCCAATTAAAAGATTACTTTTAAAATATATGTCAACATGTTAGTCCAACTGAAATCATACTTAGATGAATTTCTCAAAGTCAGATGAACCCACCCAAATAATGTGGTTGGGAGAAGAATTACGACTCTTACATAAGCAAATTCAACTGAACTCCATCTGGCGTGGATGCTATGTGTATGCTCCAGCATTCCCAACCCAGGATTTACCTTTAGCAGATGATGGGCCACTTAAGTTTAACACAGCTTCTGTGTTAACAGCAGGCCATCATAACACAGGCTTGTTTAGCCATTAGTGATGTGTTGGCAATATTGAATTTCTAGTAGGGGAAAAGAAGGAGAGAGAGAAAATAATTCTACCGCTGTAACCAACTGAGGGCTCAGTTTTTAGCATCTTGCAATTTATGGATATAAAATCTAGCCAATAATAGACTAAAACTAAACTAAAACTTTATACAGTTTGCAAACCCAAATAACAAATCATTTAAAATGTAGAATGGCATTAACATATGGTCCAAAATAAATGATGTCTTGCCCATGTGTTCAGAAGTCCAGAACAGAGGAAGGACTGTCTCTGGATTAAGAATTTTCAATATATTTTCAGAGTCTTAGCAGAAATGACTTAACATGATAGCATCGATGAATAATCTTACAGTTAATCTGGATATTGACACAAAGTGGAACGTGCCACGTGCCAGCTTGACTTTTATGTTTTCTTTCTTTAATAACAACTTTATTATGAAAAGGCAGAAACAAATTCGCAGAGAAAAGCACAGAATATCTAATACAGAAAGGTGAGCTGCCAGCCAGCTGTTAACTGTGTCAACACTATGGGTCAATCAGAAGAATAAAAACTCAACGCAAAAACAGCTGAAAGCCAATTCATTGCCACCTATAAGAGAAAAGTTGACATATTTTGCTTAATTCCCTTCCATACTCGTATACTGGAACAGCTACAGTAGTCAGATTATATGGTCCTGTTGAGCTGTAACCATAGCTCAACTTAACAGTGTAAACATACTGACTGACCAATATAATTCTGCTGGATGATGATATATCACTATAAACCATAGAAAACTCTACTGCGGCGTGCCTCTCCTTTCTACCATAATAAAGGATGATAGGCTAGTTTCTATGAAGGTAAGTTAATCATATCTCATGGCACACGACACAGATGTCAGAGAGGACAGTAAGACTTGAAGAAAGAAAACCTTTCAAGTCAGAGGGGATGTTTCCACTAAAGAATCCATGTTATGGTAAAATGAGGAACTACTGGAATGAATAAAACATTATAGGATGCTGTTTTGGTCTTGGTGCTGAATGCACATTAGTTGAACTTGCACTCAGAAGTATCTGGGCTTCTTCCTTTCTCATTTTATTTGGAAGCATGGAAATAATAATAATAATAAAAAGAAAAACAAAGACGGAACAAAGGGTGATTTTAGTGCTGTTTGTCTATTTTATAGTAACAAAGCAAAACAAAATGTTGCGCAACCAGGTAAGTGGTGTAGAATAAGCCTTGAAGACACTAATATATCTAGGTCTTGATCTAGATCATTTGTATAAAACCAAATATAAAAAGGTCGAATATTTTCTCTTTAACTGCTCTTCTATGAACTGAGATCATAAATATGAGACTGCCTAGATAAATGAAGAGAAGATGGTACATCTGCACGTTTTCTTTTTTTGTTTTTTCCACTCACTCTTGCTGTCCTGTGAGATAATATACATCAAGAAACCAGAAGCAGATGTACGGACAGTTATCAAAACTCCATACGATGTACTTCACTTAGCATATAGTGTTCTGTATTCACTGCATACTGGTGAGGGGTCATTAATACCTGTTAATACCTGCCACCACGTAACAGCTACGTTAGGGCACAACCGTACGCTGGTTACAGAACCGCTCCAACCAGCTCCTGCAATAGTGGCGCACTGCATTATGGGTTATAGTACGGGAGGTAAACTGGTCAGTAGCACACCACATTTTCCCAGAAGTTGCAAATCATCTGGGTAGTTCTTGTATGCTGTAGACTGCACGCAATGTAGTACATTTTAGCAAAATTAGTACACACCAGTAGTATAGTATACTCCTTTGAAAATAGCTATAGTTGTGAGAGGAAATATTATCTTGACTAATCTAATTTATTGTTGGTGTACCTAATTTCTGTTTCTAGTTTGAAGTTGAAGATTCATATTTCCAATTTGTTTGTTACTGAGTGCAGGATCAGTAACAGCAAAACAAACAAACCAACAAGTGAACAAACGAGCATACACATCAGTAAATGTGTTATGTATCAGATGACTTACAATGTGGTTTTTGACTGATGTTAAGTAAAAATAATTACTGGCTGTAATATAACTTAGGTGTTCCCACCTGAAGCATGATGTTTTGCAAACCAGAGCCACTTATGATTAGATTGGACCCAAAACATGGATCAGCGCTGCCTGCAGCCAAATTCTAAATGACAAATGGGTAAGTATTTGAGGATAAAGCCAGTCAAATGTTTTTTAAGCTTGTGGTAGTGTGAGCTCTCAGGCTTGGTATGCTTTCTTATGCAATATAAGGGCACTTTAACGTAGTTTGCATTCAAAATAATATCTGCTCTCGAATAAGGAAGACCTCGTGAAAAAGAAAGACTCACTCTGTTCTCTAAATCAGGCTTCTGTAAGCAGATGTGGAAAGATAGGGCTCAAAAGAGAGCAGCAGCGCTGTATCTTTCAGGCATTTTGACCGCAGCATGTCCCAGATGTTTCATTAGGACCTCAGGGAATTTTGCCAGCTTAAGCAAGAAAAAGTGCATAATATGTCTCCCTTAGGCCAAAATGCATAAAGGTAGTTTTAAAAATTCAGCGTGAAACTTCTCACTCCTCTAGAGGTTGATTTTCATGGATGAATATTCATGATCTAACTAGATAAAAATGCAAGTGGACCAGATGCAGACATTTCCCTTGTTATCAGTCTGATAACCTCTGTTTTTTGTCTCCTTTGTGTTGTGCTTTGAGTCCTGGGAGGGCTATGCAGATGCTAATTAATCTTGCTGAGATGCACTAATTAGAAAAGTAGTGACAGAGATTTGAATATGGGACAGTTTGAGACATGAAATGACAGATTGTTCCCATCAGAAACATGACACACATCCCACTGGTTTGGCTCCTGAATGTTTTCTTGGAAACAGAAACACTGAACCTAACTTCGTGTGCACACTGGAAGCCATTTTGTCTACGTACGGACCGCTGCCAAATGGCTGGCTTAAGCCAAGATGCTCTTCATTTGACCAAGCTACTCTTTAGTTTTGCACCTCTAAAATTCTCATTTGGCGCATGACACCTTTTGGGTATAACAAAGACAAGGGTTCAGCTACATAAATAATTTATTTCTGAATAATAGCCCCAAGTGTTAGAGAATATTGGAGTATTTGGTAATCATTAATAAGTAATACATTCACATTTCTCTGCTCATTGTTTGATGAGAACTTTGGATTTATGGAAGATTATTTTATATAATTTGAAATAATTACTGAGCAAGTATGATAAGTCAAATTGATGTTGTTACACTCCTTCTAACAGTTTGGGTTTGAGTGCAGAAAACAACAAAAACCATCACAGCTGACCAAGAGCGTTCTGAGAAAATTTTGTTAATTTCAAATTTTCAATACCCATTATATTTTTTCAATGCTTGGTCTGTGCCTCTCTGCAAGTGTGTAAGGACGTGTTCACTGAGGTGTCGAGGGAAATGGGAGTAACCCTGACAGTGGAATTGAAATTTTAATGATGAGTGGCACCACCACCATGCTGACGGCCATGGAGCACCTCAGACAGCTTAAATATCACCGCTAATTAACACAGAGAGGTGGGCTGTCATAGGCATGATAGATGCTCAGAGGGGGCAGATCGTTGCTTTCCACCAACCAGCGATTCCTTTATTAATCAAAGCCTGAGATGAAAAGGCTCTCCCACACCTCGGGGAGAGAGAGATAGCGGGAGCTATTGTTGGGAGGGTTTCAATCATTTGCAGCAAGTCTGTGAAATGTTTGATCAGGGAACAACCAAACATTTGCCCGAGAGAGTACATTTCTGGTGCTGAGCACTTGTTTTTGTAAACCTCTGAACCCCCCCCATATGTTTAAAGAACCACAGTGTGCACAGGCAGCTGAGATTTACTTGTTGTTGGAGAAATCTCTGTTTGCAGGATCTATTTTTTTGCCTCCATCTGACAGGAGAGGTGAGTGTGGAGAAGGCTGGCTATCAGTCTTAATGAGAGCCCTCCTCTCTGATGGAGGGAGCCACACTGAGGACAAGGCAGCACTCCCACACTTCACTCCTGGACCGACTCCATGCTCAGTCTGTCTCGCAGAGATGATTTCGACCCCAGATGATTTCAGCACTTTGTGTCTGAAGATGGAGTGTTATCTCCCCTCTCTGATCTCCTCCCCATCTACCTCACTTAAGAAGGTCCATTGTTAAGTGCTGGGGGCCTGTGGGTGCTGTAAATCAGGCTGCAGAGGGAGGGCATGTCTCCCAAGGGGGAAAGCACACACTCCCTCCAACCTTCAGGCTGATCTCATCTTACCTATCCTAATGCTGTAATTAAAGAACTTGTCAATAGCAAAGAGGAAGGTGCTAAAGGCTATGATCTGCACTTCCTTCATGTACCAATACCCACGCAGGCAGAATTACAAGACACTGGACTTGGGAAGATAATTTCTATTTTCACCATCGCCACACGTGGTTGCGTTTGTGACTATACTTTCATAATATTTCTGTATATTCCAAAATATTTCATATACGTGTATATCTATGCCATTACTGTTGGGCTGCATCTCCCTGCTCGAGATATTTAGCAACGTCTGACACCAGACTGCCTTTACAAACTCACATATATCAAGTTAAAAATTTTAAACATTTCTCTCAAAGTTCCAAGAAGCTGAATTCAACACTATGTGAATCAGACTGAGTCTTTCTTGGCTTTAGTGGTTACACACATACACAAAAAGGGCCTAAAAGCAATGGAATACTTAGCTTCACAACTACCATTAGATTCAGTGTCATGAAAGGTTAAAAATGGAGAATAAATTATTTTGCACAATCTTCTTCATACTATTAAACAAGTAAAATAAACAATTGTGTTGCTAGGTTTTTGTCATAGAAAAGAAAAAAAACGGTTGTGTTGGTTTTCTCAGCTTTGTATTGCAGACTAAGAAACTGTTTTAACACTCTAGCATGATTAATATCACATTAACTTTTGATATTATAAAGCAGTTTTCACTTATGAGGGTGAAACATTTCTGGTTTTCTCTTCAGGACCGACGACAAAAGCTAATCAATACTCACGTGGTCATGGCTGCCATCTGCTGACATAACGGGTGTATTACTCATTTGTCAAACATCTGTAGTTAACAGCTGAAAGAATTTCATGTTGCAAACTTCTATGAATATTAGCAAGACTTTAAAGAAAACAAATTTAAAAAGTATGACCAATCTTGACAGAAAATAACTGTCAATCTATGTGTTGTACAGTACATGATTGCCATTCACAGTTCAATCAAATAAAATAAAGAACAAACCAAAAAAAAAAAAACTTTATTGACCCTAAAACTCCATTCAGTACAAGGTGATTGAGTCAAAACTGACTCCACAATCCTGAACACAACAAAATAAGGCCATCATTTAAAAAAAAAAAAAAAAAAAAAAGAAAGAAAAGAAAAATTAGTAAACCAAAATCTATACCAGCTCATTTAACAAAGGCATGCAAATGTGGGGGGGAGAAAAACAAAACAAACAAACAAACAAAAAAAAAATAGATCAATTCAAAGGATTCTAACTAATCATGACTGTCATACTAAAAATATACAAGAGGCAGCGTTTACTTTTCTCCAAACAGTAAACTGAACAATAAACTGTCATGTCTTTTTCAGCAAAAATCATGGGAGTAAGGACAACATTTTGCAAAGACTGATACGCTTTTGGAGTTAAGGTCCGAGACATACTATTTTTTTCTATACCTAAGACATTTTAAATATATATTAAGCTCATTAAGAGTAGACAGCAAGTGATGTCCCAAACTCCTCACACATAATCTAAAAGCCTGACAATAACAGTGCTACCTGTGTACTATAAAACACTTTAGTCTAATAACTTGCAGGTTCCTCTACAACTGAACTAAAATCTTCAGTTCATTCTTTACAGCTGGATTTAACTATATGCAGGCCAGAACTAATTCTCCCATCAAATGATTTTATTTTCACTGAAGATGCTCAAGGTTAAAGAGACAGAAAATAAAATGACACTATAATCAGATCACATTCAGTCAGAGTTCAGCTCCAAAAATCTACAGGTTGTGGGTAAATTTACGTCTTAAAGTGATTATACTGATCTGGGCCGTTATCATGAATGCAGAAGAAAACATAAAAAATATCCCCGGCACATCCAGAAAACCTTGGATTTGTTTGATCCATCAATGTGTAAACAGCGTTGTGAACATTGTTTTTTCAGAAGAATTCAAATTGTCAGCTGTCTTCATATTCATTAAAAAATTCAGATAAGATACAAACTCAAATGTACTTAACTTTTTTTTTTTTAGTTAAAAAAGGAAAACAAAACATGGGGAGATACGATTACTGATCTGAAAAACAAAACAAAACAAAAAAACAAAAGCTGCAGCTTTAAGAAACAGATACAGTAAAGAAAATGGGCTAATATTGATGGTTATTTACAGAAGCTTTACAGAAACCTCATTTTTGCAACAGACAGTTGATTCTTGCATCCATTTCCTCTATAAAGGTTGCTATTCACAAGCTTAAAAGCAAGGATCACGTCCTTAAAACAAGGTGACAACTGTCACTTTGTTTGCAGTCAGCACAGAGATGAACTAACCCCAGGATTAGTTTGGAAAAGTTAGTGTTTCTTTGACAAATTTTACACCACACTTTGAGAGTGCAGCCGTGTTTTTCCAGTTTATAGCTAGATGATTAGCTAATAAGATTGTTTTTCTATAACCATTTACGACCTGTGTGTTGAAAAATATAAATGTTTTGATTGCGATAAAAATCAATGACTTGCTTGAATTTTACAATAATTAGATCATTTAAATTTTAGAGCAGAGTACATTAAACTCACCTGCAGTATGTGATTGGTGCCCAACTACATTTTCAAGGTGGAACACACCAGAAACATCCTGTGACCTTTTTGCTGCAAGTTCATGATTGGTAGCATAAAGAACGCAAGACGAGGAGGATTTTACACAAAAAATGATCCAGGATTTTCTGTATCCTTCTGTGATATAACAGGCAGATATGGGGTTGACTGGAGATATCTAAGAAGTGCTGAACTGTGTTCTGACTGTCCACGCAGTCAAAAAAAAAATCTCTGGGCAGTGACTGCAAAGAAACATTTCTGCAATCTTTCAGAACACAGCAGATGTGTGCATTTGTCAGTTCAGTTATTGGGTATTATGTAAAAACCTGCTGTCAAAATTAGTCCATCCCCTTCTTCATGTACTATGTATGTAACAGTAAGTAAAAAAAAAAGAAAAAGAAAGCACAAAAATCCAACATCAAGCTCCATGAATGAGCTTGAGTTCTTTAGTTTAGAGAAAACTAAAGTTTGGTTGACTTAACCTTAGTTATTTTGAGCTCCAGTGAGTAGCAATAGTAAGCTGCAGACTTCTGCTGGTCAGACAGTCAGACGGTTGCTGGACGGTTGTAGGGGGCTCCAGGAAGCTGTATGGGAAGATGCATCCTGGGAGTACTGGTTTTCCTCTTTACTCATTCCAACTGTACACAGCCGCCGGTGTCTCAGCAGCCTGTCTGTTCGTGAAAAGTTCTGTGGAGAGGCAAACAAAGTTGTATGCTTCAGGCAGGTCATCAAACAGCTGGGACTGTAAGTTCCTGACAAATTTACAGATGTACGATACACGTGTTTGTAAAAAAAAAAAAGAGCTGACTGACCTGATGGCAGCGATCACACTGGTACGGTTTTTCTCCGCTGTGCACCCTCTTGTGTCTGTCCAGGTGATAACGCTGAATGAACCGCATATCACATGCATCACAAGCAAATGGCTTTTCCCCTGAAAGCAAAGACAGGTGGGGACTCTTTAACAGCGTTTATCAGGCCTTGCTGCATTTTTCATTCTTATACATCACAAATATACAGACTTTTCAGAGCACTAGATTCAATGAACAAATGCAGAAGCCACATTCATGAACAGAAAAGATAATGAGCAAGCAATACAGAAGAAAATAAAAAAAACAAACAACATGAATGAGAGCTCTGAGCTCTCACCTGTATGTGTAAGAATATGTCGCTTGAGGTGGTAGCTGCTCCGGAAAGCCCCATAGCAGTGATCGCAGATGAAGTTCTTCTGCACTTTCATGGAGCTATCGTCGTCCATATCAATCGTTGGAAGTAAAAGCTGTCATGATTGGTGCAAGACAAAACTGAGTTCATCTGTCAGAGTATCTTTGCATTTTTTCACATGAACTAGAGTTCTTAAACTATACTCACCTCTACTTTCTCTTTAACTTTGTTGGATGACCCAGATTTTTTGTGTTTCTTCTTGGGTTGCATATTCTGGTTTGTCTGCTCGCTCTTAATGTCAATTATCCTTGATGAGTGATAATCCCCATCTTTTCGGATTAGCTTTTAAAAGAGACAAAACATAGGTTATTAGATGAAGCACACTGGAAGAGCCGGCTAGTGGTACTTGCTGGAGCAATTAATTACCAATCAAAGAGATGTTAACTTTTTACTTTCAAATGACATATGACGCGTTTGGAAACATTAGTGGTTAGAAGACACGAGCATGAACTGATGCATTTGTGAACAATTCAAATCAAATCAGATTTGATCATTTCCCTTCATCTCTCTCACCAGGGGTGGACAGCTCCCGCCTGAATGGTGACCAACGTGGCTTTGGTGGTGAGACTGGTGGGCCTGGTGCCCGTGGTGGTTGTTGCTGTGCTGCGAGTGGTGGCCCTCAGGGCTGGCCCTATGGCCCTGACCCAAGGCTGATATCATCTTCTTCTGGCCTGGGATGTTGTTGGCTTGCATCAGGGCCATGCTGGACAGCACTGCCTCGCAGCCTAGCAACCCAGCCTGGCAACACAAACAACAACATGTCAGAGCACACAGAGGGAGCGACAGGGACTCCTTACAGAGACGAGGAGTCAGTGGGACTTTGGAGGTAGGCTTGAGAAATGGGTGACAGATTAATGCAACCATGATGGTGATTCTGGAGATGAAAAGACTTCCACTGACCCATTTCATATGGTCTCGAACAGAATTGTTGGAATGGTGTGTCATCGCCGTGGTTTGAGTGCTTATGTGTTTGAGGGGACAGAGGGGGCTTCACTCAGGATGAGAGGGAGACAAAAGAGACCACAACCCCCAAATCATCAGGGGCCAAAGTCTGAAAATAGAGGCATATGGATATATGACCAGATATTTTGGTCCACTGTTAATATGTGCTGTTGATCAGGTAGGAGAACTGCAGGGGTTTGATGCTCTCTGCAAAATTTAAGTGAAAATCTATTGGAAAAAAATAAAATGCCCTTCAAGAGCAAAATACATCAATGTAATTATTGTACATATTCAATTGCTTTATATTTCAGGTGATGCAAAGAAATATTACAAATTATATATATATATACAAATTAATTGTACTGGGAGAGCAGAAGTGTATAGACAAGTGTATAGACAAATAAGTCTATCTACCCTAAACTAAAGGCATTAAAATGGAATATGGGAGACTTTTGAGATGAACTGCAGCTATAGTTTGTCCAAAGTATAATTGAAAAAAAATAACATTTTAAAATAGGTTTATGGTGAGAACAATAAAAATGAGCTTAAAATTGCAATGATTGAACTCAGGAATTATGTTTTATGGCACACAACAGAAAATCACAAACCACTTTGAAATGAAGTCTAAATTATACATTGACATGTATTTTGATGTTAAGAGATCCAGCACTTACCACAGATGAAAAAAAAAACAAAAACATTTGTGATATTATGGGCAAACAGTGGAAACATCCACTGTTTCTGAGATTACTGTGCAAAAATGCAGCGCACTGAATTGTTTCTCCATTATGTATTCTAAGAATTTGATGAGCTTTTTCTTGACAGTACACATTAACAGCCTTTTGTCAAACACAATCTCTTTGTTTTTTTTTGAGGAATTAAATAACTACAGACCAGCTTCATCAGAAAAAGGTATATCTTTTCACACCTGGCAACATTTGGAATTAAATTTTTGAATCAAAGTGTTCAAAGCATTCAACCTACACAACTTAGAATGAATGTGAAAAAAGTGACTAATTTCCAGTAAACCGTTTTGGACAAAATTATCCCCTTATATTCAATTCCTGCATCCCTGTGTGCATTTTCACATTCACAAGCATCTCAGTTCTGTGCTGAACAATAATAACCATATCTGGGTTTCTGACAGGATTAAATCAATGTTTGTGCTTGTTTGCTTTGTTAATGTTAAGTAACAGATTTTGATTCAGAAATATGAGGCTGAGATTTATGAAAAGACCAATGCTAGGAACAAAAAGTGGTGTATCCTGCATCCACATTTATTGCAAGAAATATCAGGCCACTAGTTTTAAAAATGGACCGTTCTAACTCGGCTACTAAACTTTTTTTTTTTTTTAATCTTATAAAAGACTGTAAAGTAAATAAGACCTCAACCTTTAGGTCCCAGAATGGCACACATCCTCAAGCTCACTACTGGAACATGCTCAGGTTAATAATGCAGAACACTAAGCATTATTAAAATCCGGACAAGGAGATCAATTATGGTTGAAAGCAGAAGTTTAAATACACTTTACAAAAAGACATAACCTTTTTTTTTTTTTCTGTCTGACATTAAATCAGACGAAATGTTTCCTGTTTTAACTCACTTAGGATAACCAACATTTTTTTTTAAATTTGCTAAATGACAAAATAATGAGACAATTCTTCCATACACATTTTAGTTTCCATACATTTTCTTCATATTTTGTAGGACTGCCTTTAAACTGTATGACTTGGGTCAAATGTTTTTGGTTTCCATCTACATGATTCTCACAACAGCTGAATTTTGGCCCATTCCTCCGGACAGAACTGAGTCTTTTCAGCTCTGCCCACAAATTTTCAAACGGATGTAGATCAGGGCTTTGTGATGGCCACTCCAAAACAATGACTTTGATGTCCTTAAGCCACTTTGTAACTAATTTGGCAGTATTCTTAGTCATTGTCCATTTAGAAGATCCACTTGCGCCCAAGCTTGAACTTCCAGGCGGATGTCTTCAGATGTTTCAATATTTCTACATAATGTTCTTTCCTCATGATACCATTTACTTTATGAAGTGCATCAGTCCCTCCTACAGCAGAACACCTGAACATGATGTTGCCACCCCAGTACTTCACAGTTGTGATGGTGTTCTCAGCCTTAAAAAACTTCCCCTTTTTCCTCCAAATGTAAGGTCTTTGTCTTTGTGCGCATTTGCAAACTGTAATTTGTCTTTTTTATGTTGCTTTTGGAGTAATGGTTTCTTCCTTCAGAGCCTTTCAGCCCATGTTGGTATCGGACTTGTTTCATTGTGGATGATGGCACTCTTTTAACAGCTTTAGCCAGCATCTTCACAAGGTGTTTTGCTGTTGTTCTGAGGTTGATACACATTTCGCACCAAAGCACGTTCATCTCTGGGACACAGGACCTGTCTCCCTCCTGACTGGTGTAATGGCGGGATGTTCCCATGGTGTTTATACTTGCGTATAATCGTTTGAACAGATAAACCTTCAGGCATGTGGAAATTGTACCCAAGGATGAACCAGACTTGTGGAGGTCCACAATTCTCTTCCTGATATCTTGGCTGATTTCTTTCAATTTTACTCATGTCACACAAGGAAACAGTGTGTTTGAGGTATGCCTTAAAATATGCTAATAGGCGTGTCTCCAATTTACTTAAATGTTGTCAGTTAACCTATCAGAAATTTCCAAAGCCATGACATCATCATCCGCGCTTTCCAAAATTGTTTAAAGGCATAGAAACCTTAGTGTATGCCAACTTCTTTGGGGAAAAAAAGCAATAAAAATTTCTCTCAAAAATTCTCTCTCATATAATTATTCTGGCATTTAGCATATACAAATAATTTTGGTAATGTTAAGTGACCTAAAACAGAAAAAGTTTAGTACGATTCGATGTCAGACAGTGAGAAAAAAAAAGGTTATGTTTCTTTTTATACAGTGTATCTAAACTTCTGGTTTCAGCTGTACATTGATGCACTCTAAGTAATTTATATTGTTTCTACATTTTTCTGTTAATGCCTTTTATCTATGAGATAATTTTAATCTTACCTATCTGATCCACACTGTGAAGTCACCTCGAAAATCCTTTAATGTATGAGAATATGGCAATTAATTACTAAATATCAAATCTTGAAACTATGTTACAAATCGCATCGGCGTCAGACTATATGCATGTATGTTCACTTTATTAGAGATAAAACTACGACACAAATAACTACTGCACCTTGTGTTTTGGCTTTTCAGCACATCTGCAAGACTAAAAATTGCTTAAAGGTTAAAGCAATAATCAACAATTATACATGAGTGAGAGTAACGTCTTTTGCTTTTTAATTAGCACCTTCATTTTGAAAACCAAGGACTTAACGGGTATGGATAATGGATGGATTTAGAAAACTAGTTTAGTGAGTGATATATTTTTCTGATCTAATCAAGCTAACACGATCTGTTGGAGGGCCTCTGTTAGCAAGTAACGCAACTAAACCGTTTTAATGGAGGAAGGGGGATACCGGGACCACTGAGCTCTGCGAGTCCACGGGGACCTCATCACACTGGAAAGCCAGTTCAGTTGCGTCCTGGTGTGGCAAAAGAAGTGTGCTAAGAGTGTTTACTGAACGAGGCAGAGTACAGAGTGCAGCTAGCTAACCCACAGAAAGCTTTTGAGACAACTCTTGTACGGCTGAAGTGAGCTCCCACCCCCCCAGGTCCCAGACAACACAACAACAGCCAAGCAGCCGCGGCGTGCGGGCTTAGCGCCGACCTCATTATAACACCGCCCTCTACGGTTGCGGCTGCCGGAGACTGACGAGCAGATTATATAGCGAGTAGGAAGACGCGAATAAAAACTGCTGCGAAGCTAACTGCTTACCTTTCGATATCAAGGGGTTTGAAGATTATTATTTCTTGTCACACTTCCAATTTTTTCTCAGTTTACAAACAGTGACAGGAAACACTAACACCGGAAGTGCTCCCCGGGGAGAGCTGTGATTGGTCATGCGCTCAAACATGTGACATACATACTTCTTATAGTCTGTAATACGTTCACGGCGTACGCGCTAAGATTTTTTTTAGATACTAATATTAATACTACTACTACTAATAATAATAATAATAATTATTATTATAATTAGGAGTTCAGTTTTATTTTTCATGAAAAAAAAAAATAACGTCAACAAAACAAAGGATTAATCCAAACTATAAAATGTAATTGGCAACTAAAAATTGCATATTTAATCACAAAAGTAGTAAAGATTAAAAAAAAAAAAAACAAAGAAAGAAAAACTGGGGCGGGAGTTGACTATTAGTAACTATTAATAAAGAAAGCACAGTTTTTCTTGGAAAATGTAGACAGGGCAATTCAAACCAAGACAATAAAGAGAAACAGGCCAGTTAAAAGTGGAAAAATAAAACCAGTGAGAAAAATATGAAAATATAATTTAAAAGTGACTCAAGAGATAGGTAAGGGACTTTCTACAAATAAATGTCAAAACATACATTTCTCAGCCTTTCAAAGTAGGACATTTGTTGCATCATGAATGAATGAATGAATGAATGAATCCATTTTCTGTTTTCCAAGGCAAGATATGTGTCTTTTGTGTTGGGGGTCATCTAGTAGTAGTAATCTAGTCATCCAAATAGTCACCAATACCCCAGACTAGATGACCAATACTCCTTTATCTCCAAAAGAAAAAAGGGCACCTGTTCCTTGCAAAAATAGAAGAATATAGGCAAGTTGTAGGGCCAGAGGAGGTTTGGGATTGAGCAAACTAATTAATTTTTTTTACCTCACTAAAAGCTCTTAAAAGTCCTTATTAAACATGCAATATACAACAAAACATACATATAAAATACATTTTATTTGCATATGTATTAATTTTTCTTCTCCTATTATGACACCTTATAATATGCCACAAATCAAATATCTACATTTTGTTTGCCACAAATTGTAGATTTACAATGACAGATTTTGCACACATCCTTAAATCAATGAATTTATATCTGAAAGGTAGGGACTGTGGTCACAAACTATTTCCCAGTCGCTCAATTTCATCAAGGAAGAAGTCCATGTCTTTCTGGGAAACAAGGGGTGAGAGGACAGTCACACGGAAGAAGTTGACCTTGTCTCCAAGAGGCTGATAGCCCACCATCATAGTGCCTTGTTTCATCATGCATTCCTTAATGGTTGGAGCCACCTTTTAACAAAAATTAAATTACACACTTAGAGATGCTGCAAAGAAATGTGATCAAAATAAATGTTTAATATCAAATAGGAATGAGAAAAATCAAACACTAAGACTTAATTCTTCACTCATTTCAATAATGTCACTTAGAAACTTACTTTGGCTAGTCTTTCCTGGTAATCTGCATTTCTTTCCTTCCCTCTGAGACTGGGTGGTATAAACCAGAAGCATACATTCACAAACTCCGGCTGTAAGAGGAGACAGAAAATCAAACATAGGGTAGTAACATTTTGTTATAAACAATACAAAACAAAACATGCCCTTCAAACTGTGAACTTACTAAGTTTAAAAGATGGAACCCATCTCTTTTCTTCATCTGTTCCACCAAATACCTGCAATGTGATGTGATGTTGACCATTAACACTTTAACATAAAGAAACTGACAGTTAAGACAGTGTAACCAGTTCACCATTCAAAGTCTTCACTGCCACTGCATGGCTACTGGAAATACAATGAGGATTAACAATTTACCTCACATGGATAAAAGCTTTGTTTACACGCTCTTCCAAGCCAGTGGAGCCAACAGCTTTCCACATCAACCACAATTTCAGACAATCCACCTTGCGGCTGCACTGCACGGACTTATCCCCGATGTCCAGATTCACATCGTAGAATTTGTCTTGTTGGAAAAGGTATGTGGCGTTGGCACTGTGGCATTGCTTCAGCAAATTCTTAAGAAGACAAAAGGATTGTGAAAGAAGTGCAAACGCATTTTATCAAAATCATCTTTAATTTTAATTTTGTATCCTTAATTTGAAAAGTCAAACCGTGGTATCCTTCAGCAGCAAGACAGAACATTGCAGGCCAGCCACCAGCATCTTGTGTGGATTCCAGGCTACTGAATTTACTCTTGTAACACACACAAACACACACAAACACAGTATGGCAAATGATCACAACTGTTACACTTCATAGACGTTCATGCAGGCTAAAGATTTTCTCCCTAACATATCAAAATGCCACGTTCATACCTGTCAACTCCTTTCATCAGATGTCTGTGCTGCTTGGAAAAGAGTACACTTCCTCCCCACGCAGCCTTAAACAAAACAGACAAAACTTGCATGGCTTTAGTCTTAAACAAAGACAACAAAAAGAACTCAAAATCATAACTCAACATCTTATTCTGCCACTGGAGGACTCACGTCAACGTGCATCCAGAGCTTGTGTTTTTCGCACACATCGGCTATGCGATCCAGTGGGTCAAAGGCCCCCTGTACTGTGGTGCCTGATGTGCAGCTTACAAAGAACGGTACTGCACCCTGAGAGAAACCAACTGGCAGTGAGTACAGGCTCCTTCTGCTTGGGATTTGAGGCTATGGTTGGCTACATCAGTGAACTTGAATCCACAACATGTTGCACAAATAAATCTTGAACTTTGTGAAAATCAGAGATGCACCTGAGATTTGGACAGCTCTATCTTTTCATCAAGATCCTCTGGAATCATACAGCCTCTGTAGTGGATGATATAACATTAATAAAGCAAAGGAAAGAAAGCAGGGTTTCAATTTGATTGTGATCACTCAGAGCCACAATGACTAAGCCTTGCATTAAAAACAAATTTCTCTCCTTTATATATTCTCCAAGTTCCTATAAAATATAAGAAAATAGGTGTAAAATAAGATCAACATGTTATTGGCAGTTTGGTTAATTCAAAAATGTATTAACAATCCATTACCCAATTATCCACTTTCACAAAGATGACATTGTCGGTGCCAAGACCCATAAATGCAGCCCCTTTCTTCACAGAGTAATGGCTCTGCAAAGCACAAGGATGCATCCTGCTGTCATAAAGCTCACAAACACACAACTAAACACAAAACCCAATCTTCACTGAAAATCTCTGATAAAGTTCCAATGTGCTTAATGAGGCATTACAGAACACAGAACAGAACCTCTGGAGCCGAACCTCTGGAGATGTAAAGATGGCTAGTCGTGGGAGACCCCACAGGCCTCGGTTTTTGATCTCTGGAAAGAGTCTGTATCGTGCAAGATTCATAGCATACATGTTGGAAGTAGACCCTCCGGGACAGAAAAGGCCGTCACCATCCGTCCAGCCCACCAGCTGGCGTAACCCTCTAAGAACCTCAGTCTCCATCAGCACAAAGACTGGAGCTACTTCATACGTGAAGCTGCAAATGACATAAGGAAAATCTGATCACTGATAGACTGTAATTCATGTAGTCAAGCACATGTTGCAACTCTGCTTAGTGTCTGTCTTTTATCTTTTAATATGAAAAAACTTTGGAGCATCTGATCTACAAAGCTACCACATGAATACATTATATTTAATTACTTACTTATGTTACATATTTTATATGGGGCCTCTACAAATCTTAACCACATGTAATAAACCCTTTCCTATAGCCAGTTTTAAAGCATTTCCTAATGCAACATTTTGATTTACTTGTGCTCAATCAAAATGTGCATTTAGTTTTATTAAACAATGGATGCTGCATTCTCCAAACTCAAGAGGAGAGAGACCATCTTTTTATCATGCTCACAGAAGCAAAAGTAAGAACACCTTTACTTTTCCAATTTCCAATTTCCATTTAGTCTTTCTGCAGGGGTGTGGATATACAATATATATATTGCACACCAGAACTTTTCAAACCCATCAGCTGGCTGTTCTGCATGTTGAAATGGAAAAAATATCAGTAAAAACAGCTGCAGTTATGGGACACCAGAGTGAGCCATGGACAGACTATTCAGAGCGGTATTTTATTTCAGCTGTCGTTGTGCAACTGTCATAGTTGTCATCTAATTCTTTTTTTCCCCCTGAAAGACTCTCCACATATTATTTATTCTCTAATGATTTCTCTGCTTTATCTGTACTGTTATTTATAAATAACTCTTACAGGTTAGTGTTCAGGGCCTCTGTGAGGAAACGTCCAGCCAAGGAATGATAGTCCACCCCACCAAACTGTTGATTGAAGAAACGTGGATGACCTGAAATGAATTTTTTAAAAAGTCTAAAGTTAGAAAATAACCAGTCTTTTAAACAGTTTTAGCTGTCTCCGTCAGTCTTACTTGTCTTAACGCTGTACTTGGCAACATCTCTTACTCTCTGCAGGACCCTGTCTTGTGGCTCCCCTGTCTCTCTCAGCTTCAGATCCAGCAGCAGAGCGAGCTCGTCAGGCTCCTTCCACTCACACACCTGCACAAGAAATACCTGGATTATGGGTTTTGTTGATGTTAACCAAATGTAATCCAGGAGGTGAGACATTTTACATTTAAAAAAGACCTTCTCTTTGACATCTGTGCCCTTGCAGAGTACTTCCTCCACTATAATTTTG
This sequence comes from Hirundichthys speculiger, assembly GCA_018398805.1. Classification (NCBI taxonomy): domain Eukaryota; kingdom Metazoa; phylum Chordata; class Actinopteri; order Beloniformes; family Exocoetidae; genus Hirundichthys; species Hirundichthys speculiger. The sequence continues at coordinate 5,411,685 of JAGFBZ010000479.1, forward strand.
AAGGCTTCATTCAGGAAGAGCTGGCCCTCTGCATGGTGAATAAGAGGCTCCCTCAGGTCACGGAGTGTTGGCTCCACAGTCTGTCCATCTGCTGCGGCTGTAACAGTTTAAACACTTTAAGGAAGAATTTGCCACCCAAAATAAAGAGATGGTTTGTTTTAACATTGTACTTACATGGAAATGGAGACTTGTGTGCCATATTCCCTACTTTTCAAAGCTTGTGAATCTCTGCTGCTTGAATAAACTGAGCTGACGCAGGCTTCAGAAAATGTCTACGAAGCATAAGCAAGATTAGACAGGAACGGGAGGGACTCAACCTTTGTCCCATACCAAAAGTTAATTAATGTCATCTGAGATTAGAGTGAAGTCTGGGAGAAACAGTGGGGAATACAGAAACCTTTGATTTATAGGTCTCTCTCTCACAAAAAAGAAACTTAACTGGCTCAATCAGGTCTTTTTTGAATTCTTCATGAAACCATCCAGAAGAAAAAATTCAAACATGAGAATCCTTTAAAAGACAGCAACTTGAACTAGTTAATTAAAAAAGATGAAATTTAGTGAAGTATTTTCACACACACACATACACACATTCATATATATATATATGTATATATATATATATATATATATATATATATATATATATATATATATATATACCATATATATATATATATATATATATATATATATATATATATATATATATATATACATATATATATATATGCAACTCTATCCTAAGTCTCAGATGTTGAATAATTCTGTATACAGTCCTTGTGTTTTTCTTGATATTCCATACTATATCTAACAAGTCCATGAAGCTTTTGTTACTTTTCTAACTTCCATGCTTATATGTTTGTGATTAAGAGGAAGATTAATTACTCCTTCATGACTTGAGAAGAGTTCCTTGACTTCTTTCGCTTTAGCTGTGAGATAAATTGTCCGCAAAGTGGAAAACGGGGCTCTATTTCTGGGCTTGTGAAAACTTTGAAGAGATGCCTGGTTCTGACATCAAAGCCACAAACATGTGATGATAACTGATGGTTCTCTACAGCATGATGCAGTGCTGAACCTATACTATCAAACAGTGTCTAAGGCAGTTCAATTAGCTCAAGATAACTAAAGCAATATGTTGCTATTGCATATATATGAATCAGTAATAATGACAATGTAAAATATTAAAGCACTGACAAACATTCTACTGCAGAGTTAACACTCTCAAAACATGTTATGTCAAAAGTAAGGACTTTAACTTAACTGGAGTATTTATTCAATGTACAATTAGTACATCTACTTCAATAAATGATCTAATTCTTTTATCCACTACCAAGGAGAAGCACTGCTTGACTTCCAGGACTCTCAAGACTTTGGCATCTCAAGAGACATTTAGTGTATAGCTCACAACACTTGTATTATATACATTTAATGTGAAAGTTTAAGACACATGCATTCATAGAGAAGCTCAATACCAACTTAAAATCAGCTGTGCATTCAGAGAGAATTATCCAACTCTTCAAGAAATTAGTTTATAAAATGTAAAGATGCTGAAAAAGGCTGAAATAAATAAATCACAAAGAGGAATGTTTTCTTCTTCACTTTAAATCCCCTACATGTACATTAAAACTAAATGAGTGCAGTTTATTTTCCCAACTTCTTTTTGTCCAAAAGGGGGTTCAGTTTCATTCCAGACACTATTAACTGAAATATAAAGTATCTTTTTAAAAGGCACTTTGTTGAAGAAAACTTTCATGACTTCTGTGACAGCCACACTGCCATATAAAAGTTAAAATCCTTTGCTCAGAGGTGATGCTTGATTATTTTCACAGAGCAGTAAAATCTCAGTGTTATTTCTCTCCCGACAGTCTTCTGGCAGAAGGAACACACTTTTTTACTGAGAAGCTTTTCAGTCTTCGTCTTTCCTGCCCGTCTCCAACAGACAGTCGATGCTTTCTAGAGGCAGTTCCCAGTCTTCCTGACTGAGGAGGGAGTGCAGGTGAGCAGCAGTGGCTTTGTCCCGCTGCCGGTTACGCCACAAGCGCAGCATGGCAAAGACTCGCTCCACATGGAGGGAATGGTCCTCTTGAATCTGGTCCAGCTTTACAGACGGAATATCCAGAGCCAGTATTCCAATTTCCCTCCAAGACCTGCCGATGGTACGAGCCACGGACATCAGCTGCCTCTCCTTCACTAAACCACAGCCTGTACAATGAGAGAGCAGAGGAAATTAGAGGTGACAGTCTATACTGTGAACCTGAATAAATGATCGAAGTGTGTCTCACCACTGCTGCTGATCTTTTTGGCTGGAATGTCATCTGGCAATTCAGGAGATGCTTCTCTCTTTTTTGATGTATTTGTTCCCCCTTTAAAAGAGCAAAGAGCATTTTTTTTTTTGGTGAGCAAGGAGATGACTCGTATTTATTGAGAAATTTCTAAATATAATGATCAATTTGTTTTGGCACCTGAAGACATGTGTGAGTTGACTAGCAGATCCTGAACAAAAGAAAGCATTGGGAAAGCCTCCTGCAGGTCCCGTTCCTTCAGCAGGTCGAGGAGACCCTTTGCTTCTTTGGGACCTCTCTGGACGACATGATCTAAAAGTTCTGTCACCTTTTCACTGGGGACATGGAAAGATTTGAACCCGCTGGTAGCCGCGAGGAGAAAGCAGACCGCGAGCGTCTGCGTGCTGCAGAATAAAATCTGCGTCGGCACTAAGAATCTCGATTAACTTTGGCTTCTGGCATTTGAGAAGTTGGACTTCTGGTGCTGGTTCTCCAGCCATGGTTTAATAATCCAGACTGAACCTTCAGAAACATTAAAAGAAGACTGGAATGAGTACTCTGATTTTGGAGACATTTCTATGCAATATACTAGAAAACTGAAGTGGCGTGTCATCTGGTGCTTATATTTAAAGCCTTTATTATTTATTCTATCAGCAGATACAAAAACGAAGTGGGACATTTAGGTCGGATATTAGTAGATCAGGACTGCACGATGCTCAGTTATTGTTTGTTTTTCCTGCATATCTCGTCCTGTCTGGACTTTACTGCAGTGCGGCATCTGTTATGGTTCACTTGCAGTAGCAATAAATTTATACTTCCAATTATCTTACCATTTATTAACGCAACGCCATAAACGACGGATCTTTCAGCTTCTCACTGTTTCTTCTTCTGCTGCTTCTGCCTGAAATGATGTATTTCCACAGATGTTTTCCTTTTTTGTTTGCTTCCACACAGCGGACGGAGGACTAAACTGCAGTAACACGTGAGGGTTTAGTGCCACCTGGTGGGGATTTTTGCACATTGCGCATGCGTTGAGATTAGTTATCCCACAGGGGCGCTAAGATATAAAACAAAACCCAAAATAGTGGAAAACAACCCCAGGTTACAATATAAAACCAGACAACACATCTGACCAAAAAAAAAAAAAAAAAAAAAAAAAGAAAAGAAAGAAAAAAAAGTATTTGAAACAGAATGAAGCAGACTAGAATACTTGTGTCTATACAGGCAAGGAAAACTACATGAAACGACTTAAATTTATTTCTTTTGAGCATTGATTTGTCATAAAATATGATCTTATCATCATCTAAGTCACAAAAAAGACAAACACAGTGTCCTTAAGATGGTAAACTCTGAGCCTTTCTTCTCCTTTGAATCTCAGATGATAAAGGTCGGGTCTCCAAACTCATTTTATTGTGTTTTAATTTACCGTCCTCCTGGCCCTATAGGTGCCTTTCTTACTGATTTTACTGACTTTTTATCCTCCATTATTAAACTAGAGAAGGTCCTAATCACTGGAGATTTTAATATCCATATTGATGATGTTACATGCAATACAGCTGCTGACTTTTTATCTATTACTGACTCTTTTAACTTCACCCAACATATCTCTGGCCCTACACACACTAAGGGCCATACGTTGGATCTTATTTTTTCACTTGGCCTAGATGTTGGGAATGTGTGTGTGGAGGACCTCCATGTCAGTGACCATTTTTGCATATTGTTTAATATTAGTTTTTCCTGTAAACCCTCCCTCTCTGAAAATTAATGCTCATAGGCGGATTATTAATCAGGACGCTGCTGATGGCTTTTCTGCCTTGTTTGAAACCAAACTTGTTGATGGGAATTGACCATCCTGATGTTTTTACCCAGACTTTTAACAGTCACTGTAGGTCTATTTTAGATAATGTGTCAGTGGTGAAATCCAGCTGTGCTCTAGAAAATCGGCCTCATCCCTGGATAAGTGCCTCCATCCGCTCCTTTAGGAGAAATTGTCGAAAGGTAGAACGTCTCTGGAAGTCGACACAGCTTGAGGTTCATAGACTCCATCTGAGAGAGCTTAGAGCCACTTTAAATGAAATGTTGAGAAATGCCAGATCTCAATATTTTTCCCAAATCATTTCCTCCAATAAGAAAAACCCTAGAGTCCTATTTGACACAATCAATTCTCTTGTCTCACCTGCTGTTCCAAAAATTCCTGTGCACTGTAAAGCAGACAGCAATGGTGTTTCTTTCTCTCTTTTGTGGGCAAAATCAGAGACATCAGGGAAAACATTTCACTGTTGCCCTCTTCCAACTTTGACAGTTTAAGGTCTTCCCCTTGTATCTGGTCCTCTTTTAACTCTGTGACCCTCCAGGATATCACTACTCTGCTCCAAAAAATGAAAACCTCTTCATCTCCCACTGATGTCCTCCCTACCAAGCTGCTAAAAAACAGTCTTTAGTTCAATTGGCCCCTCTGTTGTGACTCTGATTAACCTTTCTCTTTCAACTGGTGTGTGGTTCCAAGCTCCTTTAAACATGCAGTTTATTGAACCGGTTCTTAAAAAACCAACTCTGGACCCATCAGAACCTAAAAAACTACAGGCCAATCTCGAAGCTTCCATTCATGTCCAAAATCCTTGAGAAAATAGTGGCAGAGCAGCTTACAGTTTTCCTAGAGGGAAATAATGTCCTGGATAAATTCCAGTCGGGCTTTCGCAGCAAACACACTCGACTGAAACTGCATGCTTCGTGTTTTCCAGTGACATTATGATGTCAGCTGACACTGGTAAAAACACAGTTCTGGTCTTATTGGACCTTTCTTCTGCTTTTGATACTGTCGATCATGGTATTATGATATGCAGACTTAAAGAGTTAGGGTTGTCCGGTATGGTTTTAAAATGGTTTGAATCTTATCTTACTGACAGAAGTTTTAATGTGCTTGCGAACCAGATTTCCTCCGATACGGCTCCACTGACATGTGGTGTACCGCAGGGTTCAGTTTTAGGGCCAATTTTGTTTTTATTGTATATTCTGCCACTGGGACAGATAATCAGCCAGTTTTGTGATGTATCCTACCACTTTTATGCGGATGATATCCAGTTATACTGCTCTTTTACAGAGCGAGAGACACACAAACTGTCCTCTTTAACCAGCTGCTTAACTTCCATAAAACAGTGGTTAAGTCTTAACTCTCTCCAACTAAATGCTGACAAGACAGACTTTAGTTATTGCTCCGGAAAATCAGATCGCCCGTATCAAGATCCTTATGGGTACCCTAGGCTCGTCCACCCAGTCGAGCCTGCGGAACCTGGGTGTGGTCTTCGACTCAGCCATGTCTCTTGAGCATCATACTAAAACCCTGATCAGGAACTGCTATTTCCAACTGAGGAACATCTCCAAGCTGAGATCACTGGTGTCGAAAATGGAGCTTGAGATGATTATTCATGCTTTTATTTCATCCCGCTTGGACTATTGTAATAGCCTTTTTACATGTCTCAGTCAGAAAGAAATTCACCGCCTCCAGTCAGTCCAAAATTCTGCTGCAAGACTTTTATCCCGCACCACTAAAAGGGCTCACATCACACCGGTTTTAGCAGAACTACACTGGCTCCCAGTTCATTTTAGAATTAATTTTAAAATTTTAGTTCTTACCTTCAGAGCTCTAAATGGCCAAGCCCCTACTTACATCACCGAGCTGCTAAAACGATACTGTCCTACTCGTTCCCTCAGATCCGACAACCAACTCCTGCTGGTCATCCCCCACACTCGCTTTAAGACCAGGGGGGATCGAGCCTTTCAAGCAGTGGCCCCCAGACTATGGAACTCGTTGCCACTATCCATTCGTACCTCAAGCTCTGTTGAGGCTTTTAAAAAGCAGCTGAAAACCCTGTTATTCAGGCAGGCTTTTAGTTAGGTGTGGGGTTTTATGGGTTTTATGGTTTCACGTTTTTATGTTTATTTGTTTTTTATATGTTTTTATGCTGATTATGAAATTGTATTTTATGTATGCTTTTATTTTTTACTGTGAAGCACTTTGTGAATTCTTTCTGTGAGAAGTGCTATACAAATAAACTTTACTTACTTACTTACTTACTAACACACAATTAGAAATTGTCATATCTTTATTGATCTCACCCACTAAACATTCATAGTGCTGGGAATAAAATAAGTGAACCCTTGGAGTTAGTTGCTGGTGCTGCAGTAATCTCAGGCAGGTGCCTTCAGTAACTCTGGACTGATCTGGATACTAGTGACCATTCCTCTCTACAGAACTGCTTATACTCAGGCAGGTTTGTGGGATGTTTGATGTGAACACCTTTCAAAGGTTCAGCTCGCAGACAGCCACCCTGACATCACCCTGTAGGATATCTTAGTACCGCGGGAATTAATTTTTGAAAAACAAAATTAAATTTTGAAATCTTAATTCTGCTTCTGTCATGCTTTATGTCCCATTTTGGCGCCAAAATGCTGAATATTCTTCCCAAACGATCCAGTTTATATTCTAACAACATTTTGCCTAAAGATTTTCTTTCTTTCTTTCTTTCTTTCTTTCTTAGAATAACAGCTTCCTCTATGGTATTCCATCACGGACACTCTGTTTGTTCAGTAATTTTCAAGTCATTAGCTCTTAATCGTGGGTTCTTCTTTACCGTATTTAAGATTGTGTTGTGCTTTTGGAGTCATCTTGGCAGGGTGCCACCAGGAAGCCCTGCTACTGTCTCTGTTCATAAAAAGTTTGACAAACTGTGAACCGAAGGAGGCCGAAGCACATTGAGATTACTTTGTATCCTTTTCCAGCCTTATGCAGATCAGCCACTCTCCTTTTTGAGAGGCATGATTCACATTAGCAGATTCTTCTTAAAATATAAAATGTTTGAGAGCCTTAACAACCAAAGAAGCTCTTAACTACACCAGCCAATTCCAATTAGCTTTTGTTGAAGTAATTAATCTGTGGGCTCAGTTACTGTTTCCACTACCATTGTAAATGTTTAATAGGTGTGTTTAGTGAAGAGATGAGAAAATTAGATTGTTTTTCCTAGAAAAGGTCTAAAATACTGATTCTTCTAAACAACAACACTTGTTTCCACTGTGTGGTAGACCATCTCAGATGCCTCCAGGCCCGTAGATGTTGATGTTGCGTCTGTGGGCTCTTGCCCTTCATGAACTGAAATGCCTCCAGATTCTTTGAATCGTTTGATTTTGTAAAAGGAAAAATATACAAATCCCTTTCGATCTTTTTTTTTGATGAGCATTGTTTTTTAATGTTTCAATGATTTTCTTTTCAGCCTTTTTTGGATTCTGCTTTCATACCAAGTCATCATTACAATCAGCTGTTTGAAATGTTTATTTTTGCCCTTACTAGCAACCTCCCGTGTCGTCTCTTTTAGAATGTGCTAAAAAAATGGATATGTATTAACAAATAAAATGAAAAGTGATGAGAAAAAACAAAGAAAGATTTCTTTTTTTCTCTTGTATTGTTGTTATCTACTCATCTGTTCCAGATGTGGGGTTGTGCACATCCAGTTGTAGCTATATTAAAAAATACCATTGTTGTAACAAGATACACAGAAACTACATCCATACAAAACATAGTACAGAATAAAACTAACAGTTATCCATTATTTATATTACAGTAATAAAACAGAGAACAGATGAAAATTGCACATTTGTATGTGTGTGTGTGAGCTCATAGTTCTCATCCAGGAAGCAAACAGTCCCTGCTGCTCTTATTCACTGTGACTGTTAAACTGGAAGCTAAACTGCTTCTTCGCTCTTGTGTGCTTCCTCTCAAAATGGAGCTTAAAGATTCATGTAGACAGAGAAATATGTTGTTGTTCATACTGTGGAAACAGAACGCTGTAAACTTGGGAATGAATATTTAATAATATTTGGATGAGAAGAAAGACTTCGCTGCATGAATACCAAACAAAAGACGTGTATTTTTTTTTATCACTATGTGTGTGTGTTATGTTGTATCAACACTACATTTGAGTTTAAGAACTCTGCTACTGGACAACAATTATGGAGAACCAGCACTCAGATGTCTGTTTAGCCTTTTTACTCAGCTTTGGCTGTAGAAAACGACAAATCAATATCTTATTTCAGAACAGGTATTTGCTTTGTGTGAGAGGAAAAGCCTCTGGAGCCCGTTTTATGCACACACAGTATACACTGTGAGTCACTGTGTGTATTAGCTCTCTGAATAAATCCAGTTTTCTCTCTGCCTATAGTGGGTGGCGAGAGCAGAGCGAATCGTCATTTATTCCTGTTATTTATTTTTTACTATCCAGAAAAGACTGCTGCAAAACGGAGGAATGCACAATTCATCCACCTTTATGGTCTTTATGTGCCTCTAATGACTTTATTATGGTATAAATTTGAATGCTATTCAGTCTTAATCTGAAGAAGATCTACAGTTGAAGGGATTCACAAAGCTAAATTACAGGGATATACTGAACTAAGAAAATATATTGTATTTTAGGAAGCTTTTGAACTCCATATGCCACTTTAACGCACTTGTTAAGTCAGTTTGCATTTTGTTGGAACACAAGTGGAGCATATTCTACATGAAATATGACAACTCCCCCCCAAAAAACAGTTTCCTGCTGATCAAGCATGATCCCATTCACACTCCTGCATTTTTTTTTGGCCCCATTGCGCTCGGTGTCGAGTGGTAATCTCCACTTGTAAGTGTGGATGGCATAATAGCTTACACTCTCCACATTGCTGATGGAGAATGATGCAGTTTCTATGTGAGTTGCTCTAACTCTATTCCACAGACCTCTGCACCTGGAAAATTGGGATTTTCTCTTTTCAGATGGAAGTGTGTGTGTGTGTGTGTGTGTGTGTATCTTGGCATGTATACAATTCAGCAGCAAGCCAGCGCAGCAGCTTATCCCCAACCATGCCGCGACAGAAAAATTAGATTTACACGTAAAGTCAATGACGGGGGAAATTGCTTTCTTTTGCACAGTCTTTAGTGCTGAGAACCCTAAGGGACACATGACAGACTACAACGGTACTTAAGCCTACACTGTAAAACTTTTTACTGTGAATTTACAGTAATTTACTGGCAGCAGCTTCGCCAGTAAACTACTGTATTTTTTACAGTACCTTCCTGTATTTTAAAAATACAGTATATTACTGTAAATTATTCTACAGTTCATTACTGTAAATTTACAACATGGTCTGATACATATTTTTAAATGTAAATTTACAGTAATTTACTGGCAGCAGCTTCACCAGTAAATTACTGCATTTTTTGCAGTACCTTGCTGTATTTAGAATTACAGTAATTTACTGGCAGCAGCTTCACCAGTAAATTACTGTATACTGTACCACGACTACTTCTACTACTACTACTACTACTACTAATAATAATAATTACATAATAATAATAATAATAATAATATTAATAATAATAATATAACAATAATAGTAATAATAATAATACAACAATAATAGAATAATAATAATAATGATAGAATAATTATAATAATAAAACAAAGAAATGACTTCTTGAAAAATATTCATTATTCAGTTTTTATTTTTAAAAAACTGTGCAACACAAGTAAAGCACATGAAAAAAAAATCATGACATGTGTTCATCAAGTGTAATTTCCTACAAAATACAGCTCTACTTTTCCTAATACCGTGTGTGTGTGTTGTGTGTGTGTCTGTGTGTGCATGCGTGTGTGCATGTGTGTAAGTGTGTAACTGATGATCTGATTGATTATGAACATTATGGCACAAGAACATTTATACTGCAGCCAAACTTGCCTGTTTTGAATACCACTCTACTTTCCCTAATACTCTGTGTGTGTGTGTGCGTGCGCCGCCCCCTGCGCATGTGCATATGATCAGACAAAGTCCCACTTGAAATCACTGATCCTCTTGATGAGTGTGCTGACATGTGGATTCACTGATGTTGCCTTCTTTTGGACCAGCTTTCCGCTCTTCTTGCTTGTCACCTTTTCACGACTGGCTTTTGTGCCCCTCTCTGGATTAATGTCAATGCAGCTTCTGTAACAAAAAAATAAATAAATAAATAAATAAATTTAACCCTATTTTGAATTCCATCCATTCACCCTGCAAGAGAACTCATAACTTTTTAATGGTTTTATCTTTTAAGATGATTGTTTTTTTTGTTTTGTTATGTAACTTCTCTGCCACCATCACTCTTATAATTATCAAAATAAAATTAGTTAATTAACCCTTTACAGGCCGGTTTCTGGGATGTATCACTCATTTAAGACAAATAAACAGCCCAAAATTGAAATATTCCCTTGTTAAAGTGGTTTTTTTTTTCATCATTACATCTGTCTGATGTCAAACATGTTCATCAGTTTTTATGCTTTTTTATTATTTTTTTTGTAGTGCCAAGTTTAAATGAAAAATAGCTCTCACCCTGTTAAGGACTCATTGAGTCCTCATGATGGCTGTGAGTCGTACACCCCAGAAACCAGCCTGTAAAGGGTAAATTAATTAATATTATTGATTGAATTTAACAGTGATGATGGGAGAGGAGTTAAATAACAAAACAAAACAAAAAAAATATTAAAATATTAAACCATTAAGGTACCATGAGGACGCAATGAGTCCTTAACATGGTGGAAGCTATTTTCAGTTTAAATCTGACACTACAAAAAAAGTAAAAAAGCATAAAAACCCCCATGAACATTGACTGACCTCAGACAGATGTAATGATGAAAAAAAAAATTCCATCTTACCAAAGGAATATTTCATTTTTGGGCTGTTTATTTGTCTAAAATGAGTGGTACATCCCAGAAACCAGCCTGTAAAGGGTTAATTAATTCATATTATTGATTGATTTAACAGTGACGGTGGGAGAGGAGTTAAATAACAAAACAAAAAAAGAAAAATATTAAATCATTAAAAAATTATAGCTTCAGCCATCATAAGGACACAATGAGTCCTTAACAGGGTGAGAGCTACAAATTTAATTACACACTGAAAAAAAAACTTTTATAATTTTTTATTACTACCAGGTTATTGGACAATGGTGTTGTGTGAAGAAAAGTCAATCAAGTCAAGCTCTGTGGAAAATCTGAAAAAGAAGCTACCTCTGAATGAGCTCCAATGTGCACGCTGCCTCATGTTGATACTGCAGGTTGAAGTTGTAGTAGGAGGAGAAGACTACTGCAAGGCCAACAACCAAGGACGTCCCTTCACATAGAACCTCTTTCTCTATACTTAACATCCATCGTTGGTTTGTCTGTCCCATTTGACCTAAGAAGAAAACTACAAGTTAGAAACTGTAAACAGAAATCGCAAAAATAATAGAATCTCTCTCTTCTGATTATGTTTGTATGATAACACAAAACTTGCTTAGCAAAGTATGAGTATAGATAACAATATTTTATTCACATTCAAAGTCAGATACTGTACTTACCAGCCAAAATCAGACGTGGTGTGTCAGGCAGCGTGACTGTCATCTGCACAATCGCAGGTGTGGTAGACTCCTTAACAAGGCACAAAATCAAAATGAATTAGACCTTGCAGATACATTTTGATTAGCAATGGATTGACTGGATTTTTACAATAAGGGAAAATACTTTATGTAAAGTAAAAATAAAGTATCAAACTATAATAATTTATACTATAATAATGAAATAATTTTTTTGGAGTGTCAGATTTAAAAAAAAAACTCTTACTATTGAGGGACATACGTGTTTTCTTCAAAAACGTCATAAAAATATTCTATGTTAATATTTTTTTCCACTTCTTTTTTTTTGTCTGGTGTAGCCTTATTTAGGCTCTCTCTCTGTCTCTCTCTGAGACACGCGTCCTTTTCTGGTCAGTTGCCATGACAACGTCAAAACAAACGCGAGCCTTACGAGCTGAAAAATCAAATGATGGATCATTTTCAACTGTGTTGAAAGCATCTTAGCTCACAGAAGCTCTGAGCTCTGTGCTAACAGCTAGCAGTCATGCTACGGCGGCTGACTGAGCCTTGTGAAGCCGCGGCTCGGTTCTAGTTAACGGAAACGCGGTTGGCTGGTGCAGACCTCTCGGTCAGCTGGTGAAGCAGCGCTTTGACGAGCATGACGTCCGTGACATGTTCCGTTACGCGCGACTATGCTCAACGAAGTTGTGACGTTGCCAGGTGATGAAAAAGACACCTGATCGTGTGTTGATGGAGTGCGAAAAGTGAATTAAAAAAATAATAAACGATGCTTAGCCTGGCGGGAGGGCAGGTAAATACACTGGGGAAACCCTGAATACACGCTGCTGACTCTGAGTCTGGCTAATTTAAGCACATTAGCTTGCAAAAAAAATATAAGAACTTTGCTATAGTGCTTTTATAAATGGCAGAAAACACAAATGGGAAGAAATCCTCAAATACACCACCACATTACATCAAATGTGAACAAAATTATGTTAACTTACAGCTCTTGGCTTTGGTGAGGAGGCAGTTGAACTGGTTGCGACTGGTTTCTGACTGGCTTTGATGTGCAGCTTCGGCTGAAAAAAAAAAAAAAAATCCTTGCAAGACTCGTTGCGCCAAAATGCAGAAAAAACAGAGGAGTAACTTTAAGTTACTTTTTTTTAACGTCAACAACCTACACATAGGCTAACATTAATGCTCAGACTTGCTAATTTTAGGTTTAAAATGATCACATTGCCCGTTTTGAGCTCTTTCTATGTAGAAACAGGCACACAACAGTATGATAACCTTTATTGTGTTAGACTCGCCACATTACTTAACTTTTATACAACCCTGTGTTGTTTTAATGTTGGAATAATATTAAATTGAGACGAAATGCTAGCACGTTTTCATTTTAGCTAAAGTTAGCTAGAAAAAACGACACCAACAGCTTTGTTGTAGCACTGTTAAATAACGTTAAACGGCATCAAACTCAACAGACAAAATCCTCAAATCCCCCTCTTAAATCAGAAAAAAACATGAATAATGTTAACTTACTCTGTGGACAGCATGGAGGACGTCAGGCAGTTCCTGTGAAGTCTCCCTGCAAACATGCAGCTCTGTGTTCCACACTGGCAGTTCCCGCACATTTTTCGCCTTCCCATAATGCTTAGCTGTTTACAGTAAACATATGAAATTGCTGTAATCAACCGTCTTTGCTGTAATCATGTTTTTTTTCTCCCAGAATGCATTGCAGTTTACAGTATGGTGCTGTATGGCAGCAATACAGTAAAATACTGTTCATATTTTACTGTAAATTTACATCAAAGGCTTACAGTGTATGCAAAGACTCAAACATGCACAAAAAAATCTTCGTGAGCCAAATCGCTTATAAAATGAACATTTCTATCTTAAATAAGAATCCACACAACAAATAGCTTCAGACACTACTGTTTAATTGGGCTCAGAACTTAAACAAAAGTCAAACATTTGTGAGGGTCCCAAACAACACTCCACTCTTACTCTATGATTTTATCACCTAAAAACATCTCGGTATGAATATAGACTCTGGTATAGCTCTGAAGCAGACCCCCCCCCCCACCACACACACACACACACACACACACACACACAGCTGACTGTAGCTCAGCTGGGCCCAGGTTGCACATGACACCCCAGAGAAATGACTCCCCTCCCTCTCAGGGTGACCAAAGGTGTAGCGTGGGGACAGCCATGCATTTGAGTGACTGTGACATGTCTGTTTGTTTAACATCCATTATATATGAGTGACCAGAGTGAGGGAGGATAGAATATTGCAGGAAGACAGCCAAACAGAGAGGAAGGGATACTATGTGGCTGCTGAAGGGAAAGACACCAGGAGGGAAATGAGCAGAGGAAAGCTTCTCTTCACAGAACAGCGAACACATGCTGTACTGTAGGTGGACAGCTTTACCTTCCTGAACAAAGAGGCTCCAGGAAACACAGTGAAAGCTCAGCCCAGACTTACTTTTATGGAAATGGTGTCTATAACATCATGTCATATAAAGTCTCTCAGATCAAATATATATGAACCTGTTGTTCATTATGGATGGAGGACCACTTGCAGAGAACTTATAGATTGAGCCTACAATCTAATTGATGGGTCCATTAATGCTGATAGAAGTATAAATAATTGATATGTGTATGTGTGTTTGTGTTTCACAGTGCCCTCACTTGGAAAAAAAAGGGCACACAAAGGCATTTTTTTCCTTTGATAAAGTGACTGGAAAAGACAGCTTGTCTGACTGACAGAGGAAATACATTTGCAGACTACATTAAAGCGACATACTAGCTGCTGAAGGAAATGGGTGAGTGCAGGAGAAATAGAGATGCTGTGTGCATGCCTGTCTGGATGTGTTTGTGGGTGTGATGCAAGTGTAAAACAGGAAAAAAAAAAGGAATTTTTGGAGGTGGAGGTCAAAGAGGAGAGTGAAAAAAGGAAAGAGGACTGCGTTGAGTTCAAAGTAGCAAAGTGAGTCACGGTACAAAATAATGCTCCTACTGCATGACATCACCTCAGCTGAAGTCACCAGGAGAGGCAGATGTCAGCAGGTGTCAGCTTTTAATACTTGCTATAAGTCAGTGAGGTCACCAGTCAGCGTTGTGCTGAAGGATTCATTTGGAGCAACGATGAAGTGAGGAGATATGAAAGTTGCGTGTGTTGACCGCTAGAGGGAGCTCATATCATGCTTAAGTTCCTGACTCCAGTTGGCTCTTGTCCTTAGTTCTTCATTTGAGTATACAGTAGCTGTATTTGTAATTTGAATGATTCAAGCAGTAAAGCTTGAATCATATAAACCTGTGAAGATTTGACTTCCTTAAAAAAAATGGACTTTTCATTTTTGGCTTTAAAATGGTGTAAAGCCCTTTTGGCAAAAGTGGGTGCGCAAGGTGGAGTCAAGAAGGAACATCCTAAATTTGTGTGGCTTTTAGGTTTCCAGTTGCAGTCATCACATCTTAAGAATGTCAGTATTTCTGAGTAAACAGCAAAATCTGGCAAGGTTGAAAAAAATAAAAAATAAAATTCCACTGGATATTTGTTTGCTGGGTTTGCTTCTCCATTTCCATTCTTTGCTACATAATCAAAAGGGCTGGAAACACAAGGCAAACTGGTATCTCTGAGTGATTTATGAGTGTGTGTATGTGACAATATTCTTATATTCATCCAAAGCTTTGAGGAGGTTACTGGGTCTCTGTGATCAGAGGTCCTGGCAGCATCACTCTCTTCTGCCCTGCTGCATTCGTCTGAATATGGGTATTTGTGCAGGGAGTGTATTTACGCATTAATTGGTGGTGGTCTGGATATAACACTAACTCATTTTTAGTTTTGCGTCACAAGCAAAATCCCTGGAGGCACCTTTATTGATTCAGGTAAAAACAGGCCCTGCTTGAAAGCCTTTGATAAAAGGATGATGGAGGAAAATAAGACCAGAGTAAATCTACTGAGACATTTGACTCAACACTGGCACATTTAATTCAGTGATTGAGTGACATCACTTTTCTGATGTTTTGGACAAGTTGCTAACTTTTATGTTGCCATGAAATTAGACCTTTATGAGTATATAAAGACTAAACTCTGCTACAGTACAGTACATGAATTGTGCTACAAGCACTGGGTCACTCGTTCTACAGTTTTAATTTGCCATATTTTCTTGTTGGATTTCATTAGACTTAACTTGGGAAACGCTGAACCCAAGATGCTGTGACTGTGGCTTTGTAGGGAATTGTCATTGGGACGCTTGTTTCATGGATTTCTGCATTATCACTGAAAGACTGAATCAGCTCTGAAGCAGCTCAGCCTTACAACACAACACAACACAACACAACACAAATATGTTTCAGTAATGCCTAAGTTTCCGCAAACATTTCCATATGGATAATTTGAAATATTCCATGTATAATTGTAAAATTCACATATATACAAATAGGAAGTGGTAAATGCTAAGTGCTAAATAATGCAAATAAGTCAATTTGTCAAACAGAATCTGGTGCAGGCCTGTAATGGACCAGCGACCTGTCATCGGGTGAGAGGCAGGGTACACCTGCTGAGATGTCTCCAGCCTCTTTGTGCCTCTGAACAGATAGAGGCAGGTATGTATATGAATGGATGGAAAATTAGGTCTATAGAATATTAAAGAGGTAATTCATTTCAAGTATGAGACAAATTATTCAAATTCATATTTGAAAAATTGTGTCATCTTCTACATTCTGTAAATGGAGCCCTTCATTTAATGATGGGCCCTCCTGTGATAACCTTCTCCTGGTATGAGCTGTATCAAATGACCAACAAAAGTGTTTTCATTCAATTCTTATCTCATTCATACCATTCTGGAGGTATATACCTTCAACATGTAATCCTATTATTTGGAGGATTACACAATTAAAAGTGTCAACCACAATCTTTGATGATGCAGGTCCTTCTATAAACATATCTGTCCCGCTTTCTATTCTCACATTTTCTATTAACGCATGATTTTGAGAGTGTTTTAAGATTTAGCTGACCCCTACATACGGATGAAATGATTCTGCTGCTAGCTCCTGAGTGTAGGTTTTTGCAAATACAACATAAAACAAAAACTAACCATTTTCAGAGTTTCGTGTTGAAGCGTGGAAGTTGTTGTTTCTGTGATAAAGGGGATTTTGAAAACATAAACACAGAGAAAGAAGAAGGGAAAGGAGAATGCTGCTTGGCAGTGAATTGGCAGGATTATACCAGTAGTTGACATCTGTTGAGTCAGACTAAGAAATGAGAGAGAGGTACAACATGGCAGATGTTGGGCTGAAATGAAAAGATGTTGCTGTTATTCTGCAGACACCTTGACCATCAAAGTGAACAAAGAAATGATGAGCTATGATGAACATTCCTCAGTTTGCTTACTCTCCAAGTACTCTCTCAAGTTTCTTTACATATCACTGATGGATGCAGATCAGGTAGATTGTGAGTCTGTGTGTGTCTACTCTCTTGGTTCTTTTAGTCTAATAATCAGTCTGGAATTTGCTGCTTTCAGCTTGAATTACACTTAGAAATGTTGAAATCTATCAGAAGAGCTAATCTGACACAAAAAGACATTCTGTCTGTCTTACAAGAATAGTCAGGTGCCCACATACACAACAAATCAGACTTTGTTTGACTTTAATCACTCCTACTCATCAAATGGAAGAAAGACTTTGAATTTTTCTTGTCTGAGTTTGGAAGAATCCTCACATGGGATCTTTAATGGTTGCCATAAACAGTAGCAATGAGCAAAAACTGTTTCAGTGTGTTCTTTTCTACTGTTCTTGCCCTTTAAATGGCCAGTTACTTAATTAAAGTAGTAAATTACATGTACGGCTTATTAACAGAAGATGATCGCAAACAGTTACATTTGTATTGAATGAGTGTGTGCTTGAGACCCCACCAACATCCTCACAGTGTCTCTGTCTTATTAAAAAACTGTACAGACTCTGTCCCCACAGACCTCCAAGGCTATAACCAGACAGTCAGTCACTGTCTGGCTGTGGGCAGCAAACCCAGGATTCCTCTCTTGGCCACTGTAATGGAGTATTATGCAACAATGTGCCTATCTTAGGTCATTAAAATGCCCTCACTCAGCAAAACTGGCAAATCTGCATGTGCTGTTAAGCCTGGCCCTGTGGTTGGTGGAGGGATGATAACTGCACACTAATTAAAAAGCCATTCATTGGAGTGAAAGGCCAATTAAAGGCCTAATATTTGATAATGCTCTCAGTTCACTCAGCAGCAAGCCCACCTGGGAAGAATTTATTAAATGTTAATGGAGACTGTAATTAATATCCCATGCAGATTAACATGCAACTGAATATCATTCTCATGCACATGGAGCACAGAAGAGCACGGAGAGCAAGGTTACAGAGAGCTGGTGAAGAAGAGAGACAGAGAGAACAAGAACAAATGAGAGACAGATACAAAGCTCAGCATTTTGCTCCAGTACAGCAGGCTGCCCTGAAGACAAGAGACTCTACCACAGATGTGCCATCGATCCAGAGCATTGCTCCCGTGTGGCATGACAATTCCTGTCTTCAGTGATTGCAAAAAAAAAAAAAAAAAGAAGCAAAAAATGCTGCTGAATTTTCAATTCCTTGTTGCAGTTCTCATCTCTAAACAGAGCAGCCAGTTAGATCTTGGTAATTGGATAGGTGCGTCTCTGTGTTGTGATTGTCACGTTGAAGACATTCTTTGTTTTTGTGACCTGAGTAGATGTTCTGTCTGCGTACTTGTAAATGAGCTATTTGTGTGTCTGCAAATGCATCTGAAAGGATAATGTATGATATTCTGAGTTAAAGAATTCATTACACAGAACACATCCAGAAACTGGATGGAGAGTATATGTATGAATACAAATGAATAGATTTCAATATCATTATTTGACTTTGACATTCAAGTATAAGAGACTCTGCAATTGCTACCTTTCCTATTAATTTGAGCATCATTTTCAAACTTAACACAGTCTTTAGAAACCATATGTGGTCCAGTTTTTTAAACTGTCCACCCAGTTGTCCTGGGTTCAGCACTCAGTCAGTGGAGAAAAGACCAAGTTAAGGTGTAGATTGGTTTGTTGCTGCCCCTGTGAGCTGAGTTATTGTCTGCCCACACTGGTGTTTTTTTTTCCCCATCTACCTGAGCTTATGTGATGTTTTTGACCTTGTTTACATCCTTTCAAAAAGCCATTAGGGCCTATGCAGTGTGTCTTCATTACTGATGGCTGCCCCATTAGACAAACCTAATACACTTGGCAACAGAGGACAGACATGCCAATAGTACTAAAATGCTAAAGCTAACAGTCTATTGGATTGGTGGCAGGATTAAGGTTATGGCTAAAGGTTGAGGTTAAAGATAGATTTTAGCACTGGTCAAATTGAAAGTGCACAGAGACTACAGCCAGTGTCAGCTGTTGACCACTGGGAAAAGGAGGGTAAGCAGATGATACAGCCAGCGGACAAACACGCCATGGGGTTGATGTTTTTTAATCTGGTTGTTAATCTATGCCCAATCTGTGTGGGATTTTGGCACAAAGAACCTACATGTGTGCAAGTATGTGCTCGATGGGGTAGATGGAAAAAAAATGTGTGTGTGTGTGTGTGGGGGGGGGGATGACATAAATACTTTAAATTAGTAATGAACAGACAATGGTTTTATTATTATCATCCACAGTCGGTGCATGAAGATGCATTCAGTATGGTGTTCATGACTGCAAAGTCATGAAATCTGATTAAAGGTGATGCGTCGTTAAATGAATTCAAATGCAATTAAATGAATTGAAATTTCCTTCTCTGTACTGCAAGATCAGCCAACAACACACTCAGTACATGCTTCCATGCAAGTAGGGTCAAATGGCCGCACAGTAAAAAGTGATAGTTTCAGTAATAGACGTGTGAGTAACTGCACAGTGAGCAAACAGCAAGAGTGGAGCGGGTGTGTGTATCCGTGGTCTTTATAGACCAATAAAATACACACACGTGCGCTTAAGTTTAAATTTATTGTTTCAATGGTGTGTTAGTTATACATGTTCATGAGCGTGTGAAACCATACTAGGACTGCAATAACAGAAACAGCAGACTAAGAACTATGTCAACAAGTTATTGTAGAGCAGCTTGACATCTGTGATGGATAGATGAGGGTGAGAAGCACTATTAAAGTATATAACGCATTATAGGGAGGGAGGGGAATCAGCAGGAAACGACTGGTGAACGACCCTCTGATCGATACTGATAACCACAAAGAGAATGACTTCCCTTCTTCTTTTTAACTCTTTTGAAGGAGAAGAGGAGATGGAAGAATCCATGACTTAAGATGTTACGGGAGAAATAGATGAAAGAAAAACGAGTGTGATGTTCATATTTGTCTGTTTTGCAGTCTCTGTTGGTCTCTTTCTCCCTGATTATCTTCTTATATTGTTTAATTTCAGGGCAGGCAGACAGATGACCATGTTTGAGGAGTCACTTTGTCACAGGGGGAAATCAGTACTGCCCATTTCCCCCCGCCACAGATCTCACTGAGCTCGCAGAGTCATATTTGAAACACTAGAGAAGTGTACGCGCGTACATCTGTGTGAGTGAGTATATGGTGTCTTGGAGAGCCATGCAACTTTGGGTGAATTAGATTGTTCTAAAAGCATCTCTCAAGGAGAGCCTGGTGAATGTGTTTGCCCTAATGGCCTGCCTTTTTATATTTGCTTAATGAAGTTACAGAGGAGGAGAAAATGGGTAACACTACCGTGCTTCCCTGCACATGCACAGTACTCTCCGTTTTCCCTCTAAACAGAGTTGCCAGCATTGACCCCAGCTAATTCGGTCTGCCAGAGAGAAACTGAAGCTGCATATTGTTTATCCTCTCACACTTCAACACACAGAGAAAGTCAGTTCTCTCTCTCTCTCTGTTTATTTTTTTGCTGTGCATCTATGCAAGCAGATCTGTGTGCACGAACATGTCAGGTGAACTTACCATGGCTGTATCAAAGTATAATAATGCGATCCCATCTTATTTTGGAGTGACAATCCCATTTCACCCAGGATCCACAGCTTAGACTTCACACCTTGCTCAAATTCAAACGTATTCATGCTCTGTCGAGTGGAAACCTCCTCAGGAGAGTTTCACTTTGTGTGTGTGATAGAGAGAGAGAGAAAGAGAGAGAGAGAGAGAGAAAGGCAGAGTAAAGTAAGGCCTTACCTGATGTCAGATGTGAGAAAACTACGTACACATGCAGATATTTCAGAGTTGCACACTGCCTGATGTGTGGTACAGTGAATCTTGGGTCTTTCCTTTTGTGCCAAATATGAAAACCAAAGTTATATAAGTATACACCTTTTTCATTCTCAGCATCTGTGTGTTAGAAATGATCTGATCCACAGATCAAATCATTTGTAGGGATTTCCAGATGGCAGCCAGCTCATTGTTTGCTGCTGGATACATAGAGCCACATTTGAGGACTGAGCTTTCATAAACTGATCATTATGGTGGGAGTCAAGAGCACATGGTCCTCAAAAAGTGTTGCCTGGAACAACCAGCAGGAGATATTGTCTGTAATATTTTTCATAGATTACTTTAGTCAATAAAAACCCGTGGGTATGAAAAAAGCAAAGCTTTGAATTGAATCTTTGCTTAAAAAACAAAGTGCTGCAGTTAATTCAAATAGTGTTCTGTGCAGTTCTGTGTGGAGTTTGCATGTTTTCTCTGTGTTTGTCTGGGTTTCCTCTGGATACGTCTGCTTCCTCCCACAGTCCAAAGACATGCATGTCATTGCCCGTAGGAGTGATTGTGAGTGTGAGTGGTTGTTTGTCTACATGTGGCCCTGTGATGGACTGGCGATCTGTCCAGGGTGTACTCCTGCCTTTTGCCCAAAGTGACCTGGGATACGCTCCAGCAGATCTCCGTGACAGAGGATTAAGCGGGTATGGATGATGGATGGTTGTACATGTCAATGAAAAGAAAAGTCTATTTTATGTGCCCAAGAGGAATCAACATTGACAAAATTGGAAAGCCAGGCTTGATTTATGATTCTGAATGATATTCATATTTTATAAAATGCAAGCCTTAAAAAAAAGGAAAAAAAGAAGGGATGTCAGGTGAAGAATGCAAGGTGTTTCATCTGAATAATTATTTACTTTGATCACACTAAAGGGGACATATAAGGACTCCCCTTTGATTCAGTCTCAATGATATTATTCAGAATATCCACCCGGATGCACATTTAGTTGTCATCACTTTTGATGATTCATGTTTTGATCAATAGTTTACCATTGCCTATGGATTTTCTTCAGATCGTGCTATGCTGTAGAAAACAGCATACCAGTGAACTATTGAGTTCATAGCCATAGACCATATCCACATATTCTACAAACATTTATGACCATATTTATCTGCCCCTGCTTTTTCTGTTCATATATCGCTCTCTATTATTGACTTAGCCTGGACTAAGTTAATGCTGGTAGCGAGTAGAACGATATCTGACCAAAATGCTATTGATCTTGAAACACATACATTCATAAAAAAAAAGAAAACCCCAAAAAACATATGAGCAATATATATACATTTACTAACAACATCAGACATGAAGTTTGTCTGTCTGCAATTATGGAAAGAGTTGGAGCTGGTGAAAATAATTCAGTGAAAAGTTTTGTCAGGTGGGTCAGAAGTGCACCCTCTTTCAGTTCTGAGGTTTTGTGTATCAGGACCAAAATCCTTTGGTCCTCGCCAGGTTTTAAAATGAGGTAAATACAAACTCATATTCAGATGTGTGTGCTCACATAATTCCAAGGAAGGAAGGCATCAGCAATAGTCTTCAAGAAGCAATTGTTGCTGCCCATCAGTATGGGAAGTGTTCCAATATGCTTTTCAATCAATCTGGAGTTCATCATTCTGCAGTGAGAAATATTCATAAATAGAAAACATTCAAGACAGTTAACAACCCTCAATGGACAATCTAACAACCTTATCTTAAGGTCAGAACATGCAATTCCCAGAGAGAGATTAAAAAAAAAAAAAGGTATGTCTCAGACTGTATAGTTAAAATTCACAACAATGCAAGAGTAAATTGTGTCTGAACAAATCTGTAATCAATCACACCAGTTCAGTTTTTCAAAGAACTCCTCTGCCATTCCTTTCCAGTTACTTTCGGTTCCATCAGCCTCTGATTGCTGGCAATGCAAGTATCCATGACTTCACTGGAAACAGCACTCTCTCCTAAGAAGCAGCTGAATACAAGTCTGAATATAAAGTTTCATGTGGAAATTTACCCATAATCATCAGTCTGCAAAGATATAATTTTGCCACACATTTACAAATCGGTTCCAATTATTTCCAATTAACAACAAAGCTATGCAACACAACTATGAGTAGTTATAAATATATAAACAGAATATTATTTATTTGGAAAACTGCAATTGTTTTTTTAATGAACAACTTTATTGATGTATATAAGTAAATCATGTCAGTTAAAATTGTGTACAAAAGCAAGCCATTGAAATTGATTAATCAAAAGAAGATATAGTCATCCTAAGTTTTAACTAAGTAAGTCAATGCAGACATAAGGATATATTACAAAACCTCTGCTTTAATGCTGTAGTTAACTTTCAAGAGGTCATGGCAGTAGCAGAAGCAAACGTTATTTTAATTCACCCTGTTTTACAGATGATGGCCAAACCAAATACAAGATATAGCTGATTGATTTGGGCCGGTGTGTGCGTGCATGCCCTCACTTTCATATATGTGAAGTAGGTGTGGACCCAGCAACTAATGGTGACTTATTAACATCATAATTCAGCCAGGCAGGACAACTAATCACTGAGTTTTCAGATAGACCAGCCTCAAGGCGTGATGGATGAAGCCTCCATGTGTATGTGTTTGTGTGTGCCTCTGTTAGTGTGTGTGTATATCTCTATAAATGTGTGCGCGTGAGTGTGTGCCTGTGTGTGTGTTAGTGATAGATGACTTGTGTAGGGGTCCTTTCACAGTGAGATGTCTCCTAATCAGTCTTAATGATTAGACTTTATTGATGACTTGCACTGATGAGAATGGGATTGTAGTTGCAGGGTGTTACAACAAAACTCTGAAAAAGGAAATACACCAAACTGAAATCCTGTCTGCTTTAGAATCTGAAGAAATGATACGACTAAGCAACAAATCACTGCGCCCTTGTCTGCCTGCATGAGTGCGTCTGCATGTATGCTGCTGATTAGTGTGTTCAAGTGTGTGCTCTTGAATGTGTTGGGTCTGTTTAGCTCACAGACAGCTGGGCTGAGGTCGTTTGTCACACGGTGCTCTATAGAGAGGAGTGTTTCGAGGTCCCTTCTTCTGTCTTCTGCTTCTCTGTCTATGTCTCTATCCATCTTTTGACCTCCTCCCTCTGTGTTGCCAGTCATCTGTCTCTGGCCCAGTCAGGGCTGTTCACACTCATTTAGCTCCAACTGAGGTGCACCAGGGCAGGGCTGAGGTATTTATAGACAAAGAAAGAATAGGAGAATAAACAGGATGCTATTGAATAAAACTTTGACGATGATTCGCCAGGAGATTGCCATCATGGTGTCTGCTCTCTTTAGCTTGCAGTTATTGTAACTAATGTCAGCAATGGAATTATGGGGCTGAGATAATTTAGCACATGTCTGATAGGAGTTATTCATAATATGGACATTTCCCCACCCATCCTCTTTCTCTCATTCCGTCCCTAGCAAGCAGCCGGGGCCAGCGGAAGAAAGGAAGAGACAAACTGAATTAGTGTCCTTTTCATCATCCATGACCAGCGAGTCGTCTGATAACCCTGATCTCATTATGAACGCTAATTGTTAAGTTCCCTCTCTTCTCATCCTCTCTTTCTCACCGCACACACATTCAGGAGCAAAGGCTCATCTCTGTATGGGGAGGCGTCTCTTTCACTCTCTATCTCTTTGTGTCTAAGTATTTACATCCTGCGCACTAATGGTCCCAGATTCAGTTCCAATATCCACTTTTAGCATAATCATTCTGAGCAGCAACATCAGAGATTTATGATCAGCTGAAAGCAATCTGGCAAAAATTCTTCCAGCCTTCACATTTCAACCTCATAAGTGTCTGTTTGACACCAACCATTTACATCCTGACCATTCTGGAATTCACGGCTTGTTTTTGTACTTAAATACCATGACTTTATATGCAGTTGCTGTATTTTGTACACCTGTGAACTTTTTTTTTTTGGATGCCTTTGCTTTCTTCCCAACAAAAGTAATCTTCAAATTTGGTCATTCTGCATTTGTATTATTTTCTGTAATATTGTAATATTTTCTTTAAGACGCAAACATTCTCTATTCAATTCAATAATGTCCTAAACATGTCACAAGGGACCATCATCCATGTTCTGATTATAGGTTTCCTCCATGCTCTTGCTCTGAGTAATGACCATGACCTTTAATGGGGGGTCTTACCAGTATCCTGCTATTAATTAAAGCTTGATTGGAAGAATAAATTAATTTAGCTGCAGTTTGCCCGATCAATAACCCATAAAAGAGGTCCAATAAGCACCAAGGGCTGAGCACTCTCCATGTGATATGTGCGCACTGAGAGCATTAGGAGAATCAAATGGCTCTTTTAGACTGCAGCTGATTTTCACCCCTATTAATCATAACAACCTCATATACAGGAGGTGTGCGGGTCTACCCACCCATTCATACATGTGTGTTCCTTGGCTCAGAGTCATGCCATTTTATATTTTTAGCACGATTGTGAATTGATTTTTGAGTTTTTCATGGGGATTATAAACAGAT
Source organism: Hirundichthys speculiger (assembly GCA_018398805.1). NCBI lineage: Eukaryota > Metazoa > Chordata > Actinopteri > Beloniformes > Exocoetidae > Hirundichthys > Hirundichthys speculiger. Next base: position 5,437,125 of record JAGFBZ010000479.1, read on the forward strand.
GTTATTTCACACAGGCAAGTCATTGGAATCTCACATTTTATGCTTGAATCAATGAAGTACTCTGGGATGATCCACAAACAAAAAACAAATTTACGAATGTTAAAGTTCAATCAAATGAAATACTAATTGAGGATCCATAGTCATCTTGATATCCAATTTCGTGAAAAATACTTTGCTGAGGAATTTCTTAAAGGTGACAAAAACTGATGATAAATAGGTAAGAAAAGTTCTATTGAAAGTGAAGTCATTTTCAGACTGTTGATATAAGAACTTCTCAGTCTGACAACCTGTAAATAAAGAATGAATTACAATTGGGCAATCCTGCTTGATTGAGCATTAATGAGGATTGACAGTGAATGCAAAATCAATAGTGTATTGTGTAGGCATGCCACGATTCACCCAACTCACGATACAATTTGAATCATGATTCAGTGTTCATGATATAATTCAAATCCCGATTCGAATCATGTACAAGACGACATTAATTTACAGGCAAATGACTGATTAAAAAAAAAAATTATTTCTCTTACACAAATCAAGCCTTTTCCTTTTTAACAATACTGTAATGTTTTCTCTTATGCTCTTTTCAGTACAGTAGATTAGAACTAGCAGCAAATGACAAAAATCAGTTATCTTCTTCTTTTTTTTTTTTTTTTACAACACTGTTTTTTTTCTTATCCTCTTTATACCTGCATAGCAAATGACTGGAAAGTGGAAACTGTTTTATCAACTCTCAAATCTGTCAAATCCTGTTTTTGTTTTACTTTTTTTTTTTTTTTTTACAAAAGGCCTAGTGCCCTTTTTTCAATAAATCAGTACAGTATTAAGATTTTTTTCCATTAGTACATAACAAGTCAACTCTACTTTAAGCCAGGCATAAACTAAGGCATTATACAAACATAACAAAACTGGTCTTTTCTTCCACTCTTTCCAAGTCAATGCTGAATCAGAGAACGCATTTTTTTTCTGTTTTTATTCCTGACGTAGATAAGCCAGGCACAAACTAAAGCATATTTATTTTTGTCTGAACAAAAATTGGGAGTTCAACTCCCGGCATGACTCGTGCTTTTTTCTCTCTGTCGCTCTCTGCTTGCTGTACTGTTTGTAATCTGCACCTCAGACTCTGCGCACCCCGCCATCCTTAGCTGGAGCGGCGTCACACGTAGCGCCGCATATAGTGATGTTGAACAAGAATGTAGTTTAACTCTAGTGCGCCCTCTGCTGGCCTGGAGGCCACATCGCGATTAATGGCTTAATTAAATCGATTTGAATCGTATTTTTAAAAAAATCGATTTAAATCGAATTTTTTTTTCAAAAATCGTGGCATGTCCTATTATTGAGTGTATTTAAGTGCATTGCAAGCTTGATATTATATTTAGAACATGTTTTATATATAATTGCTTTGCTAGTCCCTCATTTTTGTATAGTTGGAATAAGTGTAAAAGTCCAATTATATTTTCACAGTTTAAAGTTTTGGAAAAGCTATGTGGGTGTTAACAAAACAGAACTACTAGTCTAGTCCTCTGCAGTAATTCGGACTGCGAATTATGAGTAGTTACCAAGGAATGAGACTGTGAGTTTCATACGCATGGTTGCTGAACTCTTCAGTGGCTGAAGAGCTCAGTCATTTTGGGATGGACTTGGACTTGAATCGATACTTTTCCACGTTGAGAGGAGCCAACTGAGGTGATCCAGGCTTCTGGTTAGGATACGTCCTGGATGTCTCTCTGGAAAGGTTTTTTGGTTTACCCAGGACACTAGAGAGATTATATCTCTCAGGTGGCCTGGCTATGCCTTGATATCCTTCCCAAACTGACTGAGGAGGTGGCGGTGGAGAAGGAGGTCTGGACATCTCTGCTTAGGCAGCTGCCTCTACAAACTGAACTCAAATAAATGGAAGTAGATGGTTGGATGGAAGGATAGATGACTATAAAGGCAAATGCTCAGACTACAGATTTTGCAATATTTACTTTTCTGAGCTCTTAATCCAAACTTAATCAAGCATAGGAATACAAAAGCTATAAAGGCTAGATCTACAGGCTCTTCTTTAAGGAGATGTGTGTTCTCAAGATGTTCAGTATTGTATGGAAGAAATACCTGGTCTATAAATGACTATATAGCTATACACATCTATCATCTGCAAAGCAGATATTCTGCTTTACAAACTGAACCACTCTTCAGTACACCTTACTTTAAACATGGATATCCACTTTTTATTTGTGTGATTCAAAGAAAAAAGCTATGGAAATCAAGTAGAAGATCTGCATGAATAAATAAATTTACTGGCTACTAGATCAAGTGATAGTATTGATATATAGCAGTGATTCTCAAACTTTTAATTCTGCGTACCACCTAAGAAACTGTTCAGCTCTCTGAGTACCACCATGATGACCGACTTTAAAATACAGCCATATATGCCTTCTCAATTAGCTTTTCACACAGGAGAGATGTTTATTCCTTATTGTGGTTATTTATTGTTACTTGAATTTCATTTGAAACTTTGTGTTTTTAAAGCATTGTATGTTTTTGATTAAAAAAAAAAAAAGTGAAAATGTGGAAAAAATGTGGAAAGTCCTTACATTCCCCCACATACCACCAGAGACTGCTCCACAGTTTGTGGAGCACTGATATTATCAATCTATGTATCCATCTAATTTGAATGTGATATCACATCCATTCATCTGCATGTACCTCTTTCTTTTCTTGATTTAATCAGTGTCACTACAACCTTTTGTAATTATTTGAAGTGGTAGGAAAAGTCATATGAATCCTTTCAAATTTAGTGTTTTATTGCATTAATTTGATATAAAATGTGATCTGATCTTTCCAATAATAGACACAGTGTGCATAAACTCGTAACACACAAAGTATTATTTTTTCTTGTGTCTATATTAAACACTCCCATTAAATATTTACAGTGCTGGAGGATAACGCAAAAACCCTTATAGTTACAGCTAGTTAAACCTCCTTTGGAAGCAATGACTCCAAGGAAGCTCTGGATCAGACCCGCACAACATTCAGGATGAATGTTAAGCTATTCATCTACAGGAGCTCCTACAGATCAGACATATTGTAGTGTTAATAGCTCTCTTGAGGGCATTCTACAGCATCTGGGGTTTAGATGCTAAACCCCAGAGCCCAACCCAGACCCCACTTTTAAAGCCATTCTGTAATAGATTTACTTCAGTATTTAGGGCAGGGGTGCCCAATCCTGGTCCTCAAGAGCCTCTATCCAGCAGGTTTTAGATGTTTCCCTGCTTTGGCACACTGTGATACAAGTGGCTGTGTCATCAACAGACTTGTATAGACTTTGATAACAACCTGATAACGATCGTTAATGAGAATCAGATGTGTTAAAGCTGTGAAAAACTCTAAAACATGTTGGATAGGGGCTCTCGAAGACTAGGATTGGGCACCCCTGATTTAGGGTCATTGCCCTGCTGCAACACCTAACCTCTACTAAACTTCATGGAGGATAGCCACCCTGACAGCATCCTGTAGGTGCCACGGGTAGGTTGAAGGTAAGACCCAAATGCAGGAGTTTCTAGTGAAAAGTTCTTTATTAACAAAAATAAAAGCCCAAATTTAACTCAAAATCCAATAGTTCAGCAAGACAGGAACATCGAACGGAGACAGGCAGAGAACATCGGGATGAATAAACAAACAGACCAGGAAACAGAAAGGGAAAGACAGGACTTAAATACACAGAGGAACAACCGAGAGGCAGGTGCAAACAATCAGGGTAATACATGGGGGGAAGTAAAGGTACACAGTACGAAGACCAGGCAGACCTTCAAAGTAAAACAGAAAACATGGCAGGGTTAGGACAGGGGAGATAAGAACACCCACTAAACACAGAAGAAAACCAAGAATACCTGCCATGACCGACCCAGACCATGGCAGTAGGTAGTTTTGGTGAACAGGAATTCAGTTTCCCCTCCATGAGACAGGCCCACATCATGATGCTCTTCCCACAGCACACCTCATTGTTCTATGAGGGGGCTGATGTGTTGTTACTGGAAAGCTGTCATCTTTTACTGAACAATTAAACTCTTGTTTTATTAGCCCATAAAAAGTCTTCCCAGTGGTATAACAAATTGCCAATGTGCTCTTTAGTAAGCTTCAACAATGTTTTATTTATTCATTTTAGAGAATAGCAGCCTCCTTCGTGGTATTCTGTCATGGACACCCTGCCTGTCCAGTGACTGACGTATAGTAAACTCATTAGATATTTGCCAGGTCCAGTAAGGTCTTTGCAACTTTACCTGTTGTGAGTTGTCCTTTGCTTCATTGAACATTCTGTCTTGTGTCTTTGGACTCATTTTGGCTGGATGCCCACTTCTAAGAATAGTACCATTTTTTTTTTTCCATTTTTAGACTCCATTTATTTGTCTGTGGACTGATGAATGCCACAACACTTTAAGATTATTTTGTATTTCTTAAAACCTTTGGCAGATAAACTGTCCTTGATGTTCCTTGTTCCTTTTTGTGAGGAATGATTCCACATCAGCAGGTGCTTCTTAGCAAATTTAAAAAGGTTTGAGAATCTTTAGTCAATAAAAGTAGCTCTTAACCACACCTCCAAATTAATTTGATTAACTGGGAACAGGTGTGCAAATTACTCACTCCAAGTAACTTTCTTTGAATAATTAGTCAATAAGTTTACTTATTTTTTTCACCAGCACTCTATATGTTTCATGGATGTGTTCAGTAAAGACAAACATAATGTGCTTAAGCTGGTGACACACAAACAGTTGGCGTTTCATGTGTCACCAGTTTAAGCACATTATGTTGTCACATATTGTCTCTGAGGTGAAGATTAGGACACAAATGTATGCAGAAATCCAGTTAAGGAGTTCACATACCTTTTCTTGAAGCTGTAATTGCTTGGGTTGACTTTGATTACAATACAAGTGCCCCACTTGTGCCCCCATTTGTCAGGATAAATGAATAAATGCCATGATAAATGCATCAATAAATGCCGTGATTCATGTTCTTGGGAGCAAACCTATCTAATTATCTGACACTTGAACAGAGAATCTATGATCAGGTCCTGCTTTGTATTAATTCATGTATTTAGAGTAGCCGTAAGACTGATACAATTAAAAGGACAGACACATACATTTCCCATTGGCTTAGTTTATCCAAGAATATTCAGTGCTGAATTTTCATATAACTTTCATGGGTAATTTTCAGAAACCTTACATATGCAAAAATCCTTAAAGAAACTGATGTGCTCAGTTTCACAGAGTAATAAAGCCTTTTGTCTCACCTGGTGTCTGTAGATGACTTGCAGGAATGCTGACTGGACTGTGTCATCATAAGAGCTTGAACAGATGACTATATACCCAAAGCAAAGAGTTAGAGGTGCTAGTGAACGCACTCTTAAATGTAAGATGCTTATGGATTCATTCATTTTAGAAGAGATTTCGTCACAGACAGAGAACACAGAGAATCAAAACTGCTGGTCTAAATTCCTTACAGCATTTTAAATAGTGTGTCTCACGCTGTTTCTGAAGAGAAACAGAGAAGGCGCTCTCTCATTGTTCTGCTCTTTGGACCTGCATCGCATTCCTTTTGAGAATAATGAAACCTATAAATCCAAGTTCATCTTATATAATCTTAATAAATTTCTTACATTAGGATGTAAAAAAAAAAAAGGTTTGTGTGTACTTCCTGTTTCATTTCTCCTATTCACCCAGTCTTCATGTGTGAATGTGTATGTACACTGCCAGTGTCTGTGCAAAAGTCTATTTGTTGTGTGGCTTTCCACAGTTAATGGAAAACCTTGCTTGGTTTTCTCCACCTCATTATTTGATAGACCAGATAAGAAATAGATTTATGATTCTGATTAATAACATTAGCTAAAGTTCATTGTTTCCGCCAGTCAGCCGAACAACTTCATATCACTCCAGCTAATGCATTTGAAACACCAGTGCTGTGTGTTTAATAATATTGCTGTTAGAAAAGCCATTTGTTCTCATTTGAGGTGCGAGTCTCATTTGGTTGGATGGAGCAGCTCTTCACCTCACCAATCCTGCTGCCACTTTTGGGAATACCAGGCAAATGAAGACTAGAAATAGCAATATTTCTTTTATTCCATTGTACAGAACGCTAGAAATTTGTAATACAGGAATAAAATAGATTGAGAATATACTGAAGACAAGTAAATAGACTGCTCCCAGCAGACATTAAAGGCAGCTGACTATGGAGGAAAATATTATAGTTATTAGCTTTGCATTCTGGATTAAATGTGTTTTCTGAATTGTACTGCAAAAACAAACAAACAAATAAAAACAACAACAACAAAAAAACATCAAAATTACTTAGAATGTGTTGAAAAGCCAGTAATACTAAGCTAATATTAAAGAATAGCTCGTTGAAATCATTTGAATCAAGAGAAAAAAAATTGAGAGAGAAGCTCATAGAATTAGTATTGTTTTTATTTGACATGATGTGTATAAGCAGATATATAATTGGGTTTGGAAATATGTAGAAAGACAGACAGTTTTCACTCCTTAAAGTGTTTACCAAAACAAATTCAAGTAACAGGTATAGTTCAGACCTAGCCTCAAACTGAATGTGTTCACATTGGAATAACTAAAAATGTATCAATTAAAGTATCATATTTCAGTCCTTATTGTTTAAAGACTAAAAGGCAATAGGACAAATAACTTGACAGACTTGTCTCATACACATTAGAGTGTTTTTGTCAATATGACAAAAACAATATGTTTTATCAATTATGCAGGTGATAAATTTTGAACTGTCAGGATGCTCAGTTTCAGTTTCTCCCCTCTGCTCCTCACGCCTTCGTTATATCTGGATTTCCTCCTCTCTGCTCTCTTTGCTCACTTGAATCAACTACTATCAGTCTAACCTGTTCTGTCCTTTTTTAAGCAGCTGAAACAACCTTCACTCTCTGCCAGATTGCGCCGTGTCAACACTACATGCACTCTCCAGCCTGCCTTTCTGTGGCTCCCTGGAAAGCCCTGACCTAGTCTGTTTTGCCTGCCCTGATTCCCCTTTCAGTAATAAGCCATTCTGATTCTGACCCTGACCTGTTTCCCGATCACTGACTCTAGTTTCTGGATTAGGGATTTTGGACACAGGCTACCTGATGTGCTGACGCTCTGATTCTGGAGTCAAAGGAATTGTTTCAGCATTTCTAATTCTGTCTGCAAGCAATTATTACCGGATTTAATTCAGCAGATTCTTGTGTTGAGGGTCCTCAGCTTTTCATTCAGCCGAAGAAGTACTACATCTCCCAAGATTCCTGTCTGCCACTCCTGAACCCGGAAGTCTATTTAACCTCACCTGGCCCGGATCCTCTTCATCCACCTAAACCCAGAAGTAGTTTCTTCATGCTCCCAACCTCCCCATCTGACTAAATCCACGCCACATTCATCACTACTTACCAGTTCTAAATAAAAGCTTTTACGTGACTACTAGAGTCAAGTTTTCTGAGCCCAGTCAACCCCCTCTTAAAAGAATTGATTCCAGGTGTGGTATTTGCCTTTGGAAACACACATCATGTTGCTGTGAACTCATTATAATGTATTCAAAGGAGTTCTCCGTTAAACATCCCACCATCTAATGACACTGGGCTGATAAATGTCCCTCATATCATCTCACCAAGACTATGCTCTGTAACAGGAAAAACATGTAAATGTAAATATGATCAGAAGATACTGTAAGCAGCGCCTGTAAATACGCTTGTAAGACTATTACCTTATTTAGAATAAGGTCAGGATTTGGTATATCACTATCCATGCAAATTTAGCCTCATTCAGTGAAACTAATCAGCTCATGAAGACTGAGAGAAACTATGATTGTTTTAATTGAAAAAAATGATTTACAGTTACTGTTAGTACTGGTTTCCCCATGTTACTCTAGTGGAGTTTTTTTTTTTTTTTTTTTTTTTTTTTTTTTTTTTTTAACTTCAGTGCATTTATTGTTTGGGGGTTTATGTTTTGTATTTTCTGGATATTCTTATATTTACTCTTTATTTTTCTAAGGAAGCATCTGCTCTGTGTTTAGTTCATTCATTGGCTCACTTCCTGTTTTACAGTAGAAGTCAAATTTCTTGAGTATTGTTTGACTTGCTTTGTTCTCATCTGCCCGTGACTGTTATCACCTGTGTCTCATCACCTCTTCTCCCACTGGCTGTTTTTCAGTTCCAATATGCCAAGTCATACTTAGCAAGTACCATTTGGGGAAAGCAACTTGGATGATAGGAGGACATAGTTCAGGTCTTTTAGAATTTAAAATAGTATATTTGATAGCGTCACAGCTCAGCAATCAGGCTAATAATATCCAGGAAACATCTACAATTGAATCAACCTTAAAATAAACTCTGTAACACTCTGAACATAAATGTGAAGCAGAATAGACCGTTGTTTTTCTGTCAGTCCTTCTGCTCATCTTTCTGTTTGTGCTTTTTGCCAGTCAGTCTGAAGTTCAGTTTTCTCCCAAGTTACCTTTGGTTTATATTTTATATTTCTTTATTTCCTGCTCAGCACGGCTTTTGTTTTAAAATAAAGGACTCTGCCTGTTCCACCTTCCTCTGGATCTGCTGTATTTGTTCCCTACATGACCTCTTTTGAGAAGGAGTGAGGGAGACCTTCTGGTTGAACTTTCACTGCACTTTATTTGTTGAGACACAGCATCTGTAGCTTCTCATTTGCAGTGTTTCTTACAGAATGCAGTTTTTTCTTGTCTCAAGGTTTTTCTTACTGAAGTCACAAGCTTCAGGAGAGAGTGGGCCCCAGTTACAGCTGTGAACAGGGGTGAGCTCGAACAATAAATGAATGTGGCAGAAAAGAGCTAATCAGCCAAACTGTGCTGGTCACAATGGGATACCAGCAAACTTTAATCATCAGGCTGGAGCAAATTAATTACCACAGTCATCAACCTACGGCAAATTAATTATCACAATCAATCACCGCAAATTATACTGGGCCTTAAAATAGCCCATGGTCAACTGAAAACCAGCGCCTTTGGCCTGCATGAAAGGCAGGAGTGGAGAGTAAGACAGATGTCAAAAGCAATGTGCATGTACAAGTTAGCGTTCGTGCATGTTCATTTAAAGTTGTGCATAAATTAAAAAAAGATGGTAAATTAAAAAAATATTAATTCTCATGAGTAAAATCATATATAAAATGTTTAATTAGTGTTTTGTCTTGTATTTTGGAATTAATGTACCCTCTGTTCCATAGATGATGCCTGTGACCCCGTGACACATTTTTGACAGTGATTTCTCGCTTGTGTCTTTGTACTATAATGAAGAATCTGCAATCATAAAATTGTACTTTGTATTCGTAAGCTTTTAAGGATGTAACTATTCAATCATATTCTCACAGACAACATACAAGACAAAACGAAATTAAATGTTTTTTTTAATAAGATTTTACTTGTATGAGAATTAAGGTATTTTTTTATTTTACAGTTATTTTTATTCATGTACAACTTTAGATGAATATGCACAAATGCTAAGTTGTACATGCACGCTGTGTGTGACAGCTGTCTTAGTCCATACAGTAGTAGCACATGGATGTAAGTATGCTTTGACATTTAAGCATATATACAGAGTACATATACACTCATATGCAAACTTGAATGTGCACACAGACATGTGCAAGAAATGTGCACACAGACATATCTTTAGAACTAATAGAAAGTGAATGCATGAGATTCATTTAGCAGTAAATGTCATTTAAACACCCCTCTTAAAAAGACCAGGAAGATAAAAAAAAAAAAACAGGAAAGGAAAAGAGGAATGGAGATGGTTTATACTGGCATTTGTTGAACTTCAGAAGTTGTGACAGGCGTCATTAAGTTGATTCATACCTTTATATTCATATCTTTATAGAGTTATATCTTAGGGAAGCTATTTTTATTCTTATAACTGTGACACTTACGTAACTATTGAAAAATTGTTTTCTCAACAAAAAAACCAAAACAAAACTAAAAAGGCTTAGAATTTACACCTTTATTCAAACAAAACAGCTCACAAGCATTTGTCAGTTTTTACTTAAGGCTGAGAGTTCTTTCCAAAAATATTGTCTCTTTACATTTTTTGGGGGGTAAACAGGTGAGCAGTCAGCAGTCATCTGTTGGTACTTGATCATTATATGATAAAATCTCAAGATGCATCAAAGATGCTTGCTGACTTAGGGGTGAACCATCTTCAACAACCAACAGATATACAGCATCCCAAATATCTGTTTTACTGTACCCTTCACTGTGTATCACACCAGGCGCTGATGCAATGTGCTTGATTTGGAATAGTCAAACTTACTCAAGGTGCCTGGGTTCGGGTGGGTTTGGTGTCGGAATGCAGCATGGTGGGATGGGGGAGATATCTGGGTGCTCTCGGGGTGCACTGAGTGTGTGTCTGTGCAGGGTGAAGTATATGTAGTATGTACTGTAGTATGTACTGTAGTGTGAATGTGTGTGTATCTGTATGTATGTATGTATGTATGTATGTATGTATGTATGTATGTATGTATGTATGTAGTTAAATGTCTATGTCTATCTGGATATAAAATTACAACTAAAATTTAGGATAACAAAAACTGGATAAATTTTAAGGGTAATTATGGAACATTGTAGAAGGGTTAGGATTAAATAAGTTTTTCTTCTTCCTACCCCTTTTCAGACATGTTAAACCAGATATGTGTTTTGCATATTGGTATGTACGTGTATGTATATAGATCGGTGTGTATACATTGGGTTTAAATTTTGTTTATTTTTTATTTCTTCTTTTTTGGGGGGAATATGTCCATTTAATATTTAGATTTATTTACAAGAGGTTCTATATGTTTCTAAATTATGGTTATGCACAGTGTATAGTGATTTATGCATTATTATATATTTTATTTTATAAATATATTATATTTATTTTCAGATACATAGATTCATGATAGTGTTAAAATTGTCTATGCTTTAAAACATTGTTTTGACATGTCTGGAATGAATCAATAAAATGAAAAAATGAAATGAAAATCAACCCTATGTCAATTACTTGCTGCTAATGAGTGTAAACCTTTAATAGGAAACAAAAACATGTAGATTAAGGCACTTTCAGGTCAGCACCATCTTCATACCAATTGACAACTGCTGAATGTTGGAATGTTGCAACAGACGCAAAATAAGGAGGAGAGTTTTCCGCAAAATGAGGAACATTCATGGCCACTGCCATCTAGAGCTGCCATACTGATCCAGTTCTAGTGAAGCTCTGATCAAAAGCTTTCCCCACTTTGTGTCTATTGACAATAGCAAAGCAAAGATTAAATCGTTGATTGGTATCGAGTTAAGATGGTGGAAAAGCAAATGGAGGGACATTTCTGTACAAACAGAAAACATTTTATTTATATTTTTTGTACACACACAAAGTTGTTCTACTTTTGTTTTGTCTATCCACATTGTCACTTGAGTAGAATGACATTTTTGAGTCTTGTCTGAGGCTTAAAATAGCTATTTATTCTGTATTCTGTTGCTATATGCCCACTGAGGTAATGCTAAATCTATTATGCTGTAAATATGTATTCTGATCCAGTTAATTCACATTGTTTTACTCCCCAACAAAACATTATAGGCATTACCATCGAGTAGTAGATTTAAGGTTGATTTGACTCTGGAATGTACCTTTATGTAGGCTTCAGCCTGGTTATGTTGGTCACTTACTACTTGCATCAGTTACAAAGTATGATTAAATGGTCAGCTAACCTATTTAACTACAGTATATGAAGCCAATTCCATTTCCTCACTTTGCAGTAGCCAGTGTCTTTTCAGGTATTCTACAAAACCCCAGTTCAGTGTTTATATTAGTGGAACTATTTTCTAATGCACAGGATTGGGAACCAGTGAACCATGATGCAGCACAAACAAGTAAACAGCAGCAAGAAGCCTCAATTAATATCTAAAATGTCAGGTTCCACTGGCAAGTGATGTACACAGTTATGCTTTTAGTGAAAAAAATGTTTCAGTAATGCAGGTCAATCATACTTCTGAAGTGCTGCTGTGGCTGGTTGAAATTTGAATTGAAAGTTAATGCTTTGTTCATGGAAGGGGTGAAGACAAGTGGTCGAAATTCTGCCCAAAACTCCAAACCACCGAAATTTCACCTCTCAAAATTATACCTCTCTCCCTGTAGGATGCTACAAAATATTATTGGAAAATCATTATAGAAACAAAAGAAAGTTTATGCTTGTCAGTGACACAGCAAACATAAGAACTTTATGGTTGAGACAAATGTTTTTGTTTGATCCAGTGTTACGTTACTGTGGTCTAAAATAGGGTTCTACAAATGTTGGACTGAAATAGCAGCTCACCTTAATCTGACTGAGAAATGTCTGTAAATCAATTCTGCTATTAAAAGATAATTGTTCAACAGAGCTAAATCAATAATACTCAAGGACATAATACCGGTTATGAAATGTTGTTTGTGATTTCATTCTTGACATGTTTAATATGTCATGATTTCCTTGAATTTATTGTTCTTGTCTTTTGCATCATATTAAAAAAGAATAATTCTGTGACAAATGTGAAATCCTGAATTTTATTAAAAACCTTTTTTCATTCATGTGTTATGTACAGAGATCCTCCTGCACCTTGTGCTGCCTTGTCAACTGTTTGCTCTCCTTTATCATCTTCCTACAACCTATCTAACCTCCTTATTTGAATCTATAGTCTTTCTGTGTCTCTTTCACTCACTTTTTATCCTTATACTCTCCCACTTCTGCTACTTTCTCTTCTCTCTGCTGGCTCTGCTAATCACTTTAAAACTGTGTATTTGCATTTGCTGTCAGCCAGTGTAAGTAATTTGCTGCTGACTCATACTGTATAGTATTGCAAGTGAATTCCCAATAAAGCCATTCCTTATAAACACTTTTTTTTCTATTTCTGTTATCAAACGCCGCAGTGGGTTAGAAACACAAAATGAAATAACTCCTGTCAAGACTACAAGTTAATGAGCAGTCAAAATGACTGAGAATGTTTGGTCACATGTTGCTATATTGCCAAAAGTATTCGCACAGCTGCCTTGACTCACATATGAGCTTTAGTTTATCCTATTCCTAATCAATATGACGTGGGTCCACCCTTTGCAGCTAGAACAGTTTCAACTCTTCTGGGAAGGCTGTCCACAAGGTTTAGGAGTGTGTTTATGGGGATTTTTGACCATTCTTCCAGAAGTGCATTTGTGAGGTCATGCACTGATTTTGGCTGAGAAGGTCTGGCTCTCAGTCTTTCAAGTCAAGTTCATCCACACCAGACCAGCCATCCATGTCTTTATCGACCTTGCTTTGTGCACAAATGTTTGTAGAAACAGTCTGCATGCCTAGGTGCTTAATTTTATACACCTGTGGTCATGGAAGTGATTGGAACACCTGATTCTGATAATTTGGATGGGTGAGCAAATACTTTTGGCAATATAGTGTAGCTGCAAGCCACTGTAACTAGCAGCATTTAGTGACAGTAAGCCTGACTCATTGCCACATTTAGCTAAGTTGGCAAATGCATCCAGTAGTGGCTTGACAGGGCAAATAGATTTTGTCAGATATAGATATAGATAGATATAGTTCTTTAAATGTATATGGTAGTTGAAAAAACACAGTAGAAACTGAAAAGTTTTTTATATGTATTATGTGATGCTGATGGTGCCTGGTGATCAGGCAAGTTTGTACACACAAACAGAAACGGACTTCTCTGCCTTTTTTACACATGTATGTTCATTCCATTTAATTTAAAACCTTGGATGAAGCATTGCTTGTTTTAAAAGATTTTGTGGCCCTAGTGGCCTTTATTGACAGTGTAGAGACAGGAAACTAGGACAGAGAGAGAGTAGGGAAGACAGGCAGCAAAGGGTCACGTGCCGGGAGTCGAACCTTCGACTGCTGCAGGAGGACTGTAGTCTCTGTGGTCTCTGTACGTGGGCCACCTGCTCTACCCATTGAGCAATCTGAGTGGCCCTGTATGTGTGTTTTTAATCATGTATATAACACTAAACATTCAGCTCATTTCACTTTATTTGTGTAGTGCCAATTCACAACAAAATTCATCTCAAGGTATTTTCTTTTTTTGTGTGTGAGAGAGTCTGCGCAATGTATGTGTTTACGTGTGTGGATTAAAAGGAATACTTTATTAAACTGAGGGCGCTGACGGGTCCCTTGATGGCCTTTAGGCCTCATCAGGGCATGCTACAATAGCCCGGTCTGATTGGTCTCAAACTGCCCTGACAAGAAATCCATCTGTGAGTGCGTGCGTGTTCGTGTGTGTGTGTTGTGACGGATGCATCTGTGTGACAGCTAAATTGAATGCCAGACCATCAAGGCCACAGGATCACAGTGAGAGAGAAGAGGACAACTGGAGAAGAGATGCTGGCAGCAAGCCCAATGATGACATAAAGCAACAGTAGTTGGGTGATGTGTGTGTGTGTGTGTGTGTGTGTGTTAGTGTGTGTGTATAATTGAGTTTTAATGTGGTCCCCGATGAGGAGTCACTGACATCTTGGGGAGGAGAGAAGAGGAAGAAAGGAGACCAGGAAATGAGAAAACAATGTCTTCTTCAAAGCCAGATAAAAAAGAGATTATGTATCTTTTTAAAAAAGATTTTCAGCTGAGTTTTTCTGAGACATCAATCACTCAAAACTTTATTTAAAAAAATACAAAACAAGAGCTGCAATCATTGGCAGCTTTCTATGCTGATTTTTATCTTCAGTCTAGTTTGACTTGTTGAGCTTGATTGATGCTTTCATTTAGAGAACACTACTGCTTTTTGTAGCTTTTCTTTAACTGAAAACTAAACTGTATGTTTTTCAAACATTAATTGATAAATTATATTTATGTCACTGAAATGTCAAAATAAATAACTTTATATTGAAGGACAGAGAATTGATGCAAATAAAATCCACCAAACAATAATTGCAGAATATTACACTTAATCCAATCCAAGAGAAAGCACTGGCATCTCTTTGATTTTGCAGACATTTTCTGCCCACTCATCAAACTTGGCTGCACATGGAAATTGGTTTTATTTTTCCAGCTTGTTGGATGGCTCATTCTATGAGAAATTAGTTATTGGGAAAGTAAATGGAAATCTGTGAAGTAGTAACAGAGAGAACAGCTGCTCTTGCTTTTTACTTTTGGTCTTAAAACCTCAACTCTGCATCAGCACTAGAGATTCTCATGTGGTGCTTATGAGAAAGAGTTGAAAGTACTTGTAGAAGTCGCCTGGTTTAATTTCACTATATGATATCTTGTCTGTCTTGAATATATTTAAAAAGAATCTCTGCGGTACAATTTTTTTTATTACATTTCAACGACGACTTTGTTATAACAAAACTGTCACATTTACACAACGTTTTCATGGCATATGTTTTCCATGGATTTAAACGATATATTAAAACAGTGAACAGTTTGACGATACATTACACAGGTCATGTAAGTAGTTAATATATGGGAAAATGTCTGTATCTGGGGCTGGATCGATTCAGCTAGATTCATGTTCTGTTCTACTCCTACTGGTTGTTTGGTGTTGAGTATTGCATGACTAACTAGACTAAATCCACGTTCTGGATCAGATTTGATAGAGGTTCCTATTGTCAATCCCTGAGTCACATTTCATGAGTTTTGGGCAATAATTAACGGAGATATTGAGAAACAAAATCTTTGACCCCATTTACCACAATTATTGAAAATTTGAAAGTGATCCAAGAATCCAGGATTTCTTCCGGATCACACCCAAAATGAGATCAGTTCTTCCTTTTCACGTTTCCGACAACTCCTGAAAGTTTCATCAAAATCCATCCATAACTTCTTGAGTTATCTTGAACACAGACAAACAGACAGACAGACAAAAACATTACCTCCATGGCAGAGGTAATAATGTCAAAAACCTTATATGGATCAACGTTGCTTGTTTTTTTTTAAGGATTCAGTGAAATAATTTTTTAAAGCTGCTCTTTAGCACTGTGCAATTTTTTAAACCCTGATTGGAGCCTTTAAACAAGGGAAAAACAAACCCAAATTTTCATACAGAAAGAACTTCATTTTAGAGTAATGAGAAATTAAAGACATGTATCAAAAGCTGCTAGCTTTAAAAAATATGGCTCCCCATTATCTAGTCCTGCCAGTTTTCCAAGAGTACAAGAAGTTTATATTCCTCTAAAGTGCTGTTAAAACTAAAGTAGTGACTCACAGAGGCCTTGTCTGAGCAAATACTAGCATACTCCTCATGAGGAATATTGAGAGGCTCAAACAAGGAACCAGATGCAATAAAATGCTCATTAAAACTACCCAGCATCTCATCACAGATTTCTTTGTGAGCCTTCAACAATACATTGCAGAAGCTCCGCAGCATTATTATTTCCACCAAAGGATTTATAACTTTTCCAAAACGGAATAGGATTATTAAGACTGAAGTTTCTGCAATGAAAGGATCAGCATTTCTCTGATAGGAAATGATGTTTTATTCTGCAGTCTTCCAAGGGCTGCTGGTCTGAGCTGTGATTTGCTTTTCTTGCTTTCACCTGTGGCACTTTGTACTCATGAAGAAGGCTGGACAAATCAGGGGTGAAATATTATTTTGGCCTTTAACTCTATATTTTACAAAAACAGCATTCTTGTTGAGAATTTTTACAAAGCTCTGATAAAAAGTATGTCTGGGTGTTGCTGACATCAGCAATGAAATATATTTTTTTTCCATTGTAGTGAGACGTCACGAACAAAAACCTTCTGAAATATGTTTCACGTCAAGCTTAAAATAATTTGAGATTTAAATTTAGAAATTGTTGTGTTCCTAACCGTAGCAACGACGTCATGGAAAAGTCATGGACCCCGACCTGATTCTTTAGAGACACACAAAGACAATCACAAAGTTGGCGTTCTATCACCCGAAGAACATCTCCCAGATTAAAGAACTCATGTCTTAGCAGGATCTTGAAAAACGAATCCATCCAAGGATTTATCTTCAGCCAAATTGATTACTGAGACAGTATCTTCACAGGTTTGCCTAAAACATCAATCAGACAGCTACAGCTGATCCAGAACGATGCTAGCTTGAGTGCCTTACCAAAACTAAGATAGCAGATCACATCACTCCAGCTCCAAGGTCCTGACACCGGCTCCCTATATCCCAGAGAACATATCTTAAAATACTTCTGTTATTTTACTAAACACTAAATGGTATAAGGTCATATACGCAAGAGACCTGTTGTTACCATATCAGCTGTCCAGACCACTCAAGTCTTCCTGATACAGGTCTAGTCCAAGTCTCCAGAATCAGAACCAAACATGCCATTATAGCTGCCAGTCGCTTTAGATAAGTCTCTATTAGCTTGCCATAACTAGCCAGTGGAATTTTTGCCAGTTCCTCAAGGCAAAGCTGTTCCAGCTGCTTCACATTGGATGGGTTCTGCTGGTGAACGGCAATCTTCAAGTTTGACCATAGATTCTCAACTGAATTGAGGTCTGGGCTTTGACTAAGCTACTCCAACTCATTAAAATGTTTCCCTTTAAGCCACTCAAGTGTTGCTTTAGCAGTGCGTGCTTAGAGTCATTGTCCTGCTGGAAGATGAACCTCGGTCCCAGTCTCAAATCACTGGCAGAGTGGAACAGGTTTTGCTCAAGAATATCCCTGTTTAGCACCATCCATCTTTTCCTCAATTCTGGTCCGTTTCCCAGTCCCTGTTGCTGCAAAACATCCCCACAGCATTATGCTGCCACCACCATGTTTCACTGTGGGGATCATGTTCTTGAGGTAATAACATGTGTTGGGTGTGCACCAAATATAGGGCGTTCCTTGGTGGCCAAAAAGTTCAATGTTAGTCTCCATCTGACCAGAGCACCTTCCTCCACACATTTAGGGAGTCTCTCACATGCCTTTTGGCTCAAAACTCAAATTATTCTTTCCCATTTCTATCTTTAATTAATGTTTTTTTTTTTTTAGCAACTCTTGGATGAAGCCCAGCTCTGTGAAGTGTACAGCTTATTGAGGCCCTATGGACAGATTGTCCAGTCTCTGCTGTGGACTTCTGCAGCTCCTTCAGTGTTACATTTGGTCTCTGTGCTGTCTCTCTCATTAATGACTCCCAGTCCATGAGTTTTGGTGGGGGACCCTCTTTTGGCAGGTTTGTTGTGGTTCCATGGTCTTTCCCTTTGATGATGATAGATTTGATGGTGCTCTGGAGATCATAAAATATTTTTATTTTTTTTTTTTTTTAATAACCCAACCCTGACTTATACTACTCAACAACTTTGTCCCTGACTTGTTTGGAGAGCTTCTTGGTCTTCATAGTGTTGTTTGGTTAGTGGTTCCTCTTACTTATTGGTGTTGCAACCACTGGGGCCTTTTCAGAAAATGTGTAGATATACAGACAGATCATGTGAAAGTTAGATTGCACACAGGGGGACTTTTAGTCCACTAATTATGTGACTAATGAAGGTTGCACCTGAACATCTTAGGAGCTTCAGACTAAGAGGGTAAATTCATACACATATTCCAATTTTCAGTGTTTTATTTATTTATTTTTTGTTTGTTTTTGTTTTTCGCAGTTCACTTCACCAACTTTTTGGCTATTTTAGACTATTTTGATTATTTGACTAATTTATGACGATCCAGAACATAAAATCAAGATAAAAGCAATGTTTAGATAACAGGTTGTAATGTCAGAAAATTGGTGAAAAGCTGAGGTGGGAGATTAGTTTTGTAAGGCACTGTAAAAATGTAGAATTAAATACAGAATACAGAATACAGAATGCCTTTATTGTCACTGAGCCAGCATCCCAACACAGTGAAATTACATTTCCAGTTCGTCGTCCAAGAAAAACATACAGAAACAAACAAACAAACATATCGGACATGGGTTGACGGTGTCTGGGGGCTGCTGCCACGTAGCGGCACCGCCTTCTTATCAGAGGAAAAATAAGATCACATGGAGAGAGGGGGGAGAGGGTATAAAAAAGTATCTCTTCCAACATGTCCTTGAGGGGCACGTTGTGAGATTAGAAAAAAAAAGGTAATGGTAAGGGAAATTTATTTAAATATGCAAATTGAACTGAATGGCACTGTGCCAAGCTTACATCTTCAGAGCAACTGATGAATTCTCCTGGGGTTCAAAAAACAAGTTCAAATTCATCACCTTTATGGAAAACTGAATATTCATCAAAAAAACATGATGTAAACTAAACTTAAAATTACTTTCTATGATAATGAAGAATTTTTTTCAGTTGCAGACAGAAGCTGTTGACATATGTATTTGTTTGTAAGATTCTGTGTCTCATTTTAAATATATATTTTTAAACAGGGTAAATGTACAACATGAAAGTCACAACATATAAATAGGAACAATTTGGAAAAAATTGAAAGTTTTATTCATGCTCATGCGAGATGGTGCAATCCACCAGTCTTACCATTAATGAAATTCCCCCCTGTATATCACCTTTCAGGAAAAAACATTACTGTCTTACTGTTTGCTTAAGAGATTGCCATTCCAAGCCTGACTTGATATTAAGTGTTTTACTTACCCAGTAACCAAACTTATGTCCGTCTGTTCTCGTGGCTCGTTAGTCAGCATCCAAGGTCAACCATTCCACTGCTGGGCTGAGCCTTGCCATTGATGCAGCGCTTTGATGTCTTCAGAGAAAAATGGGAATCGAAACAGGCATGAAAGGTTAGCAGGGAACATAATAAAGAGCTAGAAACTTATTGTGGGAATCTTTAAAAAAGTGGCAAAAGAGGTAGAGAGTGAAAATAAGTTAAAATTAAAATGATATAAAAACAAAGGTGGGAGCAGAGAAACTGGCAGTTAGGACTCAAAAAAAAAATTAAACCAAAAATATTGACTTCATGGAATTTATTTACATGTAATTTTTCCATGTAATTATGTCACATAAATTCAGTGTATAAGCTCACATTACATGTAATTTTTCTATCATGTATAACAGCCATTTCCAAACTTCAGAATAACATGGCCGGAGTTGAAATGTGAAAAATATCCGTGGCCCACACGAACCTTTAATCACAACTGTGGTCAACATACAGGACTAGAAGCAATGGTCTGATATTAATGTAGGGGTCAACAAATAAGGTGACACTTGTCATATTAAATCAAGATGACAGTAGAATAACACTTAACTGCTTTGTTTTATTACTTCTTCGTGTTTAAAAAAAAAAATCATTTCATTAATATTTTACCGTAATTAAAAACATGTTTTAAAAAGATCGAGGAATGACCTCCTCACGGCCAACCTGCAGTACCACAACAGCCCACCAGGGGGGCGCGGCCCACACTTTGGGAATCACTGATGTTTAGTGAATGCAGTTGAATAAAATAACATCACTTTAAAGATTAGGTCAATGCAAATTTCTACATAAAATGTGTTTATTTAATTTATATAATGTTATGATTTTTTTTATATAAACTTAATGTGTTTGTTTAGTCACTATAATGTTAAGAATATTTTATATAAACTTTATGATTAATCAATTACTTTATATAAAGCTAAAGTGAACATTTGCATAAACCTTATCTGTTAATGAAGCATTTCACATCTGATCACAGTTCTGAAAAAGTTGAGCTTTTAAAACTTTAAAAATTTTTTTAAAACATTTTAAACCTTTTAGTTGTAGTCTCTTCAAGCCATTGTAAAATGAGTTGACACAATGCAATTTAAACCCATCTTTCTCTGTAAAGCAATGTTTTGCCTTGTGAAAAACATTGCTTCAGTGTGAAATGCACTATAAAAGTAGCTGCATTTGACATTTCCAGAAAGTAATTTGTTTTACCTCAAGATGACACAGGGATAGTCACAGTAAAGTGGGACAAAGACCAACATCATAAAACTCCTGGTGCTGATCTTCTCACTCAGTCTTAGTAAAGCAAATGCTGCACAATCACAGGGATGTCAGTAAATGACATGAGATTCAAAACACTGCAAAAATCACAAATGGTTATATTGAACTAACCTGTCTAATTTGACTTCCTGGGAATAATTCAGGTTGAGGATGTAAATGAGTCCAAAAAGCATGGCAAACCAAAAGAGATGTCCTTAAGGTTGCTTAGCAACTCCACACCCTTTATCACCACTCTAACATCATCTGGCTCCCCATCAGCACCTTCTTGGTGAATCAAATAAATCCCCATGGCATCACTCACTTTGCTTCCTCAGTGTTGTTAGGATTTGAAATAGCTTAACGATTTTAGTGAACATTTGGCTGTTTAAATATCAGGACAGAACTTTTATTGTTTTTAGGAATGTTGGCTGTCTATATTTTACAACTGAGTCCCCATTTTGTTATCTTTAAATTCCTGCTGCCTTAGGATCTTTATGACCTAAGGTGTAATTTAGTGTTTACGACTGGGATCCTGACCCCCAAAGGTTTGTGGCTTGCACAGATAAACACATTTTGTTTACAATCCCACTCCTGGACCATGGCAATGAACGCCCAAATATGTGGACTTGTGGTTCTTCTGGTTCACTCGTGGGAGAGCTACACAGCCGGCTATGTGAAGAGTTCACGGGGTCGACCTCACCAACATTCAGGGGATGTGTCATTTTTCTTCTACTGTTCCTGTCATAGGAGGATGACAAACACTGTTCAGTAGCACTAGCGCCACCTATGGTGCTAGAGGGTAAAAGCCGTGGCTATGTTATGTTATCTAATCACATAAACCTTACTTAATTTGTTTACATTCAGCTTATACTAAGTATAATCACATTAATTTGTTGAATTCATATATTTCAGAAACATTTTCTAAAAAAAATATTGCTTCATGTTTATTAGGAATAATTTTTTGAGTATATGCTCTGTTAGCCTAGTGCTAGCCCTTAGCTTAAGGCAGTCGCATCGTGGCTAATGGAAACGGTGACACCTTGGCTGGTGTCCCAAAGTATTCAGGTCTCCCAAAGTGTTCTAGTAAATAATGCTGCCTGAGTGGCAGACGCCCAACCATTAGCATCATTCAGCTTTCATAACCAGGGGTGGAAGCAGTGCTGCTATTTCAGGCTAAAAGGCATCTCGTGCTAATCTGACTTCATCAGACGTTCAAACACCAAAACATTCACATTATCGTTGTGAAACTAAAAAAAAAAGGATGATATCAACAAATTCTAAAATATCATATTACAACCATTAACACAATATCCTATCCATCCATCATCCAAACCTGTTTAATCGTATGCAGGGTCATGGGGATCTGCTGGAGCCCATCCCAGCAGATCCCTGGGAGGTTCAAACCAGGAACCTTCTTGTTGTGAGGCTTAACACAATATATTTCAAAGAATTAAACTTACCATATTAACTTAAACAGCATACTTTGTCGCTGTCTGTCGGTCAGGGTCAAGGCATGGACCGCATGGCCGTGCCAAGTGAGGGCAAGGTGGGCGAACTCATAGATCAATGCAGTTACCATGGTGACAACATGGTGGTACATAGGCCAGTGTCGTCTTATGTGATCCAGTCAGATAAAGCTTACTTGATTTGTTTACATTCCATTTGTAAAGAGCAAATTAAGATAATGTTTAATTATTCTTTTTAAATAAACAGTTTAGTTTTATACATTTCAGTTTCCATTTACTTGAAAATATTGCTTTACGCTCATTAAGGCCAAGAATCTTTTTTTTTGAGTGCATAAAAATGTGTCCAAATTTGAAATGCTGAAACGTAAATGGATATATGGATCAGTTCCATGGATGAAAAGAAAACAAGATTACTAATTCAGCCACAGATTGATGATGCCTACTGTCAACAGTTTTAGATACAGCATGCTGCAGAAACATTTTTTGGAGCCAAATCAAGGAATGAGTTTGGATTCAAATCCTTTATTACATATAGACAAACAATATCAGAAAAGGACATGGTTTGAAGACTATAGTGTGGGTGTATGTAAGAAGATGAAAGAAAGACATGCAAATTATAAATCAAGCCTTGTGATGTGTCTCCATCACATTTGCCAGTCCCTCATCTGTTATAGTTTACAATGGAGAGAAATGGAGTCAAAGGATAGTAAGACAGCAAAGGAAAGCTGAGAGGGATGAAAAACTGATAACGACACAAGTAGTAGTGATAAGAAGTGAGAAAACTGAGTAAAACAAGTGGTTCAAAAAGTGAGGCTATAATGAAAGGAGTTGGTAACAAAAAGGAGCACAGAATATGTTAAAATAACTACAGAAAGGTTTACTGAGAATCTATGAGAAAAAAGCAAAGAAACGGTAGCTACGGTGAATGAGAGAGAGACAGGGTCATATGCTTTATCCATGGCTGGCTATTAGAGTCTATTAGCCTGTGGCTGATATATGGAACGTTGTCAGGGATATGAGGTTTAGATAGGCTTCACTCTAGGTTAGATAGAGTTTGTGTAATGGAATTCAGTCCCACATCACTTGCTATGGGCCAGAAAGGGTGGGGCTAATTCAATTTCCCCTTCCAACACCTATAGAAATGATCTGAGGGTCGAGGATAAAGGATGGACTCTTTTACAGGTGAGTGCACGAGGCAAATCTATCAGTCAATCCAAATGCTGTTTCCATTCTGATAATGTGTGGTCCATTACAGTGCAATCAGAATGTTAAAAGACAGTTAATGACTACTATAATGCCAGACTCCCAGAGAACCACAAAGTGATTAAGTTTTGATTCAAATGCAAACATTGTTTTTTATAAGTACTCTTACATTAGAGACAGAACTATCGTTGTGTTTCTGTCATCAACTTGAAACAGATTCAGATACAAACAGGTTATGTTTCAGACTGGAAAACACATTTAGTATGAGGTGAGCTGAATAGAAAGCCTTTTCTTATTTCATTTTTTATGTTATTTGCAAGGTTAGAATTGCAATTACTATTTATTCACATTGATCTCTTTCTAAGATCTTTGACAAAGAAACTACACTATATTTCCTATAAGTATTTTCTCACCCATCCAAATTATGGGAATCAGGTGTTCCAATCACTTCCATGTCCATAGGTGTATAAAATGAAACACCTAGGAATGCAGACTGTTTCTACAAACATCTGTGAAAGAATGGGTCGCTCTCAGGAGCTCAGTGAATTCCAGCGTGGAACTGTGATAGGATGCCACCTGTGCAACAAATCCAGTCGTGAAATTTCCTCACTCCCAAATACAGTCATGGAAAAAATTATTAGACCACCCTTGTTTTCTTCAGTTTCTTGTTCATTTTAATGCCTGGTACAACTAAAGGTACATTTGTTTGGACAAACATAACGATAACCACAAAGATTGCTCATAAGAGTTTTATTTAAGAGCTGATATCTTACCATTTTCCATGGTTTTCTTGATTATAACCTAAATCACTTAAGTTTTTACATCAATAGCTATGGCGTTGTACTGCCAAAAACACTGCTTTTATGCATTCAGTGGTTTTTTTTTTCTGTCTGTTTTAGTCACATGATGACGTTTAGTGGTACCAGGTATTAAAATGAACAAGAAAGTGAAGAAAAAAATGGTGGTCTAATAATTTTTTCCATGACTGTATATCACAGTCAGCTGTCAGCTGTATTATAAGGAAATGGAAGTGTTTGGGAATGACAGCAACTCAGCCATGAAGTGGTAGACCACGTAAACTGATGGGAGCGGTGTCAGTGGATGCTGAAGCGCATAGTGTGACGAAGTCGCCAATTTCCTGCAGAGTTAATCACTACAGACCTCCAAACTTCATGTGGCCTTCAGATTAGCTCAACAAGTGCACAGAGAGCTTCATGAATGGGTTTCCATGGTCGAGCAGCTGCATCCAAGCCATACATCACCAAGTGCAATGTAAAGCATCAGATGCAGTGGTGTAAAGCACACCATCACTGTACTCTAGAACAGGGGTTCCCAAACTTTTCAACCCGCGACCCCCAAAATAACGGTGCCAGAGACTGGCGACCCCCACTATCCCCGGATGTGACTGAAAAAATAAAATGTGCGCACAGGCCATACGCACAAACACGGGTTTAACGACAACACAAAAGAACAGAGCAGCCTGTTATGATTTTACATATAGAAATTTACTGTTTGATAAAAGCAGAATACCTCAGTCAAAATAATATCTATGTAACATGAGTGCACAGTATTACTGTCATGTGCAAACTTAACTTTAACATTACTTTAATGGTTAATAGTATTAAAGCATCCGCTTTGTGATGTTTACTGTGGAGCCGTAACCTGACACCTGCAAATGATGCTATGTTAATCTGTCTTAATCACCTCAGGAAGAAAATCTGTAGTTTTATTTTAATTTTAACTACCATGTTTCATAATTTTTACAACTATGGGTGAATTTTTCTGTATTTTATTTTTTTTTAATTTATTAGATTTATATATATATATATATATATATATATTTAAAAAAAAAGATTTATGGAAATCATTTTGCGACCCACCCCACGGCGTCCCGCGACCCCCCGGGGGGTCCCGACCCCCACTTTGGGAACCACTGCTCTAGAACAGTGGAGGAACGTTCTCTGGAGTGATCAATCACGCTTCTCCATCTGGCAATCTGATGGAAGAGTCTGGGTTTGGTGGTTGCCAGGAGAATGGTACTTGTCTGACTGCGTTGATCCAAGTGTAAAGTTTGGTGGAGGGGGGGATTATGGTGTGGGGTTGTTTTTCAGGAGCTGGGCTTGGCCCCTTAGTTCCAGTGAAAGGAACTCTGAATGCTTCAGCAGACCAAGACATTTTGGACAATTCCATGCTCCCAACTTTGTGGGAACAGTTTAGAGCTGGCCCCTTCCTCTTCCAACATGACTGCACCAGTGCACAAAGCAATATCCATAAAGACATGAATGGAAGAGTCAGGTGTGGATGAACTTGACTGGCCTGCACAGAGTCCTGACCTCAACCCGATAGAACATCTTTGGGATGAATTAGAGCAGAGACTGAGAGCCAGACCTTCTCAGCCAATATCAGTGCGTGACCTCGCAAATGTTCTTCTGGATCAATGGTCAGAAATCCCCATAAACACACTCCTAAACCTTGTGGACAGCCTTCCCAGAAGAGTTGAAGCTGTTCTAGCTGCAAAGGATGGACCCACAGGTCATATTGATTAGGAATGGGATGAACTAAAGCTCATATGTGAGTCAAGACAGGTGTCCGAATGCTTTTGGCAATGTAGTGGAAATCTTCAAAAAGAAATTGAGATTCACAAGTGGCCGTTGTATTTTGTCATTTGTGTGCTCTCCTCTCTCTGTCCTCCATCCTCTCTGTATTCTCTGTCCTCTCTCTGTCCTGTCTCCCCCTCTTTTCTTTCTCTACCCAACTGGCCTTCGGCAGGAAGGTCCCCCCATATGAGCCAGGTCCTGCTCAAGGTTTCTTCCTCTTAAAGTGGAGTTTTTCCTTGCCTCTGTTTGGCTTAAAGGTTTTTTTTCTCCCTATGTGGGAGTTTTTTTTACCTGCCATTATCATTGATTGGATTTAATATTATAATTTTAGTTAATGATATTTGCTCGGGGGTCATGCTCTGGGTCTCTGTAAAGCACCTAGAGACAATTGTCAATTGTAACAGACGCTATACAAATAAAATTGAATTGAATTGAATTACCAGAAGTTAGTGACTGTTACCTTCAAGCACAAGTACAATTACAACAGAGCTAAAGCTATAACATTTCATGGTGCTTGGAGACTTTAACATTTACTGTACATGGGTAAAATGTTATGCAAAGCAAGTGTCTGCATAAATTTGAGTTTTCTTATGTTCTGAGGAATAAATTAAAATACATGCATACATCTTGGTTCTTCACAGGGCAAAAGCATTAAGAATGTTTCAGGGAAAATATATATTGATAAAATAGGTATTATGCATGAATAATGGTCAAGATTTTGACTTAAACTGAACCAGTTTAGTTAATTTGTTGCTTTTATTATGAAATGATTTTAAGATTTTAAGTCAGTCTTGTGATCCAAAGAAAGTCTATGGCTACTGGATTTCAGGCTAGGAAGCATGCCTTGGTCATGAAGAGCAATGAAAATTATTTTCTTTTTTCATTTTTATCTTTATTTACGTATGAGTATTTCCCAAATTACATATTATCATAGAGAAGTAATCGAGCCATTCATCTATGCTCCACTTGGTAGGTCTACATCTTCAGGTCTGAGACAAAGGTGGAATCAATAGCTCTAATGTGAAATCAAAAAAAAAAAACAAAAAAAAAAAAAAAAAACTAAAAGAAATCATAATGAAACTTGTTTCTGAGAATTTGCAAAATTTGGTGGACTGCTAAATGAGGTGGTGTAAGGCTTTCATAATGTTCTTTTGCAGTGTAAGGTTAATGTGCATGAAACATAATGATGAGATAACGATGTTTGAACTAAATTGGATCACATTCAGTTGGACTTGTAGAGAAAGTGTTGATATTTTCTGTAAAGTGGACTAGGATTACTTTAATTGTGGATTAATGTTATATCTGAAAAATTGAATTCAGATATATGAAATTCTGTCTACATACAGACCCTCAAAGTCCATATCAAATTCTGGCAAAACAAATCTTTGCTAAATAAATTGTAATTTTGCATGTGATTTTGCTATATGCGTGATAAGAACTTGTAGCCAGGCAAAATGTTTTAAAGGCAGTTTAAGGAAATGGGGTGATTCTTTGCTGTCATCTGTTGCCAATATTATTCACAAGTAGTCCTGATTGGCGGTTCCCTCTATGCGGACAGGCAGCGCAAACACATGTGCACTCATAGTTTTGGCAGTGAAAAAAATTTTCTTTTTTGCAAACGTTGTTTCAGTATTCTTCTGTAATGTTTTTCATCCCTTCATGTAGTATGCTGAAGAATATTTACAAGCATTTCACAAATTTCCTATGCTTTTATTGGCAAATACATCAGGTTTATTCAAAGGGCTAATATTTACAGTGTCAACCTTTCTTTGTCAATACTTCTGCAATTTGCTCTGGCCTGCTGGAAATCAACTTTTGGACGAGATCCTAATCAGGTTGATGCTCGCTGTATTACTGCCCTGAGTTGATCACAGTTAGTAACGTTCCACTTATTGACCTATTTCTTAAAGACTGAACCACAGTTTCTGAATAGGATTAAGACACTTCGCGGTTAATGGGGGCTGTGACCCCCCCCCCCCACGAATGGTGAAAACCGCATGTACATGTACATGTACAAGTACATACAGTATACATGTACACGCGAACGCAAAATCTACAGAAGGTACACTCACTTTGACGATCTCTCCTCTGTGTGTAGCTGACGAGAGCAAGAGATGGGAGATGCGGGGACGCGTGTCAGCCAATCAGGGTACAGACAACCGACAGCACAGTAATGTCCGTCATAGCAGCCAATCACAGGGCTCGATATTCATTCATGGGGCCTCCCGTGTCGGCTCTTGTTGCTTCCCGAGACTCGTTCTTGATGTGATGGGTTTCGTTTTAGCCTCGCGTGCTTCGTTTGAATTTTTTTCAAAAATCATTTTGAATATTTTTTTTTCTGTGAATATTTTTGAAACTTCCGCGATGTACTGAGACCGCGATTGCTGAGACCGCGAAATGTGGGGGATTACTGTATACTCCTTTGGGTTCAGGGGCATTGATCAGCTTTTTCTAGAATGACTGACTTTGAACTGACATGGAGAACACCACCCAAATTCTTTTTGTTGTTGTTGTTGTTGTTGTTGTCATTAGTGTGGTGTATGGATTTATAGGGGACATACAGTGCAAACATAATAATTCTACTTCATGAAGACTTACCCACTAAATGTATCATCGATTAAATTGTAAATTAAGACATTACACATATATATTATCCATTAGACTTGCATTGTAATCATTAAGGTTCAGGGTATGGGGTATATTATTGTAACATTCTCTAACGATAGTTTGAGCAAATCATGTTGAGACAGTCGCTGCAAGCAGATTGAATTGGCCTCTTTACATAACACAACATAAATGTAGACTGTAAGTGAGGAGGTAGGAGATTATCCGACAACTCATAAAATTTAAAAGAAAAGTTTCCTTTATCTCTTGCTCTCAGATATCTAAGGTGTGCATGATGTGAACAGTTGTCTCACAGATGTCTTTGTATTTCCTTGTAGAAAACTTTAGTACACAGATTTAAAGCATAACCAAAACAGTCTTTGTGAAAAACTCTGTGGATTATGTTACTGTGGCAGACAGCATTTATAAGTAATGCATTGGTCTTGGGAATAGACAAATATGGCCTGGTATCACAATCGGGAAAGCAAATAGAAATATATGACGGTGTATATGTGTGCATATTTGAGATGGAAAGAACCCTTTTTTTAATGTATTTTTTTCAGATGCTCTCTGATTTTACTGATATAAATAAATCCAGGCAGTTCACTTCTTATTTTTATATTGATCGGTGGCACTCCTGCCTGTCTTTTTAAATATTCCCCTGACATACCCCTCTCCTGTCGTTGACCTCTATTGCATTCTTCATCATTTTACAACCGCTCCTTTGAAGTTCCCCTACAATACCTTTCCATTCCATTCCCATTTTCTCATCTCCTTTTCCCACCCCCTGACTTTCCTCAACTGAATGAAGGAGAAATTTGTTTATGATGAGGGCTGAGAGACTATCTGGTTCCACAATAACTAGGTTTTATTGTAACCCCATAAAAGTAAAAGAAAATGGGCTCCGGATAATATATAGTGCTCTTTGTACAGTAGAGCCAGCTCTGCATATTTCCCCTGGCTTATATGCTCGTGCATGTTTCTCTGTGTGTGCATGTTGAAAGTGTTTAGGTGTTACTTTTTAAGTTACAGAAAAATTAAGCAAGAACAAACAACCTTGGGCGGTGAATTAATACATTAGCATCATGGAAGATAGAAGACAACCGAGCAGGGACAATACTACCCCTTTCTGGTCATGGTCACGTATTCCTCTATCTTCTTCCCTCTGTGATATTCTGACGTACGATTGGATTCTTAATGGGGCTGAAGATTCAGCCTGTTATTTCTCAAGTGGTTCCCTTTTCTGTGGGAGGATGCACACACACATACACATGCAAAGACATCTCTTAAATGCTGTCTGAGTTTGTAGCAGCATGTTGGTTGAGCATGGGGTGACAGAGCTTTCCTACAACAGAAGAGGTCTTTACTCGAACCCCTGTGATGGTCAAACAGTGGCGAAAAAGGATTCACTCACACAGAACAAACATCTGCTGGGTGCTCTCCACTGCATTGTGCAGTCATTCAAGAGAAAGCACAGTCAAACATCATAGGCAGATCTTACATTTTTTGGCCCGGGATGTGTGTGAGAAAGGGAGAGACAGACAGAGGAAATGAGAAGATACATTTGGGAAGGACTGAGCAGGCATGGTATCTGTGGCCTGTTTTTCAAAACACAATCTGACAGCATGTCCACTTGAGCTACATTTTTCTCTGCAGATGAGCACCAAATAGACTTAAAGAGGTGTGCTGTTACAGACAGCAAGTCCCCCTGGATCAGATCCATCAGCTCATCAACTTCAAAGAGGAGGATAAATATACCATGGCTACTGTGGCCTCATCTACCACCAAGCACACCGCCTGCCATAGAAGAACAGGCCAAAGCTGCTAAATTACCACATGGAGTGGAGATGGTAATATGATTGGATGTGGAGCAGAACAATGCTAATTGGATTACACAGCAAGACAGAAGGCTGCATGAGAATATGAAGATAAAGCATAGGCTTTGAACTTATCATTGACACCTCAATAGAATCAATAGGACCGCAATGAGTGTACAAATTGCATGGGCATGGAATAACTGCTCCACTGTTGGCATGATTTGGTTATACACAGATAAGACATAACATTAAAATCACTGATAGGTAAAGTGAGAAACACTGCTCATTTTATTACAGCGCAACGATCTGCTGGAAAAACCTGCAGCCTGCATACTTACAGTCATGGAAAAAATTATTAGACCACCCTTGTTTTCTTCAGTTTCTTGGTCATTTTAATGCCTGGTACAACTAAAGGTACATTTGTTTGGACAAACATAAAGATAACCACAAAGATTGCTCATAAGAGTTTTATTTAAGGGCTGATATCTTACCATTTTCCATGGTTTTCTTGATTATAACCTAAATCACTTAAGTTTTTACATCAATAGCTATGGCGTTGTACTGCCAAAAACACTGCTTTTATGCATTCAGTGTTTTCTTTTCTGTCTGTTTTAGTCACATGATGACGTTTAGTGGTACCAGGTATTAAAATTAACAAGAAAGTGAACAAAAAATGGTGGTCTAATAATAATTTTTTCCATGACTGTATATGGATTATATTTTGACACTTCCACCTACCTCTGACTAGCCTTACTTATCATCACCAGATCACCAGCTGAGAGTTGCACTGTAACTTACTAATATATTCCAAAAGGACTAATAGATGTATTTTTCTGGTCTGTGTTTACATGTGGGTGTGCATAAGTGTATGCGTAAGTGTGACTAAATTTGTTATGATTGATCTGACAGCCCCTGACAACAGTGACTTAGAAATTGACTTACAGACCACTTATACCCCATTGCTGTCAGAAACCATCGATAGGAACGCCACACAACCAGCAAGAGGTATGAGTGAGTTGGAAGACTGTGGTCTTGTCTCATGGTGCGATGAGGTTTGTGGTGCTGCTGGTGCTGTCACTCCTATAGAACGTTATAGCTTTAGTTAACTCTACAAATATACACACATACAGAGATGAACATCTGCTGCATGGGACCTTGGGATAATCTTACAGTACAGGGCATCTGTTATTTTTATAGATGTGAAACATTTCGGATTGGAAATCTTCTTATCCAGCTTTACCAAATGTGCTGATTTTAAGTACCTAAAACCAATATTATCTCCAGAATGCTTATGGAGCCAGGATATTATGGATTAAACATCAAATAAAGACTTTTATTTGGCAGTTTGATTAATGTTAGATTAGTCTAAAAGGTTCAAATCCTGTGCTCTCTCATGTAATCAAAGCTATCATCGGCAACTCATTCCAGTATTAGCAAATGAATGTTGGTGTTGGGCAGGGCTGAAAAGGAAGATTTACCAGCAGGCCAAAGAGGATAGAATTATATTTTGAATCGCCATAATAATAAGCTAAGCACATTTATGTAGGTCTTGTGCTTGGTTTTCCTTGAGGATAGGGATAGAGATATTGCTCCGCTTATCCCTGTTACTCTTAAAATCATTAATAATCTCGCTTGTCTAGTTCACACTCAAAATCAGATGATTGTTCCAACACTGTCTTAAAGCGGTCCACCAGTCCTCATTTGAGGTCTCAAGTTAACAGGATTAAAGAAGAAGAGCGAGAGGACAGTCTTATGCAGCATCCTCTCAGACATGTAGCACAAACTTGCACTTGCACCTATCACTTACACAAACGTGGGTCTTTCTGTGAGGCAGTCAATGATTTAGGCAACTGATGAAGAATCCACCTGTGTTGTCTTGAGCTTCTAACACAGACGTGCAGGCTGAGTAGTATTAAACACCATGGAGAAATCAAAGAACATGATCCTTGCAGTGCTGCCTGCCCTTTCTGGATCAGAGTGGGCTCACTGAACCAGGTAGATGACGCTCTATTCAACTTAAACTCAGTACGCAAGTACGCAGTGTGTCAGTGGGTCCTGGGGAAAACTTACCAGTACTTTGAAAAAAGGACTTGAAAATGCAATTTAAAGTTACATTTGTAATTTTGGTGGCATGCCTTCTTATGTGATTTTAACTGAGACAGGCCTGAAGTGAAACTGAGATGGATGGGCTACAGATAACTACACAGAGATGCCTGTATAATGGACACACACAAGCTTTCACAACAAAACAAAACAAAAAAACACACAGTCATACATAGAGCACATGTGGGATGAGACTTTTGTTGTTACCTTTCCTCTCATACCTCTGAAACATGTTCATGTTTGAACAGAGCACACACATATGGTCGTATGGGTTACTGTGAAAGCAATGGCGGGTGTTTAAGTGCCAGTTTTTCATAACAGCATCATTTGCTTAAAGTGCTAGTGTCCCTAAATCACAGTTAAAGACAGCTTTATGTCTAAAGAGCCTTGTGTGCACAAACGCCAAACATTTTTCCTACATCTGTTATGTGCCTACAACTACTGCGACACTAGCAGTTATAATTTCCTATAGGGGAAAAAAAAAAAAGCGTATGTTGGAAAAGAAATCCAAAATCCGTGATGTGTGATGAATTAGGGAGATTAACAAACATAGAAGTGAAAAGGGAAGAAAAAAAACAGGCAGGATGAAAAGTATTTATATGTATAACTTTGATATGTGCAATGTATTTCAGAGGTTTTAGGTATCATCTTCTCACGCCTCGTACATCCTCACACCTGATAAGGTACTTATCACAAATATTGTATCACGCATGTATTGGACAGATTTAATCCTTTTCTGCTTGCTTTCTTTCGACTGCCTGTATATCTGGGTCTGTGTCATACTGAAGATTACCTTTCTGAGGGGCTTGGCCTATCTAAACATCTGAAGTGCCTCAACCTCTTGGATAATATTATTTTATGTATCCATGTGTATACTGTGAGAATACATGTATAGGCATGAGGTTAGTTGTAAATATTAATCCTTCCAGAGTGAGTTTTGTTTGAATATGCTTTTTTCTGCCACTTGAACAATAACATATGTTCTCAAGCTATTTATGATGGAACCAATCCATTAATAACTAGAAAAGCACTCGGAGAGCGCAGACC
Source organism: Hirundichthys speculiger (assembly GCA_018398805.1). Classification (NCBI taxonomy): domain Eukaryota; kingdom Metazoa; phylum Chordata; class Actinopteri; order Beloniformes; family Exocoetidae; genus Hirundichthys; species Hirundichthys speculiger. The sequence goes on from JAGFBZ010000479.1 coordinate 5,470,797, forward strand.
ACCCTCCGCCAAGCGCAACAATTCCCCCATATAGAGATTTACAGATTGCGATAAAATCCGCCTTCTGGATCAGATCCAGATCAGCCTTTGAAATTTGATAGAGGTTCCAATTGTTAATCCCTAAGTCAAATTTCATGAGTTTTGGGCAATAATTAACGGAGATTTTGAGAAACAAAATTTTTGGCCCCATTGACCGCAATGTTATCAAAAGATTTGAAAGTGATCCAGAATCCAGGATTTCTTCCAGATCACAGCCAAAATGAAATTAGTTCTTCCTTTTCACATTTCCGACAACTCCTGAAAATTTAATCTAAAATTCATCCATAAGTTTTTGAGTTATCTTGTACACAGACAAACAGACAAACAGCGGCAAAAACATTACCTCCTTGGCGGAGGTAAATATCTAGGGAGACTTTCCTGGATGGTGAAGATCACTGTTCAACTTTGAAAGGTTCGGCACTGCTGACTATTTGATCAATACGATTCTGAGACAGATTGTTAAACATTCATTAATACTCTCACTTTAACATTGATTTTATTTTCCCCAGAGCTGAAAATGCCCCGGGCCACAGACTTGCATTGTCTACAGTACGTCAACCACAAAAGATGATTATTTAAGAATGAAATATCATTGTTTGAGCGTGGATTTATTATCTGTAGTTCACATCCAAACAGGTGTCACGGTCTGATTTGCAAGATATTCCACACTGCTATGATAAGAAGATTTATTGTAAACTTAAATTTCTACAAATTATTACCATGAAGGATATGATTGATGCCTCCTACATCGAGGCAATTGGCATAATCTCCCTTGGTATGACAAACTAACACAGAGAAGAACGCATAAACACAGTCTCATGGGAACTCGCCTGCCTACCAAATGCATGCTGGTAAATATGGACAGCTTGCACATAGAGCAGTTGCTGTGATGATGTACCATGTGAGATTCTCAAATTAAGATCACTCTTTTCAGAATACTGACATTTTTGTGTTTTGCCTTTATGTTGTAAAAAAGAAGTTTCACCAAAAAAAAAAAAAAATTGAAATCCCAGTGCTTTTATAATTTATAATGAAATCTCTTTAAAGATTACAAGGTCTGTTGTTCATTATTTTTACCTAAAAAAAAAAAAAGAAGGTCCTGTTTTTTTTAAATTTTTCTCTTTTTTTTTGTATTCGGAAAATGTCTAAGAGTATTTGACACACCACAACCAAACTCAAGCACAAGGCTCAGTGCTGCACCTTCAAGAACCAATTTAACAGCAGCTTCCCTGTAAGCCAAACCAGCAGCTCTGACAGCATAAAGGTTTTATGGAACCACATGAAGGTTGATGCACAAAAAGTACCTAATGACCACGTGTCCTCTGGAGGGAAACTGGACTTGGTAAGCCAGAAAACGTGACTGTGTGAATCTTCTGATGGGAAGAAGGCACAAGTGACAATGAGTTTTCCCCCCAACAGAGCCAAATCCAGTGATTATGGTTCATGTTATCACTAAATAGTTAAGTATAAATATGTCTGACCAACATAGTTTCAGAAGCCCCGTGACTTCTCATGCTACATAGGCATTTTACATAAAATCATACATTTTAACTCTCTAAAGCTTACTGTTCAACTGGTCCACTGTCTTTTTGATTGCACAGTAACAAACAATCTGTTTTTAATTCAGAGTATTATTGATTTATCAAAAGTTAAAGAGTTGAATAATGGACTTTTTTTTCTCTTGGATCAGGCAAAGGTCTTTGACAGATCTTTTTTTTTGTTTACTGCCTTATTTACATAGTCTGGCCAGCCACATTAATTCGTGAAAGGAGCCAGGTACTCCTCCCATTCACAGTCATTTCCAATGATAAAGACCGTACCGAACCAATCACAATGGAGCAGGGACGAGCTTAATGCAAAGACTCATACAGACACATCCAAGAGCCTTTACTCAAAATAATCAGGATGGCTGCAGAATTGTTAAATAGCACATTTGATCAACATATTTTTACTATAAAACAGACAAATATTTGTACTTATTATATATTATATAATATTTGTCCACTGTAATAATTCTTTTTTTTTAATTATTTTTCTCCCCAGGTTCTTGTTTCCTCAAGCTGCTTTGCACAACACAGGAAGAGCCATGAAAAGAAAAGACTCAGAGCCATTAGAAGTGTGATGATGAGATGCATGACATTGACAGCGGTATGCAGTAAGGAAACATTTTTTTCTGTCTCTCATCAGGCTCAAAGAAAACACTAATCTGACAACCCAAAGCCTCTACTGTAAGAAAAGCTCTGGCTTCAATTACTGCTCCGATTATTATTATAATAGCAACTTAAGGTGTTTATGATTACACAATTTCACTTCAATATTTTTTGGAAAGTGTGCACAAAGAGGCCATGGATTCATATCATGATTCTTAGTTAAAGTTTGTCAGGTTCAGACAACCTAAAACACTTTTAGGAAGGAAGACAAGAGACAGTTATTACATTTACTTGCAAGGAGAACGGACAGAGAGTGCTCAGTTACAATCTCCAACCCGCTCTGAGTTGACTCCTGCCGAACTCCTTCTTTTATTGTCTTAGGACGTCCCTGCTTTACATGGGATATGCAGCTCTAAGGGGTTTGGGAAGTGACTAACTGCATATCTTAATCTGACCTATCTAAGTACACTGATCAGTACATAGCTGTACAATGCCCAATGTTCTCTCATGCTGTCCCAGTTCCCGGCTCTTCTCCTTCTGTTCATATGATAACTCTCACACTCTTATACAGCATGTTATCCAGCAATCACACAAGCCATTTTAAAGGTGACACATACTTAACTTCTTTCAGTAGTTCTTCACTAGGTAGGGTACAGTTTAATAGCAAATGTGTGATAACTATATATAATTAATCCAACATTTCCCTCCTGTTTATCATATATTTGCTCAAATTCTCATCTCATTTTAAAACAACCACTTCAGTTAGATTTTTGGCTGTAAGATCATTTTTATGAGCGCAAACACATTTACACTCAGGGTCATTTCCAAGTCAGTGTTGGAAAGTAATTCCAGGATGAATGAAGTTTCTATTGGAGTTGGGCATGTGTAACACTGATACAGCATTTGATATCATTTTCCTGAGGCATGATATGACACATAATTTAAATAAAAAGTACAGGTGTAAGAAACTTTAAAAATAACTGCTACCACAGTCCACTTGTAAACCATGTGGTCAAGTTTAATCCTGGCATCTTCCTGGGTCTTCATATGGTTATCCAGTGTGTGACTTAGATGGGCTCCACCATCAGGAGGGGTCAGTGTCATGAAGACCCCTCGGACATCAGAGGTCAAAGGTTTATGGCCTTCTACTGGTCACTTTGCACATCCGTTGGGCGTAGACCGTTGGTTGACCGACAGGTTGCTGGCTGGCACTTCGAATGGTTGAAGATATGCAAGGTGACATCTCCCACACCAGTATCTTGGGAGGTACTGGTAAGTCTTAGGCCCGAAGTGCCATACCATGTCGGGTGGTGTAGGATAGCCTTCTTCGCCTGGCAACTCCAGACTAGACCAGAAAAATGCATACATTACCTCACACCACTCATGCTATTGTCAAGCTAATTAGCCACTGACAAGCATTTCTGATATCAAATTCAAGCAACATTTATATCCATCTTCCAGAGGACAGGTAGACCTGTCACTTCTAGGTTTACATGTTATCCTTACGTGTCTTGATAGGTTAGCCAACCCTCAGACAACAAAAACATTGGATCCACTTTCACTGGAGAAGAGGGTTGCAGTTATCATCTACAGGCTTGCCAGTGATGTTGAATTTCATGATGTTGCCAGCCTTTTTGGCATCGAAGCCAACACAGCCTGTAACATCTTCTGGGAGGTGTGTGAGGCACTGACCAAAGACAGGGGAGTAAATGTAAAGAGGCCATAAACAGTTCCTGAACTCTAAGCCATGGTGACAGGTTTTGATAGAAAGATAGACTTCCCCAATCTGTGGTGCTTTAGATGACACACACAAGCCCGTCGCTGTCCAAGCTATCCCACTGACTACGATAGTAAAAAAGGCTTGTGCAGTGTTCTTCTTCAAGGAGTTGTGAATCACACTAGGAAAGGCAACGTTTTTTGGTATAGGACATTTCATACAGAAAGGCAAAACTGGCTTCTGGATTTTGATTTCAGTTGACCTGGAAAGCACCATAACATACATTTTTGAGTGTTGTGTCTGTGGCACAAATTGGAAGATGTTACCTTTTGTCCAGTCAGCCAGAACATACCTGTTTTATTTGTGACCGATTCTATTTACACTTTGACCATTAACATAAGAAAACTATCTTGGTTGGACACGAGGCCAAAGAAGCTTGGTGAACCTGAAGTTCCTGCTCTCTCCTTATAACAGTCTTTGTATAACTACTCAGTACAAAATCAGTTTAGCTGATAAAGTATCAAAACGGCAATAAGCTTTTGTCCTGACATGAATATAAAAATGGAGACATATTTATGACTTCAATAATTCATACTGTTTAAACTTTGTGATTGAAAATGAAACCTTCTTTCCCCTCAACATAAAATTAAGATATGCTGCAAAATGTGAAAAATGTGCAAAATAATGCCTTCCTGCATATCAAACAGAACCAAGAGTTCAAGAAACTAATCATTATATTCTCTCAGCTGATCAGAACTGGCGAGATAGATAAGAGAAGAGGTGTGGGACCACAGAAGGTGAAAGCTGAGGTGAGACTCTGACTCACTGAACCAGCTGGAGCAATAACTCTATTTTCTTTAGATCTTCTTTCATCTGCTTCCATCCTCTTCACTTCAAACTCAAGACATTTCATCTCCATTCTATTTCTCTCCACCTTTGTCTCCCATTCACGTCGCTGCCTGTTTTAGTCAAGTTTGTTATCATGTTCTATGAATCAGTCCAGTCCCTTGCTGAGTGCCTCCATTATCTGGCTGCTTCAGCCCTTTCTTCTGTAATATCCACCAGAAACAAAACATTCCATTATCAAATTGAATAATCGGCCTCTAAACAGCAGAAGAATTAGTACAACAGTGGTTCAAGTCAGTTTCCTTTTCTCCTGCAAAGGTCTGATGCAACAGAAGATTCCCTTTTTTTCTGAGACGAAAATGATACACAGCTCTGGCGAGAAAGCGTGTCGTCCTGGGATTCAGAAGTTGCTTCCTCGGTTTCTGCTGACAGCAGGCCCAGGTGGGTCTAAGAACTTAATAATAGTTCCTTAAAAATAATCAAACATTCTGCCATAAGTACAATAAAAAAGAATATTTTATGATGAAAAAGTTTGTTTTTTTCTGTTTTAAGTGGCATTTTGGTAAAACATGAACATTAACAAAACATACATACTCATACGTACACACATTATGTACACGGATCGAGTATAACATTATGAATGAATAAATGTTTTGTTTTTTTTTGGCTGTGTACATTTACATAATTAATTTTCAATAAAAAAGAAAAAGGAAAACATTAAAATTAAAAACCAAAAATGAGATTAGACTGAAGCATATTGCTTGTTTTTTCCTATTTGGTCCACTTACAACCCAGAATTAGCTCATACAAACAAACAAGACAAATTATTCAATACAATATATAATTTGATTATATATTGGCAAGTAACTGAGTTAACAGAGTCATCTTGTTACAGTGCAATGTTCTTCTGAGAAAACCTGCATCCTGACATTCACATGAATCACATTTTGTCACTTGACACCTACCCCAAAAACCTTTGCAGATCAGTTACACGCTCAACATGGTAACATGTTTCCCTCACAAGAAATGCTTCTCCTAACAGGCCAACAGCTCAATGTTTTTAGGAAGAGCTCAAAGAACACAGCAAAGAATCTGAGGTGTTTAATTTGGTCTTCGTTCTCCACAGACAGCAATCCGATGGGACCTGGCATCTGAGGGATGTAATCCCCCTCTACAGAGACTCCACCCCACAACCCCCAGCACCCAAAGGCTCGATTGATAACAGCCTAGTCCCAGACACTGCAGGACACCCTCAGATGTTCTTTTTCCAGACCTTTAATAGTCAGAGCTCCTTTGAGAGCACAAGGAATACTTGCTCATTATTAACAATCATAATTATAATGTTGCTTGATCATATATATAATCTTGAACAGTGTCCAGTTTGTCCATATAACAGGCTCTACTCTGGTTCTCTTATTGTTTTAGACGCAGTTACAGTATTTTCTCCTCTCACTTGGTTCAGTCTCCAATGTCCTTTATGTCTGGGAACAGAGCAACAGGTCTTCAAATATGTTTTTTAAAATGTTGTGGTTGTGCACCAGTTCTTCAATTGTTTCCAGAAACATAGCTCTCCCCCGCAGGGTCTATTTTTCTTCTTCTATGACTCTGCTCCTGCAAACCTTCTTACTTCAGCAGATATTAGCCAATGGAAAGCCTTGAAAACATACCAGAGTATCAACGTCTGTTAATTCTAGTGAAACTCATTATTTATTTCATGTAAATGTGCCATATTGAACAGTTACTGGGTTGTGCAGGTGTCCAATTAATATTAGCTCTAGGTGAACTGGGTATGAGACATTAAAAGCATTTAGTTTTGGGAAAAGATGTTTTCAGTCATATGTTCATTACTTTTAGGAATCACTTTTTTTGTTAAAGATGGCAGCAGGACCTGGTCAGTCACTCCCTGTATAGAGAGATATAAGGTAGATTAGCAAATACAGTTTTTCTGCAATTAAGATGTCATTGTTTTCATTACTGGGAAAAACTAGAATAAGTTTGTTGAAGACAAGTTAACTTTCTATAATCAACCTTTTTCTCCAGAAGTTAATTGTTCCAAGAGGGATGATGGGGCTTTCAGTCCAGTTCTGTGGTCCTTACACTGGCTGCCTGCCTTTTTAATGCTTTCTTTTTCGTTTTCTGCGAATGCTTTTAATGTTTTATGTAAAGCACTTTGAATTGTTTTGTACATGAAATGTGCTATACAAATAAACTTGCCTTGCCTTCAAGGTTAAGTCGAGCAGTAAATAGTAGCCAGTATAACAAGCTGGACATCAATGAGTAGCGAGGTTATGCATGTTTGAAGAGTCAGGAGAGGCAGAAGAGATGGTCTTATATAGCCTGGTTGAGTCGATATGCAGAAATGTTGGAAATGTTGCTGACAATGGTGATGGTGAACAGGAGGCAATTAAACGTCACAGGTGGTTTTTGCTCAGTTTCATAGATTCATCCATGTTGCCTTAAGATGTAGGGGGCTAAAAAAAATTGCCTAGATAAATGTCTAGGCCCAAATAAAGGTCTCTTTTCCATGGCTTTTGACTGATGCTTTTAATGAGATGGCTTTTTGGTTAAAAGGCCAAAGCTTTTATTTCCTGTGTGTACCGTTGAGCTTGTTTGTTTGTAAATGGTTGCAATATTTCATGATTTTATGTGGGTGAAATTACATTGGTATTTCAGTGTTCACCCTTCCTATGAATCACGCCATAATCCAGGTATGCACACACAAACAGAAACACACACACACACACACACGCTCATACAATAAGTCATCTCAACATGTTTATGGAAACTCTCAGATCAATAGGCAACCAGCCTCTGGCCATCAGAAATCAATGCCAAAGCACGTAGTGAGGACACAGGGTAAGAACAAAGCTGCTCCACGGATACACAGACTCACACGTAATGTATCCATATACTGAAAAACCAAACACACATATACACATAGTAACTGCCATGACCATCGAGCCGTCATTGTAATGGAGAGGATATGTAATAAAAGATCCATTTAGAGTTAACCGCTGCCCCTGCCTGCAGAGCTAAGTTTGACACATGTGGAAGCAAGAATTGTAAGAATTGATGCATAACTGCATCACTTCAATGCATTATTCATCCAGTAAACTCACAGAGGTCTAGTTTTCATTCATAGAAAGCACACTAGAAGAAATAAGACTGAGCAATTACTGTATACTACCAATTAAATATTGTTCCTCTCTGTCTTCAACACCATCTCATCTCAGAAAATAAAATGTTATGTTGATTGACACAGAAATATGAAGCTGTTTATCAATCCAGGCTCAGAAATTGTAAAATAAATGCAATCTCAATGTTTAGTTTATTTTGGTCTCAAGGCTTTCTACAGACTAATAGCAATGAAAGCATGACAAAAATACTTGAAGCAATAGCTGATTTTACTGGCCCTTTATACAAAACACATGAGACAGCTAGAAATTTGAGGAAATGAAATATTAAGTTTAAAGCAGAAACCTGAAACAAAGGTTTCCAAACTGACTTTCAACACTGTTCATAGCTGAGTATAATTTTTAGTTGTTATAATATTTTTAAAAAAAAAATTTTTTCAATGAGAGAACTGAACCACAGGTTCTTATTTCATTCTGACAGTTGTTCCACAGTCCCTCCTTAATAATATACATCTGTTCTTTATGTTTGTTCTTACTTCTTTTGAACAGTCTTGTGTCCCTGAGTTCATACTGACCCTCTGACCTCAAACAGACACCAAATAAAGTGGAGAAGCAAATTAGGACGCACTTTGTTCATTCTTTGAAATCAACTAAATCATAAATTATTAAAGTAAGTAGATTAATAAACAGCAGATTTGTCGTGTTGTATGAACCTTTCCTGCAGTATATTCCAGGAAAAAAGGGGAAATTCAGTTGTAGTAATGATGTAAAAGATAATTCAATTATTTTCAAACAGCTGATTACGGATCAATTTTAATCATTCTATCACAAAACTAGCAAAATACTGTTTTTTTCGAAGGTAGATTGGCAGAAAATCTCAAGATTTGTCTCCAAATGCATATGAAAATACTTGAATTGTTTAAAAACTATGTTCTTCAAAGAAAAACTGGAAGCAGTATACTATATTTGTCCCTCTGTAGTGTACAGTATCAAACAATCAGAGTAGTATTATCTGGCTTCCTCAATCTTTAACTCCTTATTTCATGTTTACTGTATTTGCTGTACATCTGAATTTGGTTGCACAAAGCTGTAACACATTGTTCAGCAGAGCCACACTCCACAGATGCGTACTCTGCCCACCTAAACCAGCTGGAAGAATCACAGCAGAAGAGAACTGATTGAAAAGGTTTTTTGTTTTGTTTTGTTTTGTTCTGTTTGGTTTTTTTTTTTCCGATTTCCCTTTGACATTTTTACCACAGCATGTTGCAGACATTTCTTTAAGACTTCAGGAAATTGTCTGAAGCTTAAGTCTGAAGTTCAGGGAAAACTTCAGACTTAACATGTCCATGACTGCAGACTCTTCGGCTGTGTTTTACTTTACTGTCAAAATAATTACATCCACATGAGGATGGAAAAATATATTGTTCTGCATATATTTTTATATAAGACTTAAACTACTACTTCACCGTGAAGTCAAGTTAAGAAACAGTTCAATCTGAACCCACTTGATGCTTCAGCTCTCTGGTGCATGTTAAATATCTCAGCATACATCTCATTAACATGTTTATATGACTTCAAATCAGTCAGTATGAAAACTGAGGATTCTGCTTCATTGAAGTGAGCAGGAGATCTGGGTGAAGGAAAGGGAGAGCAGTCATTTTTTTCTTGAAAGAAAAAATGGAGAGGATCTGGACAATTTCAAACAGGGTTGTCATAGGACCTGAGCTGTTTTCTGATGTTAATATGCATGATCAAACACAGACATGGAATAAAAGAAGAACAAGAACAAATCTACATTATATAAGCACACAGACACAAGTCAGTCCTTGTAAGTGTCGGTGACAGCAGAATGACCCGGCTCTCCACAGGCTGTAACCTCTCAAAAACCTTCTCCAAATGCTTTAATTAAAATGTCTTCCACAATTACAGCATATCCTGATGCTTTGACCTTTGCACCATTAACGGATGCTGTGCCATGTGATGTCTTTCTTTCTCACTCTCTCTTTCGTCACCCTGAATCCTCTGAGTGGCAGGTGGCGCCAGTGAAAAGCTGCCCATGAGCTCAGCGGACATAGCTCCATAGAATATTTTCTTTTTTTAGCTTCTTCTGTCATGGAAAAATATGCTATTTAACCCCATCTTTATTTTAAACCACCTGGTGACTACAACATCTAAGTTAGACTGAGGATAAACTTGAATAATTAGATTTCAGTGAATTTTAATATCCATTGCATCCAAAGGGGTCATACATACATCTCAGCAGATCGATGAAGAATGGCCAAGAGCATCAGCAGTACAGTTATTTTAACAGCTCACACCAGAATACACGAGACAAAACATGTGAGGCAAGCAGGAACAACATCCTGCAGCTGTGTAGCACATGTGGGAACTCAAGGTATTAGACATAATACATATCTAATACCAACAAAAAAATAAGAGTTCACTCACTGAGTAACTAAGCAATAAAGAATAATCACATCTTCTACTTCCAGTAGTTTTGAACACCTTGGAGATAGATTTTATACAAATCCTCTCCAGTCACTTGACAGTCACTGACTACAAACCAAATGGAGTTGTTTTTGCGCTCTAAACCCATCACTTCTTTCACCGCGGTAGAACTAGTTGTTGCTTGCATCGCATTTTAAATCACGCAAAGATGATTTGAAATTCAGTTTGAGCTACGAGACCATTCAGACAGAAATGCATCTGGGAAAATCCAATTGAAATCATCTTTATATGTGTTTTGAATCAGATTTGGAAAGATCACATTTCATATGATTCCTAGCTGTTAAGACCTTCAACAAACCTTTGATACAATCTGGATATGCTAGATATCAGATTTGGACTGGCACTCTGAACATAGCTTAGATCATTGCATTTGCATCCACATAAGCAATATACTTTTCTCACATGCCGTCTCTCACTCACACACACTCACACAGGGAAACTTGCTGCAGGGCAAAAAGTGGACACAATGTTTTGGAGTTTATCTGAAATAGTAAATGATGATGTCAGCCAAAGCTCATGATTGGTTATCCTATTTATACCAGATTGTGATTGGTTGTCGTATTGGACTAGCTCCCATCATCATGCATCACATAGATTCATCTGTTCCTCAGGGTCCGCTTAAGTAGGTCCAATCCGTCTCTACTCCCATCCTGCCTTTCTCAACCCCACACATTATTTATCTGGTGTTCTTCTATCTCTTTCCTTATCTCATTGCCCCCACTGTACCCCCGACCCTTTTACAGCTTTATCTATCTATCTTATCACCACGCTTTCAGCTGTTTGCATGCTTACCTTACTTACAAATGCCTTCTTAATGCTCACCTGCTTCGTTTACGTACTTTTGTCTTTCTCTTTCATCCTCCACTTCTCATTCTCGCTCATCTTTTAACCATACTCTTCATTTCACTTGGATTCTCAATCTTTATTCTCGTATTCTATTTTTCTCTGACTTTCTGTAACTATTTTTTTTGCGCTGTTTGCTAATAAAATGAATGAATGAAAGAATATGTAGGGCCATTTATCGGGGGTGCTAAAGCACAGACCACAGCAGGGATAACAAAGGCAGCAGAAATACATTAGATGTATGGGGATGCTATACAATGGAAATAAAGGCTGTGGAAATAGGAGTAAGAGCAGTAATATTTGTTTATAAGTTTATATTTTACCTCACAGCCACGTATCATATAGCATGTGTGTAATGCGTTTTAATCCCCTTGGATTGCAGTTACTGTTAACTTTATCGTCTGGCAAACTCTTCTTGATCTTGTTTTTTTTTGTCAGTTGTTATCAATTACTGATTGTGAAATTATTATTATGAGAATTATTGAGCTTTTAGAGTTTAATAATTTTATTGCAGCAGTATGGTTTCCACTGAGGATCAGTCATGGAGTTCACGTAATCCCCCTGATGGGTAGAAGATGTGTTCTTAGCTACAACAGTATTGTTTGTCTTCATGCATCAAGGCAGAATAAAGGAAGAAAGAAAAAGTATGAATGTCAAGGGTGAAAGAACATAAAACAAAGGGATTTTTTTTAGTTTTCCTGCTGTCACTACATATTGCCCATATCAGACTTTCTGGTGTTCTACTCTCAATAGGACATTGCTTTTAAAGAATTAATCAGAAAGGTTTAAAAAATTTGCAAGTAACTGTGAGTGACCCATATAAAGGGTGTCCTGCCTCTCCCTCGAACCCTGGATAAGAAGGAAGATGGTACGGAAATTTAATGAATGGATGCACATGTATAGAACGGTGGACAGAATGGATAATGAACAGATCACCCCAAACCCCAAGCTTGCCCGGGCAGTCCTCCTGTGAGAGGGGGTCTCTGAAAGTGCACTACATTGGCCTCATCTTGTCTCTACACAAGTAATTCGGGATGCGCAGTCCCCTGAATATGTGGCTGGCATATCAAAGAACAGGTCAGATATGAACACTGTGCTGCCTGGGGCGATTTCAGGCAGACAGGTGAGCAGCATTTTATGCCTGCTCTCACTCCTCTACTTGGTTAATTCCAATTCCTACATCTCACTTATTGGTCTATTTAAAGAAGCAGATGTACCCGTCTCTCACGTGCCTGCTGATGCCTCTGGCCAACAGCTTTCTCACCTCCTCCCCAGCTCAACCTGTAGGCTCTGATTCTGCAGCAGAGATTAAGTTGTTTAATTATCCCCAATATCTTTATGTATGGCTTAGACATGGGGATTTATTAGATCGGAATGTTGTATCATTAAGAAGCATTTGAGGTCTTTGCGGTGAGTCTAACTGAAATAAACTTCCTCACAATTTTTACCTCCGCCAAGGAGGTTATGTTTTTGCCGCCGTTTATCTGTCTGTCTGTGTTCAAGATAACTCAAAAAGTTATGGATGGATTTTGATGAAATTTTCAGTAGTTGTGGGAAATGTGAAAAACACGAACTGATTTCATTTAGGGTGTGATCCGGAAGAAATTCTGGATTCTGGATCACTTTCAAATTTTTGATAATTGTTGCGCTTGGCAGAGGTCTGCGCTCTCCGAGTGCTTTTCTTGTTATTTAATATTTATTTTTCGTCAGTCTCCAGGTGTGCTTTCTACATTGCTAAGTAGAGGAAGGAACATGAATGAGATGGCTTTGATAGACCAGTTTGTGAAGAATATATTATATGCTTCTTTTACATTAGACATAATGTGACTTTGTGAGACAGTGGTTGTGGTTGATGCTCAAGAGATTACAAACTTTAGGTAAGGGTATATGACAACAGAGTAAGATCTGGTAGGATAGATAGATTTTACATCTTAAAAACACTTTTTTGGAGAACAGGCGCCTTTTCTCATTTGAGTAATGTTGGGAGGTCAGAAAGACATATATTCATTAAAAAAAAAAACAGCAAAAAACAAAACGAAGCAAGACAAAAAAGAAAAAAACTCAAGGTGCTGCTGAGGTAGAGTGGTCGTATACAACAATCCAAAAACATAAACAGGGAAAGAAACTAGCACTGGAGTTACAAAGTAAAGGCGAAATAAATACTAAGGGCCTGATTTACTAAGATCCTAAATAAAGAGTACTAAATTGCGTGTGCACTGAAAAAGTTTGCGCGTGCTGTTGCTGTTGTTTTGCGGGTGATCAACTAAGAATGCTCGCGCAATTGATAACGGGTGCAAACCGCAGTATTTAAATGAGGTGTTGCATGTCTTACGGTTTGCGCCATGGAGAGTCTGGATGGAAAGCAGGATAGACGCAAGCGCAAAATGAAATTTGACGAGTTGGAGTTAGAGATATTAGTGGAAGAGGCAAATAAACACATTCATGAACTACAGCAAAGAAATTTAAACATACCAAAAGAAACGCAATATGGGAGAAAATCTGCGATAGAATAAATGCAGTTGGTAAAACAAAAAGAACGGCAGATGAGGTTAAAAGAAGGTGGCAAGATATAAGGCGAAGAACTAAAGAAAAAGTGGCCTTTAATAAAACTTCGGCAAACAAGACAGGTGGAGGGCCTGCGGAAGAGATGCCTCCTCGCAGCTGAGCAGCAGGTGCAGCTCACCTTCTGCGAGGAGCAGATAAGTGGGATACGGGGTATGACAAGCTAGAGCCAACTGCAGAACAAGGTAGGTGCACAATAAGAAACACTTTTTTCTCCATGAAAACACGTGATTTATTTATTATCACAAATAAAAAAATGAATGTGCCTCCTGTGGCAACCTTTTGCTGAATAATACTCGATTTAACATTCAAATAAAATATTTCTCCTTTTGCATGTGCTTGTGACCGGCTCCAAATCAGCCCTTAACTAATTCAACAGCTCCAAGATGGAATCGCTAGATAGTCGATATGTTTCAACTATTTGGTTTTCATTCATTCCAAACAAATTTACAAGAGTCCGAAAGACTCTCTCTCTGCGTATTCTTTGATTTTGGCGATGTCGCCTCCTTGCCACAATAACAGCAGCCATCGGTGCGTAATGCTGGGCAGATTATCACCTTCCTTTCGAACGTATTAAATACAGACGCAATCACAATCCCCGCAATTACTTTCAGGGTTGGTAAATCTCATTGCGTGTGGTAAATGAACCTATTTGCATTTTCCCCTCCCAGTATTTAGCGCTTTCTGGCGGGTACGCCCCATATTGATTATTCATCAGGGCAAAAGTACTAAATGAACAGCGTGTGCTATTTTGCTTATTTGAGAGGCGCAGTCCTCTTTGCACGCTGTTAGTAGATCAGCTTGCACATTGGTTTGCGGGTGATGTCAAGTTTGCACACGTTTTTACGCACGCAAACCTTTAGTAAATCAGGCCCTAAGGGTAGTGAAGAACATGATGCAGGCAGAAACAAAACCTAGTTAGGAAACAAAAAGAAGAAGCAAAACTAAGCGAATACAGAAAACTTCTTTCTAAACAGAAAAATAATGCTAAAGCATAAATCATGGAAATCCAAAACATGAACACAAAAGAAAAAACAAAACAAAACAAAACACAGCAATTTTATGAAAAATCTGAAGACAATAAGAAGGCTAAAAAAAGGAAACAACAAACATATAAAAACTCATAGACCCTTACCCTAGACTGTCCCTTTCAGGTTAAATGGGAGACAACAACAGCAGCTGTAACATGTTCCAGCATCTGTAGCATCTTTCTGATATTACATGCGGGATCATAGCCTTCAGACATCAGACACCCCAGAGGCTTTTTGTCATCGTGGTAGGAGTTGCTTGGACACAGCAAGGATTCCCTAGATGGGCTGGAGGAAATGGCTGTGATTAGCAGCTCTTCCTTTTGAAGCTGGAAGAGGCGGATTTGACAGGTCTTTCAATGCTTTGCACCTAGACCTTAATGCTTGGCCAGTTGTAATGGGAAAAAAAAGAAAAGAAAATGGGATCCTGGTATTTCTTCAGGTCTGAGGATATTTGAAAAACCTCTTTAACACAACCATATGATTAATGTCTGTATGCTGTCATTAGTCTCCATAGGGTCCACATTGAGGCTGTGTGAAGCCGAGACATTTGACCTTACCTGTGGAGATGCTTGGCAAGAACATAAACCCAAAGCACAAATTACTGTCTAGACTTGGAAAGGACATCACGAGGATCTCTTCTAGATCAGTGAAGATTAGTGAAGATCTACTTAGCGCGCTGTGATAGGGGCGTTAACCAAAATAATTTGATAAAAATAAAAACTGTCAGACACGTGGAGCCAAGAGAACTTGTAATTAGATGTGGACTACTGAATGTGAGATCTCTTGGCTCTAAGTCTCTGTTAATCAATGATCTTATTACTGAGACTCGTTGCGATGTCTTCTGCTTATCAGAAACATGGCTTCAAGACGGGGAGTATGTGAGCTTAAATGAGGCTACGCCACCAGGTTATATTAATTATCATATTCCCCGGAGTACGGGTCGAGGTGGAGGAGTAGCAGCTGTCTACAACTCCAACCTACAAGTAAAAACAAAACCCAAATGTAATTATAATACATTCGAAAGCCTCACGCTCAGTCTAACTTTTCCAAATTGGAGATCAGAAAAGTCAGTCTTGTTGGTAGTGGTGTGTATCGGCCACCTGCTGGTGCTTATCTGGAGTTTCTGTCTGAGTTCTCTGATTTTTTAGCTGGTTTAGTGCTCAGCTCAGACAAAGTCATCATAGTGGGCGACTTTAATATTCACACATGGATGTCGACAGTGATAGCTTTAAATTAGCCTTTACATCTCTCTTAGATTCACTGGGCGTCTCACAAAAAGTGAAAGAACCGACTCACTGCTTTAATCATATCTTGGATCTGGTTCTCACCTATGGTCTAGATGCTCATCACTTGTTAGTGTCGCCGCTGAATTCTCTTCTCTCAGACCACTTTTTAGTTACATTTGAGTTCAGCATTTGTGGCATTAAAACAGAAAATGAAACGGTCATTACAGCAGATGTCTTTCTGAAGATGCTGTGAATAATTTCAAGGAGGTCATTCTCTCTCATCTCCCTATGGTGGAATATGATAGAATAACTGAAGGCAACGACCTGAATTTTACTCCAGCAGATATTGATTACCCTTGTTAACAATACTGCTGATATGTTACATTCAGCCTTGGATGCCGTCGCTCCTCTGAGGAAGAGGGTTTCTTATCTTAGGAGCTCAGCTCCCTGGTATAATTCACATATTCGTATGCTGAAGCAGAATGCACGTAAAATGGAAAGGAGGTGGTACTCCTGTAAATCTGTGGATTCCCATCGTGCTTGGAGAGATAGTTTAATAGTCTACAAAATAGCCCTACGTAGAGCTAGAACATCTTATTATTCTTCGTTAATAGAAGAGAATAAACATAACCCACGTTTTCTGTTCAGCACTGTAGCCAGGCTGACAAAGAGTCACAACTCTGTTGGTCCATGCATTCCTGCTACTCTCAGTAGTGAAGACTTTATGAGCTTTTTTTAGCGGGAAAATAATTAAAATTAGAGATGAGATTGGCCAGGCCCAACTGTCGACGGCTGTGAACGTCCCTGCAGCTTCGTTGATTTCTTCCGTTTCTGATTTGACTCTGGACTGTTTTTCTCCTGTGGGCCTCTCTGAGTTGACCTCAACTATCAGTAAAGCTAAACCATCTACATGTCTGTTGGATCCCATCCCAACTCGACTGTTCAAAGATGTTATGTCCTTTATTGGTATATCAATTTTGGATCAGATTAACCTATCTTTGCAATTAGGATATGTACCACAGGTTTTTAAAGTTGCAGTCATTAAACCTTTGCTCAAGAAACCATCCCTTGACCCGGACATCTTGGCAAAACTATAGACCAATATCCAACCTTCCATTTATCTCTAAAATCCTGGAAAAAATAGTTGCTAGCCAGTTAGGAGAACACCTGCATAGAAATGATCTATTTGAGGTCTTTCAGTCAGGGTTTAGATCTCATCATAGCACAGAAACTGCGCTGATTAGAGTCTCCAACGACCTCCTCATGGCCTCGGATAATGGATTAGTTTCTGTCCTGGTTCTGTTGGACCTCAGTGCTGCTTTTGATACCGTTGATCACGGCCTTTTGCTGCATAGATTAGAGCACACTGTTGGAATTAAAGGGACAGCATTAGACTGGTTTAAGTCATACCTGTCTGACAGGTTCCAGTTCGTCCATGTTAATAACGTTTCTTCTGCACGGACTAGGGTCTGCTATGGTGTCCCACAGGGTTCAGTTCTGGGACCAATCCTTTTTACTTTATACATGTTGCCCTTGGGAAAAATTATCCAGAGCCATGGCATAAACTTTCATTGCTACGCTGATGATACGCAGCTGTACTTATCTATGAAACCAGAGGAAACAAAACCTTTGGCTAAACTTCAAGGGTGTCTTAATGACGTTAAGTCCTGGATGTCCTCTAACTTTTTGCTTTTAAACTCGGATAAAACAGAGGTTATTGTCTTTGGTCCAAAACACCTGAGGAACGGATTAGCTGGGTTTACGCTGGCTTCCAGCACAGCTGTGAAAAACCTTGGAGTCATTTTTGATCAGGATATGTCATTTAAGCAGCATATTAATCAGGTTTGCAAGACTGCCTTTTTTCATCTCCGAAATATTGCCAAAATTAGGAGCATCCTCTCCCAGGGTGATGCCGAAAAATTAATCCACGCTTTTTCAGTTCTAGACTGGATTATTGTAATGCGTTGTTAGCAGGATGTCCGAAAAGCTCGCTGAATAGCCTTCAATTGATCCAGAACGCAGCAGCGAGGGTGCTGACAGGAACCCGTAAGCGAGATCACATCTCTCCTGGTGTTAGCCTCCCTCCATTGGCTTCCCGTGAAATTTTCGAATTGAGTTTAAAATTCTGCTTCTTGCATATAAAGCCCTTAATGGCCTAGCTCCATGCTATTTACAAGACTTGATAGCATGTTATGCTCCTAATAGAGCTCTCCGCTCTCAGAGTGCAGGGTTACTCGTCGTTCCTAGAATATCTAAAAGTAGATTTGGAGGACGGGCCTTCTGCTACCAGGCACCTTTTTTATGGAACCAGCTACCATTTTGGGTTAAGGAGGCTGACACCACCTCCACTTTTAAAACTAAATTGAAAACATTTCTGTTTAGTAAAGCTTACAATTAGTCTAATCTATAGTGTGTAGGGGCTAATAGTTATAACTATAGTTGTAGTAGCTCAGACTAGAGTAGCTCGTCTTAATCACAGCTTCGTCATAGCTATGCTGCTATAGGCCTACGCTACAGGGGGACACCAACATGATCTGCTGAGTGGTGTCTCCACTGCTTTTCTCCTTTGTCTTCCCTTTCCTCCTCCCTTCCTCCTCCTCCAGCTCATAATTATTTGGGAGCACCTTGTTACTGAAACTGTGCCCCATATTCTTTGCTTTCCTCTGGTTTGTTGTGCTGGTTTTGCCTCCTTTTTCTTTCTGTGTATTTGCAGGCCAGAGTGTCCTGGGTTTCATGCTGACTTGCAGTTCCATCCTCTGTCCATCCCGGGGTTCACCTCTACTTGTGTTTGGGTGCCGACTGACGTGGTGATCGGCGACCTGGTCCTCTGGCCATCTCATCCCAGTGCTGCTACCTCCATCTGTTTATGTTTATATGGCCATTGTATTTAGTCATTTGTGTGCTCTCCTCTTTCTGTCCTCCATCTTCTCTCCGTCCTCCATCCTCTCTCTGTCCTGTCTCCCCTCTTTTCTTTCTCTACCCGCTGGCCTTCGGCAGGAGGGTCCCCCCATATGAGCTTAGGTCCTGCTCAAGGTTTCTTCCTCTTAAAGTGGAGTTTTTCCTTGCCATTGTTTGGCATTAAGGTTTTTTTTCTCCCTACGTGGGAGTTTTTTACCTGCCATTATCACTGATTGGATTTAATATTATAATCTTAGTTAATGATATTTGCTCGGGGGTCATGCTCTGGGTCTCTGTAAAGCGCCTAGAGACAATTGTCATTGTAACAGACGCTATACAAATAAAATTGAATTGAATTGAATTGAATTGAATTAGGATGGTTTTAATCCTCCTTTAATATACTGACAGGATGGGTACCTCATCACAGGGTTTCATCATTGATTATAACTTATAATGGGGAGGAGGACAGAAAAATGAGGACAACTTTGTGTCTCAAGAATTAGGGGAGAAAAGTTGTAGAAAAAGGAGAAAAGTGGCTCTGAGAATTCGTGGGAAACTGAAACATTTGCTGAGACTTTAAAACTCAGTTTAGGGTTAAATATGACCACTTTCAAATGATGGTTATGATTAATGGGCCAAAGAGGAAGTGTTAAGCACAAAGAGGAAAAGTAGAAAATGTATTGTTCTTGAATATGAATATATCCTGCTTGGTTTGTGATGGTTAAACACCAAGATTTTATAGTTTTATGCATTTCAAAATGGGTTAATAAAGGATCTTTTCTCTTCTTTTCTCTTCTCTTCTCTTCTCTTCTCTCTCTTCTCTTCTCTTCTCTTCTTCCAGGCAATCACTTTCATCTTAACTTGAGAAGCACTCAGCAGAAAACTCAGTGGGGAGTGAATATGGTGTGTTTGTGTGAGTCAGTGTCCACTGCCTCACCCTCTGTCTGGCTGTATGTTTTTCTGCCTGGCTCTGGTAGTGTGTGTCTATCAGTCTCAGACTCAATCAAGTATCTAGGGCCTATTCATCTTTTGCTCACTCACTCTTTCTCCCCCTCGCTGTCTGTTTTCTCTCCACATCACTTCCTCCATCTTTTTTGCTATCCCCTGTATTTCTCATCCCAGTGTTACTTTACAAATCTGTGCCTCTGTTGCACCGGTTGCACTTTTCACTCTGCAGGGTTAGGTTTAACTATCTCAGAGAGGCAGAGACACCCCCCCCCCACTTTACCAAATGCATGTTTTACCCCTTTTTCTACCATTCTCTCTTTCTTCCCTTGTTTCTGTCACTATGCCTCCCACTTTTTTTGTATCCGTCTCTCTTGGGAGTGTTGTTATCCAAAGAGAAAGTTCACTAGCTGAAAATAATAATCTGCTTGTTTTGAAGTCTGCGATGGCTGTTTGACGTCCTCTGTGGTGTTTCATGCAGATATAGCCTGCATTTGTGACGGGGATAAACAAAAGATTAGACTTATTTTAAGGTCAGTCAGGTGTGTCTATGTGTATGTGTGTACATTTGTAGTAAATCAACCCCTAAGGGTTGACAGTGCGCCCCCTGTCACCTTGCCAGTCATATCAGTTAGGTCTGTTCAGATAGCCTTATCTCTGCCTAAGCCCTGCATAGCCACTGGGATGCCCCCAACCTCCCATTCCCCACCCCCTCATCTCCCGCCCTCCCGAACACACATGACACTCTTTTACACATAGCAAATGAAAGAAGCTGGAGAGCAGATATGAATCAATGCCGGTAAATCAAGGACATGCACTATGCTGCTTCTGTCTGTCTCTCTGTGGCTCTTATCTATAATGGAAAAGCCATACATTTATAGCTCCTTGCCCGTTGTATTGTCACGCTCAATCCTAACATAAAATACTGCTTCAAAGTGCCAATGCAGGGAAAAAAAAAGGGAAAGGAATGCAGAGAAATAAAAAAAGTTTCAGTCTTCGACTGACAAAATGTCATTTTCACAATAGATGGAGTGAGATAACATAAGTCAAAGAGGAGAAAGTGAAAAAAATATTAAAATTACTGCTGTCATGGGCAGAATGGTATTGTCATTTGTACGGTCAAGTAAAACAGAAAGTACGCCTTTTTTGACACTTAAATTTTGGATATTAGAACATGGTAAAAATATAAAATCTTATCCTTTCCAGGAATTAAAATTTGATTGATGCAACCTCGGATTAACAAGAATACATGACATCCCACTGTGTCATGTACAGTTGCACACACTGTGATTCAACAGCTTGGAGAACCAACTTTAGCAGTAATGAAGTAATATTTTCTGTATGATGTCACCAGTTGTTTTTTTTTTTTTTCCACGTCTTTGTAGATAAATTTTGGCCCAATCGTCACTGAAATTTGTAGGCGTTCCTTAATCCACAGCTTTAAGACCCTGCCACAGATTATTTATCAGTTTGGTCGAGAGCTTTAACAGTGCTATACACTGATTCTATTACTTTGCAGTCATTCTGCTGTACTTTTGTTGGTGTACGTTTGATTGTTGTACTGTTATATGACTCATTTTCAGTCAAAGTGCCACATGGAAAATGAAGTAGGTGTTGGCAGCAATCTTTAGCTATCACCATGGCTCTGCACAAAATCAAAGCATAACAAGAGTCCTCTTATTTCTGTGAGTAATTGCTTTGTCCACTTTTCCACGTTTTACCTTTGCACTTTACAAAATTGACCCAGCTCTTCTTTTCCACGTTTTTCTGAAATTTAACTAGGCGGCCAAAGTTTATATGACAAGGGCTGAACAGTTTGTTGGCCAGTTAGCACATGCACATCCAGATGGCATAGTTGGCTCAACTGAGGCCACATACAACCCAGTAGGCGAATCTGTAACATGATATTAGAGGTCGGGTCAACTTTCGCTCACAGTAAAAACCTGATGCATCATGCAATCCTGGAATTTAGTCTAATTTTAAAAAAGGCTGAATAAGAAAATCAGCAAAGAACTGTTACACTCTTATATCTAATTTCAGTACAATAAAAGGTGTGTAATAAAAGGCTAAAACAGAGTCGTAAGATAAATTATGTGAATCTCTTGGAATTAACTGGTTTTATGTACAGTACTTCTTTGACATAAAATGTGATCTGATCTTCATCTACATCATAATAGACAAACAGAGTTCTCTTATGGTAAAAACAAACAATTATAATTCCTAATGTCACTGAACACACCTATTAAATTCACAGTGCTGCTGGGAAAAATAAGTAAACCTGCAAACTAATTGCTTCAATGAAAAAACTAATTGGAGTCAGTAGTTTGTACCCCTGGAATCTAATTAATGACATGAGTTTGTAGGTCTGGATGAGAGCTAATTTAGTTGATAAAAGACATTCAAACATTTCAAATTTGTTGTTCATAAGAAATATCTGCTGATGTGTTGCAAAAAGGAGATGTCTGAAGACTTATGATCAAGAGTACTTGATCTCCATATGATTGGAAAGGAATACAGTCATCTATAGTTGTTTACACACCCATGACTCCACACTTAGATAAATTGTCCATAAATGGAGACAGTTTAGTGCCGTGGCTACTCCTTCCCACAAGTGGGTACTCAGGCAAGAGTAATCCAAGAGCCATCATGCATCTCAGTGTGGTAAAGAAGAACCCAAGAGAAACAGCCAAAGGCTTGAAGACGTCAATGGAAGTGCCAAACATATGTATTTAAAAAAAAACAAAAAACAAACTGGCATTGCTTTATAAAGCCTTAAATGGTTTTGGGTCAAAATTAAATAAAAATCTGGTATGTTATGAATGATCTAGATACCTGAAGTCATCTTTCATCTTTCAAGGTTTTCTTTCTTTTCCCAGAGTTTAAGCTAAACATGGAGAAGCTGCCTTCAATTCCTATGGACCATATATGTGGAACGAACTACTGTAGAACATTTAGAAAGGCCAAGAGAAATAAGACATTTCTGTACGCTACTGGAATTTGATTGGTTAACTTGAGTAATAATTTTGGATTTTGTTTCTGGTTTATTTCTCATATTACATGATTTTTCTTAGTTTTTTTTCTCTTTTTTTCTTAATACTGTGCATTTTTCTGCCTTTTATTTTTTGAATAACCTAACACAGAAAGGTGAGGCTTTTTTTTTTCTTCACACAATCTTCCTCCTTGAGGAGGTAGAAACAGGGGCAAAACTCAGCATAAAATAGCTCTGTGTATCAAGGATGAACCCCCATGTCAAAACGCAGCGCTCTTATGGACATCACTCCTGTCACTCACACGATTGCCAGCATGCCGTGAGTGATGTGACACTGAGTTGTTCCATTCAGAGGATCTCTAATGGAGAACACCGGTGGTTAACAAGAAAGGCGCTTTTGCGCAGATATGACACAACAGCTGTGTGACAAGGGCTTGTTGTGAGATTGGCTTTTGTGCAGTTCCCTTGCTGAGAACAAAGTCCAAATAAATTGAACACGGAGCATGAATATTGAGAGTGGCAGCAACAAACCAGCAGCCAGCAGTGCCACTTGCTTTTTAAAATAGGAAAAACGTGCCATGCTCAACAACATCATTGTATTGGAACACTTACTAAAGATAATTAATTTTTTTTCTAATTATGTCCTGAAACGTAAAAATTTAGAACTGAAGGAGGATCTACTTTCTTTTTGACATGACTGAACCTATTATCCACTTATGAGATTAATTTCTATAGATGAAATGCCAACGCTTCTTAAATTGTCTCTGGCTTAAAAAGAAATTGATTTAAGTGACCTCTTAATGGCTTTTCCATCCTGGGATTTTCTGTTGCTCCTGATAAGTCAGACTTAAAAAAAAAAAAAAAAAAAGATATCTCACTGATAATGCCTTGATCCTTTCAGGAAGTAGTATGATTTACCAGCAAATAAAATCTTCATGTTAAGACAATCTATGCTGATTTGGCCAGATATTCCCATTTTATATTTAGATCTTTATATGAAACAATTTCTTGCCTGAAAAAAAAACTAGCTTATTGGCCCATGTGACTTGGGAAAAAAAAAATGCAACACATATTTGTGTTATTCCCATTACACTGAGGGCAATAGAAATCATTGACCATTTCCTTAAACTCATCCTCACATCCTTGTCAGCTGTTTTCCTGTTTCCCTGTTCACTTTGCCAGTCACTGAGCAAACCATCAAATTAGCCGCCCTATATAATATTTTTTACAGTAATGCTTTAACACAAAGTCTTCCTTTTTTGAGCAGAGAGAAAGAGAAATAAGCTTAAAAGCATTGGAAAATATATTGACGTTTGTGACATATAATGGACATCTATGACAATTCAATTTACACAAACAGAAAATATTGAGAGACATGAAGTGAGACATATTCACTTGACTACAAATGCAATCAAACACTTTTGTAGGCAAAAGTTAGTACTCATAATTATCTATGAACTAACTTTATTGGTGTTAAATCATCCACTGTGATCAAAGTACTTTTAGAATGATATGAAAAGGCTTCTTCAACTTTTACTTTTGTATTATCATCGTAAAGTTGAGGTATGGCTTATCCAGTTGAAAGTAACGCTATGGCATGACATAAATTAACTTGTCTGAGCTGCCTGAATCATAAATCTAAAGCCACTATGTTCTACGGCCAAAGGTTAATGCATGCTCATTAGCTCTTTTGCACAGCTCAAACTATGACAAGGCTTGCTGATTTGACTGAAAACATTTTTGTTGTTTTCCTGTCTATTCAGAATTTGCAGATTGGACTTTTTCAGCTCCTTGAACTCTGGTCAATGACAGGTGATGTGACCTGGGCCATTTGTGCTGTTCCTGAAATACTTGAGTTACATTTTGGAAACCTTGCTTTCAGGCTGACACAGGTTATTCAGTTGCACAATGGTTCACGGTTCATTGGAACAAGGATTTAATTAGAAAAACAGGCAACGGGTCAAGTCAGAGAATAGTTGAAATCCAAGGAGATCTCACGAAACAAAGGCAGACTGGTATGCAGTACAGAGAGGAAACTAACTGGCAAAGAGGTGTGAGTGAGGGGAGGTTAAATACAAGAGAGGTGGGGAGACAGCGGGGAGACAGCTCCTTTTTCTCTGAAACATTTTGAAATCCAAAATACAAGGTTATGCTTTCCTTTATTGGAGACCAGTTTGTCAGTATTTTCCGCTGCTCCATATTTATGAAAATACAGTCTGTCAGCCAGCATTAACAGAGACTGGCCTGCATGCTGCTCTCGAACAACATTTGAACTGAAGATATGCACTGGACGTTAACTGTGCTAAATGGGTAAATTTCAAATTTACAAAACAATTCTGACAGTAAGATTTTTTCCTTTTTCTTTAAAGAAAATTATGTTATGTACATTTATTACATTAGCAACAGTTAGGAGAAAATACGAGCAAATCTGAAGCTCAGCTTGTTTGTGACGTGTACTGAAGGGAAAATAGCGGATTATATCAGTATAGATGGTGTTTCCTGAATGTCTGAAAGTCAGAGTGTACAGATATTTCAAGAGAACTGGACTGTTTCCTCTTTCAGCTCATAGACCCAAGTGACATAATTTAAGGAACTTTATCAGAATGTCTCGCTGACAAAGCACAAAGCCTCCCTCCCTCATCCTTCAGACATAGAGTGGTATGATCATTGTTGACTGTAAGAGATTAACTATCAATAAGTACTTGTACAATCTCAGTTGGGAAAAAAAAGACAGCAGTGTTGTATTTGACATACAACAGCTAAAATAAGTATTGAACATTTCAATATTTTTGGTAGCAACCTGTTGGTAGCAACCTGTGCAATCCACATATGCAGAGAAACCAAATCATAGATGTCCATAAATTAAGTTATGTTTGATAATGTGAAATGAAAAAAGGAAAAAAAAAAGTATTGAACATATGAAGGAAGGGAGCTCCAAACAATCATAGAAAAGCCAAGACATCTGCTGAAATCAATCAGTAATTAGAAAGCAGTCTTGGCCCTTGTCAGTGCCAATTAATATCCAATTCAGTTCAAATCAACTTTATTTATATAGCATCTATTACAAGACAAATTGTCTCCAGGTGCTTTTCAAAAACCCAGGGCATGACCCCCCCCCCAAGCAAATGCTATTTAATATTAAGTAAAGATACAGTGGCAAAAAGTACAAGAATAATGGAGCACATGGTTTAATTTACAAGGTGCCCATAATTCCTCTTCGTAAGAAGAGGAAAGAAGGGGAGAGAAGGGGAGAGGCACTGCTCAGCAGTTTGTGTTGGTGTCCCCCTGCAGCGTAGGCCTATAGCAGCATAGCTAAGATGAGGCTATTTTTTTAGATGAGCCTGCTCTAGTCTTGGCTTTTGCCAGTCCTATAACTGTAGCTGTGACTCTTGGCCCTAACGCACTATGGTTACACTAAATATAGGAACAGAATTTTGAATTTGATTCTAAACTTGACAGGGAGCAAATGGAGGGAGGCTAACACGGGAGAGATGTGATCTCTCTCTCTGAATCCTGTCAGCACACATGCTGCTGCATTTTGGATGAGCCTGGAGGCAATTCAGAGAATTGAGCATCCTGCTAATAACACATTACAGAAATATAGTCCAGAAGTGACAGAAGTATGGATTAGTTTTTTCAGCGCCACTCTGGGAGAAGGATCCTAATCTTAATGTCCTTAATGCTAAAAACAGCTTGTGTGTATATATATATTTATATCGCAATATTTTTAGTTTACATTGTTTGTTATATTTTTCCCTTAATTGCATGCACCATCATCCCCACAACAAATTCCTCGTATGTGTAAAATCGTACCTGGCATAAAGTGATTCTGATTCTGATCTGATCTTGGTGATACTACAGAGGTGAAAAAAAGGCTCTCTTACAAACCTATCAGCTAGTTTAGTGATTGTCATTAACAATGTGTCTCACAAGAAACATCTCATGATAGAAAAAGCAAAGAGCTCTCTCAAGATCTTTGCAACCTTATTGTTGCAAAACATTGGTGGCATTGGTACAATTGTTTAAAAGAAAACAGTAAGTAATGCACTCACTCAGCTGCAATGGCCCGTATGCATACTCACCACACACGACTCCGCTGCTGAGGAAAAAGCTTGTTTAAAGTTTGCTTCACATCATTTGGACAAGCCTGTGAAATACTGGGAGAGTGTAGTCTGGTCAGATGAGATGAAAACTGAACTCTTTGGATGCCATAATATACATTATTGCAGGAAAAATCTCACTGCACATCATGCTCAAAGAACACCGCCAACAACAATGTACTTACACAGCGCCTTTCTCACCTGGGAATCCCTCAAGGCACTTTTACAATTCAAATAATCTTTCTCTCACTGTAATACTGTCTTTTAATTACTCCTATAAATTAAATTAGATTATAGTTAATGTACATGTAGCCTCAGAGAGATTTAGTATTACCAATTAGCCTAAACACCATAATAACACCATGCACCTCCAGTTTCATGCCAATAGCACCTTTTAGAAGTACATTTATTGAGAAAAATGGCGAACATGTTCAATGCTTATATTAGCTGCTAAGTGAAAAAAATAAGACAGAAACTTACAAGCCGTTCTTATGTATACCAACATACTTTAGAACAGGCAACTACTGAAGCACAAACATGTCTACTTGGACTGCTGGGTAGCTTGGTGGTTTAAGCAGGCAGCTCATATACAGAGACTACAGTCCTCCTGCAGCAGTCCCAGGTTTGACTCCCAGCATGCAACCCTTTGCTGTGTGTCTTCCCCATTGTCTTTCGGCATGTAAATAAAAATAAAAGGTGTAAATAAAAGGTCACTAGAGCGACAAAATCTTAAAAAAAAAAATCACATTTACTTACCCTTTAGTGTTGCCGTGGTGACGCTGAATTTAATTAATTTCACATTGTACAATGTTGATTCAGTTCACTGAAGTGCGTGGGCTTTTATTTATATGCAGGTCTTGCCAGGTAAGGTAATGCCACACCATTTCACACTGAGGCTTCGAATAATTATGTTGGTTTGCTGTTTTGTTTGGGGTCATTGCTCTGTTGCATGAGTCAAGTTTGGCCAAACCTTAGCTGTTGGTCAAATGGCCTCACATTTGAAGCCATTTGAGGCCCTTTGAGAATATTTTGCTGTACAAAGTTGTTCACTCATTGAGTCAATAAGTCATAGATGACTCAATGACTCCAAGGATCCTACAAAATAAGCCCAGGTGAGCATCCCTCCACCACCGTGCTCAACAGTCGATAAGAGGTTTTTTGTACTGATATGGCTGTGTTTGGTTTTCCACCTAACACAGTGCTGTGCATCACCACTTTGTGATCATTTGTCCAAAGAACATCACTTGTAGACACTGTAGCTTAAGCTGCTACGCTGCCTTTTTTCAAAAACATTTTTTCCTGACAGATTTTCTACATCATACTCCTGCAGTCTTTTTCTAGATATTCTGTCAGGAACTAACATTTAGCATACTAGCTGGGGCTGGTAGAGTCTGACATGTAGGTATTATTGTTATTATTTTTTCAAAATATGTCTGAATACTGCACAGTCTGACCTTGGGGTGAACCTACGGAAATATCCACTCCAAAGAAGATTGGCAACTATATTGACTGTTTTCCACTGATGAAAAATATTTCTCATTTCAGAGTGATGGGACTCCAGACTGTTTGGAAAATTGTCTTATAAATTTTCCCAAGTTCATTGGTAGCAACAATTCTCATCTAAGACCATAACTGATGTCTTACCTTCTTATGTCCAGTTCAATGTTACAGACCAGCAAAGTGCCAAAACCTCTTCTTTATAAAGGTGGAAACATTAAATTTTATCTAATCCTTTTGTGTTTGTTAACATCATTTTCCATTTTTTTTCACCCCCAACAGTTTAAGACAGATGGCTGCACTTCCTGAGATTGGTTCTGTTGGAGGTTTTCTCCTGTTAAAAGGGAGTTTTTGCTCTCTGCTGTAAACTGTCACCTCATGCATGCACAGGATGGGGGATTTAATCAAATTTAAGATTAATGCAATTTGTTTTTGCTTTGTTACTTAAGCTTCTTACTTGTCAGCTTTTTATGAATTGTCATTTATGAAGAGAGTGGTCATGAATTTGGTAAATTAAATAAGTGTGATCCAAAAGACAGAAATGTATGCAGAATACAGCTTTCATGGAAATGAAAAGGGTAACTAGCAGCCAGGTGCTGCTAATCAAATTCACTTCATAAATTGGTCATTAGCATACTTAGGTTCAGTTTGGTTTATTTATATTGTTCCTATTCAAAGACAAAAATAATCTCAAAGCACTTTACAGACAAAGTAAACAAGTTAAATGCAAGTCCAATTACATAAAATCGTTACTATCTATTTAATACCTCTGCCAAGGAGGTTATGTTTTTTCTGGCGTTTATCTGTCTGTCTGTCTGTCTGTGTACAAGATAACTCAAAAAGTTATGGATGGATGTTGATTAAATTCTTCAGGAGTTGTCTGAAATGTGAAAAGGAAGAACTGATTTCATTTTGGGTGTGATCCGGAAGAAATCCTGGATTCTGGATCACTTTCAAATTTTCGATAACATTGCCACCAATGGGCCCGAAAATTTGTTTTCTCAATATCTCAGTTAATTATTGCCCAAAACTCATGAAATTTGACTCAGGGATTGACAATGGGAACCTCTATCAAATTTCAAAGGCTGATCCGGATCTGATCCAGAACTCGGATTTTATCGCAATCTGTAAATCACTACATGGGAGAACTGTTGCGCTTGGTGGAGGTCTGCGCTCTCAGAGTGCTTTTCTAGTATTCTAAATAAATCCAATCAGATCAATTCCAATTAAGAATATGTAAAACTTTATTTGGAAAGAAGGTGTTCTTACTTTTTCTCATGGCTGTATACAACAAGTATCAAAAATATTCACAGATTCATGATTTTGTAACTTTTTATTGCTTCTTTTTTGGTCTCATATTGATTTTCTGAGGCTTTGTTGAGGTATGTATTCAAGTGCTGCTGAAAGAAAGTTAAGACAAAATGACACTTTTTATGCACTTAATGTAGGACTATTAGAGGTCCTCACTTTAATGTGGATAAGAAGGGAAAGAAGATGAGGCAGAGGAGTGTGGGTGGATGCTGAGTCTAGTTTAACATCCATGGAGCATCTCAAAGCTTTCTTGGCTTGATCTATTCAATGGCTGAGATCACATAGAATGCTAGATTGCAAGTTTTTAGCCTCATCTCTAAAGATTGCTCTCACTCATTGCCTGCACTTTTCTACATCCCTCCTTACAGTATATTCTCTCATGCCATCACTGTCACTCCCAGTGTATACATTTCAATTCAGCAATACTTTATTAATCCCCAAAGTGATATTAATTGCAACGTTGTTGTCATAACTCAAGTACTTTGTCATCTTTTTCATATATGCTCTCAATGTTTCACCAGCACTGTCTTGCTCCCACTAACTACCTGTTTAGCCCTCTCTTTCTTTCTGTATTTTTTGCCCCTTCACTTATGCCCATTACTTCAACCACAGAAAACTGGTTGCTTCAGCAATCTTCTCCCACTGCAGAAAAACTGTCTTTATATGGCCACATCATATTTGATGAGACAGGTGGGGGGCGGATGGATGCAGCTAATATTTTTCCCCAGGTTTCATGCATAGCCCATTTTTTCTCTCCTATTCATCTTATGTGTGCGGCTGTACGTGTTAGAGGGAGGGAGGATGCATGCATGTATGCTTACTCTATTTCTGCCTGAGGCTATGAAACTCCATGCGACACATACACCTTCTCCAGGCAGAATTATTTTCCACTGCCTAACCAACTCCAAACTCAGGGAAAGATATTTTTGAGATTCTGTTTTGCAGGTGTGCTATTCTCTTCTATTTCCTGTCGGAATAAAGTGAGCACAACTGTGCCCATTGTCGACAGAGGGGTCTTGCTTTTAAACAACCATAGGAACTCATGAGGAAATAACATCATCTCAAACACATTTACCCGGTAACATCACCGTGCCTTGATCCATTTCTAATGTACTGGCTTCATAGCATTGATTGTGCGGATCACTATATTTTACTCTAGTCTGTTCATATAAACTGATAGAATTACATGAGCTGATGCCACTATTGAAAACTCACACTGCTCAGATTGCCACGTCCTGCTGCAGTTTCAGACAGTTTTGCGCTAAGAATACATACATGCAGGGCATTTCTGTTGTACACAGCCAAATAAACCTGACCCCAGTGTAAACAACAAGAACACAAGAGTGGTTTATCTGCAGTTAAAAATATTATTCATATACAAATTATCAGATGTCAATAGTGAGTTAAATTTACACAGAAAGCAAGAAAAGTAATGCAGACTTCCAACTGGACAGTCAACGGTTTGATCAGCAGCCTCCTGTGTCAAAGTGTGAGGTCGAGACATTGGACCCTCACACAGCTT
Organism: Hirundichthys speculiger; assembly: GCA_018398805.1. Classification (NCBI taxonomy): domain Eukaryota; kingdom Metazoa; phylum Chordata; class Actinopteri; order Beloniformes; family Exocoetidae; genus Hirundichthys; species Hirundichthys speculiger. The sequence goes on from JAGFBZ010000479.1 coordinate 5,502,115, forward strand.
CTTGATATTTTAATCAGGCTATAATTATAGAAATACTGTAAATTAAGCTACATACTGTTTATAGAAGAGCACGGTGTGGATATGGGCATGTGTATGTGTGTGTGTGAGAAAGAGAGAGATAAACACTATGAAAGCGCTTTGTAGAACAAAGATGATTTTACAAAGACACTCAAATGCTTATTGGTCTTACAGTACCAACCAGTCCCTGAATAAATACCAGTTTAGCACTAGTTCACAGGACCATTTATTTGTAGGTAATTAATTAGCTGTTTTGATTCCCTAATAATTTATTCCCAATAATAATCATAGTAATACAAAGACATATTAAATAAAATCAGATGAGAGATGAGGGTACAGCTGATATGTGACAGCCTGATGGGCATGAGCTATGTGTGAAAAAATGCAAGACAGAAACCCAGCAGACTTAAATAGACGTGGACATCAACATATTAATATCATCACTGTGTGATGAATTCATTTAAAATGCCCATTGACAATGAAAACATGTAATAATCAGATTATTGAGTTTTATTCTGCTGTATGTCATTATATATAAGGCTAATTCTTGTCTTACACCAACAACACATTGCTGTTACTGACAAGATGAGTCCTAACTTTGTATTTTTCCTACACAGCCTGAACACACCACAGTGTTGGATTATAAAATGCTGTGTTTTACTGCAGTAAAACGATAAAAGGAAAATTGGTGGATCCACTGATTACCTTTTCCCCTCATTTAGTTTACTCCTAAGGCACAACTAAAAGCTATGAGACCATAATAGAAAGGGAAAGGGGTGCACAAGTGTATATCCACACATGCTTTTACAAACAAATGCTGACTGTAGATTTTGAGGTTTAAGGTTACATTTGACAGGTCAATAAGCCAATGGTTTTAGCTTATCTTTGATTTCCCTCTTTCCACACGCTACTCTTTATTGATTGCTTCCATAATTATCCACTTTATCTAAAGCTGGAATTAGACGCTAAAGCTGCCAACAATTCACATACTTGCACTCAAAAAAGCCTATGGCCAAATGTAATGTTGGTATTAAGTAGAAAAAGTCAGGGATAACAGAGCCTGGGTTATGTGCTTTCTTCTCTTACTGTACTGGGCAAATGCCTTCCACACTGTGGCCTACGTTGCAGACAGACACTCTTTGTGGGAAAAAAATAAGTCATTTTGTAGATGCATTCCCCCAAAGGGATTCATGTGGACATGGTCTGTGTACAAGACTTAGCACACGTGGGTGTCTATTGACTCTACTGTATATACTTCCTCCCTTCTGCATTATTTAGTAGGGAAGCCGATGATTTAACTTTTTCAAGATATTTCTGTATATTTCTTCATCCCAAAAGCCTGAGAGTCAAACTGGTAGGTCAAAACAAGTCAACAAGCAGCATACAAACGATAATGTCAATAACAGAAAGCTCAGACAACAAACAACAACAAACACCACATGGCATGTTCACTTTATGCACTTGTTACAGGCAGTTCAACTAGAACTCCATCCCCTATTGTAAGGTGGAATAGTTTTATTGACAAACACATGCAGTCTGTCAGGTGCAGACTCAGACACCATGGAGATGGTGGCAGAACCAGATCCAGACATACTGGGGCGCCGAAAAGGGGGGGTAAAGGATACGGATTATAGGGGCCCATGATTGAGGGGGGCCCAGAGAGGCCCCTAATGATGATCAAAAATAGCATCAACAAATTTCGCCGCTGTGTTGGGGGGCCCGGTAAAGATTCTTTTTATGGGGCCCAAAATCCCTAGCGGCACCCCTGCAGACATAACACTTTGCAGGTGGACATCTGAAACCTGCTCAGCAGGAGTTCCGACCTTTCTGGAAGGAAATTGAGTCAGGAAGGCAATGCGTGACTATGAGATGGGATGAGGAAACCCATCATTCTATAATGAGTGGAGACATAATGGAAGGGCTTAATGCATGCTGTGATTGGATGACTGGATCAATAAGAAAAAGCTGGGAACTGAGAAGAAATTTCCCTAGACTGCCATGAAATCATAGGTGTGTTGTGTTTGCAACCTGGCAAGAACTGACGACATCGCACACAGCATCGTCAGGCAATGTGAGCTCTATCAGTGAACAACATGGACAGAAACTCACAGACAACACTTCATTTTCTGTGGTGCAGGGACAGTCCTTCAAGCTAGCACGTCAGTATTGCATATCAGGGCATTAATTTGGCTTTGGAAAGATTAATTTGATGCTCACATATGTTTAAAACCTTTTAAGTGTAACAGCATCCATACCAGAGTAGAACAATGTTTAAACATCATTGTTTTAACAGACAAAATCTCAGTAGAAAATCACAATATGAGCAGCAGACCAACCCAAGCACACTCTGCTCATTTAAAAAGGCACGTCTCATTAAAGCATTGACTTTCAGTTATCATAACAATCTGAAAAAAATATGCCTCAGTAAAAGAAGAATTCTGAAACGTTTCACTGAAATACACCTTGGAGCTTAATATAGATCTTTAGGCTATTAAAATTTCAGGGTGACTTTTGAACAAAAAAACAATTTCCCCTTAGGGATCGATCAAGTAATCTCTGATTCTGGTCCTAATTCTGAACTTTTGTGGCCTAAAACAGATAATCTAGTTCCCTATTTGGATATGTGTGTGTGTGTGTGTGTTTTTTCAAACTTTTCTTTGTAATTCCTTGCCTTGATAAAACAAGCTAATCTGTTTTTGATAACAGCTGATCAGTAAAAAATTGCTTTCCTACGGCAGTTGGATTTCTTCCCAAATAAAACTATAAGTGAGGCCTGAATGTTAATATGAAGATATTTATTCAACAACGTTATAAATAGTTATAGTGTATACGTACACATAGTTAGTGTTAGTGTGTGTAGTGTGAAATTGTGTGATTCTGCACTCATTGTTTTCAGACTCAGAGTCAGTCCTTCCTTTCAGAGTTGCTTCTCTAATTGGATTGGCTAAAAAAAAAAAATAATATGGATTGTTTATCTTCTGCTCTGTTAAGACACAAGTCAACTCCAGAGGAAGTTATTTTCAAATATATTGAGGTAAAAAGAAACAGTAGACCAGGGGTGTCAAACTGATTCCTGAAAGGGCCGTGTGGCTGCAGATTTCTGTTCCAACCAGCAGAAACACAGCTGAACTTGTTTCATTCAATCAACTAAACTGGTTCAGACCTTCAGTGAAGACGACTAGTTGATTGACTAAAACAAGTCAGCTGTGCTGCTGCATGGTTGGAACAAAAACCTGCAGCCACACGGCCCTTTCAGGAATCAGTTTGACACCTGTGCAGTAGACTAAATACTTCTGATATTGCATTTCAAACATGTTTGTATACGTTCGCCTGCACATTCTGGTCTGTGTAGGCATTATGCTGCATGCTCTAAAATCACTGCTTAAACAGGCTGATCCATCAGGTTTCAAAAGGTTTTGTGCCAGTAAATAACCTCTCTCAGCTGCTATCAAAATGATCGACCCATTTCATCAATAGCTGACACTTCGGAGTCAGTATGTTCCAGTCCCGTGCATCAATTGCTGATCAGTCACTTTGAAACTCTTTAAGCAAATGAAACAGGAGAGCCCAACATTGTGTTGAAATTGAAAGCATTTATTGTCACTGAGCCAGCGTCCCAACACAGTTGTGTTTAAATTAACACACGGAACATGAACAACACAATGCAAACTGCTACAAATGTGCACATGACATTCACATATTGAACACGCTGAAAGCAAATATATTGAAGTGTCTGGGATTTTAATTTAAAGACACACTTGCATGCTCTCACACTTCCACAACAGAAACTGCACTGTAGTACCGTGCTTCAGATAGTTTTACGACTCTCAGCTGGGAATCTATTACCACTTTCTTTTGACTTTGCTAGAAGTGTTTTTGGAGTACTCCATCATTTCTCATTTCTTCTCCATTTCACATCAGGACACTTATTCTTCGCTCTTTGCTTTTTTACAACCCATCCGTCTCTTTTGGCTGCACTCTCCTCTGCCCAGTATGATAAAAACACAGAAAATACAAAGCTGTAATTGCTACTTCATGGGCTTTCCCTACTTTTCCTAAGCTTATCATATCTTTTATCGTAAAACAAATCTTATCTTTATGCAAATATGCAGTGAGGGATGACTTCCCTCCCTAAAGTGCTTGCAGATACAGTCTCCTAGAAGTCCCAGAGACTGGCTTGTTTCAGAGCTATCATTAATCACCTCTATCTTACCTGTATTTCCTCTGAATTTTCCTGAAATCTGAAAATAGCAAATTGCAGCCATTTTTATCATTGCAGTGAGACGATAAAGAGAGATTGGATAATCAGCACCTCACCGGGCAGATGACCTGTTTGTCACAGACCTCACACTCTGCAGGATGTGGTCTCATGGCTCACTACGTATGTGAGAGATATAAGAAAACTGCTTAGAAGAGCAGTGGGAAAAGTATATTTCATAGCAGTGTGCAATAATTGATGGGCTCCTCTTCCCTTCAGTGAAACATGAACGTGAACCTTTTTCAATTTTAACATGCACCACTCTTGAACTGCTATTGGATACGTCCCTATTCTTACTGAAATATAGTAGACATTTCTGGAAATAATAAATAAATATGAAGGTGAGAACAAAAAAGAATCACCAGGTATTATTTAAATATTTGTAAGGGTTACGTGCTCTACTTACCTGATTCAGTGTCTCTGCCACGGTTTCCAGGCTTAAAAGACTTAATTAAAATAAATTCAAGGCTTAGCTCAAGACACACCCTACTGAGCCTTGAGATTTTTTTTTCTTTTAAAAACACATTAACAATGTACAGTGTCTTGGGTGGTACCTTTGTGAACAAAAGGTACCACCTGATGTCTGCCAGATGTTTTCATACAGTTTTAAAAAAAACAATCAAGGCACAGGTCACAGGGACAAAAGTCTATTTGGGATTGGGAAGCAAACCTTTATGAAATCCAGTGACACAGCAGTGAAGGCATCTGCATTGCTTGTCAGAAAGCAGCAGGGTAAGTGGGCCACTATTTCTGATGCCATGCACAATACACAATACCTTAAATACCAATTCAATTCATTTCATTTATATAGCGTCTGTTACAATGTTAATTGAAAAAAATACAAAAATAAAAAATACAAACTTAGCTTAACTTATCTTCCGGGAGGACGACGAGAGGGAAAACGGGCAGAACTGCAATTATACCACAAAGACAAAATGGACCCACAGAGGACAGGGCAAAATGACAGGACTTAAATACACAGAGGAACAAACGAGAGGCAGGTGCAAGGAATCGAGGTAACAAGCGTCAATTGCCTCGGAGACACGGCAAGGCGAGCGTGCGTCAACCGCCTCGGAGATGGAGACGGATGGATCGCCACCAGGGACTAATTCGGGGGCTGATGTCAGGGCCACCAGCTCCTCCCTGCACCTAACCAGTTTGGCGCGGAGTGACTCGATGGCTGGCACAGCAAGGAGCTGAGGCATGGTGGCCAGGTGCCTCAGGAGAAGGTCATACATGAATCTCCACCGCCTCACGTCCAGGGTCTCCAGCAAAGAAGACGTGAGAAGGTGGTAGAAATCACAGAATCCTTCGACCTCCTCCTGAGTCGCCAGACAATTGTCCCGGGCAGCAACGTAAACGGGGCTGAGCGGTGACGGCTGGGTCCGCAATGCGGGGACAGAGGACGCCGGTGGTCGCGGCGGCAACGGGGTCCGCGGGGACAGAAGGCGTTGGTGCTCGTGGCGGCGGTGGCAGCTGGGTCCGCAGCTGAGGAATCGGGAACGCTGGGGGAGATGTGTCCCGGACCACCTCAGGAAACAACGAGGGAGGAGGTGCGCCCAGGACCATCTCAGAGACTGGAGGGAAAAGTGCGTTCCTACAGACCGCCATGGAGGAAGGAGCCGGAGAAGACGCCGCGGAGGAGGAATGTCTTCCTCGCCTCCTCCGGGCGGGTCCCCTACGCGCGCTCCTGGAACACTCGTCCTCTAGCTCCTCCACACAAGGGGAGCTCCGGGCTGCCAGCCTGCGGAAATATTCAAATAACGTGATGTTGCCACTGGCGAGATCCACGTTATGACCAGGTTTTTCCGCCGTGGCCGTCTAGGCCGACACAAGTCATATTAACTTTTGTGACCTCCGACTGGCATAGCTGGGTGTCATTAGCGCCGACACGTATGATAACTTTACTGTACTTACGATTACTCTTTGCCAGCAGCTTCAAATTTGCCTCGATGTTGCCCGCTCTGGCTCGTGGAATACACCTAACTATGGTCACAGCTTCCAGCCTCACATATCGTAAAATGGAGTCGCCAATCAGCAGGGTGGGTTTCTCAGTGGGTGTGTTGCTGAGTGGGGAAAAACAGTTTGATACGTGAAGCAAGTGATGTTGATCCACGTGCCTTTGTTTTGGGCTACGCTTTCTTTTCAACTGTCACCCAGCCACCCTGACTGGCCGGCTGCTTGGGTGCTGCAGGGGAACTGCTAGCTGCAGCTACAGTAGGCTGGCCCGCTGCTATGTTAGCCTGACTACTTGTCACATTTGACGGACTATAGTCTAGTTGGCGGTACTGAGCCTCTAGCTCACTGAGCCTAACCTCTAAAGCTGTGAATAAATAACACTTTATGCATTAACCATTCTCGCTAAAGGAGTACAGTGATCCCTTGCCAATTAGCGCTTAAAGTTCCATGGTTTTAGTTATGTGCAGATTTTTCAAAAATATATAATATATTATATACTAAGGTATATAAGGTATATAAGGTGGTGACTCCTCCATGAGTCACCACCTTATCGTGGTGGAGGGGTTTGCGTGTCCCAGTGATCTGATCAGGGAGCTATGTTGTCGGGGGCTTTATGCCCCTGGAAGGGTCACTCATGGCAAACAGGTCTCTAGGTGAGGGACCAGACAAAGTGTGGCTCATAAAGACCTTTATGATGGAGACCTTTATGATGGGCCTTCCTTTATGATGGAAGGCCCAAGGTTTCCCTTGCCCGGACGCAGGTCACCGGGGCCCCCCTCTGGAGCCAGGCCTGGAGGTGGGGCTCGGAGGCGAGCGCCTGGTGGCCGGGCCTTTGCCCATGGGGCCCGGTCGGGCTCAGCCCGAAAGGGAAACATGGGCCCCCACTCCAGTGGACTCACCACCTGCAGGAGGGGCCATAGAGGTCGGGTGCGTAGTGAGTTGGGCGGTGGCCGGATGTGGGGACCCTGGCGGTCCGATCCTCGGTTGCAGAAGCTAGCTCTAGGGACGTGGAATGTCACCTCTCTGGCGGGGAAGGAGCCTGAGCTGGTGTGTGAGGTCGAGCGGTTCCAGCTAGATATAGTTGGACTCACCTCAACACACGGCTTGGGCTCTGGAACCAGTATCCTCGAGAGGGGTTGGACGCTTTTCCACTCTGGAGTTGCTCCGGGTGAGAGGCGCCAAGCTGGTGTGGGCATACTTATTGCCTCCCAACTTGGCACCTGTACATTGGGGTTTACTCCGGTGGATGAGAGGGTAGCCTCTCTCCGCCTCCGGGTGGGGGGACGGGTCCTGACTGTTGTTTGTGCTTACGCACCAAATAGCAGTTCAGAGTACCCACCCTTTTTGGAGTCCTTGGATGGAGTATTGGAGAATGTTCCATCTGGGGACTCCCTCGTTCTGCTGGGGGACTTCAATGCTCACGTGGGCAACGACAGTGAGACCTGGAGGGGTGTGGTTGGGAGGCAGGGCCCCCCCGATCTGAACCAGAGTGGTGTTTCGTTGTTGGACTTCTGTGCTCGTCATGGACTGTCCATAACGAACACCATGTTCAAGCATTAGAGTGTCCACATGTGCACTTGGCACCAGGACACTCTAGGCCGCAGTTCAATGATCGACTTCATAATCGTATCGTCGGACTTGCGGCCGCATGTCTTGGACACTCGGGCGAAGAGAGGGGCAGAGCTGTCAACTGATCACCACCTGGTGGTGGGTTGGCTCAGATGGTGGGGGAGGATGCCGGTCAGACCTGGCAGGCCCAAACGTGTTGTGAGGGTCTGCTGGGAACGTCTGGCAAAGTCTCCTGTCAGAAGGAGCTTTAACTCACACCTCCAGCGGAACTTCGATCATGTTCCAAGGGAGGCAGGGGAGTTCGAGTGGGTTATGTTCCGGGCCTCTATTGTTGAGGCGGCCGACCGGAGCTGTGGCCGTAAGGTCGTCGGTGCCTGTCGTGGCGGCGATCCCAGAACTCGTTGGTGGACACCAGCAGTGAGGGATGCCGTCAAGCTGAAGAAGGAGTCCTATAAGGCCTTTTTGGCATGTGGGACTCTGGAGGCAGCTGACAGGTATCGGCAGGCTAAGCGGGACACGGCTTTGGCGGTTGCTGAGGCAAAAACTCGGACATGGGAGGAGTTTGGAGAGGCCATGGAGAACGACTTCCGAACGACTTCAAAGAGATTCTGGTCCACCATCCGGCGTCTCAGGAGGGGGAAGCAGTGCTCCGTCAACACTGTATACAGTGGGGATGGGGAGCTGTTGACCTCGACTCGGGACGTTGTGGATCGGTGGAGGGAATACTTCGAAGACCTCCTCAATCCCGCCGACACGTCTTCCAATGAGGAAGCAGAGTCTGGGAACTCAGGAGTGGACTCTCCTATCTCTGGGGCTGAGGTTGCCGAGGTGGTTAAAAAGCTCCTCGGTGGCAGGGCCCCGGGTGTGGATGAGATCCGCCCGGAGTTCCTCAAGGCTCTGGATGCTGAGGGGCTGTCTTGGTTGACACACCTCTGCAGCATCGCGTGGACGTCGGGGACAGTACCGCTGGATTGGCAGACTGGGGTGGTGGTCCCCCTCTTTAAAAAGGGGGACTGGAGGGTGTGTTCCAACTACAGGGGGATCACACTCCTCAGCCTCCCTGGGAAGGTCTATTCAGGGGTCCTGGAGAGGAGGGTCCGTTGGATAGTCGAATCTCGGATTGAGGAGGAGCAGTGTGGTTTTCGTCCCGGCCGTGGAACGGTGGACCAGCTCTACACCCTCTTCAGGGTCTTGGAGGGGGCATGGGAGTTCGCCCAACCAGTCTACATGTGTTTTGTGGACTTGGAGAAGGCGTTCGACCGTGTTCCCCGGGGATTCCTGTGGGGTGTGCTTCGGGAGTATGGGGTTCCGGACTCCCTTATACGGGCTGTCCGGTCCCTGTACGACCGGTGCCAGAGTTTGGTCCGCATTGCCGGCAGTAAGTCGGATTCGTTTCAAGTGAGGGTTGGACTCCGCCAAGGCTGCCCTTTGTCACCGATTCTGTTCATTACTTTTATGGACAGAATTTCTAGCGCAGTCGAGGTGTCGAGGGGATCCGGTTCGGTGGCCTCAGGATTGGCTCTCTGCTATTTGCAGATGATGTGGTTCTGTTGGCTTCATCGAGCCGTGATCTACAACTCTCGCTGGAGCGATTCGCAGCCGGTTGTGAAGCGGCTGGAATGAGAATCAGCACCTCCAAATCTGAGACCATGGTCCTCAGCCGGAAAAGGGTGGAGTGCCCTCTCCAGGTTGGGGATGAGGTCCTTCCCCAAGTGGAGGAGTTTAAGTATCTCGGGATCTTGTTCACGAGTGAGGAAAGGATGGAGCGGGAGATCGACAGACGGATCGGTGCGACATCTGCAGTGATGCGGGTGCTGCGCCGGTCTGTTGTGGTGAAGAGAGAGCTGAGTCGGAAGGCGAAGCTCTCGATTTACTGGTCGATCTACGTTCCCACCCTCACCTATGGTCATGAGCTTTGGGTAGTGACCGAAAGAACAAGATCGCGGATACAAGCGGCTGAAATGAGCTTCCTTCGCAGGGTGGCCGGGCTCTCCCTTAGAGATAGGGTGAGAAGCTCGGTCATCCGGGAGGGGCTCAGAGTAGAACCGCTGCTCCTCCGCATCGAGTGGAGCCAGATGAGGTGGCTCGGGCATCTGGTTAGGATGCCTCCTGGACGCCTTCCTGGTGAGGTGTTCCGGGCACGGCCCACTGGGAGGAGACCCCGGGGAAGACCCAGGACATGCTGGAGGGACTATGTCTCTCGGCTGGCCTGGGAACGCCTTGGGATCCCCCCAGAGGAGCTGGGAGAAGTGGCCGGGGAGAGGGGGGTCTGGGCTTCCTTACTCCGGCTGATGCCCCCGCGACCCGACCTCGGATAAGCGGAAGAAGACGGTACAGTATATAATATAATCAAAAAAATCTAGAAAAAATTGCGGAAATTCTGCCAGCGAGACGTCAAACGATGACTCACAGCCTCCTGTAAGTAACATGAGAAACGCAAATGGCCCAGCACTCTAGAAGAAGAAGAAGAAGGTAGCCTAAGAAGGTAGCCTTATGGGTAATGGTGTTATAAATGTTATTGATAAAGTCTGCATGATCATCATAACTGTGTTCATTCACTTCTCGCTGACTGACTGATTCCTGGATATTTACTTTCTCAGTTACATCATCCTGTTACACCCTGCGCTCTGCTTTGGACATGTCATTATCTGCCGTTTGCAATTTTTGAAGAAAGTGTAATGCAAACATTTTTTTTTTCTCCCCAACATTCCCTAGAATGTTATTTATGTTCCCTGGACTTACATCGAATAAATGGCGCTTATTCTTTATAAGGGTTAAGATGGTTGTAACAATTTCATACAACTACACAATAACAGTGACATAACAACAGAGACAGTTATCGTCGACTTAAATTTCATAATAGCGACACCCCTACGTGTACGCTAAATGAAGTGTCATTCTCCTTTAATGCTTTCTTCCTCATTTCCATGTTGCTCTGATGAATTGGGAATATTGCATTGGTGAAACTGGGAATATCCTCAGACAGGCTTTTCATTCCTTCCACACCCCACCAGACAGTTGTCGTGTCATTATGATATACCTTACTGGATAACTTTCTTGACAATACACAAGCTTGACTTCAGGGACTTGTGCTCTTCTCTTTGACTTATTTCGCTGAGGCTTTGGGCCAATCTTAACCATCTCCTGACAGCTGCTAATGGTCCCCTTCCAGGGATTCTAGTGTGGATAAAGAAACTCTGAAGCCTCTTACCTGCCTCCTGTCATTGATTTAAGTGGCTCTTGCCATGAAAATCCTGAATGGCAGTTATTTCATTTGTTTTTTTCTAACTTTAGCTTGCACAAATTCTTATCTGGAGGATGCATGAATGAGTAAAAGTCTACATTTGGAGGTAGGAGGTGAATGTGGTGTAGAGACAGAACTCCTGCATCATTCATTACCCCAATGAATTACCCCCAAATCATCTTGGTTTATTCGTTTGTAAGCTTTCATTAAATACAGTTGTCATAAAGATGTAAGTCTAGTCCTATTAAGCCAGTAACAATGATTCAAACAAACTGTTGATAAATAAATGCATGCGTGCAATTAATCATCAAAAGAACTGAGTGTGTGGGAATACAAGAAAAGGATAGAGAGGAAGGAAAGCCAGAGAACAGGAGATGTGTTAAGCAATCTCTGATTCTTTCCTCTGTTCTCTTCCCCATTTGCCCTTTTGAGAAGATGAAAAGTAAAGCTGTGTGAGACGACAGCAGAAGCAGAGATGATAGAAAGGTGCATGCGAATAAAGGTGAGTAGATGGAAAGAAGCCCAAAGAAAAACGAGAAAGACAGGAAGATTAGAGAAAGGGGAAACAAGAACAGAGTAGGAGGGAAATAAGGGTGTGGAGTGGAGTGGAAAAGCTGACATTTGGTGACCAGGGGCTATTTGTGGTGACATTTTCACACCTCTGCACGTCTCTAATGCCAGGACAATCTGCTCGGGCTCGTTTATTACCTGCCTTGCTAACAAGCTTGTTACCACTTCTGCTGCAACCCCTAATGTGAGTCTGTGTACATGGGAACTCCAGATTTTCCACTTCTAATACTCATATAAGAAAAAATACTGTACCATATGACCAATAACTGTTTGTACAATGTTTCCATCTGTAGGTACTTGCTCAGCCTCAACATAATTCTAGAAATAGCCAAGCTTTAATTATGCCATTTAATTCAATTTTTCTAAATCTCTCTAATTCTAATACAGTTATTTTATAAATACAAATTTTAATATTACTCCATGAACATGAGAACATGAGAGATACATCCCATTGTTTCAGGTCTGATGTCTTCTATTCCTACTTGTTCTGAAAGTAAGACATTTTAGACCGATTGAACCGTTGCAGAGGAGCAATTGTACTTCTGTTGCTTAAGTAACTAAAACACTTAGTAAGCACAGTGAATAAACATAAATATAAATTAGTATACATGCCAGACAACACCAAAATTAACTTTTAGCAGAAAAACATGACCAGATTGTTTTTGTTAGAATTAAGAATGACACAATGAGAAACAGTGAGATTAGATAAGCATGCATAACAGTCTGTCTGCAATTCTATCCACCCTTACAGTTAATTAATAATTGAAAGGGTATAATTTTCTGTGTATTTTTTTTTCTTTTTTTTTCCACACTGGACACAAGGTGTGGAATCTATTATTGTTTTGCATACCATGCACTGTGAAGTTAAGTGTTGCCTTCTCTGGAAGCCTGTGTGTAACTTGTATCAGTCAAAGACATACTGTTGAGGCATACATTTGACAGAGCATTCCAGACCAGTTATTTAAATGAATTATTGGCTCATGGAGGAGCACAAGCACAGTCTGACATGTATTGTAACTGTGGTCTATTAATGTCAAACATGGTCTCTTTCTCTCTGCCTCAGCTCTTGGGTTTATAGGGCTGACACAATACTAAGGTTGCTTTTGTTCAGGTCATGCATGACTTCCTCTGTCATACAGTAGCAAATATAAAAGCACTATGTTCTTCCATAATGGCACTGTGGCTTGTTTTATGCTGCCTGTGCAGTAGTTCCCTTGCTCACATAACTAGAATCACACTCACTGCAAGGAGTTCATTAACACAGTCACACAGATGTGGCTGCTGCGACAAATTATACAGAACTCTCAAGGAACTTAACTTTAAGAAGAACACTATATAATAATATCTTTTTATATGTATGCCTTATAAGTAGAGCTTGGCAAGTTAGCGTGTTATTATCACATTAACTCATTATTTTATTAACGCCGACATTTATTTTATCGTGCGTTAACGCATGTGGCTCACATGCTTTTGTTTTGAAAAGTCTGTTACTGGCTGCTGCGGCACTGGAAAAGGATTGGGAGGTAAACATGCAGGAAAGCTTAAACAGACATGGAGAGCAGTAAAAATCCGTGTACTTTACAGTTTGGGTAGCAACTCAGGTAGCAATATTAACAATTTAGTTTAAAAAAAAAAATTATGGACTGCAACAAAACTTTCAAATCCCTTTGTTCAAGACGATCACATCACTCCTCCATTTTACATCAGATCTGCTCCATGTGTTCAATGTCATGCTCTTCTCTTACTGGTTACTTCAGTGCGGCTCCATCTAGTGGCACAAATGTGTAATGACAACACAAAGTCGAGTCCTTGATTATAGAATGACCCCATTTTTGAGAATATGACTTCTAGATTAAAATATCGTCCTATATTTGGGCCAATACGGTAGTTTGATTAATGACTTATTGAACAGCAGATGGGTATCCTGCAATGCTCGGAAATAGGCGTCAGAAGATTCTGTGCTTGTCATGATCTCAGGAGAAAAAGACTTATATAAGACGCAGGGCTGGAGAGTGCTTTGGTTCGATCTATATATGAGCTGAGTTTTCATTCATATTTTCACAATATTGCAGATATTGATTCCAGCGCCGCCATGCTACCTGAACTGCCACGCACAAAGCCATTTCTGGGTCACGTACACCGGACAATTAAATATTAAAAACAACTTTAGTCCTGTGGCCTGATTTTTCCTTTTGTATTTTTAATCCAAGTCTTAAATAGAAATATAAAAAAAACAGGTATTTTTTCTTTTCTTTTTTTTTGTATTAGATAAAAATGGAAAGAATGAATGATACACAGATTGATAAAGTTACTGATCTTTATGATGGACATTTTCATTTTAAAGTTCTCCCAGATGGGGGTTTCAACAGAAACAAGGTTATTTGTAACAACTGCCAAGTTTAACTCCCCGTTAAAAATTTCTGCTGTTACCTCAGAAATAACCTGTTTTAATGTTATGATTGTGGCTCAGGATTTTGTTGGTAGACTTTTTTTTTTCATTAAAAACATCCATTCATCCATCCATCCATCCATCCATCCACCTGGTGGCGAGAGTGCACTGCTTTCACTGTTTGTCAACCACAAATAAAGAAGATGAAGAAATAAAAGAAAAAAATGAACTAAAGAGACAAGATAAACAGTGAAGGGAGCTGAGATGGTTTCTGTGTTTCTGTTTGTGGTTTGTATAATGCGTAACGTTGGCGATGAATGAGAAGAGACGACTCCTATGGTCAGTTATTGCTGAGGCCAGCCTTGTTGTGAGACATGCATCAGATGCCTTCCAGTGTAAGTTGATTGTGGGTTTACCATAAAATTCAAGGATATTCCCCAAAATAAGTATCTAAGTCTCTAAACTTTACGCCCTTGTTCATTGTTTAAATAAAACTGAAAAAAGTTTTTTGGAAACAACTACACATGCAAAACTGTTTAAATATTTATTGCCATAATTTCAGTGTTGGGATATTATTATTTTTTAAATGTTTTTCTGTTTGGATCATTATATTGTAATGTGCCTCTCTTTTTTGATGATATAGAGTCAGTGAACCACTATTTTGCGATAATTAATGTTGTGGTTTGTGAACGTAAATGTCAAAACCTTTTGCATTCTTTTGCACTCAGGGATCCCTATTTCATGAACCAGACATAAATCTAGGTTATTATTTTACTCTTTTGCAAATTTTGCAGTCTTGTGCCAAAGAATACAATTTCTTTTATACACACAGTCAGGAGGATGCGACATCTTTCCCACTGTCTGAGTTGTCACAGATATGATCCACTTTTAAGTTGCATCCACACAGTCACTGCACCCCTCAGATTTTTTAGAAATTCTTCTTTGGAGTTGCATGTGAGAACACAAATGTCTGCAGAAGTCCCCCTTGTTTTCTGGAAGAGATTTTCCACCCAGCTTAGTGGTAAAATCTCTGGAAGATGGCCAAGTGAGATAATGTATAAATATAGCAATTATTCTTCTGGAGTGAATAAGGAAATCCTTGTATGTGTTGTTAAGAATGACTGCTTCATACTATTTTCTGCTAACCTCCTCTTCTCACCTCTTATGCTTGTTTCAATATAAGTGCGTATAATAAAAAACACAAAAGTGGAATATCACATATAACAACAGTTGCTACTACATGGGGATCCTTTGCACCACAGGGTATCATGATGAAAATGCAAAGAGATCAGCCACTGCCAAATACCTCCCCAGGTTAAAACGGGATGTAGCACGATGGTAGGACCCAAGTAAAAAACATGTTATCGCGACTAGTAATTAAATAGTCAGCTGGGATACAAGTGAAGGGAGGTGCTTTGGTTTTTTTAAAAAAAGAAAACATCTCACAAAACGTGGAGGTTTCTGTTCAAGTCCAGCACCCCAGGGGTCAATGATAAACAGGGAGACCTGGGAAAGATTGATGACTGTCAGAGCCACTAACCAGAAGGAAACAAGGATCATCTGAGAGCATATCAGAAAGATGTCACTCCAAGATCAGCTAATGGGAGAGTGCCTCAGGCAGCAGAAAACAGAGAAGGCCCAGGAGAACATAACATTAAAAAAAAAAACAACATGAAAAATATTCCCATTGTATATACTTTCTGCAGGGAGAGAAAGTGGCTGACATTAAGAAATCCTTCCAGTGGCTAGAAAAGGCCAGCCTGGAGGAAAGCACAGAGGCTGTGATCGTGGCAACATAGGTTAGGGCCCTGAGAAACTAAATCCACAGAGACAGGGGTCTTCCACATCAGAAAGGACCCAATGTCCAGTCTGTGCCAAGATGCTCCTGAGACTGTACAGCACATGGCTCCAGAACATAAACTGTTAGCTGGGACAGCATTCACTTAGAGGCAAAATCAAGTGGCAGTTAGAAGTCCCTAAGTCCCACAACGCTCAAAGCAGCAGAGACCAACGGAATCAAAGATCCTGCGGGATTTCAAGTTCCAGATAGACAACTACGGTAGCTGCTTGTCAGTCATTCAAAAGAAGATTGTTATGACATACGTCACATTCCAGCTGACAGTAACAAGGAAGGAGCACAAGAAGATCTTGACGTACCGTGGGATGAAAAAACAAATGCAGCAGCTGTGGAAAATGAGGACCATAAGGGTCCAAGAATAACTGGGGACTGACAAAAAAAAAAAAAAAAAAACTGGGAGAGGGCCTCCTGCAGAGTGTAGACCGGTGCATGCCTCTACCGATAGACTGTATGTGTTTTTTTTTTTTTTAATGCAGGCCTTTTTCTAGATAAAATATGGTCAGCATGAACATGGGTTCCACAAAGTATACACGCCTGCACACATACACAAACTGCATAAAACAGACAAATGACTATCAAGGGGATACCGTGTTTTAGCTGATGGCAGGATAAAGCAGAATGCTGCATTAATGCAGGCCCATGCCCAGTATAACTATTAGCAATTACTCTAATTCCCCCTATTTCAGTGGAAGTTTTTCATTTATGAATGACTCAGGACTTTGTTCGTCTGTGCTCTTTCAGTGCATGGTATATTTCTTTGCCATGCAGTGTAATTGAATCATTTTTTTAAATTAGGAAACAGAACACTTTAAATTGACTAGTGGTACAAGCTTTCTGTGTTTGCCACATTACAACATAGCCAGCAAATTTCCCTCATTTTCCTTCATTCTGTAACAAACTTGACATCTAATTGTTTCATTAAATTTTACTTGTCATAATGTTTCACAATAAACCTATCGATCATTGTCCCGACAGTCCTCTCCCCAGCTGAATGAAACATGACTTTGTGTGATGGCGTCACAGTATTGGTCATTATTTCCTTTTAAATCAAACGGTTTTCTTTCAGTCTGCAGAATCTGCACACCCACTTGTTTTGCAAATCAAGTCCCTCTGAGCCTTTAGATGTTAACAGCTAAAGCTTATTTAGATGTTTACATCAATTAAACAGATCTTTCTAATCCCTTGAGAACATCATTAACATTCAGTATTTGGACACCACTGCCAAGGCATTTTACTAATTCATTTAAGTACAGAGTCATTATGCAGCAGAGGTAACTGTTAAATTAAACTCATACAGTTAACTTGTCAAATGCCATAAAATATATCACTCAGAAATAATCAAAGAATCTTCACATGCTGTTTAATTAATTAATTAATTAATTAATTAATTGTTTAACCAATAAATGTTGTTTAAGTTATGAAGTACTAAAGTATTACCACATCAGTACCATCAACATCATCAGATTAATATTTAATTGATTAAACTGTCACAGTTCTTGTACATTTCTCACATCATAAATGAGTCCACAAAAGTAAAACACAAGCTATTTTCTTGGTATTTTCAATTATTCAAGTCCCATAGTAATGTGCAGCACTTGTGTGTGAGAGGAATGTTCTTGGACGATCAATAAGCTTTAAAGTTTTCATTTGACTCGCGTATTGTTGAAAATAACCATTTGATTTCATTCTAATCCTTGCACACATTATTTTTTTGTAACATAACCCATATTTCTGTTTTTGTGCAGTCTGGCTGTACAAGCACTAGCTTCAAATTAAAAGGTCAAAATATCTAAAAGAAAATGTGCAAAATGTTAACGATACATTTATTGGCTTTGAAAATAGTTATTAGTGTAAGTGCTAATTATGACTGAATAAATAGACCAAAGAAAATTCCAAGTAAACTGAAATTGCTCTTCCTCATTGGTTTGAAGGACTGCTAAAAGGCCGCAGCAAATGACTAAATAGAATATAATTCATACACTCACACTCAAACACTCATGCACACACACACACACACACACACACGTGCACACACGTTTTGATTAGGTTAATGCATCGGATGGCCAGGACACGGCTAAACTCCTGTTATTCTGTGTCTAATTTTCTCTCCTTTCATGGTACAGAGCGCACTAGAAAGGGGAGCCTTGTACAACTCTCATGAACTGTAATTAATTTTTAATTATAGCTTTTAATTAAATCCATTCACTGAGCAAGTTTTTTTACAGCCCTCAACTCAGCTGCAGTCATCCCAAAACATAAATGAGTGTTACTTTGAGAGGTTCCTGTGTTTCAAGGTCAAAGATGACCTGAATTTAAAAAAAAAAAAGAAATATATATATATATATATATATATATATATATAAAAACTAGGCAACGATTAAAATTTTTAATTGTGATTTATCGTATGATTTTCCTGATTAATCACAATTAATCGAATTGTAAACGCAAAATCAAATGATGATTTCAAAAGTAGTGTAAAATGCACTTTTATTTAAATGTTCTGCTGCCATATGAACTAAAGCGCCATAACATTACACTTTTTACATCACCACTTGTCAGTAACACATATTTAGTGTAAATCTCATCTTAAAAAATGTCAAATAAAATAAAGCTTATTGCCACTGCTAGGGCATTAATGACATCCTGTTTTTATTAATTTTTTTTTTTTTTTTTTTAAGTCTACAAACAAAATCCAACAAAAATGATTGTGGCTCAGCACAATCATAACATTAAAACAGGTAATTTCTGAGGTAACAGCAGAAACTTTTAACGGGGAGTTCGACTTGGCAGTTGTTACAAATAACCTTGTTTCTGTCGAATCTTCCGTGTGGGAGAACTTTAAAAAATGAAAATGTCCATGTTAAAGTTCTGTAACCAATCCAAGGAGTATCATTTATTCTTTCCATTTTCAATTGTCAATCAAAAATACAAAAAAATAAAAAGTGATATTTTATTACGTTTTTTGTTTTTTAATCTAACACAAAAAATGAAAAAATGCCTGTTTTTTTAAATTTCAATTTTAGAATTGGATAAAAAAATAAGAAATGAAAAAACAGGCCACAGGACTAAATTTGTTTTATAATCGAGGACTAGACTTTCTGTTGTCATTACACATCTGTGCCACTAGATGAAACCGCACTGAAGTAACCTGTAAGAGAACAGCAGGACAGTGAACGCATGGAGCAGATCTGATGTAACATGGAGAAATGACGTGAAAGTTTTGTTGCAGACCAGAATTTTTTTTCAGACAGGTAGCAACTCTACCTGAGTTGCTACCTGGACTGTAAAGTACACGGATTTTTCCATTCTCCATGTCTGTTTTAGCTTTACTGCATGTTTACTTGCTAATTTTTTTCCAGTTCTGCAGCAGCCTGTAACAGACTTTTCAAAACAAAAGCATGTGAGCAACATTTGTTAACGCGTTAAAATAAATGTCGGCATTAATAAATTAATGAGTTAATGCGATAATAACGTGTTAACTTGCCCAGCCCTAATATATATATATCCACGTATTTAAATCTGTGGATTTAAAAATAAATATATAAACAAATAAAACTGCCTGAATTATGACAGCGGTGCATGGAGTGACACCTAAAAAGAGTTGACAAATTACGCCGCTGGGAAGAGCTGCAACACAACTCACCAGGCTTTTGCTGTGGTGACTCTAAATTGATTTTACTGTGCTTGGGGCTAACTTCTTATATCAAGGCTAGTCTTTGCCTCTGTGTGCTTTTTTTTAATTTGTTGTTTTATTTATTTATTATTTTTGTCCAATCCTGTCATGCAGCTGATGCACTAGTAAACGTATTATAAAGTTGACCATGCTATGAGATATCAGTGAATATATGGGTGAAGCAGTTCCTCTGAGTTGCCTTGCCCCTCCAGGCTGATGAAGATAACAACACATAATGACATGGAGACAGGGATATGTCTGTGTGCATGACTCAAGGAGAGGTGATAAATGAGCGACCTTGCCTGAAGCGCTATATGTCTCTCTAGTATCTAGAGGTTGTGTTAGGTCTTTCTGTGAGTTTGCCTCTGTGTGCGCATCTGTGTTTGTGTGTTTTCACCATGTTTGTAGTCTTATCAGTGACAGGGAGGGAAAAAGGCAAACATGTAGCACACTGACATCTAAAAATGCTGTCTTTTAAAAGTTTCTCCAAAACAGCATCAGAAGGGAGAGGAAAACATTGGCTGACATCCTGAATTTGTAGACTCCCTGCGTAACAGTGTGTGATTTTCCATGTTTTTTATTGTGACTTTGCACCTACATGCTTTATACACTTGTCGCAAATTGTCCTGACCTCCCATGTGTGCTGTGTGTATGACCACACTCCTAACTGAAATCCAACACCTCTCTTTCCCACTAAGTATCCAGATGCCAGCTTGAAGAACAAGCCTTTGTTGCTTCATTGAACTGTCAGCACACAGCACGTGAACCTGGTGTAGGTGTGAGACACTCACACCCACACCAGGTTTTTGTAGTGAAACCAGGAGTTTGTACTGAAACTTAATTCACTGATTCTTTTTTTTTTTTTTTTCTTGGGTGGGCCAACCTTTCACATCTGACTCATGCACCAAAGAGTGATATGATATATGCTTGGGTTTTTCTTAGATGGTCTACTTTTCAAAAATGAAGAAGGGTCATTTGGAAAAATAAAAACATGAATGTAAACAACATAAATGCAATATTCCAACAAACAGAAATCCAGAGAAAATCTAGAACTGGAGCCACCCGAGTACCATTGAACATGATGTCCAGGGCTTTGCAGATCTGTGCCTTTCCCATTATCTCTATGCTAGTGGCTTCCTTGAGTTATTCCAGCCAAAGTAGACAGGATCACCACTCATGCAGCTATCAGAGCAAATCTTTTCCTGGTTAAAATTATTGTAACACAGTCTGGAATTTCTTGTAAGGTTCAGCATGTCAACATTCTTGGCCATTTTTTCCTCCCTCTTATGCTGAATCCCTGCCTTCCGTTTTCCCTGCACAGAGAGATCCTTTGGCCACTTTAACCATGTCACGTCAGCCATGAAGGGATACATGTGTGGCTTCTTTGCTTTTGGAGTTAAGTGATATACACTTACCAGCATCACAGTAGTCCAACATGTTGCTTAAAGATAGAAAATGACATAAAATGAATGATCTGTATCACTTGTTTTGGCATGTTGCTTTCTTAGCTGGAAGTTGCTGTGTCTGCAAAAAGTCCCAATAGATTAGTGCCAACTAAAACCATTTCGTGGTTCTCTGGTAGCCTTTATTTCTTCAGAAATCCATTTGTTTAGTGAGCATATTTTAAATAAGTGAATAGCCTACTCATTGTCCCTTGATGGCATAAATCTGAACACCCCTCCCAAATAATACTTTGTGGAGACACCTTTAGTCTTTATTACCCCCATCCGGGTACAGATCGGTCCTCTTGCGGCTGGTGGAGACGTGCTGCCGCAGACATGGACGGTGTCAGTGGGGGCCGGTTCGGGAAGCTGAGTAATCCTGAGCTGCTGCCCGCGGCGGCAGCCGCCACTGGATCTGGGCTGTTCTTCATTTTTAGTGGGAGTCCTGCACTTGGTGGGCTGCTGCCAGCTTTTTCACATCTGGACACATCGCCGTGATCTTAAGCCTGAATGCGTCAGAACTCACAAGGTTCAGACGATTTCGGGATTTTGTCTGCGGTGGAGAGTTTGGCTGAATCCCTCTTTAGTAAGCCGAGTCTTTAGATGCCTTGTCCGGATGTTTTTTTTAGAAAGATACTCCTGTAATCGCGACGGCTTCATGGCTTCATTGGAGAACACCTGCTCACATAGCAAACACATCAGCAGATGTACATTGCTCGGTGTTGGATTAAATCCATAATTTATGTAATTAGCATTGTACTACTGGCACTTTTTCTTGTTTTCCGCCATTTTTGATTGTACGGTAAATGTTTGTGATTAAACGTGATAACATGGTCTTGATTGTGTATTTTTTCATTGGTTGTTGAATGAAGCCTGTGAAATGTGTTGGAGTGTGTTTATGGGCGTTTCTATGGCGACCGATCCCTGTCGGCTCGTCTGATTGTGACGAGAAAAGGAGATTTTACCGGGTCATGGAAGCAGCAGACTCGGGGTTTTGGTCTCACACAGCAGTTTTATTTTTTGAAAGGAAATCTGAGCACAACAGTTTATTGAAACATAAATAGATTTGCACTATAAAAAAACCTTGGGAAACCATGAAAGTTTAAAATAGAGATCTTAAGGCGTGACGCCCCCCTCATTTGTGCCTGAGCGCCTCCCTCTCAGCCCTGACGTTTCCAGCGCTCCCCTAAAGGTTCAGAACACCCCCTGAGGGGCGGTGCCGCCCCCATTGAGAAACCCTACTCTAGACCAGGGGTATTCAATTAAAAGTCACAGAGGTCCGGTTACTAAATTTTGCCTAAGTAGAAGTTCCGAGCCAAAGTACGTATTTTGAAAAAGTAACAAATTTTTATTTTAACTTCAAATACAGGAAATATTCCAACATATTCCACATCTTTTATCATAAATAAAAGCTGTCCCATGCATTTAAAGAAGTTTAAGGCTTTTATTTCAAATCAACCAAAAGTGAAACCTCAGAATAAAATCAATATTAGTGCAAGTCCATGCCTGAAGAATTGAAGGCCTCTTCAAGTAAATTATAAACCCTGAAAAAAATAAAAAGTGCAAAAGAGGGTGTTGACTTTTTCATAAAAACATTTTTCTTTGAACTGTCCTTTCTTCTTGAATTAAAGGCCGCTTTATGTAAAAAAGTTAAACTCATGTACATTCAGGAAACATTGACATTGAACAAACATTGAAAAAAAAGTGCTGTGATTTGTCTCATAGTGTCGCTTCACACTTTGAATCAATGTCACGGTCTCAGAGCTTATGAGGCAGACAGGCTTGGAACTGCTCACCGGGAGTATAAACATACATTTTGCTGTCCATTCATCTTTAAAAAAAAATGTTTTTAATATCTACCTTTCTCTTTTTTGAGCAAGCCATGATGTCTCCGTGGTATCTACTTTGTTTTCTTCCTGCGCTGTTGCTAACGTCAGTGCTTAAGTGTGTGCTTGTGTGACTGATTTTGGGTTTGCTGGGGTTAATGTAGGGGTGGTTTGGTTTGGGGGTGCAATGAATTCTGGGGATCAAATCTTGATTTACTCGGAGAATTTGCATGTGACCACTGTATTCTAGTTGATGCAATGTCAGAGACGGACTTTGGCCATGTGTGGCTCCGTTGCCAACAACAAACACGTGTTTCCAAGCTATGTCTCTGACTACCAGCTAGATTGCCGTATTCCCTGTAGTAGCAGCGCCCACTGTAAATATCCACGGTCGTTCAAAACCGCTCTGTGAAAATGATACTTCTTATTTTTTGCATTGGTCATGGGTCTGGACAGAACCATCTCCCGGTCCGAATCCAGGAGAATTTAAACATAACAGAAGAAATTAATGCTAGCAGTCTCAGACAAATGACTTCCAGCCATTTAATTTACAAGCCATTTAGCTAGTTTAATGTGGTACAATCCAATAATATAGATAGAAATGGCTAACAATGGGTCAACAATGCATAGTAGTTATGTGGCCATGCGCTTTACTTCAGGCTAGTTGTCATGGAAATATGATGCTTTGCCAAGACTGCTATTGACCAATAACAGCGATGACCATTGTCATATGACATGTGGTGCGTTGTTTGGGCTACAGTGAAAACAATACTATGTGATCATGAACTGAACTACTTAAAAATGATACAATGTTATTGGGTGCGGCCGCATTAGGAAGCATTCCAACAACCTTACCTACCACAGCTCTGACTTCTACAATGCAGTCTTCGTGAAATGCACGGCCCTGAAACCACACTGTTGTAACTCTGCAAAGCCCATATCTTTATGCAAATAACAAAGTGACAGAGTTTAATAAAGGCAATGCCAAAAATTCAGAGATGGTGAATTCAGTGCACCTATTCACTTTCCTTAGTTTCCGACTACCAACTCTTTGAAGCACTGATCTATTGCTGCTGTGTCTTACATAAATTAAATAACCAATCTTTCACATTGCTTTGGAAAAGACATTTTTAGTCTGTTAATCATTTTTATGGTCTTTCTATGGTAGATTGAACTCAATAATCATCACTAATATGCTCTGGCCTTAAATAAATGCTGATTTTTTAAAGTAATTATCACATTAATACTCGTGAAGCAATTTCCTTAAGGTTTTCTCGGATGGATCATCTAATTGATTAGTCAGAGTAATTCCATGAATATTAGCTCATAAAGATGTTCTTTTGTTGAGGACAGGGTGAGAATTTAACAAACCCTTAAGAGTTTCTCATATTATTCAGTGAAGCCTTTGCAGGTAATTATTTCTATTACATCTTTTGGATTATTTTTCAGTCAGAAGATATTTCTCAGCTTCTCTTGCCAGCTGAAAAACATATTTATTCTATATAAATATTATTTCTTTGGCTGTTTGTGTTTGATCAACTGACTGTTTGTGTAACCATAAATGAATCACATCCTAAAGTTTAAGATACTTTGAAATACTAGGGTAACCAAACCTTTGCATGTACATGTGTCCTTCAGATCCACTATTCATGAAAAAGAGTGCTCATGAGAGTCCACCCCTGTGGCTGGCACAGCTGGACATAAACCATTAGTATGTCTCTTACTGGAGGTCATTGGAGTTTCCACACACAGAGACCACATTAGATGCTAGAGGCAGCACATTACCCACAGCTTACTGAGGTTACAGGTTAACACCATGAAATACAGACTCAAATTGAGCGGCAGCTCTGTGGCTACACACAAATGTGTTAACCCCTGCAGAGTCTTGTAATTACTTAATATTATGTACCATTTATGGTCATTGTGTCAAGTTGAGGAATGGGAGGAACTTAAGTAGCTGTACTGGAATGCAGTTTATAATAAATTGGTTTCTTGTTTGTTGGAAGCGAGCACTGTGTAGTCAGTCAGAATGAAGAGTCTCACAGTCTTAGAAGTGGCAATATACTTGATTGTTCTTCCAGGGAACATTGGCTTACTGGATGCTACTGTTTTTAGATAAACAACATCTTGTTTTTTGTCCGTGGCATCTTCTTGTATGTGGTCACCTGTTGGGTCAGCAGCATCAGAGCTGGTGACATAATTCTGTGCTGGGGACTGGCCTGGAGGCACTGGAGTTGAATGCAAAGAGAATAATATTGCATAAAAGCATAACGGACAACAATTCACATTCTATTCACATCACAGTTGTCAAACAACATCTTCAGTCAGAGACTTCAGGTTTTCTGCAATACAGACTACAGCAGCACTATAAAGAGGTTTAATATGTACAATAAATAATACACACATAAAAACGTTTTAACTATATTCTCTGTGAGTTCAACAAAGCATTTTGCATAAAGCATTCATATTGTATGAAATGATATAAGTGGCCTATGTACAGTGATCCCTTATTTTTCGTGGTAAATGGGAACTGGCGCCACCCCGCGCAAAAATTAAAATCCGCGATCTGGAGCTGTAGCCCCCCGAGGCTAATGATGTGTTTAAAATATGTTTAAAAACTGCAAAAAAGTAGCGAGGCACTGCAGCGAAACAAGACAAAGGCTCAACTGTGGTCTTTCTGTTACCTTCACAGCCTCTGGTCTCCGAACGGTAGTAAAGAAACCACTGGTATTGTGCTATTTTTGGCTCGTAATTAGCAGGTAACACACCAACAACAACAAAAGAAACAGTTCGGATTTCTCTGCATGGAACGGGCACTTTATTCTGGCACTGCAGGTGCGTCGACCACCTCGAGAGGGAGGGGAGGTGTGTCGGCCACCTCAGAGACACGGGAAGGCGAGCGTGCATCGACCACCTCGGAGACATGGGAACGCGCGCCGGCTGCCTCGGAGACACGGGAACGTGAAGGTGCGTCGACCACCTTGAGAGCGAGGGGAGGTGCGTCGACCATCTCGGAGACACGGGAAGGCGAGCGTGCGTCGACCACCTTGAGGACGAGGGGAGGTGCGTCAATCACCTCAGAGACACGGGAGGGTGAAGGTGCGTTGACCCCCTCGAAGACACGGAAATGTGAAGGCGCCTCCGCCGCCTCGGAGACACATGAAGGTGAGCGTGCGTCAACTACCTCGAGGACGAGGTGAGGTGCGTCAACCACCTCGGAGGTGAGGTGAGGTGCGTTGACCACCTCGGAGACAGATGAAGACCGGGCCCCGGTGGCCACTGCGAGGGGTGAAGCTAATGCCACCACCTCCTCTCTGCACCTGACCAGGTCATCTCGGATCTTCTCAATGACCGGCAAGGTGAGGAGCTGGGGCTTGGTGGCCAGGTAGTGCAGGAGGAGGTCATAACTAATGATCCCTCACCTACCGTCCGGGGCCTCCATCCAGGAGGACGAGAGACGGCGGTGGAGATAATAGAAATCCTGAACCTCCTCCAGACTTACTGGGAAAGGGTCCCGGACCGCCACGGGGATGAGGCTGGGCAGTGGTGCGGAGAGGGAGGACGGCGGTGGACGCCATGGCGGTGGCGGCTGGCTCTGTGGAGTGGAAAATGGGCACGCTGGAGGAGACGCGTCCCAGACCACCTTAGGAACCGACGGGGAAGGTGCGTCCGGGACCACCTCGGAGACGGGAGAGGAAGGAGTGTCCATGTGGACCACCACGGAGGAAGAAGCCGGAGAGGACACTCCAGAGGAGTGTCTGCCTCACCTTCTCCGAGGCTTCCTGACATTTGCCTCAGAGAACGACTCAGCCAGATAGTGAGCTGGGACAAACCACAAGCTCTGACTGGCGCGCTGGAAACTCTTGGGCCCCCTCAGGGCCAGTCGGGTGCCCCAAAAGGCATTGGGGCCTCCTGCTGGGTCCAAGTGATGGTGGCTCCATTCTGTCATGTTGTGCTGTGTTAAGGGAGGACCCAGCAGCAGGAGAATGACACAAAAAGGGGTTTATTACAAAAACACAAAAATCTCAAAAATCCAAAATCAAAAACATGAAAAATCCATAAACACAAAAAGACAAACTTAACTTATCTGGCAGGAGGACAACGAGAGGGGAACGGGCAGGACAGCAAAACACGTGACATTTCACAAAGACTAAATGGAGCCACAGAGAACAGGGGAAAATGACAAGACTTAAATACACAGATGAACAAACGAGAAGCAGGTGCAGGGAATCAAGGTAACAAGAGGGGGAAAGCAAAGCAGAACAGAATGAAGACAAGACAGACCTTTCAAAGTAAAAGAGGAGCCACTAAAGACAGGGAGAGACGCTAACTTGACAGACATACACACACAGAGCTGCCATGGCCGACCAGGCCATGACAGATGGTCTGTAAATTGTAAATAAAAACAGAATGAAATGATCTGCAAATCTCATAAACCCATAGTTCATTACCAATGGAACACAAAGAACATATTAGATATGAAACTGAGACATTTTACGATTTCATGGAAAATATGTGCTCATTTTGACAATACATAATGTTATCAAATGATTCTAAGAATGTACAGTGTCTATGCACGAGGGGCAGGGTCAAAGGTCCAAACTGAATATGTGTGATCTTCCGGCCCTCAGGTGGCACTGCATTTAAAACAGGCATAATTATCTGCTGCACTGGCTCAAGAACACTTTCAGAAATCATTGTTTGTGCCATGCAATGCACGAATGCCATATGTTCTTGCCCCTACCTTTGGTTACAAACTGTGAGTAATGAGCAAAAGAATGAAATCACAGATACATGTGGTTGAAATGAATTCCCTCTGCAGAATGGCTGAAGTCCAACGAGAGACAGGTTGTCAGTTCTTTCAGTTCTGGCCTTTAGAAGACTCTCAGGACAGAGTTGCCACTATCCACATCAAGAGTAGTCAATTAAAGTGGTCCTGGCATCTAGGTAGGATGCTTCCTGGATTCTTAACTGGGATGGTCTATATGCCATTGCCCAACTGGGAGGAGCCCCTGAGACACCCAGGACACACTGCCTCAGTATTGCTCTGGAAGAGCTGGAGGAGGTGAAAGGAGGGAGGGAGATCGAGGCTTCTCTGCTTATGCTGCTGTTTCAATGACCTGAATTCAGATTAGCATAAATTAATTTATTAATCATCATCATCATCATCCAAGATTAGAATATACAGATGATATGTTGAATAAATAATGCTGTAACAGTATTATAACATGATAACTGGCCCATGAGTTTGGTACAGCAAATAAATTAATTGATGTATATCAGTTTTGACAGTTCAAACTGTAATCTCTGCCCATGTGTGTTGTGTGTTGTTAAATGTTTGAATCTTATATGGTTTCTTTATCCTTCTTTTGTCCATTGCTGCAGTGTAAGAGAACATATTTGACAACTTTAGATGGTTTAAGGGTCCCACAATTTAATACACAATCACTGATTCCACATATGGAAAATAAATAAAGAAAATTTCTTTAAGCATCTTCTCAACTTGTTCTCTTTTGGAAAACCTTCAGAGTGTCATACACCGAAAGACTCACAATAATGTAGTCACTCAGTAGAAATAAGGGAAAAAAGGGGACAAAAATTAAGTTGGAAAATTATCAACTCTGTTACCGATCTGACTTTCAGAATCCACTCAAGTCCTGAAAAGTTTTTCATACAATCGCAATGTGACTCACAATGTAACTGAAAACAATTGTTTGATTGTTGTGTTTGTAAAAGATATAGTTTGGATTATATAAAGGTTTGTGCAGCTCCACGATGCCAGGGTATAAACAACACATTTCCCCTACCAAGGCCACAGTACTATCGATGGTTAAACAGCTATTATATACTCTTTATGTACTCTGTATACTATACGGAGCAATTCACACCTTGATCACAAACTAGTAAGCATTTTGGGGAAGTATGAGGGCCACACTTTTTTTTTTTGTCTGTGAAGCGTTATGTTTGTGAAGAAATAATAATAAAATAATAATAATAATAATAATAATAATAAAATCATAGTACAATCAGTTGATATACAGGACAGGCTGTAGCATCAAGAGAGGATGAACCCCTGCTCCTTGTCACTCTCCCTGGAATGAGTCTTTAAACCTAACAGAATAGTTGTGATGACCTCTGGTGCAGCAAAGAGACAATAGCTTACCCCGTCTTGAACTGAGAGGAATGAGCCTCTTATGATGTTTTGCAACTGTTTCTTGATCATGTTGCATTGGATGCAGCCACCTTAGGCATCCATCAATCTGTCCAAGCCTTGATAACCTATGTGGAAGCAGAGCTACAGACTATACCTACTGGGACCATCACAGAGGCCAATCAATTGAAATACATCGGCTTGGTAAACACGAACAGGGAATATATGTAAATGTAAACATGTGCAGTCCATTTTTCCACACAGTGCTTCTGAATACTGGCTTAGTCTATGTCAAATAGTGAATGACATGGTGCAATAAGTAATTTGTAATGTACTGTTGATCTGAGGATGTATTTACATGATTTGAAGACCTGGTGAACTGAGTTGTCCGTATTTCAAACAAGCAGTGCTTGTATAAAAGCAAATGCAAATTATTTATTGATCTTAGGTCTATTGCCACTTTTAAAATCCATAAGTAATGGCTGTGGTTGTGAAAAAAATATTTTCTTGGAGAGCAGAACCTGCTCTTTCAAAGTATGTTCTCCACCTATATCTTAGATGGCACCCTGAATGATTTTATTACCTGTCCTATGCAACACCATGTAACCAGTTCTGTTCCTGTGGATCAAACAGTGTGTTGGCTTGTGCATTTGTCAGGGCACCTTGGTATCCCCACCACCAGCAGCAGTGATTTGCTACTAGAGGAAAGTAAAATAGCTCACTTACATCTAATGTTTTTAATTAACTTTAAGGCTGAATGCGTAAATATTAATGTGGTAAATTAAAAGATGTTAATTTCCTGCTTTAGAACAAGTGTGCTGGCATGAATAAATTACACTGAAAGAGAGCATTGGTCTCAAAGCTTAACTCTCCTGAGAAGGGAACTCATATGTTCTTATGGCATGCTGTTCTCATGAAACTGTGAGAGTGGGAGGTAAAGGAATTGAGCAGGCAGTCAGCAATTAGTACTGCTTGTCCTCCTTGTGAAAGGCTCCAGTGGCAGCCTTCTATCTTTTATAAAAGAGGGTTGGCATGGTATTATAATCCAATTATGATAGAAGGAAAAAATAAAAAAATCATATCAGGGGAAATTATGTTATCTGTTTCAAAACAGATACAAATGTGTTTCTGCTATTGCATGTGTATTTTTTGTTTTCTACTCTTCCATACGTGTGTGTAAGTTAAAACAATGTTTCATGTCCACTTGAACACATCAGTCATTACATTATATGAAAAGATTGTATATGTGTTGCGTGTCTGTGTGATTGGAGGGGGTGGGGAAATTGGTCTGCGGAAACATTTATGTAGGTGGCATGTAAATGTCAGTATGCAGGTTTTTTCCAGTAGACACCAAATTGTTACAAAGTAAGCAGTGTTACTCAATTTAAGTTTCCACCTGATAAATAGCATATGGCTATAGCATATACAAGGCACATATATGATACAAACTTCACTTCATATATGATACAGCACATTTACAAATAAGATGAATTTTACTTGGATAATACACAGGGATTTTCTGTGGAAACAGTTGCAAAGATACCCACCAACAAAATGCAAACATGTTCAGCACAGTCATTGGTTCTACCAGCTGTAGTTATTTATCTTTGCGATATGGCTCGGAACAGAGACATATCCATCTGAGAATGTCTTCTGCTTTGTGCGCTTAGACCTAATTGACTATGCTTGAGAAATTATGCATTTAAACTTCCTCTTACGGACATTGCCGTAGATGTCAAATTATATGTGGAAATTAAAATATGGATAATCAAAAACTTTTCTCTTATCCTTCAATAAGTGACTTTGTTGTAGCCAACTTTACCACAATGCTATATGATAAGTGGATCTTAGCACTGTCTTAATTTTTTTTAACTGGATGTGAGTAAAATAATAATCAAGAGAAACGGCCTGTAATATACACTTGTCAAGCCCTGTGCAAATTATGGGCTGTATTCCTCTGAGACTTTATTAGGGATCCAGTTTAAACTGTCAGTGTAGAAGTTGGCTCCTGATTGTAATGAATGGACTGTAATCAACGAACAGTCACCTATCGGAGACTAGTGTGGCACAGGAAGTTTGATTACACACCTCTGTTCTCTGTTGAAGTATTGAACACACAATCTCAAGAAATGATCCTAACAACAGAACTGAGCTTATATTGCGTTTATGCAAATTTAAGTTTATATATATATATATATATATATATATATATATATATATATATATATATATATATATATATATATATATACATGTGTGTGTGTGTGTGTGTGTGTGTGTGTGTGTGTGTGTGTGTGGTGTGTGTGTGTGCTTGTGTAAATTATGTGTACCTTTTAAGTGGTTTTGTTCAGTATATATGTGGTAGATCTGGTCATTATCCCCAGAAGGCTCAGTTTGGTCTATTCCAAGCTCACATTAATCAGTCTGTGACTGCAGAATTAGATTTATAATAAAAAGGAAAAAAAGAAAAAACACAGTTACCCTTATTGTGAGTTCTAGTATAAGAAATGCTCAGGGTCATTTGAATTTAAATGCTTGTAAAATACTGATTAACTGATTGTCCACAAACTGATTGACAGAAAAGATACAATTTTATAGATAATACTGAAAATAATTGGCCATATTTAGGAAATCTTTTTAAGTGTGTATGTAGATAAGGAACCACTAATGTAATGGTAAGTTGGGAGGTAGTTGATGCCTGCCACAGCTTGTCCTTTCTCCTTTTTAGGAAGAAATATATATTATATATATATATATATATATATATATATATATATATATATATATATATATAATCCATTTGCCTGGGGATCCAACAAGCAAATGCAGAGGAGGCAGCTCGTTAGTCAGCCACAGCCAAATTCCTAGCTGGATGGGAAAACCAAGATCCAACCAGTAAGAGCTTTTGCTTTGAGCTTCTAGTAGCTCCAGGTGCTGACAATTAGTCACCTGATTTTGCTGAACATGCTACTGAGAATACTGTTTGGTAAATGAATATATTTAAATTGTTGAATTGCGAATATGTCTTTTTTCTTCAATCTTCAATCATCAAATACAACAATCAACATAGGGAAAAAAAAGCTCTTTGTCATTGGCAGAGAAGATATGTCAAATCTTTCATGGGCACAACCCACAAATGCATGTTCCTTAAAAATGTGGCATAATTTAAAAGGGAAATAAACCTGCTTTACAGCGGATTCATTGCCAAGAAGTGGTTTTACAACAAAGAAATAATCTACCAAACATATACATGAAATATACTGTATAGGTAGACAGATATGCACCAGTATTTATGAGTGCACAAATAGGGTAATTTCCCCTCAGTAGTGCTTTTGTAAGCAATTGCTGTATAATTTCACATTTATTTGGTTTTCCCTCATTCTTTTAGTATTGAGATGGTATTATAATTTATTTCATTGCCATGCAAGCAGACTTAATATGTTCCACACAGCAATTGTGTGTTTAAAATGTACAATATTTAAGTAGCTTCATGTATTTGGATTCTACAAAAAAGGCCTGAATACCTCTGACATAAAGCATTGGAAAAAGTTTTGTCTGCTCATGTTCTTTTGTGCACAAATCCATCCTTGCGCCTCTGTGTACAGTTTGGTGACCTTGGTGAGTTTGGTTGAACTCAACACATATGCAGGGGGTATTTTCAACTTATCTTTTTTTTTTTTTTTTTTTTTTTATGTCAAACTACTCTTAGTCTAGCTGGAAAAAAAAGTTTCTTTTTTTTATTGTTTTTCTCAATATATATAACTTTTAATTCTGTTTACATCTGGAGTTTAATGTAAACAAACTCATACTTTCTTTTACACCTGAGACCAGGGAGCAAAATGGCAGAGGAGATGTATACAGAATGAGGCTTTCTAAATGATTTATCAGACAAGGTATAAACCACAATACTGTGAAGGTTAAAAAGGCAATTTAGGCTGAGCATTGATTGTTGTACAGTCCTTTAGACATGGTTCAATATGGTTTTATCTCATGTAGTGCAGTTTTTTGACCAACCCTCAGCAACTCCAATGTAATGGAGTTATTTAGTTTCAGCACTAAACTCTTGACTCGGTCAGTAACTACACTTAGAGGTCCTGGAACAATTCTTCTACTGTCTCTGAAGTGGTTTTAAAAAACAAAATCAGGTGTAATTTGAATATATATTTTGCAGAAGATTTTCTTTAATGCATTTTCCAAATTACTTATGACTGTCATTGAGCTGCCTTACTTGCATAGTCATAAACTTAATTTCCATGTTTAGAATTACTTTTACATTTAGTCTCTTAGCAGATGCTTTTATGGAAAGCAACTTATGAAATGAGGATAAGCAAGCTTCACCGTTGAAGAACCTTCAGAAACATTGGGTGCTAGCACAGATTGACAGAGGGTGAGGGTGCTAAGTGTGTGTGTATTAGTAACAATACAGCAAAAAAAGAGAGAAGGGATTAGAAAGTACCAAAGGGAAGGCTGTATGGGTTAAGGTGAAGAGCAGTTGGAGAAGATGGCAGTAGGAGTAGAGGAAGCAGATGGAATTGGAGGAGAGGAAGAAGTGTGGGTAAGTGCCTGTTAGAATTGATTTGCAGGTAGACGTTTTAGCAGAGGAAGAGATGGGATCTCAAGAGCTTCCAGAATTTCTTGACTTAGGCAGCAGCATTTCTTTTAGTTCATATGTTTCATTTATTCATCTATTTATTCATTTTCATCCAGACTTTTAAACCATAAGCTGGACACAATGATTTTTCAGTAATACAATAACCCATCAATCTTTGTTCTTGATTTGCTCAAGCAGGCTATGATTAAAACAGCACAAATGACTTTTTGTCCATTTAAATAAGGAATATTCGCTTCCTTTTAGGAAGTGCCATTTACCTCTAATCATCTCCTGTTGATGCTATTGCCAAATACTAGTGAAAGTAATTTTTGACCCCCATCCTGGTGGAGCAACAACATTTACAGCATTATGTCACAGTCACACATCAACAATGATGAAGCTAGCTCACAGAGCGACAGTAGACATCATGGCAGAGTTGACTAAGAGTAAAGAAAGTGATTATGAAAGGCAGAAGCAAGAGATCAAATAAAACTAAAACTAATAAATCAGCATCATCACCTTACTAAAGGGGAACCCTCTGAGCTACAAACTGCTAAAGCTCCCTTGTGCTGTTTTTGTGCTGCTATTGGAATGGACGTCCAAAAATCCTTAACTGTACATACACATTTCAGAAAACAATAAATTGTTTAAATGAAATTAAAGATATTATAAAATCAAATTTATGCACCCAGTTTCATTAAGTTAAAGAATTTATAGATTTTATTCAGATTTTGTTTCAGTTTCTTGAAAAAGAGCATTTCAAAACAGTTATTAAAAGTCTAACCTTACCATGACATTGATATTACTGATATCAATGTCATGGTATATCGTATGTGACATGACTTAACAACATTTTCACACATTTTCCCCCCAAAAGTGCCAGCAGATGGTGTCAATGGACCTTTGCTCCATGGTTTATTTGTAACACAATTGACTCTGCCACCAGCTGCCATCACTCTGAAGATTTTGTGTCAACGACGTGTCACACTGATAACCTTAATGAGGATTTGTGATTTTGATCTCTGACGCAGACTTGACTTAATTCTAAGTTTGTTTAGCCTTCTAATTTAAAGTGTAGGCAATTTTAGGCAGTCTTTTCTTAAGAAGCAAAACTAGTGGACTCTTAGCTTACTCAATGGATAAAAAGTAGCAAGACATTCTGTGAACACGTCCCCAGGCCTTCAGGAAGTTGTCTTCACTCTTGTCTTTCAGTAAGAAATCTTTTGCCTTTGGACAGCAAAGTAAAACTAAAGGAAGGATGTTGTGGAATGATTAAAAAAAAAAGATTGTTTTAATGAAAAAAAAAATCAAGATGTTGGATTATAAAAAGGCACAAAATGACTAGAGCTACTGCAACAGACTGCCACCAGTGCAATGGCATAGTAGAAAACACAATTGACATAAAATATAGTATCAGTATCGCAGTTTAAAATATGTGAACAATATTAGTGTCTTTTATAAAGAGAATGTTTTATCACAGCATTCAAGTAGGAGTGGGTATATAGTATATAAAGGCACACAAATATAAGTCAGATTCCTTTTCAGCTTACTGATATAAAGTGTCTTTCCTCTGTCAAAGTTTTATTAGGTCCTGACTTCCTCAGTCACTCTAAAATATCAAATGGATATTTAAGTATCCATAAGAAAGGTAAGTAGACATTATTTCAAGAGTTTATTGTACATATTGTAATTCACTGAGCATTAAGTTATACTGCAGTACATAATGTTCCTGTTAAAATCAAAAGAAGAAAAGAATATAGGACACAAGCTGATCTCTTTTTGCCTAATTGCCACCTAAAACCTCTAATAAGGGAATAAATTTGGAACCTAAGTTAAGAAAACATATACATTCGTATTGTAATTAATGAAAAAAGAATTAAATTAGACAATGAATTTGTGAATGAAACAATGTCCAATGATTACAATGTAAACATTGTAAACAGAAAAGGAGGAAAGTTGTATGAGGCAAAGGCTTACTTTACATTATTTCTGTGACAACTGAAGTGTGCTGAGAATAGAAAAAACACATTCAAAGGCACCACTAGAGACTAAAAGAGGCTTATTGCTTCTGTTAAACAGATCACTCCCAGCATTCACCAGGCATGACTGCAGGGTAGACTCAGTTCTACCCAGGTGGTCATGAGTAAGCCTTGTGAGCCTCTTATAGATGTTATTTTGAAGTTGTATTAAGAAAATATGTGGAATTCAGGGCTTGTTAGTATTTATCACATAGCTGTTATAGATGTCATTAAAACCTGGGCATTTTCTATCAATTTAACATTCATGTTCATTTGGAATTAGATATCAGTAACACACATTTGTTTTGTATTAGTATTTTGAATACTATAATAAAAAAAGAATCTGTGACAAGGGCAGTGTACTCCAATAAGTGTATGGGTGTCTGTGGTAACTGTTAATGTTTGCATAGATAAAAACTGGGGGTTTTAACAATCTCCGCTTGAAACATTTTTTGTTGAGAAAGAGAAAGGAGATTCACTTTTATTTACACTTTTTGAAAAAAGAAAGCCTTTGAAAAGTCAACCCTGTTGAATGGAACAATGATAACCAAGGGAGGTTAAGGGATGGATGGATGACTTTTAATTTTAAAACATGCAGCACTAAGGAAGATAAGCAAATGACAGAGGATAGAAAAATAGACAAAGACAGGAGCAGGGCAGTGAAGAATAGATGAGGGTTGTTAAGTCAATATCATCTTCCCCATGGCCAGACTACTTCTCTAGGTTTTTCACACTGGTCTGGAATTTCCATTGCTTTTGTTGTTTATCTTCCTTTGCCTTTTCTTTTTCTGGATGTGGCCATCCCAAGCAATGGTAAGATTTTTCTTTTTTTCCATTTTAAACATTTTTCCATAGTGGTTTTGCTGCTGTTCTGCTTGGAGGATTTCTACTGGTAATTCTGGCACTTTTCAACATTTATGATGATTAGCCATGACAATATAAAATATTTATATGTGGAAACAAACAGAATAGCTTTCCAAAAATGAGCTAATGATCAGTAAAAAAAACAAAGAACTAAAAAGGCAACTGAAACCCAGCATAGAGGAGGAACTTGAGACGATCTGTGCTGAGTATGGACTCAGGGTCAGAGTCCCAGGGTCAAGGCTGGCGACACCTCCAGAAGTGATTGAGAACGAGCAGGGATTTTGATCCTGTGCGACTTCAAGATCCAAACTGACAAACTGGTGATGGCTAATCAGCCTGACATAGCGGTGGTGGATAGACATCAGAGGACAGCTGTGGTGGTGGATGTGGCCATACCAAGTGATGGAAAGGTCAACAATCAACAACAAGTGGGCCACAATTGTGAAGTGGAATGGAATTTATTGGATATTTTAAACTTAAAAAAAAAAAAAAAAAAAAAAAACTGAAAAGTGGGGTGTGCAATATTATTCGACCACTTTACTTTCAGTGCAGCAAACTGACTCCAGAAGTTCAGTGAGGATCTCTGAATGATCCAGTGTTGCCCTAAATGACTGATGATGATCAATAGAAGCCGGATGTGGATACAAAAAGATTTCCC
Organism: Hirundichthys speculiger; assembly: GCA_018398805.1. NCBI lineage: Eukaryota > Metazoa > Chordata > Actinopteri > Beloniformes > Exocoetidae > Hirundichthys > Hirundichthys speculiger. The sequence continues at coordinate 5,539,203 of JAGFBZ010000479.1, forward strand.
AAGCTTTAAAAATCTCAAGGAGCACTGTGCAAGCAATCATATTGAAGTGGAAGGAGTATCAGACCACTGCAAATCTATCAAGACCCAGCCATCCCTCTAAACTTTCATTTCAAACAAGGAGAAAACTGATCAGAGATGCAGCCAAGAGGCCCATGATCACTCTGGATAAACTGCAGAGATCTACAGCTGAGATGGGAGAGTCTGTCCAGAGGACAACAATCAGTTGTACGCTGCACAAAGGGTGGCAAGAAGAATGATGTTTCTCAAAGATATCCATAAAAAGTCTCGTTTAAAGTTTGCCACAAGCCACCTGGGAGATGCACCAAACATGTGGAAGAAGATGCTCTGGTCAGATGAAACCAAAATCAAACTTTTTGGCCACAATGCAAAACGATATGTTTGGCGTAAAAGCAACACAGCTCATCACCCTGAACACACCATCCCTACTGTCAAACATGGTGGTGGCAGCATCATGGTTTGGGCCTGCTTTTCTTAAGCAGGGACAGGGAAGATGGTTAAAATTGATGGGAAGATGGATGGAGCCAAATACAGGACCATTCTGGAAGAAAACCTGTTGGAGTCTGCAGAAGACCTGAGACTGGGGCGGAGATTTCTCTTCCAACAGGACAATGATCCAAAATCTGAAGCCAAATCTACAATGGATTAGTTTAACAAATAAACATATCCAGGTGCTAGAACGGCCAAGTCAAAGTCCAGACCTGAATCAAATCGAGAATCTGTTAAAAGACCTGAAGACTGCTGTTCACAAACACTCTCCATCCAACCTCACTGAGCTCCAGCTGTTTTTACAGGAAGAATGGGCAAGAATTTCAGTCTCTGGATGTGCAAAACTGATAGAGACAAACCCCAAGAGACTTGCAGTTGTAATTGCAGCAAAAGGCAGCACCACAAAGTATTAACGCAAGGGGGCCGAATAATATTGCACCCCCCACTGTTCAGTTTTTGTTTTGTTAAAAAAGTTTAAAATATCCAATAAATTTCATTCCACTTCATGATTGTGTCCCACTTGTTGTTGATTCTTTGACAAAAGATTTAAATTTTATATCTTTTATGTTTGAAGCCTGAAATGTGGAAAAACGTTGAAAGTTCAAGGGGGCCGAATACTTTTGCAAGCCACTGTATTTGCACTTGGGTAAAATTATTTGATTAAATCCATCTATAAATCAGTGCACTCAAAAGGCACCTCCATTAACCAGTGGGGTCTCAAGAGAGCTTTCTTTCAGAATAGTCACTGGATTTCAGATCCAGTCTGAGTGTCATGACTCACTCAGTGAAGCCTATCTCTAATCACTTTTCCATTAATAATAATGGTGTGAATATGTAAGTGCTGCGTCGGGGCACATCATCATGTGACTATTTGGTGGAAACTGGGATCTGCCAGGTCCCTCTGAACAGCAGTGATCTCTATCATGAGTTTCCCAAAGGCTTCCAGAAAAAGTTGCTGTTGCTGGAGCAGCAACATTTGCAACTTGCTGTAGCCCCTGTTTAGGTGCCAGCATAGCAAGCTCAGCTACCAGGGGTTAGGTCCCCAGCATGAACACACTAACAGACAGCCAGGAGTCAGCAACACACAAGTGGCAGTAGCATCACTGTAGTGGTAAGTCTTCCTGTCCTCTAGGTCCCACATGCTACTGTTGTTAGATCAGTTTTCTGTTTTGTTCTGCTTGATGTTCTCAGTCTATTGAACTTTTAGCCTGATCATAATTTAATCTGGTCTTCTCCTGTGCAAGCAAGTATGAAAAAGAACCACATTTAAACAGATACTTCCAGTTCACTGTCCACTAATTAATGATTAATGATTAAAGCATGCAGGTGAGATATATACGTATCTCAGATTTTACCTTGCAATCCTCATGATTATTAGTTATTGTTGCATTACTATATCATCATGCTGCTGTGACATAATTTTGTCAGTGCTCTCAGATAGGTGTTATGTTAGCCTGATGCTCTTCTGTTCTGGCAAATCCACCCATTGCAAACCTGAAACAAGCAAGTGAGAAAAAAAAAAAAAAACATTTCCATTGTCAGTTTCCAAACATGTCCATTAATACAAGCACACAGGTGGGATAAATATGTCTTGGGTTTTACCAGCACATTAGTTTGCTTGTTAACTTACCATACTGTTGAGTTGCTGTGACATAAAGGAAAAAGAGAAAGAAGGAGAGAAAGATTTTTATCCTGGGTTTCCCAGTAGCCAGTTTCAGTTGTCTTACCAAAGTGTCCTTTTGGGGTTATCTTTGAAGTCTGCAGTTCAGCAACATATTATCCCCTTTTCCAGTGTTTTTTTTTTAATGTGCAGTGTCAAGTTAGTCTGCTGTTCTAAATTAAAGATTTCTTTATTGTTATTTCACACATAGGATTAAAAAAAAATACTAAATTGTGACTCTCACCTCATTTCCAAGCTGCTGTTTTAAAAAATTATTTACTTTTTTCAATTACTATCTGAATCCAGTATCCTGGTCATCTTATGTTCTTTCACTATAGTTTTTTTAGTTAATTGTTTGGATTGACCCTCAAGGGAGGACTTGTTTAAAGTCTGTTAAGTGTCCAAAAAGAAAATAAAGAAAAATACAACCCAGGGCTGATACTAAAATCCCCACGTGTGACAACAAATGTAACATTACCTTACTGTCATCCCTCAGCATATGTTTATGATGCTGTACGTTTGGAATGTGTCCATAGATTAATGATTCCTGCAAAAAATCACCTTGTTCCACTGTTCTGTTAGTCCAGTGTCCTGTTTTTTTTTTTTTTTGCCAGATGTTCTGCTTATCCAGTGATCTGATACAACCTCGGAGTGTGATCCTGAATAAAGAGACAAGAAAAGAAAAAAATACATACTACAAATGGAAGTTGTTCAATTACTCATAGTCCAGAGTGTCCTGGTGGTGTCATGTTCTGTTCGTGGATTTTCAGAGGACCAAGAACAAATCAAACAGCATTTCCATCATGGGAGAAGTAGTGGAGGTGGTGGAGGCGTATAAATACCTAGGTGTTCACCTGGACCACAGACAGGACTGGAGATGCAACACTGATGCAGTTTATAAGAAGGGACAGAGCAGAATTTACTTCTTAAGGAAGCTTAGGTCCCGTGTCAGTGTTTGCTGCAAAGTGTTACATATCTTTCAGAAATCTATTGTGGAGAGTGCAGTCCTGTCTGCAGCCATCTGTTGGGGAGCAGCATCAGACTTAAAGAAACCGAACAAACTAATAAAGAAGGCTGGCTCTGTTCTGGGGACTGTTCTGGAGCCAATTCTGTAGGAGGATACTTCATGAAAAGAAGTACATCATGGAAAACCCTGAGCATCCCCTAAACAACACAGTCATTCAGCAACAGAGTGTGTTCAGTCACAGGCTTCTTCAGATCTGCTGCAACACAGACTGGTAGGAGAACATTCATGCCCACAGCAATAACCATCTATAATGAATCACTGATGAGACTCAAATCATAACAGTTACTGCAACAATTTACTTTCCCATTGGGGATCAATAAAGTATTTTGAATTGAATTAAACTACAAATGCTTCTGATGCCACTGGGTCAGAGTCTATACACTCCAAAACACAAGCATGTTTTATCATTGATAAACTCTTTGAAGTCTTTATTGTGTGAGCTCTCTGACTGAAATAGAACCATGAACTGCTGCCTTCTGAGCTGTGAAGATATCAGAGCATTTATGAATGAAAATAAATGTTCATTATTTTCATTTGGTGAGCTTTGTAGGGACTTTCAGAGAAGGAACTATTTTTTCAGCAACTGCACATAAGGGAAGCAGCCAGCTCTTTTCTGTGTAGAAAATCATGTTGGTAAATAGCAGAAGGCCAGGCTGCTTTCATAAAACTGTGCATAGGATCCTTACTAAAAGTTCAAGCGGGCCCAAAAGCTGAAAACTGTATTTTCTTTCCTGTAGTTTGTTGTGCTGTTTTGCCCCCCTTTTTTCTCTTTTCTTTCTGTATGTTTGCAGACCAGAGTTTCCTGAGTTGCATGCTGACTTGCAGTTCCATCCTCTGGCCATCCTAGTGTTTACCTCCACCTGTATGTGTAGATGTGTTCAGAGTGCCGGCTGGCATTGTGACCGGTGACCTAGTCCTCTGACCATCTCACCTCAGTGCTGCTACCCGCATTTGCTTATGTAGTCATTTCATTCAGTCATTTGTGTGCTCTCCTCTCTCTGTCCTGTCTCCGCTCTTTTTTTTCTGTCTCTACCCGGCTGGCCTTCAGCAGGAAAGGTCCCCCCCATATGAGCCAGGTCCTGCTCAAGGTTTCTCCCTCTTAAAGTGGAGTTTTTCCTTGCAACTGTTTGGCTTAAAGGTTTTTTTTTTACCTGCCATTATCCTTGTTCAGGAGTTAATATTATAATTTTAGTTAATGATATGTGCTCGGGGGTCATGCTCTGGGTCTCTGTAAAGCGCCTAGAGACAATTGACATTGTATCAGGCGCTATACAAATAAAATCGAATTGAATTGAAAGCAAAGTACCTTGTGAATGTTTTTGCACGTGAATAATTCTGCTGCCAGCCATCACATGCGGCCTCTGCCTGTTCGTTCTCTACACTGCTACTTCTGTTGCAACAACATATCATCAGTTGGGTAAAACTAACCTGCAAACTAACCTTGCACAATTGTAGTATGTACATTTTTAAATTCACATATAAAAATTATTTTCACTCAAGGCCAGATGATCTTTGTGATCCCATGAAGATTCTTTCCATCCTGTTTCTTTAGGGGTGTAATACTTAAGGAGTGCCAGAGCATCCATTATGCAGCATTATGAAAGTATATGTATATGTTCACTCAGCAATTAGACTAATTACTACACACCTTGTCACAATTAATGCATTAATCAGTGCTACCACCACTCCAGTTTATAATTTAAACGTGGTAATGTTATATGAACATACAGTCCTGAGTGCTTATGGAATAGTCATGGTTCACTAGAAATCTATAAGGCTGCAGGCTTGGCTGCTTATGATTATGGAGATCTACAAGTCAGGTATGAAATGAAATGTATGCAATGAACATGACATCAATTCACCACCTCACCATCTGCACTGCCAGTTTCACCCATCTCCAAAATGTTTGTGTGCAAGGATTAGAAGTTACGTGCAGGTGTGCACATTCTCCAGTCCATCTATCCATCCATTATCTGTTTAGTCCTGTACAAGATCACGGGGATCTGCTGGAGCCTATTGCAGCTCTGTTCGGGTGAAAGGCAGGGGTCCACCCTGGAGCGGTCGCCAGTCCATCGCTGGGCACATTATCCAGTCAAGTTTTTAACATTTTTTTTTTTATAGACCAAAATCTTTGTGAGGAAAATGATGTGTGCAAATTTTAGGTTCTGTTTTGTGCCCAAGTAACATTTAAAAATGAGGCCCCTGGACCTCAACGGCTCCATAATTTAAATTTTTAGATGTACAAATCAAAATCTAAAGAAACTCAAATAATTTGATCATATTGACATGCTTTCATTGTCTGCCTATTTTGGTGAGAATTGTCATATTTACTTTATCTGATGATCAGTAATACACCATTAATTACCAGTAATACATGTATCTATCCATGCATTCACTTCCACTTATTGAGGCAGCAGCCTAGGCAATGATGCCTAAACCTCACACTCTTCCAGCTCTTCTGGGAGGGCACAGGAGTTCCCAGGGGACTCAAGAAATATGATCTGTCAAGTGTGACCTGGGTCTACTTGCCCTGAGGCCTCCTCCTGGATGTGCATTGGGAAACACCTCCCCACAGAGATGTCCATTGCCCAAATCGCCTCAGCTGGCTCCTTTAGATGTGGAGGAGCAGTGACTCAAATCTGAGTCCCTCCTTGATAACGGAATTTCTCACTCTATTTCTAAGGTACGGTCCAGGGGATCCTTGCAGGGGAACCTCGTTTCAGCCACGTGTTTTTGGAGTCTCACTCTTTCGGTTACTTACGGTTTATAAACATTGATGAGGGTCGGAATATAAAGTGACTGGTAAACAGAGAGCCTTGTCTTAGGATTCAGCTCTCTCTGCAGAATATCAGACTGTCTGTGGTACTGCTTTACACACCAATCTGCCTTAGATTTGATCCATTCTTCCACTACTTCTCAGTCCTACCTCACTCCCAACTCAAAAGTGCCCTTTTCATATTTATACAATCTCTCTCTCTGTCTCTCTCTCTCTCATATATATATATATATATATATATATATATATATATATATACATACATAAAGTTTTGATAAAATATAATCAAGTAATAAAGTATATAAGGTATAAAGTATATAAAATTCAAATAAATTTTGACCAATGACTGAATGAATGAACAGACATATATATGAACTTATATTTGTCTGCATTAAAAAACGGTCTACGACATTCAGAGATTAGTGCAAATGTAAAGTGCAATTGTTGCCATTAATTCAACATTTAAAGACTTTTTGTACACTCAAGCAATAACCCATCTGCTATTTGCAGTCTGGACATGGAGGTGGGCGTACCCACACACATTGGGTAAAGACTTCAATAATCAGCTATGCACTCAAAAACTTGGAAAGATTAGTGTCACAGGTGCTCGTTGAGGATCACACGTATAAGACAGGAGGCAGGAAAACGTTCAGTGTGAGCAGGGTAATCCAAAAATACTCTAAACAAGAAGCTGAAGAAGCAAGAGCACAGGCAACTAAACAGCAATGCAAATGCAACAGACTGACAGAGGCAAAAGGAGAGATGGGAGCATATGTTACATATATGGGCTTATGACACACAGGTGGTGACAGTTAAAGAGCGATAGAGGCAGGCAAGATGGTCAGGTAAAACAGTGGTATCAAACAACAACAACAAAAATTAAGAAAACCTAGAGAAACCAAAACATGAAAACATAACAAAAAGCCAAAATGAATAAATAATGTTCAGAATTCTGCAGCTTTTATTTTTGACATCTCAATTCTACATTGCCAGTGTAAATAGAAATGCTGGTGTTGTTGGAAATGAGCGCTACCATTCAGTCAACCTATACATAAAGGCTCTTATTCCTAAGTTTTATTCATTTGATGTACGTAGATGCAATAGTTGTGTGATGTCATTATCTCCTATTACAATAAAAAAGGACAAAAGGGTCCATATTCTTTTGCTTGAAGATTTCTACAAAATATTTCATTTTCCAAATGAGACTGTTGAAGGGCCTTAGTATGGCTTTGATGAATTTGCTAAATGAACCAAAAACCACAAGAAAAAACAAGTTGGAGAAAATTTTGTCAAGTGATTGGGAAATCTCTCTATTATGCAATAAACAACATAGTACTGCTACTTTGACAAAGTTGGCTGTATTCTTCCAGAAGGAGCCAGCGTTTTCTCTGCCTTAAGGATAATATTACACAACTGCTTTGTTCTGACTTGATTGAATATATTTCTCACAGCAACACCCAGTTTTCATCAATGCACTTTGTTCAATGTCTTTAGTACAGTCTTTCACACACACATTCATAAACACACATGCTGCGCAGCCAGAAGAGCTGAACAGTTAAAGTAAAACTCAGAGCTTAACCACTGATCCAGCTTGCTGAACTTTCTGCACTATCGACAATTCTGCTAAGATTAAATAAAGCTTGGCTCTTTTCTTTCCCTTTCATTCCATCACCCCTCATGCTTCTTTCTCTTCTCAGCTTTATCCATTCCCACATCCCCCGCTGTACCTTCATACCTTTTTTTATTTCTACTTGTGTGTCACTTCATTCACATTCACGATTGTCAACAAATTGTTTTTGTGTTATTGTTCTCATGACACTGTGCATGTGTATTTATTCATCTATTGGCTTATGTGGGAGTCTCTACTGATCACATCTCTGCTCCAGAATCCTACAGAGGTATAAAAAGCAGTGGTAAAGAAATAAATAAAAGCCAGTAGTGATTACACAAGCTTGTTGATTTCTCACTTTTTTGCCAACCCTTCCTCAATCACAGACCCCTCTGCATTCTGGTTAAGTGTAAAAAGAAGAAAAAACTGTTGAGTTCCTGGTTTCCTGGTATCTTAAATAACCGGAGAACTGTGTGGGATTGCAAACCTGGGTTGACACAGAGACATCTGAAAATTTGTCATACAATTATTTACTAACTACTGCAGAAAAAAATGACACAAACTTTGGTTAGATTGTGATCTTTTAATGAAATTGTTCATGAAGTGTCATTAAGGAAACTAACTGCACAATGTAACAGTTTGATGGGGGAAAGTCTTATTGTTCACTGTGAATTAAAGAGGCATAACAATATCTACCACTGGAGTACAGATGTAATGATAATTTCTTGCAATTCTTGTGGCAGCTTCAGTTGGGGTTGCTCTGTCACCCAGCTGACTGTTTTTGTCTTGGCTGAAATTTCCAGGCTATTACATCGGATTCATTGCGATGGCATTTTGTGCAGACACTCATTGTCTGCAGAGAGCTAATCATTTCACAGATGACTCCTTATTACCATTTTAGACTTTCAGTAAAACATTTCGATGACTCATTGACTAGCTGCAAAATATGAACCAGATACTCATAGTGCCCACGAGGGGAGCTTACAAATGTATATTTGACATTCTGACTGGAATGGTACATTTATAAATCAGAGTGAGGAACACTTACCATCACTTTGGTTCAAATTAATAATTTCTATTCTCCGTGACTGCAGTATTGCTCTTTAACACTGAAGTGTGATACATGGAGCTTGTAGTGAATCAAGCTATGTTTTTAGTTGAAGAGTCTTCATGCCTTCTTGAGTCAGCTGTCAGTTCAATTCAATCCTGGCGTTTCACATTGTCATCTCAAAATTTTATGCTGGAATGCACCTCCAAATCTGAGACCATGGTCCTCAGTTGGAAAAGGGTAGAATGCCTCCTCCGGGTTGGTAAGGAGTGAGGTTCTGCCTCAAGTGGAGGAGTTTAAGTATCTTGGGGTCTTGTTCATGAGTGATGGGAGAAAGAAGCGGGAGATCGACAGATGGATTGGTTCAGCAACGGCTGTGGTGTGGACCCTCTGTACCGGTCTGCTGTGGTGAAGAGAGCTGAGCCAAAAGACAAGGCTCTCTGTTTAATGGTCGATCTTTGTTCCAACCCTCACCTATGGTCATGAACTGTGGGTAGTGACCGAAAGAACGAGATTGCAGATACAAGCGGCGAGAAATGAGTTTTCTCCATGGGGTGGCTGAACTTTCCCTTAGAGATAGGGTGAGAAGTTCAGTCATTCAGGAGTGACTCAGAGTAGAGCCGCTGCTCCTTCACATTGAGAGGAGCCAGTTGAGGTGGTTCGGGCATCTGGTTAAAATGTCCCCTAGATGCCTCCCTGGAGAGGTGTTTTGGGCATGTCCAACTAGGAGAAGACCACAGGGCAGACCCAGGACATATTGTAGAGATTCTATTTCTCGGCTGGCCTGGGAACGCCTCTGTGTTCTCTCAGAGGAGCTGGTGGAAGCGGCTGGGGGGAGGGAGGTCTGGGCCTCTCTGCTGAAGCTGCTGCCCCCGCGACCCGACTCCAGACCAAGCGGCAGATAATGGATCCATGGATGTAGTATTTTCTATCTTCGTTGTTTACCGTCACCACAACTCTTGCAATTTCATTGAGTTCACCTTTTTGTGAGTCCTTATTCATCTCCCTGTCTCCAGTGCATGACACTGCCATTGTCATATTTAATATTAAAATAGCTTCTGTCTGGCCACTTTACCATAACAACCTGTGTAGTGTTGCACCAATGATCATTTTTCTTAAAGGTTCTCCCATCTAAAAGGCCAATAGGAGCTACCCAACTATTAACAGAATATGACGTAAAAATGGCAAGAACTTACACTCTTCCAGGGTTTTGCAGACCTGTGTCTTTCTGCACGAATGGTTTCCTCTGGTTATTCTAGGCATTATAGAGAGGATCACCACTTGTGTTGCCATCAGTGATTATTTTTTCCTTGCCAAATTGACAGAAACATAGTGTGCAATACCTTGTGAGGTTCAACACTTTGACATTCCTCCCCGTTTTGTCCTTACCCTTGTGCTAAATCAGCACCTTCAAAATCAGTGGGAGTTTTGAACTGTTGTTGTCATGGTTTGCAGTAGACAGAAGGAGGACCAATAACAAGAGTTCCAAAAAGCAAAAGGTTTATTCAACAAAAACACAAAAATCCAAAATGCAAAATACCAAAATACAAAAGATAAACTTAACTTTAGTCCAGGGGGATGACAAGAGGGAAACAAACAAAACTGCAACACACATAAAGCGACTAATGGAACCACGGAGGACAGGGGAAAATGACAAGACTTAAATACACAAGGGATCAGATGAGAGGCAGGTGCAGGGAATCAAGGTAACAAGAGTAAAGGAAGCGAAGCAGAAAACAATGGAGACAAGACAGACCTTTCAAAGTAAAACAGGAACCACTAAAGACAGGGAGAGATGCCAACTTGACAGACATGGACACACACAGGGCTGCCATGGCTGACCAGGCCATGACAGTTGTGCTTGAAACCAAATGTTTTCATATCTTCCAAAAGCCCCAAATGCATTTAGCTATCGATGGCTTTTTTTAAGCCATCCACTCACTTAATCCTATTCAGTATCACAGGGGATGAAGCCTTCCCCAGCTGCTACCAGGTGAGAGAAAGACATTACACCCTGGACGTGATGCGAGTCCATCATGGTGTTAAAACTTTAGCCATTTAGATACTAGCCTTTGTATGCTGAATATTTCTATTCTACATAATTTTTCTGTCACACATCATGAATACAGCAGCTTGTTGAAGTTTTGTTTCAGAAATGCTGGTTTTATGTATGTAAGGGTTTGTGTTTTCAGACTTTTTTTCAGCCTTGGTCCAGTGTGTAAAAGCCAATGGAATAAAAATGGCAGCACAACTTTACATAAACATTAAATAATATGAGTGCCTAAGATGTTCTATCTTTTAGTAATGAATTGCCAGAGACACATAAAAAATACACTTAGACTCATACCTGTCCCCAGGTGGAATAAGTTTCTTTAATCTCGTCAACTTTTTTTTTTTTTTTTGGTGGTTAGCATTCATTTGTTTTTGCATTTCAGATCAAGGCTTTGTAATGCTGCCCTTCCTTCTCACCAAAATTAAAAAGTGTGCACTGATGATACCATGCTACATCCCACTATCCTATTTTTCTTGCAAACACGTCTTAAGGTGCAATAGTATGGGGTTCATAACTCTTACTTGCACAATTAGCTGAGGTCAAAGAGGTGCCATCTCTGCCTCTTAAATCATTCTGAATCACTCCTCCTCTGTAATAAAGACCTCTGTGTGAGCTGCTTAGGGGATGGTGAAAGTCTCTGGGTTCAAAATGAGCAGAGGAAGGATTTCCTGCTCCTTTTCTGTCGAGCTGCAGTGTTATGTAGGGTTATAAGGGTATTAGTGAGGGCAGAAATGGAATTAGGAATGGCAACCGCCAAAGTTCACATCACAGCATACTGGAGGAAACGAATAGGCAAACTAGACAGAAATTAACAGAAAAAAAGTCAAAAACAAATGAAGACAACAGAATGGGATGCTAGGAGAACAAAGAGGATGCCAGGTATTTATTATTCCATCTGAAACAAAATATGCTGCCTTCTATATATCTAGTATGTGTGTCTGTGTACGTATAGATGTTTTCTATATTTCTAAATTAATCTTGCAATCTACCATGTGTTTCTTCTGTTGTAATAAAACATGCCATATGACGGTTTCTTATTGTGAATGATTGGCTAATCCAATGCTCTAGTTCCTATGTATTCTTACTTTATGCTGACCTCCAGCATGTGAAAAAGCGTGAAATTAAACAATTCCCCTGTGACACAGATCCTTAGAGGCCCTTGCATCTGACTAGGAAAGACTGTGGTTGAACGAGCAGCGTGTTTTTACCCCAGCAGGTATAGTCCTGTCTTCATAGCAATGGCGAAAGAGAGTACAGCACAGACTGCAATTCAAGCCTTTTACAGCCAGTCATGTGGAAAAAGAGCTGTGTATGCTACAGACTTCTGTTTCTTCACAACATGGTTGCATAGTAATCACTCAGGCCATTATGTGACACCACAATTTCACTGTGGAATCCTGAAAAGTCATGTCACTTCTATGTTACTAAGGGTCCTTGGGACTCCTTTATATTATACAGTTCTTCATCAAAGTTCACTTCCTAATCGAAAACTGATACATCCACTCTGGGCAAAACATGGAGCATGAGCTCACTTGCCTCACAAGCAAAGTTTTCCTCAGTTCATCCTTTTGTTTAGATCAGGTAACTGATTCTCCATTAGTTTTGTTTACTTACTTCAGTCAGAAATATGTCTGTATCACTGACACAAGGTCAATATTCAGTTATCTTCAGTGAGAAAGATTACGCCCTACCAATGTGCTGGCATATACAAAATTCAAAGTCCTTTCAATGCTTTGCTTGTGGCAACTTGCAATACAATGCAATATGGAGAATAGCCAATGCATTTGTCTTTTCTTTTTTTTTTTTTTTGAACCAGGAGTTCAATGTTGCATCTAAGTGCATTTTGGTTCTGACTGAAATCTTTAGTTCAGCTCCAAGTTGCAGTGAAATGGTTTGATTCAGATTCAACTCTGGATGGGAAAATGGAGAAAAAGTGGAGGTAGTGGAGGGATACAAATACCCCAGTGTTCACCTGGATAATAGATTGGACTGGAGACATAACAATAATACTATATACAAGAGGGGATGGAGCAGACTTCATTTCTTGAGGAATCGTAGGTCCTTCATTGTATGCAGCATGATGTTGCATATCTTCTATAAGTCTTTTGTGTAGAGTCCAATCTTGTCTGTAGTCACCTGTTGGGGGTAGCAATATCAGACACAGAGATTTATAAAAAAAAGGAAAAAAGTGATAAAGAAGGCTGACCCGGTTTTGAAAAGAAGGATATTTCATAAAATGAAAAACATGACAACCTTGAGCATCTTCTTCATAACACAGTGGTTCAACAGCAGTGTCAGAGGTTTCTTCAGATCTGCTACAACACAAACCCTTCCAGAAGATTATTTCTACCCACAGCTAAATATTTATTATGACCCTTAAAAAAAAAAAATATATATATATATATATATTATATATAATATATATATATATATATATATATATATATATAGTACAGTGATCCCTTATTTTTCATGGTTATTGGGGACCAGTGCCCCCCCATGAAAATCTAAATCCGGTAACGGGAGCCGGAGCCCCCGAGCCTAAATAATGTGTTCAATATATGTTAAAAAAATTGCAAAAAAGTAGCGATGCACTGCAGCAAAACAAGAGAAAAACTTAACTGTGGTCTTTCTGTTTCCTTCACAGCCTCTGGTCTCCGAACCGTAGTAAAGAAACCGCTGGTATTGTGCTATTTTTGGCTCGTAATTAGCGGGTAACACCCTAACAACAACAAAAGAAACAGTCTGGGTTTCTCTGCATGGAACGGGCACTTTATTCTGGCACTGCAGGAACTTGTAACATCACACAGGTTGTATTGTTCGGCTCCTGTCAGTTAACAGAGAATGTAAATCTATACACGCTGGGCTGCTGTTTATGCTCACTCCACTTTTCATCTAACTCCGTTTATGTTCTGCCATCCCACGACACACACACACACACCATTACCCATAAGGCCACCTTCTTCTTCTAGGAACATACCCTGGAATTTCTTGTGAGGTTCAACATTTTGAAAATATTCTGTGCAGAGAAATCTTTCAGTCACTTTACTCAAGTCATGTCATGTTAGACATGAAGAGATAGATGTGTAGCTTCTTTGAGCTATTTGATGTATACTCCACTGCATCATAGAAGTTCACCATGGTTGTTTAAAGGTAGAAGGTTGATGGGTCAGGGTTAGTAAATATGCAATATGAATTATCTGTATTGCTTACTTTGGCTTGTCGCCTTCTTTACTGGAAGTGGTTGTGACTCCCAAAAGTCCCAAATGATGAATAAAGTATTACTGAATTGAACTGAGTTGAATAAAAGACGGGCAGCACGGTGGCTTGGTGGTTAGAAGTGTTGCCTCACAGCAAGAAGGTTCCTGGTTTGATCCTTGGCAAGGGCCTTTCTATGTGGAGTTTGCATGTCTCCCCGTGCTCTCCCCTGCCCAGTTGTACCCCTGCCTTTCACCCAAAGAGAGCTGGGATAGGCCCCAGCAGATCCCCGTGACCCTGCATGGGATTAATGTTCCCTACAACCCCAGAAGAAGTATTTGACCTCAGAGCATGAGCTTATTTCTGTGGTTCCCATAATGTCCAATGAAGATGTTTTACTGGTCAGACTTTCAGACTTCTCTCCTGTGGAACTAGCTGCCAGTCTGGAAGCAAAATGTTGATTGATGATGCCCTACCTTTTTTTTTTTTTTTTAAGGAGGCTCTGATTAAGTCAAAAACAAAATTTTGAGACTGATTATCTATAGGAGTGAGGGGTATTTTAGGCATGTCCACAACAGCTCTCTGCCTATAAGTCTTTGTTGTTCACCTTATTTCACAAAAGGCCTGATACTGACCAGACTTCCCTACCTAAGCTGAGATAATTATCAAGTTCATTAATTTTGAAGTGACATTAGCTCACACACAGCATCAGCTGCAGTCATCCGGCAGAAAGTGAAATCATTCATGTCAGTTAGTGATTGTAAATGGTCAGTAATTCGGCTTGCATGTATATCTGTACTGTCCTTTCAACCATCAACAATCAGCTGGCTGCCCTCCAAGTTTGCTTCTGCTGGACTTCTCTCCAGGGAAAATCAGAACTTCCTGGAAGAGGCTTTCCTCGCCACTGTCCCCCACTGCTTTTATGCGTGCTCACAATAAGGGGCTGGATAGAAGATATGATCCACTGCTATCTTGTTGGTTTCCTTTGGGAGAAATCTTTTTACCTCGAATTTTACAAATTCAATGCCATTATGCTGAAGGGGATTTCACTAAATTAGATTATTATTGGACTAAAATCTGAACGGGACTGTGGGATTTTATTGAGCCAAACTTGAAATGACCTTATTTGATTTGTCTGTAAAGTGTCCTGAGAGGAAAGCTAAAATGATTTGAATTAAACTGAATCCATGGTTGCCTAACTTTGCATTACATTTTCATCGCTCCATGTAGCCATCTATTGCAAAGTTTTCTCTTGGCTCTCCTCTGTTGTATTTTTTCCAAGTAAAAGTTGTCACTGACACTGATGTCAAACAAAAATAAAAGTGAGAGACAAAGTGGAGGTTATTGTGAGCAGAGTGTGAGAGTGGGCGGCATATTGATTCAAAACTGCTAACTAATGAGGAACAAACATGGCTGTTGAAAGATGTAAATAGCTTGTTGCTTGCACATATTTTCCATTGCATGTCTATCCCTTCCTCCCACTGTGATAAGCTGTCCAGAAGTTGATAAATACACAATCATACACACAGAAACAGACACAAATTGTGCTAAAATGTGAATTATTTAGTGCTAATGGGGACATAAATAATCTCCTCATTTGCATTAGGGGTAATTGATTCACAAGAGCAGCTTACCCCATAACCTAATCCCAACTTCCATAAAACACACCTCCCTGCACTTCCATTGCTGCTGATTCACCTGCTCTTCCTCCTCTCGGTCCTTCTCCTCATCATTCTCACATCCTGTCTATCTGCAGACTACTTTCTCCCTGGGGCATTTGTGTGTTCCATTACTGCTCACCCTGCCCATGACAGCTACTATTAACCTTGGAGGTGTATGTGTGTGCCTAAGAATAAAGCCCAGCTAAAAAGAGTGAGACAATTTTAATTTGTATTTGTGTACATATGCATTTGTTTGCCCTCATATTTTTTTGACGGCGTGTGTAAGGGAGACACAGATGGATTATAAAAAAAAAAAAGTGAGAATGCCTGTCTGAAGATATGCATTTGTTGTGTGTTTTCATTGGATCAGTATGTGTGTCTGTGTAAACATGTGGCACATATTAAAACAGCCGCAGGCAATGGAATTGACTTGCTCTGTAAATAAGAAGAAGAGGTCATGGACAACAACTCTCATATCCACAGATCCCATGCCGTACTTAAAAGCTCTGCAGCCTCTCACCTTCTCAGTTTCTCTGCATCTCTCTTGTTTCACAGACTCACACATTTTCCCCATCCCTTTCCGTCCTCTTTTTTCTTTTCTTTTTTTTTGTTTCACTTTCTGTCTTTCTGTCCACTTGTCTGCCTACCCTCTCACCCTGTTCTACCTTCCACTTGAGCCAACTCCCCGTAATGAAACTCTAATGGTCTGCCATTCGTTTCCACTCTTTGCTTAGTGAGGTGATGCAGCAAGGGCTAATGGTCCTATTTATGTTTGCTTGTATGTGTGTGTCCTGCAGTCTTCTGAAGATAGTGATATCATCAGACCATTGGCCCTCTAACATTCCACGCACCTCCAGCCCCACGTTCCCCACCCCATTTAACCATAACTCTAACTAATGTCTTCGCACCATCCTATTTAGTAGTATGACTAGGCATAAATATAACAGCATGTGTGTATCTGTCTGTTTTTGTGTGTGTTGGCAGAAGTGAGGTAAACCTTGGGGAGGGCAGATAAATGGAATAATGTATGTTTGAGATATTACTATGCAGCATCTGGATGGAATATTGGGAAGCTTTCAGGGCACTGATGGGTCTCAGTAATGGCAGCAATGTCTGGGCCTGGACACACAGTAAAATAAAATATACACACAACCCTTTATGACATCTATGAGAGGCTGGCATCCATAAATAATTTGGATTAATTATGTTGCAAGCTTTGAGGAGATACAGGGGGTTCAATTTCTTCAAACTCTGTTTCAGCTTTCACATCTGATCATCTATCTCTGTACACCTTTATTACCACACATATGTGTGTGTTCATACATGTTCCTGCGAGGATGTGCAACCCATCACACTGGTTTTGATTATCACTGATAGGCAGTGTAATGAGGTGCCATAAAATGAGATTAATATGAAGCGGGGTGAGAAACTGGCACCAGATGCTCCCTGCCAGCCTCTTTCACTGCAGCACAGACAAAAAGGATATGGTTCCTTTGTCTGCGTACATCTCCTGTGATAACATGCATTTCTGTGTCAGGACTTGTGAAAATTGACACAACTTCATCTCTTTGACTAAATCAACATGCACCCTCATTGCTTGTCTTTACAGAGTCTCACGTGTTCCTTGTTTATCTGGAATTAATCATGCCCCAAATACAAAAAGAAATTGAATTGTTTGTCTGGATTTAGAGAAAAAAAAATTGAAATGCTGAAATTAAAAGCTTTGATCGAATATATTTTAGAGGGGTAAAATGTTTATTATCATGTCTGCCTTCAGTAACTTGGCAATGATTTTACTTTTCTTTTAGAGACCTAGTGTTCAAGTATAAATGTATAAATAAGGCATTGTTAAATAACTCATCTTATGAATAATAATAGAGAGTCACCACAAGCTTTAAACCATCAGTGTTGAAGACATTCTTTGTAGCAATGCCAGCTCTGAGCACATGGGGCAAAATATAGATCTACTATATTAACAAAGGAGACACTGACAGTGCTGTGCTAATGAGTGGGGATGGTCTTATTTGTAATACCACTTTGTCCTACAAGTAATTGATTTATGTATTTGTATGGGTCATCTGTTAAAAAAGAAAAATCTGACAGGCAGGAAGAAAGGGTTTGTCCTCTTGTTCTTGGGAACTCTGCATGATTTAATGCATCACTCCATTCCACAAGTTAGAAAAAAAACAGAAGAAAAACAACAACAGCAAAGCATTTAGTCTTTACAGGCAAAAATGGCATACTTGGTTATCCTGAGAAGCTTGAATCAATTCAAGAACCAAGAAAAGAAAATCCAGTTGCCTTTTGCAATTTTTAGCCCAGAGGGTTCCCCTACAGGCATCGAAGCGAACTTGCTTTTACAACAGGCACTCTAATTTTCTATTCCTTAGTTGCGTTTGCCTCTACCATGACTTCCACTGTGTGTAAGCTCCTTTCTCTGTTGCTGATGTGTGACAGTGCCGTGAAGCAACAAACAACCAGGGTGGGAGTTCACAGCTGCTTTGGGTGGCTTTTTTCCACAGGTAGGGACAGGTGACAGAGCTGTGAGATTAGACTGTGCAGTAGTCTAGAAATAAGAGAAATGTGCAAAGCCAAAAATAATCACAGTTGTTAAAAAGTGCTTTATGCAACTCCTTTCAAGAGATATAACCAACAAGGTCCAGTGCACACCACTTCTGTCCATCTGAATTCTTGTGCAGGGTCACGAGGTTTTCTAGATCAGCCCCCAGCTTTCTTTGGGTGAAAAGCTGGGGTAGTCCATCGCAGAGCCACATGTAGACAAACCTGCTGTTCCTGCGACAGTGCTAACCACCAAGCCACCGAGCTGCTGAATGCACATTGTACTTGTATAGTCTTGTTTGAATAATCTACATTTAGTTATAAGCATTATTAATGGGCTTTGGGCCCATCATACCTTCAAACAGTTTCTAATGACTTTAGAGCCAGATTTTCTCAATCCTGGTCATTTGGAGCCACTGCTCTGCATGTTTTAAATATTGCCCTCCTCCACTACACCTGGATGTCATAAAGGAGTCATCAAACGACTTATACAAACCTTGAATCAGGTGGGCCGCCCATGTAAAGAGGCGGCAGCTCTACGTGCAGCTGGTCGTGGGTTTGACTCCCGGCCCGGATGACCCTTTTCTGCGTGTCTCCCCCATTCTTTCTCTGCCCCCTTTCCTGTCTCTAACCAACTATGAATAAAGCCTACTAGTGCAAAAAAAAAACATGAACAAAAAAAAACTTGAATCAGGTGTGTTGGAGCAGGGAAACATCCAAAGCATGCAGGGTAGGAGGTCCTAAGGATCCAGGTTTGGGAAAACTACTTTACAACAATAAAGAAAAAATATTGTGAGTAACCCGACGTCCTTAAATTAGATGAGGTTGTTTAAAGTGTTTTCTGATGAGTAGAATGTCTGGAGGCTCTTCTAATCCATCACATTATAGCCAGCCTCATACACAACCTCTGTGGCCGGTCAGGTGTACCAGCTCCAAAACTAAGAACTTCAAACCCACCTAGGATATATATAAAACATTGAGAGATTAATTATGCGTTCAACAATGAGAAGTCCAGAAATTCAGCTACACATTTATGAGGCAGAATTTGAAAGCTGTTAACTGAAGTAACTGCAAAAGCAAAGATTGCACAGCAGCACATTTGTTTGTGATGTCTGTAAAATCAGTCCAGCTAAAGGTGGAAAATGTTCATTGCATCCTCAGAACCAAATACACGTTTCCTCCAAGATATTATGGAAACAAAATCAAAATAGCTTGTATGGTCACACCTTCCTTGGTGTGCTGTGTTTGTTTTGCATAAAAGTACAACACATCTATCTATCCATCTATCCATCTATCTATCTGTATTTGCAGCTGCTGGCATCCTGGATAATTTTATCAGTATTCAGCCGTGGCAGAGTATGGACGAAATTAAGAAAAAGGTCAATTGCTGTTGTCAAGTAAACCCTTATCTGGATTTCAGAGAATAGTCTGGCAGAGTGGAAGTATGTGTGGAGGACAGGGAGAGTCTTATTCTGCTCTCTGCACACACTGCTGCTTGTCTAATTAACTGCACATTTTAGCAGACTCACATGCTCTCTTGAACAAATATTCATACATGCAATATCATACTATCTCTATTTTGTCTTCTCTTTTCCCTTTCTCTCCCTTTTCTCTCTATTACTCCCTTTCTTACATACACAGTCTTCTCTAATTAATACAGTAACCCGCTGGCAACTAACTTCCTGAGTGAAAAGAGCCGTCCTTTTTCCACTGATTGCTACTCTCTGTCTTCTCTCTTCCTCATCAAACATATTTTGTGCAGTATTGTTAAATAGCTGACAGACAGTTCTTGGTTTGGTTCTCTGTGTCTTGCGTTCTTTTCGCTCAATTTTACTTTGAAAGTCTGTCTTTCCCTTATCCAGTTCTGTTCTACTTCCTTTGGTTCATCTCCCTGTTTGTTTGTCTTTGTTCCTTGGTTTGTTCAAGTCTTGTTTGTTCCCCTATTCCTTGCTGGTTTGTCTGTTGTTCTTCATCCTGTTTTCTTCACATTCTTCTTGGCTCCTGTTTGTTCCCTCTGTTGCTGCCCTGCTGTGTCTTTGTGCATTGTGGAGTATTTCAGTAAATTTTGTTTGGACATTTATATTTAATAAATAATTTTGTTATGTAGCCCTGCGATGGACTGGCGACCTGTCCAGGGTGTACCCTGCCTTTCGCCCGTAGAGAGCTGGGATAAGCTCCAGCAGCTCCCCGTGACCCTGCATAGGATTAAGTGGGCATAGATAATGGATGGATGGATCTCCTTCTAAGTCAGTTGATAACACTGTTGCTGAACCAGGAGTCCATCTGCAAGTAGATACATTTGTTTGCAAGTGTCTGCGATTTTTATTTTTGAGTGTTCTGTTAGTGTAAAGTGTATCTGTGTGTTCTTTTTCATCTGGCTCTATTCTTTTACCAGAATTGCAGGTTCAGGATATGGTTTTTAAATCAGTATAAGTGACCACTCCACATGTGCACACGTGCATCCCTTGCACATGCATATACTACATTTCTAACTTTGCAGTACTTCTGATAATGTCTGATAAAGTTTATTCATGAGCTTTAATGTGTGTGTGTATATTAATGCGTGTGTGTCTGTCAGCACAGTAATTCTTGTAATTTTATTATCCAGCCATCATCTATCTGATTGTGATCCAGGGTTCAGTAGTTCTCGTTCACCACCAGCTTAAACGTTAATGAAAAAGGCTGAGATTATGAAAATGTCTCTCTCCTGCTGCAATGCCAAATATCAAGAGAAAGTGGAAGTGTCTTGGTTTTTCTGTTCCCTGCTCAGCTTCATGTTCCGACTGAGTAAGTGGCCTAAAGGTCTAGTTAAAGATAGACAGATATGACCACATCCAAATTATATTAGGATGATTATATGCTGCAGTTGACATCCAGCAATATTGAAGACTTCCATGGACTGACTCTTTGGCTCATTTCATTTTTGTGAGATAATGATGAAAGGAAATGATCACAGAACTAGATGTCCAGACATTCTCATTGCTGTTTGTGTGTGTGTGTGTGTGTGTGTGTGTGTGTGAAGTTTACATTGACTGTATTAATAGACATACTTCACAGACTAACATTACATCAGACTGAACTTTTCCTTTTCTAGGTCAGTTAGGATTACCAAAATTATATTGATTTGATAAATGCCAAAATGATGATATTTTTTTATTATTTCCTTCAAATTCAGAAGTTTACATCTACTAATATATCTATGCTTTTAGACTATTTGGAAAAGCACAGATAATGATGTCATGGCTTTGGAAGCTTCTGATAAGTTAACCGACAACGTTTGAGTTAATTGGAGGCACACTTGTAGTTATGTGTTTGAGGGACATCGCAAATGCACTGCTTTCTTGCACTACGTTTTGTAAAATTGGCACAGCGACCCACACGTTCACGTACAAACATAGATTCAATATAAAATAGCAGAAGTACTTACCACTATTGAAAGGGTACACGATGAGTTCATCATCTTGTGCTTGCTGACGTAACCCAACAAAACTGACATGAAGTCTAACAAACCATGAGAACAAAAACATTAGGCTACCTGGCCCCTAATAATAATGTTAAGCAGCCGAGCTACTCTGATAACAACCACATTAGCAGTTTACAACTAACTCACAT
The DNA here is from genome assembly GCA_018398805.1 of Hirundichthys speculiger. NCBI lineage: Eukaryota > Metazoa > Chordata > Actinopteri > Beloniformes > Exocoetidae > Hirundichthys > Hirundichthys speculiger. Next base: position 5,560,913 of record JAGFBZ010000479.1, read on the forward strand.
ATTGTTTTCAGTGTCAGTGATTGTGAGAAATTGTACCTGTAAATCTGGCTCCCTGACTGTGCTGCCACATTTTGCGGGCTTGACTCGCTTGACAATGTCAGGTTCATCTCCAGGATTGGGACGAACAAAATAGGTGTCCAGCTTTTTAAGTCTTGTTTTCTCCTGCACTCCTTTTTCCCCTTTCTTTGCGTTTTGTCACTCCACTTTTATGTTTATATGAACTGCCACTCATAATTACATTAGTCTTTGATCCACCTAGCCTCCACCGCGTTGACTCTGTTGACAAGTGATTGATGATGACGCTGATGGATGGCTGTTGATGACGATTTTACCCAAAATACATTTGGAGATCTTGTAACTTTGCACATTGTAAAGTTAACTGAGAGTGAACATGAAGCCAGCCATGCAGCACAACATTCAATTCACTGTGTTGAATAAAACTACATGACCAAAGTCAGTCTTAAATTTTTTGACCAACCATGATTTATTCTGGCTGGAGCAACCTATATATTACCTCAGACGAAGCGTGATACATTTCGCGCAGAAATGGTTGAATCCACGGATGTGCAAAGTGTAATCGACACTTAGGGAAGGGCCTGTTTCTTCGTCTTTCACCGGGCCCTGGGCCGGGGGAGTACCGCCCCCCCAGTCCCCCCTGACGCTCTGACGCTGGTAGAAATATTGAAGCAACGTCTTTAGAAATCGTCCAAGACCAAACTTTAAGATAGGACTCCTGCCCGGCACCCACAAAGGCATCACACAGGAGAAACCCAGTTAGATAAGAGGACTATATCATAATATATCAAAAATAATGTCTATACATGTTCTGGACAAACAGGTCCCCGTGACCTCAAAGCCCAATTTACCATTACAGTCCCCACTTGTTTTTGGAACATTCGTATGCCATATAACTAAACCACAGCAACAGAGTATGCCACTAACCCTGACAGGGAGCAAAAGGCCCACAACTGCGAGCCAAAGAAAGAAAAAACACGGATTAGTCTGTTCCTGCAGCCCCCAGGGAGCCAAACATCTGCCCCAAAAGGAGACGGGTTAGTAAAAGAAATCCCTGGTACTAACTACTCTGACTAAGGGCAAAAATTCCAGTGGGGAAAAACCCCAAAATCAACTAAGCTAATTGTCATTGAGTGTCAGATGCACAATCAGGCATATGTGTACACAGTATTCCAATCGATGTTAGGGAAAGACTCAGACATTGGAGCACTAAAAAGACTATGGTAATGGGAATTCATAAAAGAAGTGGTCAGCATACTCATTTAGCAAAAACAAAGGATCATATAGGAAAACAAAAGAAAAGTACAATCAAACACACAATAACATGCACATAACTGGCACATTACAATCAACCCACAACCAACCCCCATAGACTCCATCCGATAGATGTGAAGGGGTTTGTGTGTTCCAACGAGGATCACACCATTGCTGACACCAGAACTCGCTGGCCATCACATTCCTCTCAAACAGCAGTCATGGGCGACGTGTACAGGATGTAACAGTCTCCATTGTGGAAGTGTAAGTCTCTTATATTGATCATTATTGTAGAAATGTTCAACACCTGTTCAAAACAGTTTGAAAGTCTGTATATTCACACACCTCAGCTGATAAAAGGATACATTCTCCTGGAGGGTCCACACCAACAGTGGATGTGATGTGTCGTATGTCGTATGTGATGCAGACGACACAGAGATCCCCCCCCTCACCCTACGCAGACACTCTGGTGCACCTCCCCAGAATTGTAGGTGACTGCAGACACTGCCACAGAGAGTGTTGCAGAGAGGAGAGAAAGGATTCCTCTGATTGGTCAATTCTACATCTGCGTAGAAAAAGCCCGTCATCGAAGAAATGAGGAAGTACCCACATCTGTACAATTCTCACACACCACTACAAAGACAGCACATATTTTAGTAATTCATGGAGGGAGATTGCGATGAATGTGGGTCTGGATACGGCCAAGACGGTGAGGAAGTGGAAAAATGCAAGAGATAAGTTTAGTAAGTTTATCTAGTTCGTGATTGTCCCTCTTGCGTTGTGGTGTGGAATAACATAGCGCAGACTGCACGTCAAAATTAAGCATAAATCAAAAGTAACTGAGGCATACCAGCGACAAGATAACTGCGACACATTGCCGGGAGAGTATACACAGCCCTTTAGGTTTAACCCGTCTTCCCCTGAGCCCCATATACATGAGGACAAACGGGCAGGCTCTCCATCCAGGACAGATCTGCAAAAGAGCTTCATCATTTTAACTCTCCAGGAGGAGAAAAAACATGTATTTCCCCCCCCCACGAAGAGTTAGTCAGATAAACCTAGCCAATGCATGATCAAGAAAAGATTATACCTGGTGGTGGGCGTGCTGGGAGTACACCAAACATCACTGTTAACAGTTAAATCATGAGACACACACACACTCCTCTGAGCAGCAGCAAAGGTAACACAAGCCATCCCTGTTCTCCATATGTGAGAAAGGATGTATAGGACCAGGCAACCCCCAAGCGGAGCAGTGGAACCTGTCATGTGCTCGCACCCCACCCTCAACAACAAATGAGGGACCTTAAGGCTAAATCTTCTAAACCTGGTTTAGACACTATTCCATTGATTCTGGTAATGTTTTTCAGATGGTGAAAGGCTGCTGATGATATTGCTTTAATGGTAAAGGTCAAATCTGAATCTACTATTACCCCTTAATTTCTGACCTCATTTTTTTAGGTTCTAGAGAGTCTCAAGGTGACTAATATCCTGTTCTCATTGTTTCTGTGGGTCACAAATGATGATCTCAGGTTTGTTTGTATGTATGTTAAACTTCTGACTTGGATGAAAGTCATAAAAAAATTATCTCTCATTATTCTGGCATTTAGCAAATAGAAATAATTTTGGTAATAATACTTGACCTAAAACAGGACAAGTTTAATCTGATTTAAAGTCAGACAGTGAGTAAAAAAAAGTGATGTCTTTTTTTGAACAAGGCAAGTCAAGTTTATTTGTAGAGCACAATTCGTACACAAGGCAATTCAAAGTGCTTTACAGATGCATAAAATAACAAGAGGGCAGATAGAAATATTACATAAAAATAATCATTAATAAATTATATTAAAAAATAATTTAAAAGAAAAATAAATTAAATTAAAAATGAAGAGTGCAGTTAAAATTGTTTCAGTTGTCATATGCACATCTAAACAGAACAGTTTTCAGCCTGGTTTTGAACATTGTCAGACTTGAGGACCTGTCTCACATCTTTTGGAAGACTGTTCCAGACTTTAAGAGCTTAAAACTGAAATGCAGCTTCAGCTTGCTTTGTCCTGACTCTGGGCACCAGCAGTAGACCACTCCCTGAGGTTCTCAGAGTCCAGGTTGGTTCATATGGCTCTAACATGTCAAAGATGTACTTTGGGGTGAGACCATGAAGACACTTGTACACAAGTAAAGCTGTTTTAAAGTCTATTCTCTGAGTGACAGGAAGCCAGTGCAGAGACCTCAGGACTGGACTAATATGTTCGTATTTCCTGGTTTTATTCATGCAGCAGCGTTACAGCTTACAGTTTGTTTAGAGAGCCCAGTAAGCAGGCCGTTACAGTAGTCTAACCTGGTGGAGATGAATGCATGGATAAGTCTCTCTAAATCTGGTTTAGACACTATTCCTTTGATTCTGGCAATGTTTTTCAGATGGTAAAAAGCTGTTGATGTTATTGCTTTAATGTGGCTGTTAAAGTTCAAGTCTGAATCCAATATTACCCCTACATTTCTGACCTGATTTTTAGGTTCTAGATAGAGAGTCTCAAGGTGACTGATATCACTTTCTCTTTGTTTCTGTGGGCCACAGACAATGATTTCAGTTTTGTCTGAATTTAGCTGGAGAAAGTTGTCTTGCATCCATACATTGATCTGTTCAATGCAGTGACACAATTAATCTACAGGCCCATGTTCTCCTGCTGTCAGTGACACATAGGCCTGAGTATCATCTGCATAGTTGTGGTAGGACACATTATAGCTGCATATTAGCTGGCCTAATTGAAGCATGTACAGATTGAACAATAGGGGTCCCAGGATTGACCCTGGGGAACCCCACAGGTCATGGTCATTTGATCTGTGACACAGTTACCAATTTCAACAAAGTATCTCCTGTCCCTGAGAAAGGACCTGAACCAGTTTAAAGCACTTTCAGAGATTCCCACCCAGTCTTCTAATCTCTGTAATAAGATTGCATGGTCAACTGTGTCAAAGGCAGTGCTTAGGTCCAGCAAAACTAAGACTGAGACTTTGCCTGCATCTCTGTGTTCAGGCAAATATAACAACAATATAACAACTCTGTGGTGGTTTGTAAATAGTGATATAGAGAGTGGAAGATTGTTTCAGCTCCATTTTGAATGACACATATTCAAATGATGAAAAAACCCCAAATGATAACTTGTGTGTGACTATATTGTCCCTTGAATATGGCACAAACACCACCACCCGTGTTGTCGTGTTTCAGACACAAAGGTGAAGTTAGATGGACTAGATTCAATCAGGACTGCATTGGCTGTGTTTTTGTCCAGCCATGTCTCAGTTAAAAACATAAAATCAAGATTGTATGAGGAAATGAAACTATTAAGAATGATCTGTTACTCAAAGATCTGACATTGAGTCCTGCATATTTCAGGTTAGCTGGAATTAAACTGGACGCTGTGTTCTTACAAGGGATATGGATAAGATTTCTCTGATCAGACACTGACTGTTCCTGTCTTATCTAATCTTTGTGTTTTGACAATAGTCAAGAATACACTCCCTCCCTGGACCTCTGGTTGATATAGGGTTTAGCAACGCAGAGGGCCCTAGTGTCCTAGACAACAGCATTGACACTGTTGGAACCAACAGCTCTGGGCACCAATGGTGGGGCCTGAGCTGGTGGGGCTTCGCTTGGTGGAGTAGGCTGCGGAGGGAGAGGGGCACGACTCTTCTTTGAGGACAGAATCCTTGATCTTGTGATGGGGTGAGGGGAACCATTTTAATCCATGATTTCACCAAGCTTTCAAAGTGATCAGGAAATCTCATGGGTGACGGTGGAGACGAGAACGATGGTGAAGCGTCTCTGGAGGGTGTAGATGCAGCAGGTGGGTCCGGGGCCTGTGGTGAGGGCCGTGGTGAAGGTGATGGAGGTGCTGCTGCATCTGAATGCTGTGTTTGGGATGCTGGAGGTGCTGTTGGTTAATTCCTTTGCTGAGTCTCTGGGTGGCAACGCAGGAGCTCTCCTCTCGCTCCTCTTCTTAACAGTCTTTGTCATTTTCTCTGATGGATCCCCTTTCCAATTGTTTGGGGCATCTAGAAGAAGGCTTGTTCGGAGAAGACGAGGTGAGCTCTACCATCAGTCCTGTCTCATGCCAACAGTGAAGCATCCAGAGACCATTCATGTGTGGGGTTGCTTTTCGATCAAGGGAGTGGGATCTCTTACAATCTTGCTTGCCTAAAAGCACAACCATGAATAAAGAATGGTACCAGAACGTCCTCTGAGAGCAACTTCTCCCAACCATCCAAGGGAAGTTTGATGATGAAGAATGCCTTTTCCAACATGATGGAGCACTTTGCCATAAAGCAAAAGTCATAACGAAATGGCTCAGGGGAACAAAACAGTAAGATTTTGGGCCCTTGGCCAGGAAACTCCCCGGATCTTAATCCCATTGAGAGCTTGTGGTCAATCCTCAAGAGGCAGGTGGACAATCAAAAACCCACAAATTCTGACAAACTCCAAGCATTGATTATGCAAGAATGGACTGCCATCAATCAGGATTTGGTCCAGAAGTTGATTAAAAGTATGCCAGGGAGAATTTCAGAGGTCTTGAAAAAGAAGGGCCAGCACTGCAAATATTGACTTATTGCATGAATTATGTGTAATTCTCAATAAAAGCTTTTGAAACTGATGAAGTGCTTCTAATTGTATTTCATTATAACATAAAAACACCTGACAAAAACATATAGAAACTCTGAAGCAGCAGACTTTGTGAAAATGTAATATTTGTGTCATTCTCAAAACTTTTGGCCATGACTGTAGTAGTCTCTGTTGTATATTGTTGTTGTTTTGTACATGAAATGTGCTATACAAATAAATTTGCCTTGCCTTGCGGTTCCATTAGCTAACGATTAATCAGTCATAATATAACTTCTCCAGCTCACTTAAGATTACTAAAATATTTTGTCGCATGTAAGGTTTGTCGTATACTTGTGCCTCTCCTTACTGTCCCTCCTCCACTCTGTCCTTTATCCTTCCACTATTCTGCCTTTACACAGCTGGCTTTCAGCAAGAGGGTCCCCACTTATGAGCAAGGTCCTGCTCAAGATTTCTTCCCTCTTAAAGTCAAGTTTGTCCTTGCCAGTGTTTTGGGTTAAAGGTTTTCTCCCTTTAGGGGAGTTTTTACTCCACTGTTTCTTAGCATTATTTTATTTTGCGCAGGGGTCATGCTCTGGGTCTTTGAAAAGAGCCTAGAGACAAATTGTATTGTAATAGCTGTTATACAAAAAGAATTAAAATGAATTTAATAGAAAGTTAAAGTTAAAACCACTGGGAAAAGAAGACAATATATATTCTCACAGGGGCCAGTGAGACACAGTTGGAGATAGACACAGAGAAAAGGATAAACCAGAACTTAACAAACCGAGAAACACACTGCCATGATAAAACAGGAAGTAAAGTTACCATCAAGAAAAGAGGACACAAGGAATACAAGAAAACTAGTAAAACAGGAGAACCAGGGAAAACTCAAGAATTACTAGAAGAAAAAAAAAACAGAACAGTGGTATTTTAAATTCAAAATTTGACCATGTACCACCATGGTAGGCCAGAGTGCAGCTGCAACTAATTATCTTGTCATTACTCAATTAAAAGTGATGGGACCCGAAGCAGAATGTAACAATCATATTGCCTTACATAAAAGGTATTTTTCCCCTCCTTTGAAAATATAATCCTATTCAGGGTGTAAAGTTTTACACACCTAGACATCCACAATAGCTGGTGGTGCAGTGCCAGCAATCTGAATGTGCCCCTTACAATTAAAACATTACCCCATTAAAGTGCCACCGGGTTTTAGAGGTGCATACAGTTTGTGAGCATCCAAACAAAGCAGCTCAAAAGTAGGGCAAATGTGGAAACAAATGAGAAGTTTTAAAGATACTATCTATAAGCTGATTGTGATAAAAAATAACTTGTCAGTAAAGCAATGGTAAACCCAAGAAGACCACCTTAAAAATGCCAACAGTGTAAGAAAACCATCCACTGATTTGTGAGATTGAGCAGAAAGTGTGTGAGTATGTGAAAAAAAACTGAAGGACGGCTCATAACTTGAGCCAATATTCAAGCCTTGGCTGGTGCAGACAAATGTTGCAGTGTAATTGATTTTGTTTGTACCCAGTGCTTGCCCTAAGACTTTGGTGAGAAGCTGCTATCTTTTCAGAACTGTGTGATTTCAGATCTAATACCCACATCAACACAAAACAAAAAACATGTATGTTAGTTTTTATTGTAATTAACTACATGTTTCATCATATCCTTTCCAAAGTAAAAATAAAAAAGAACAAGCCAATAAAAATTGACTGCATATATGGTCAGTGGTCAGAGCAATCCCATAAAATGTAATATACAATAATACTTGCATGATTTACTTGCATATGTATTGGGTGGAACAAACTGGATTGAAAATCCCCAAAAAGATGGAGATGAACAAGTTAGACAGCAGTCACATAGACCCAGTGGAAACAGCATCAAATTGGAGTGAAGTGAAGCGTAAAGAAAATGAAGTAAACCCATCCATATGTAAGAGAATTCAAGTGCATAAAAAGCAACAACTTTTTTTTTACTGTATGGGCTGTTTGCTTAATATACCAGACTGCCAGCCTATAAGAAAACTCAACATCAAACCTGTGCAAGAAAAAAATACTTGTAACATTACAAGCTAAAGCTAACTGAAGCATTGCTGCAGCCACCATAGCCACCAGTGAAAAAAGTACTGTCTAGTTCCCCTAGATCGTATTGTTATTATTATATCCACATTTTTAAAAATAATTAAAAATTGCAAAATGCTGACAAATGTATTTTGCATTTTAGCTGTTTACAAAAGCAAGAAAAAATCTAAATTGAAAACTGGATGTCCACCTGACAAACAAATGTATAGATATTCAAATGTACATATCCAATGCTAGGATTTCTGGGCATAGTAACATTCTAAAAACAGCTATACCAGTTATTGTAAAATTTTGTAAAAGTAGAAATAAAAGTCTTCATTTCAAATGGAAAATCAAGTTAATGATACGTTGTTTTTTTAGAACAGACTTCATCTTTGGAAATAAAGTGCTTCTGATGCTGTAGAGCAGAGGTGCTCAAATGGTGGACCCAAATGAGGTCACTTTCAGACCCAGAAGAAATTGAAAAGGAACTTTGAAAAATAATTAAAAATAAATGATAAATAATAAATAGATAAAACAGCAACTTCTCGTGTCTTCTAGGAGGGCCAATAGCGATTTCCCTTACTGGGGAGTGGGCAATACTGCCAAAAGGGCCAAAACGCCGTATTGGCAGTGGCCCTATTGGCCCTATTGGTATTGAGCTGATTGTCTATTCAATAGGCAATCAGATCATTTCATGTACAAAACGAACTGGGAAAAAAAGGTGCCAGCCTCTCATATGGTCCAAGTGTACACACTCACTAAACAGACTGACGGGATGCAAGGAGGATGGTGTTGACGGACAGTGGAGGAGGCAGGAGCAGAGAGGGAAAGAACGAGAGGAAGAGACAGATGGCTTTATCTACTTGTAAAAAGAGAAAGGTACACAGTGCCCTATCTTATGTCCTATCGAGTGGCCCTCATTAAAAGCAGCAATGTGAAATGCCATTATGACAACAAACACAAAGAATTTGATGAAAGGTAACCACTCAAATCTGAACTACGGCCACGAAAAAGTCATGATCTGAAAGCCCAGTATGAGCGCTCTACCGCTATCATCACTCATACATTCACTCCTCAACAATGAGCTAACCCTGCTCTGACACCGCTCCAGCCCAGATTTAAAGACCAGGCAGAATAGGCTAAAGCAAACTTCTCACATTGAGCAAGAGGGAATGAGATAGCCTACATGTGGGAAAAGTGAAGGAAAATGATTAGTTAAATTAAGTTGTGCAAAAATGTTGGTATGTTGCCCCCTGCTGGCCAATATGTTGCATTGATGTGGGAAAAAAAACTGATAATAAAAATTGTTAAATGATTATTGGAATGAACTTCATTTGATTTAAAAGTCAGCTGTATACTCAGGCGAATACAACTAGCCTACTAAACCAGTTGACTAAATATGCCACTGTATAATGCACACATTTACAATCAGCATATAAACAAAGCAATTGCAGGCAGGCAGCTGCCAGTGAAAATAAAGTTAATACATATTGCGATAAACCTGTAGACCCAGGCTTGAGGACATTTGGTCAAACTGGACCCCCTAATTGAACATCACTGCTGTAGAGTCTTCCAAGACCTGCACATTAATGAACTAATACTTACCTTCAAGAATTAACTTCAACTGACTTACACATTAAACATTGACTTGCACATTAAAGCACTTATGGAGTAGGCCTATGTACTTTTGGACAGTTACATGCAGATGACCAATGACCAATGAGATAATGGGCTAATGAGGCAAAGAGTAGACTGCTTAATTACATTATTCATTTGAGGAAACATCTTCCATCATGTCCATCTCATTTGTCAGTTGGCTAATCAAGTGGAAAAAAATTAAAGCAAATGGAGGGGATGCATTAGCATCTATCAGAGCAACAGCTATAAACAATGAAGAAAGAGCATTTCAAGAAATAGAGCAAACTTGTCAGACCTCTCTCTGGAGAAAGTACACAAAGTGCACACACACACACACACACACAGAGAAGAGAGCAATACCATTGAACTACTGGCTTATAACCTGACTCTGTTATGGTGTGAAACTGTGGATTCAGATGCAGAGGCTACAGGATAACAAAAAGTACAATTCTTTATTTTAAAGACAGAAAAAACTCGCCACAAGCAGAGGATTGTTTGCTCCAGACATAGACCACAAGGTAGGATGAATCGAGGATGAGCTGACCGGACCGGGTCTTCCAGGAAGTCAGGCTCCAGACAAACAGATGAATTCCAAAAAAACACTGACAGGGACTCGAAGGTAGAGCTCAGGTACATACTAAAGTGGTATGGTTGTTAGGCTGGCAAATTTCTGCAGCATGATGGCCTCCTTAAAGCACTGATGATTGAACATGTGGAGCAGGTGTGGCAATCAGCACAGGCCGAAGAACTACAATGTACCCCGGAGGAGGGAACAGACAGAGGAAGCATACACACAGGAACAAGAGGGAATGGGGAGCAGTGACAGACAAGGGAGACAGACTCACAACAGCCTCAGCACCACATGGAAGCTTCTACCAAGCATCATAGAGGCTAAGATGAGTAGGCACATCAATACATGAACAGAGCACAGAAAGGGATTGGCCACAGCACCAGCTACTGGTTGACAAACCAGTCACCCAGGACTGTAAGGCTGACTACAAGAAAGTTTATGGGTCAATGTCACACATATGGATACTGGGGTGCCTGAAGCTATGTAAGATCAACAGGACAGTAACTGTCTTCTTTGAGAACTTAGTGAAGCTGTAGAGGACAACTGAGGTCAACTTAAAGCCAGTGGCACAGGTGACCATCAAATGCAGAATATACCAAGGATATGTCCTGCTTCACCTGCATTTCTACATAGGCCTGAACCCCTTCAGTAAGATCATTACCAAAAGTTGCTACTCGTACAGATTCTGTAATAGGGCAACCATCAGCCTCCTCCTCTACATGGGTGACATCAAGCTGTATGTCAAGAACGAGCATGACATTGACTCCCTGATTCACCTTACCAGGATCTACCGCACACATCAGTGTGTAATTCTGGCTAAAGAAGTCTTGGCGGATGGTATCTATGTGAAGTAAGATGATCACAATTAAAGGAAATGAACTACCAGAAGGCAATATAGCAGATGTTCAGGACAGCTACATATATCTGAGGATCCCACAGACAGATGTCAATCATGAGCAGGCAGCAAAGAAGATAGCCACACCCAACTACCTTCAGAGAGTGAGGCAGGTCCTAAAGAGTCAGCTAAATGAGAAAAAAGCAAGGTCCAGGCTATTGATACCTATTTCTGCCAATAATCAGATACCCTGCTGGCATAATATCCTGGCCAATGGAAGAGATGCAGGCTATCAATGTCAAGACAAGGAAACTCCTTCCAATGGAGTGGAGTCCAGCATCCTGTGGAGTCCAGCATCCTGAGGTTCCCTCTGGTCATCCTCCTCCATTCACCTCTCTGTGCCCCCTGCCCACCTCAGCATCATGGGGAGTAGAGCCATCAGCCACTTTGCTCCCAAACTCCGGAATTCTCTCCCACCAGACATCCGAAATTTCAACTTTCTCCCTTTGTTCAATCCAGACTCAAAATTCACCTGTTTAAAAGAGCATACTCTCTGTAATACCACTACTCCACTATTTTCTGATTAGCTTTTTATGTTGTTTTACTCTGTTTCTAGTATTTTATTGTTTGTATTTTTTTTATTTGTCAAGTGTCCTTGAATGTCGTGAAAGTCGCTGATAAATAAAATATATTATTACTATTGTTACAGTTAGTGAAGGGAGGGAGGCCAAGGACTAGTAAGCATCAGAGGAACCATCTAGGAGGAAACAGCGGGCCTCCAGGAATACATTAAGAAAATGCATACAAGTGATGGCCCTCTAAGTGAATGCCTCCAGCAACAGAAACCCAACATGAAGGAGGAGCCAGAGAAGCTATGATGGAAGGGAAAGCCCCAAAGTGGCATGTACCACTGCCAAACTGAATATGTGGCACAGAGGCACTGATCATGTCTGCACAAAAAACAGGCCCTAGACACAAGATCACTAAAGGCTGGGGACTACCACAACAGACAGAACCTCAGATGCAGACTGTACAAAGAAGCAAGACACACATAGAAAGCCACAACAGGGCAAGTGGCATAATATATGGAAACATCTGAGCTGAGAGTTGACTGGGGGTCCCAGAGTCAAGATAGAAGACATCTCCAACGGTGGTCAGGAACAATCGCACTGCAAAAATTAACAATCTAACCAAGTGTTCCAATCTTGTATCCAGCTAAAAAGTCTTTTTGATCTTGTTTTGAGAGTAATATACTATGCAAGCACAGAATGTGTAAGATTACTAGTCTTGTTTTGATATATTTTTTTCTTATTTCAAGAAATCTTACTAAGTGTGATTATCTCACTGCACTGGCAGATTATTTCACTAACTTTTAGTCTGTATCTGCTCAAACCAAGTATTTATTTCTTATATTAAGACCATTAATTTTTGCAGTGTGGGTCCAAATCCTATGGGACTTCCAGATCCAGACTGACACTTGTTACTTGTTATGGTGGTGGTGTCGTGGTCTGGGGTGGCCATGACGGCCATTTTGGGTTTTTCTTTGTTCTGTGTTAAGTTGGCATCAATCCCTGTCTTTTCTGTTACCTGTTTCCTGTTTTACTTTGAAGGTCTGTCTTGTCTCCATTGTTTTCAGCTTTGCTTCCTTCCCTCTTGTTATCTGGATTGTCTGCACCTGCCTCTCGTTGGGTTCGCTGTGTATTTAAGTCTTGTCATCTCCCCTGTCTGTGCTGGTCCATTGTCTTCCGTTTTTTGCGTCTTGTGTCTGTAGATCCTTGTTCCATGCTCCGTAAGCCTTTTATCGTTCCCTGTGAGTGTTTTTCTGTTCCTGGTTCGTTTATGCTTGTTTTTTGATGACTTTTGTGGAGTTTTGGATTTGTTTTGGACTTTGTTTTTCCTGCCTGTTTGGGTTTTTTTTTGTGGATTTTCTTAGTTTTCTTGGACTTTTGGTTTTTGTTTTGTAAAATAAATACTTTATTTTTTGCACTCCTGTGCCTGGGTCCTCCATTTCTGCCTCAAACCTGACAGCTGGTCGATAAACATCAGAAGACAGCAGTGGTGATAGATGTAGCAAGTCCAAGAGATAGGAACATCAGAAAGAAGGAACACGAGAATCTTGAGAAATACCAAGTGCTGAAGGAAGAGCTTGAAAAGATGTGGGATATGAAAACAACAGTGTTGCAAGTAGTGATCAGGGTACTGGGGGTTCTAAACCCCAAGCTGAATGAATGGCTCCAGCAGATACCACAAACAACATCTGAGATCTGAGCTCTCTGTCCAGAAGAGCATAATACAGGGAGCAGCTAAGATCCTGCACAGAACCCTCAGGTTCCCAGGCCTCTGTTAGAGTACGTGAACTTAAAGGAGACACAACAGCACCCGGGTGAGTGAGAAAAAAGCTCTTTTAAAATCAGCTTATTTTCAGCCTGGGAGTCATTCTCGTTTTCAAGTCCATCTACCTCCACTGTTGACTTGGCTGTTGATTTATCCTCTCCAGTTAGGGGTAGATAACAGCTAATTTTTTTGAAATAGTGTCCACCCTTTTTCTTTATATGAGAAATAGTCTTCTATACTGTTTAGCTGTGTTACACTCCCTGGCAGAAAGTCATTCATTTTCCCTTTGACTCTGTTGTCTGCCTGACTCTATTGGAGCCTATTGTGCATCAAATTCTAAATAAAATCAATGCAATCATCATCAATTCAATTGTTTCAATTAGTACTGAGTCACACCTGGAATTTTCTAAGGCTGCATAGATGTATCACCCTACAGCCTCTGGAAACCATCTCGTCTTGGTAAATGACGTTAGCCTGAGAAGTAGATGGATTTTTCTGTATGTGTATAAAAATGGTGCACTCAAGATGTGATAGACTCAGGTAGTGAGAATTTGCCTTCATAATCATTATGAACCCATTTGGGTAAGTGAAACATTAAGACTGTATATTTTCCCGTCTGTTACTCGTAGATTCCTCAAAATACTGATTTTCTTGCTCATATTACACAAGCACAGTAACACAAACACACATGCAGACACACACACACAGTAAAACACATATAGTGTAATGGTCCTGTGGTTATATATCCCTTCTTGGTGTGGACCCAGGGGGACAAAGATTTATGACTCTTGTCTCTGCAATCAGTTTTGGATTCAAAACTCTGTTGAGCACCTCACAAAAAGACATGCATGCATGTGTGGGGCACAGCAAGATGGGGGGTTGTATATATCAGGACATCAGAATGATAAATGCACATTTCATATTGAGCAGCAGATAATGCACCAACTTAAGGATAGCCTCAAGAAAAAGTGTTTGAATACTAAGTGATGCATATACCATTGACTACCAGGAGATATTTGAACACTTTCTTTTCTGTTATATGATTGCATTATTTCAAAATTGGTTTTGTACAGAAAGAATTTATTTTGTACCACATCAGATAAATTTATAATAAGCTGACCAATCAGGTGGCCATACATCATTTGATGTGTTTGACAGCTAGCAGTTGGCTCTGATGTTGGCCAAGACAGCTAGTCATTGCTGTTATAATCTTAGTTACTTAGAGATTAGCATTATATTGATTTCTGAATTGTGAAAAAAAAAAAAAAAGATCACAGCCATATTTTATTTTATTTTTTCAATAATCCAATGCACTGGTGGGGTCTGCTGCATGACACAGGCCAATTGCACCAGCACCAACTGTGATCCAGCCTATAGTTGTGGTTGTGGTCACTGGTTGATGCTGAGAAGTGTTAGAGGTCAACATCACTGCTCTATGTCTGGCTGCTACACTGCTTCCGCTCTGGTGTGGATATGGGGTGACAAAGACGATCACAGCACAATTTTCCACACATCTCACCACAGTGCATGACACAAACACAGACATACTACACAAACCACATCATCACTGTCTATCTTATGTCTTTTGTTTAGTGTTTTTATCTGTCATGTCCTTTTGTGCTCCACCATCTGTCATTGTAGTCCTCTCTGACAAAATCAGGGTTTGGGGAGTTAATAAAGCATGTTAGACTAGACTGTCAAAGAGGGCTGATGAAGGATACACTCACTATCACTCACACTTATGCAAAAGAGAACTAACATCTGCTGCAAAATTAACTGTATATCTAGGTTTTGACAGATTTTGGCACAAACCAAAAATAAGTATTTATGCACACAGTTGTTAAAAAAAAAACAAAACAAACAAACAAAAAATACAACAGTCGATTGAAATATATAATGTGACTGTAAAGTTGCCTAGAATATCTCAAAAAAGAGACAGAGAGAAAATAGATCCAAAACAGACTACAACTATCCCAATTCCCCAGTCTTGGAGCAGTTTTTGTGTATCAAAAGTGAGTAGTTCAAAATTATAATACCTTTATTAAAAGAGTTATGCCCTGTGGAAGAAGGAGGTGGAGTGGACTCAAGTGGTTCCACTGCATTTATTAAAGCTGGCTGCTATGATCAGAGCTGTGAAGGCATTGTTAAATAGGGAGCTTTTGTACTGTATACATGTAATTTCTAACCAAAGTATGTCAGCGATATTCAATCCCAACCTCAGGAAAGTGTGTTGAGGGCATAATATTGTAACTATCTGTTACACAGTAGATAATAGTACATACTTATAGTTCAAATATACTATAAAATACTATAGTACATATTTACACTATTGGGTATATACTACCTTTTTTAACACGACTATTATTTAATATGAGTTGCTGTGACATAACTTTCATGCCACCAGGATTCAGTTTTGATCTCTAAGAATAATATATGTTTGTTTTAGTTATTAATCTTCCTGCCTTCTGGTTTTGACTCTGCATCTGGGTTCTTCACAACCATCAAATTTGACATACTGTAGCCTTGGTTAAACTTCTTTACATAGATTGATTTTCAAACCACTTGGCTGAGACACCATGCTCTGGGTTCTGTCTGTGGTCAGCTTTAAGCAGTGAAAACACTTTGCTAAAGATTAGGGATAGATGGTGGGATTGGTAAGACAAATACTATGCATCTCAAGTCCCAGATGGTGTTTTCATCAAGAAACCATAAAATGGTCGGTCATTCTCTTTGACTTGCGCAGTGTCTGGTGGAAATGAAAGAACATGCATGATTTCTGACCAATTTGGCAATATGTCTGATTGCTGGATTGCTATGTCCATTAGGAAAGGTTTTTTTTTTTCCTCTACTCATGTTAATACAAATGATCTAGATCACATTGTATTTTCTCAGAAATGCTTAGCTGTTTCAGATTAGTTGTATGTTGTTATCATTGTATGAAAATGTTTTTTCAACATGGCAGGATTGGATTGAAAGGAAAAAGTGATGCCATGTGCTTTTACAATGTCATCTGGCTGAAAATAAAGCTTCCTCTCCCTTTGTTTATTACACTGATTGTAGTCTCTATTTGGACTCCTATAATACTATTGTAAGCCAAAGCAGCAAGAGAAGATATCTTCCCTCAAACTAGCCTCACTTTGGAACCAGTGGGACAAATCTGGATTTAGCCACAATACAACTATGCCTGTAATATTACCGCCATAAAGACAGGTTTATCTCAGTCACATTTATATGGGGAGATTTATTTTTTCATTTATAATTATAAAAGATTTTCCCTGAGCATCTCAATACCATGGTCTTAACGTAAGTAATCCCCGTGGAGAAGCAATGATCAAAGGAAGAGACTAAATATTTACAGGCTGAAGTTTACAATAAAGTGCAGAATCATGGCCCAAATAGAAAGCATTTTCCTTGCATTTATGAACAACTTTATGTAACATAAACTATGCATTTCAAGTAGATTTGCAGCCAGTGTGTGTAGCTCATTTAAGTGCCCATGTTACTAGGACTGCCAACCATGAATTAATGAATAAAGTTGGAAATGTCAAAGCAAGTCCCAGATTGCTCTGCTGTGGTTCAGCTGCAGAGCACTGTCATAACCAGGCAACCAAGTGATTGTAAGAAACCTCACCGACAAAATGATCACACTCGTTCAAACATACAGACACTTCACATACACACACACACACACACACACACACACACACACACACACACACACACACTGCGTGCTGAGAGTTTCCTTTTTTCTTGATATCAAGAAGGTCAGTCATTTCTCCTCTTTTGCGTCAGTGGGTGATCAAAAGTCTGCACTCTGGCCCTCAAGATTTTGTGTATGACAGTGATTACTGCATATTAGTGTTGCAACATCATTTTTACCTACACGTTTTATCCATCTTCTTTATGGAAATCTGTGGGAAATTCCCCTGCAGTCAGACTGACATCATGATCATATACCTATCAGTGCTGTACAACCCATTCAGATCTATCGCACCCCCCACAACATCATCTGTCTAGACTGTCATTATTAGACAGGGGATGTATGTATTCATATATGAATGTCCTTGGGTAAGTCATCACACAAATATAGGGGGTTGGTAATATTCTCATCTTCCCACTGTTTTTCATCACCACTTCATCTTTATATCCCTTTCATCACCTTCTCCTATGTGCGTGCCAGCAGCAAAATGTGATTGATAAAGAGATTATGAACAGCTTCCCATGTAGAACAGCTAAAGAACATCATGTACTGAACTCGTCTGGAAGAGTTCAAAAAGACAACTCATGCATACACACATTCAAAGTTGCACAGATTAAAAAAAACAAAAAAAAAACCCATCTTTTTCAGCTGCCTCTTTCTTTTCACTGTTCTAAGTTTTCAGCATGATAGGAATTTGTTAATGTCTTATGTGTTTTAAAATCTTAAAGGAGGACAATGCACATAAATCCAAAGCACTGGCCAGTGATTGTCATTTTAACCCTTGTTATGTGTCAGAAAGCTGCCCACATCTTTCTTGTTAGCAGTGTTAGCCCAAAAAAGACAATAAAAAAACAAAAAACAATAGTTATATTGTTTTTCACCTCATAGCTTAGTTAGTATGTATTCATATCCACATTGTTTTAAATGTAATTTCTTTTGGCCCACTGATGTTTCATCTTACAATATACCACTCAAAAAAAAAATGCCTCTGATTTTGTTTTTTATACTGACATTATTAATTATAGCGACATTTATGATGTTACGGGTCAAAATTGACCATATAAATTTATCTTAGAATTTTTACATTAAAACAAAAAAACACAAACAAAAAAAAACAAAACAAAGAACTTTAAATCACTAAGAATAGCAAATGAAAATTGAAAGGAAACCATTAATTAAACATTAAAAAAAACAATATGGTTTTTGTGTGAGTGTGTGTCTGTGTGCACGAACTCAAGCATGTGTGGTTTGCATGTATGAATCACAGTGTGCAATTGTTTGAGTGAGCTCCTTGCAGATGTGTATCTTACATCCAGGGATGTCAACAGGAAATTGGGAAAAACTCCGAAGTGGTTTGTGAAGCGGAGGGGGGAGGGGGGCTAATTGAATGAATAATAATATATATTATATATATATATATATATATTCGGATATATGAGCTCACTAAGCACTCAAAAATAATAATAAAAAGATAAATACTATCAAATACAACGGAACAGTGCATAGTACAAATCTGCAAATACTATGAAGAATTAACAATTCTTTTGCAGAAAAATATGTATGTCTGCTTTTTCAGGAAGGACACGTGATCTTTCTGGAGGTAGGTAGTGAACAGGAGCAAGTGCTGCCAGCCTCTGAGCCAGCCAGACTCTCTCTCTCATCACCGTCATCTCAATGTAATGCAGAAGGCATTCGTTTAATAGCATAGTGTTAATGTTATAGCGTGTTTTACAAAGAAGCACATAGGCAGTGGGATAGCTACTTACCAGAGTTGCCAGAGGTGATCATAGCTTGGCTACTGCCGCAGGGTTGAGATCCATCAGTCCGAAGCACATCAAAAACATGACACTCATTATCGCATGTTGTGTGTGCAAATGTTTCTGCATGTTAGTCGTGTTCCCTCCCGACACTGTTATCTCCACTTTGCAATGACTGCAAGTTGCCTTGTTGCCATCTTTCTTTGGTGAAGTGGAGCCAAACTTTGGAGCATTTGAACCTGGTGGGCGCCATTGTTGTTTACAACTGCAATGCGTGTGCTAAACTGACGTAACTTAATCACGTAAGTGCTTTCTGGAATTGATTGTGCGTAAATTACGTGAGATTCGTGCTGGTTGAAATCGATAAGAGAATCGCTAGATAAACTGCCAAACAATTCCATGGAATTGAAACGCAAGTAACCGGTTCTCTACAGAAACCGGTTCTCGATTCCCAACCCTACTTCTTGGAGTCCTTGGCAAGGGTGCTGGAAAGCGCCCCTAATGGGGACTCCTATATTCTGCTGGGGAACTTCAATGCTCACATGCTCACTGAGAATGACAGTGGTACCTGGAGGGCGGGAGGAACGGCCTCTCTGATCTGAAACCGAGTGGTGTTTTGTTGTTGGACTTCTGTGCTAGTCACAGTTTGACCATAACAAACACCATGTTCAAACATAAGAGTGTCCATAAATGCACATGGTATCAGGACACTCTTGGCCATAGATCAATGATCAACTTTATAGTTTTATCACCAGATCTTCGGCCATATATGTTTTGGACACTCTGGTAAAGAGAGGATCTGAGCTGTCAACTGATCACAACCTGGTGGTAGGTTGGATCAAATGGTAGGCCCAAACATGTAGTGAGGGTTTGCTTGGAATGTCTGGCAGAGGAAAGTCTGTCAAAAAGATCTTCAACTCACACCTCCGACAGAGCTTCAACTGCATTCCGAGGGAGGAAGGAGACATTGAGCCTGAATGGGCCATATTCTGAGCCTCCATTGCTGAAGCGGCAGACTGGAGCTGCAGCCATAAGGTCGTTGGTGCCTGGGGGCAATCCTCAAACCCGGTGGTGGACACCTTGGGTAAGAGAAGCCATCACACTGAAGAGGGAGTCCTTCTAGGCTTGGTTAGCTTGTGGGACTCCGGAACCAGCAGGCAGATATCGACCAGCCAAATGGGCTGCAGCCTTGGCGGTCTCTGAGGCAAAAACCCAGGTGTACGAGGAGTTCAGTTAAGTCATGGAAAACGACTTTCAATTGGCTCCACAGAGATTCTGGCAAACCGTCAGATGCCTCAGGCAAGGAAAGCAGTACTTCTACTACACTGTGTATAGTGGGGGTTCCTGAATAAAGTGCCGTTCCAAGCACAGAATACCGGAGTTTTTCTTTCGTTTTCACTGGCGTGTTAGCCGCTTGTCACGAGCCTAGAATAGCAAAGTACGGCGGTTTCCCTACTACGGTTGGGAGACCAGAGGCCGTACGGTAACACATGAAAGCGCATTTTGATGTGAAGGTTGGGGAAATAACAACAAAGAATAAATGGTAGTCATTTATACAAATGTCAGGAATCAATCTGTAACATGCTCAGCACTGGTCCACATTATTATGGATACTCCTTTCAGTCTCAGCCATCTTCAGTGTCTCTGAGGTGTGTGGGGTGGGGGGGGAGTGAAATAAATAATTCTTGTCTTTTAAAGATAATGGCTACAGCTTTCTGTGAAGTAAAGTACATTCTAAAACTACTAACTTGCAAATAGTTACGTTATCTAGGTGTAACATTAGATGTCTTAATGAGTAAGCTCACCTAGAATTTACATTTGAAAAAGTCAAATTACAGATTTCTAAATATTTACATATTGTACATATATAATGTACGTATGGTCGACATATTAACTATGAACTTAAAAACTTTTAGAAGCCAATTGTGAAAGACATATGTAGCAGTTACAAATAACTGAAAAAATTAGCATAGTTATTTCTGGTTATCGTTTTCGACATCTTTTTTCAGCACCTCATAAGCTCTTACTTTATCCGTTGCCTGAAAAGACGTAGAGAAGTTGTTTTTCTAAACTGCTGAAATTTCACTGGTCCTTCGCAAACAGGACCAGTAAAATTAGAGATTTTAAGTTTTTTAATCGCGTTAATCTAATTTTTAATCTCTAATTTTACTGGTCCTGTTTGCGAGTTGCCTTTTTATAAAATCCGTTTGTAGGTCAGTCACCATAGACATATATGTCATTCACACCCTGAAGTAGACATTGATTGGCTGTCATTGTGTTTGGGCTTGTTTAGCATAAGCTGATAGGCTCCTATTGTAGTTGGGAGGGCAAGGTGAGGAGCGGTGAGTAGCGGGTAGGAGACGTGAAAATAGAGGAGCATCTGAAAATTGTCGGTCCAATGAATGGGAAATTTAAATTTCAAAAACGCCCCGACGGCGACATTGATAGAGGTAGAGTGATATATCTTCTTTGTAAGAAGAAGTTTGCTTACCACCGAAGCAGCTCAAGTTTAGCCTAGCACATCAACGCAAACACCCTGTCGCGAGTGCAGCCACAGCTAACGTTAGTGATGAAGACGTTAGCAATTTAGTGAACAATATCAAAGCTCTTCGTCAAACTACACTCGAGGAGAACATATGAGCAAGTCTGCGACCGACAGGCTGATGAACATTCTTGCCAAATGGATAGTGATGAACTGCAGGCCAATAAACATAGTGGAAGACGAGGGGTTAACGGAGGTGTTGCAAACTGCGTCCAGTGACCCATCATACAAGCCACCGTGCAGGACTACAGTGACTAACAAAATCAGCAAGATGTACGGCGGCAAAAAGAAAAACAAACTTGAGATTTTGGTGGAGCATTCGCCCAACTGTGTTGCTATAACCGGACATCACTGGACCTCAGCTGGCAACCACAGCTATTTGGGAGTGACCGGACACTTTATTGATGGTGAGTGGAACCTCAACTCATTTGCACTGACCGTCATGAAAACAGAAACCAGGCACTTTGCTGATAAATGCACCGAACAGTTCCTCAAGTTGGCAAATGACTGAGGAATTGAAAACAAGATATCCACCATCAGTACAGAGAGTGCAGCAAACATGCTGGCTGCTATGAGAGCCCTTCCATACGAGCATATCGCCTGCAATGCTCACATTCTCCAGAGGACCATCACGGTCTCCCTCGATGGCTGTGGGTTTGTCTGTGTGCTAGCAAAGTGCCGCAAGATTGTTGGCCATTTCAAAAAAAGCCCTGCGAGTACCATGGAACTTAACCTGCAACAAGTAGCTCTTGGACAAAAGAGCGAACAACTAATACAAGATGTACCGACCAGGTGGAATTCGACACTCGCACTCACACCTCCTACGCAACCGAGAGACTGTCCAGGCTACGTTGGACCAACAGAACAACCACAGATTGGTCATGCCATCCGAAGCTAAGATGAGGAAACTGCAGAGACTGGAGGTCCTGCTTAAAACCATGCAGGTAAACCCAAATAAACTACTGTCACATGTGTAAGCCAATAATGAATGAATTTTCAATGACAATTAAATTGGAAATCAGTTACACTTTAATTTAAATATCCAGCTAAGTTTATTTAGCAAACTTATCCACCTCTGCAGGTATGTGACTGAGTTGCTGGGTGGGGAAGCCTATGTCTCCTGCTCTGTAGTGCTGCCTGCTTTTAGCCATCTGGACAGTGTCATGGACATCACTGATGAGGATCCAGCTTATGTGGTGAAGTTCAAGAATGCCTTCCAGAGGGACCTGGCAACACGGCGAGCTGATGCCAACGAGACATTGTTCAAGTGCCCACAGCACTAGATCTACGTTTCAGGATTTGAAATGTCTTCCAAGAGAAAAGAGAAAACAGGTAAAGACTATAAGGATAAGCTGGACTAATGAGTCCAATTTAGGCCTACTGCACTTGGTATTAATGACAACCATTCATTCATCATTTAATCATTCATTCAGGTGTGGACCATACTGGAGAAAATGCTCCAAGCACCAGAGCCCAGAAGAGCAGCTACTCTTCAGCTCTCCACAGAGGATAATGAACCTGTTCAGAAGAAGAGGAGGAGCACTCCTCTGCTGGGGTCCGACTCTGCCCCTTTTCCATTAGTACCTTCTCGGCGCGGCTCGACTAGAAGAAGCTCAGACTGTAGACCTGATGAGGAAGGTGCCTGAGAGTGACTGTTTTATATGCGGCAACTCTGGTCGTTTGCGACCATAACAATGGAGCGTCGTTCGTCAGCCATGGAGTAGACTTGCCGGCCATTCTTCGTTTTGTGAGACAATTACAGTATAAAATCGCTGTTGAGTTTGTTGTTGCTGAGTTTTGAATATGGCGGGTGTGGAGGAGTCGCGGTGCTCTCTGGCCAATCAATGGCCCGCGGCGTGGTGACGTTGTATTCTCGGCCCGACTCAGCCCGGATAGAACCCCAGCCAAATGGGTACAAAAAAGGAGGGCCGAGCCGGTGACCTAGTGGAAAACCTCCAAAGCGGGGCCGAGTCGAGTCGAGCCGCGCCGAGTAGGTACTAGTGGAAAAGGGGCATCTGACTCAGAAGAAGATGGGATGGAGTCTGGAGAGCTGCAGCGCTACAGAGCAGAGCCCAGCATCAGTATTGATGACTGTCCCCTGCAGTGGTGGTATGCTCACTCAGGAGCCTATGAAAAGCTGTCAGCCCTAGCACGCAAGTATCTGGCCTCCCTGGCAACCTCCGTACCTTGTGAGACACTGTTTAGCCTCGCAGGCCACATAGTACAAAAGAAAAGGGCAGCCTTGCTCCCAGAAAATGGGACCAAGTTGGTCTGTCTCAGCGACTGTCTGAAGAAGAAGAAATAAGAGTATGAGTTCAGCATAGTTGCTATGTCCTCTGTAGCCTTCTAGAAGTAATTGCTTGATGCTATTTCAGCATTTCATTTTGTAATGATGAACAATGTTATTTTTGATGTGCTAACTTACAGCACTGTGATCTATGGGTCTGTTTTATTTATGTTATCTGAAGCAAAGAAAAAGCAACAAGTTCAGTGTTCAATACATGTGTATTGCTCAGAAAAGTGTTTTTACTGTTTTTTGATGTGTTAACTTACAGCACTTTATATGGACCTGTTTTTATAGTCTTGAAGCATTCTCAGGAAAACATGCTCAGTGTTCAACAACAGCCCTAATTTTTTGGAGATTGACAAAAGAACACAAAAATATTTTGCCTCCTGGTGGTGGAAACTGAAGGTTCCAGGCAGCACTTGGGACTAGTCTCAAATACAGTGGAATGTAAATGGCATCTGTTCAAGTCTGTCAATAAATGACTTTATAAAGCCACTTTCTTGTTATTGTTATATATCAATCTTTTGATCCTGCCACAATAATGAAATAATGAATTCAAATAAAAAATACCTGAAGTTAAGGGTTTTTCTCAGCAATTTTTAGGTGAGATTAAAAAAGAGATTAATTAGATTAATTAATTACAGATCATAATTAATTAATCTCTCAATTTTTTTAATTGCATGACAGCACTACTTATCATTAATTGTGGCTCAGCTGTCATGCTCTGGGTATCTGAAAAGCACATATGGATGACTTGTATTGTAAGAAACATACGAATAAAGCTTAATTAAACTGAAATGAAAGTGTTCAGACCTTTAGCATTAGTGCTAGCCACTTGTAATAGGATATCCTTGGACACATTTTAATGCCAGGTCTAAATGGGGTCTTTGTGTTTGGTGTGTGTGTGTGCATGTGTCTGTGTTTGTATGTGTTCATGCGTGTCTACAGCAGAACGGTACAATATGTACTGCCTTTGTCTCTACCAAAAAAAAACAGCCACAAGTATTAAGATTATTAACTCAATTCTTCTACAGATGTTCAGATCACAGGATGAGTACAGTTATGTCACTTTATACTGTAGAAGCTTTTTACTTCCTGTCAAGCGTGTAATGTGTCTCCCACTGACTACACACATACGGTGCACATTTCCTTCAGCTGTTCTTCATATGTGTTCCAGAGCTGTCCCTCAGCAGTGAATAATCTTGTTCCAGACAGTGGGGGTGTTCTGTATGACTGAACACCAGCCAGAAGCTTACTGACATGGACAAATGTGTTTGTACCATGACAGCTACTTGAAACAAAGCTTCATTTCTTCAGAAGTGCATAAATTAAAAGCAATTGTCTTACCGCTGCACACCTTTAGTATATGATAAAGTAAAACAAAACAAAATATGAAGAAAAATAAGGATTATATCTATTTCACAAAGATATTCTAAAATAGATTCAATGTATTTGTTCATACCCATCAAAATCATGATAAATCATTGCATGGTCATGTTTCAAACTTTTTTTCCTTTTTTTTTTTTTTTTTTTTTTTATAACTCTGTTAGTATTACAAATTTCCTCAATATAAATATACACTGACAGGCCAAAAAAAAAAAAAAAAAAGTTGCCACCAAAAAAGAAAGGTCATACACTAATATTTTGTTGGACCGCCTTTAGCTATGATTACGGCACGCACTCGCTGTGGCATTGTTTCAATAAGGTTCTTCAATGTCACAAGATTTATTTCCTTCTAGTGTTGCATTAATTTTACATCAAGATCTTGGATTGATGATGGTAGAGTCTGACCGCTGTGCAAAGCCTTCTCCAAAGTTTCTCAATGGGGTTAAGGTCTGGACTCTGTGGTGGCCAATCCATGTGTGACAAATGATGTCTCATGCTCCCTGAACCAGTCTTTCACAATTTGAGCCCAATTAATCCTGGCATTGTCATCTTGGAATATGCCTGTGCCTTCAGGGAAGAAAAAATCCATTGATGGAATAACCTGGTCATTCAGTATATTCAGGTAGTCAGCTGACCTCATTCTTTGAGCACATAATGTTGCAAAGAAGGAATGCAAAGACTTATACATTGAGGAAACCAAACAACCATTAAACAAACGCATGGCTCAACACAGAAGAGCGAACTCCTCAGGTCCAGTTTCTGCTGTTTATGTACATATAAAGGAGAAGGCTCATTCTTTTGAGGACAAAAACATGAAAATCTTGGACAGAGGAGAGATGTACGGTGGCCCTGAAGGGCAAACGACACCAACAAAAAGGAAAACACAACGACATTAAAAAAAACACAACGACAAAAAGGAAAACACAACGACATTAACAAAAACACAACGACAAAAAGGAAAACACAATGACATTAACTTCTAACGGAAAGGGTAGGTCCCTGCTATGACAAGGATCATTGCTGATTGGACGAAAGCACGTCAGTCTTGAGTAGTAGTGAACGTGTTTCTCAGACCTGCTAGTCTGAGAAACACGTTCAGTACTCAATTAGCAACAATTTACGTTACATGTGTTAACTTACCTGAAGGCGGTCCGTCAATGGGTTCAACGACAAGCCCCCTTGCCACAACCACAGCAAAATTTAGGTTTATGGAAGTCTTCAGGGACCTTCTCACCACAATTAGGGCAATACATTTTGACGCTTCAAAATGAAGTCCGCCCGAGCCGTAAACAAGGTGTTATGGCGTAAAGCAGCCTTAAAAACCGTTCTCTTAATACATCCATGAAAAAAACCCGCTAAAAAAGACTGACGTGCTTTCGTCCAATCAGCAATGATCCTTGTCATAGCAGGGACCTTCCCTTTCCGTTAGAAGTTAATGTCGTTGTGTTTTTGTTAATGTCGTTGTGTTTTTGTTAATGTCGTTGTGTTTTCCTTTTTGTCGTTGTGTTTTAGTTAATGTCGTTGTGTTTTCCTTTTTGTCGTTGTGTTTTTGTTAATGTCGTTGTGTTTTTGTTAATGTCGTGTTTTAGTTAATGTCGTTGTGTTTTCCTTTTTGTCGTTGTGCTTTTGTTAATGTCGTTGTGTTTTCCTTTTTGTCATTGTGTTTTTGTTAATGTCGTTGTGTTTTCCTTTTGTCGTTGTGTTTTTGTTAATGTCGTTGTGTTTTCCTTTTGTCGTTGTGTTTTTTTAATGTCGTTGTTGTTTCCTTTTGTGTTTTGTGTTTTTGTTAATGTCGTGTTTTTTTTGTCGTTGTGTTTTTTGTCGTTTTGTGTTTTTGTTTGTTTGTTTTTGTTAATGTCGTTGTGTTTTCCTTTTTGTCATTGTGTTTTTGTTAATGTCGTTGTGTTTTCTTTTTTTTTGGTGTCGTTTGCCCTTCAGGGCCACCGTAGAGATGGTTTGAGAGAGGAGTAAAAGAATTCATCTATGTTAAAATAGAGAAGCCATCTCTAAACAGGGGAGGTGGCTTAAGATTCCATCTATCCCCCATTTACAACGCAGCCCTAGCCACAGTACCTAAGAGACTAAATAACAAGGACTACCTGAAACTAAACTCAAGTTGCTCAAAGAAACATAACGACAGTCGTTCACTAGTAACCACACCTCATGCCTAACGACTGTTGTCCACCAGTGGCCCCACTCACTCCTGTCCAACGACTGTCCTTTCACTGGTGTGGCTCTCCTGACCTACTAACAAAGTATTGTCTTTGGAAAGTGTTGGGTGTACACCTCCACAGAGGTCAAAAACCTGAGTCATACTCCACTGTTTGTCCCACTAGTGCGGACTAGCCAGACTGATGCGTTGAGAACTGATGAAGCCGCTTGGATAAGAGGCAACCTCCGTGATGTACTGAGACCACGATTGCTGAGACCGCGAACTGTGAGGGTTTACTGTACTCAGTTACTCTATTCAGGCAAAACCCTTTAGACATGCATGGAACTTACATCATCTCACTTTTAAGGTGAAATAATGTTGTGTAGAGTTACAATATGATTAAGATGCTTTGCTGTTGAATTATGGATAAGCTGTGACTCATTGACAAGCTGTGACTATTAGACCATATTTTAACTGCTAACAGTGTACAGGATGTTTGTCTAGTAACCATGGAAATGGAGTCAACCAATTAGGATAGACCACCATCCCATGGAGATGATAAAAAAGATTTGTGTGAGATAAAGTAAGTGTGCTTCGCAGGAAGACCCTTTGCAGAGAACATTGCATTTTGTCTGTAATATGGTGATAATGTTAGGACTCCACCTGCTGAGCAGCAGACCCAACCTCGTCGGGCTGACACGCCCAGCACGTCTCAGCGTGCTGCCAGGGAGCTGCGCGCTTGGCGATGGGAGCGGGCAAAGCGAGCTCCTCCCCGCACCTGAGGCTCATCATCTCATCACGCACCTGCAGCTCATCGGCTCGTCCGGACGGAGATATATACTCGGCCACTACTGAGCTTGAGTGCAAGTTCTTGCCAATGCAGTTGCGTTCCTGTGAGTACTCGTCTTCATACTGTGTGTATGATTTCTCCTTGTGGATTATGTTCCTTGTGGATTACATTCCTTGTGGATTACTTCCTGGTGGATTTCTCTCACTGAACTGACCTGTGAGTTTTCTTCCAGTGACTGTGTCTGGGGTGAAGACAGGACTTCGTTTAGCGTTTCCCCAGTTCTGGGCAATCCTAGGCTTATGCACCCTGGTGTGAGTGACTGCCAGTTTCCCAGCATCGTCCCTCTTGGTTGGATTGTGTATAATAAACTCGGCCTCATGTCTTTAAACCGTCATTCTGTCTGTGTCGTTCATTTGGGGTCTAGTATCAACCATAACAGATACGTTTTAATAAATTCTAAACATTGTATTTCAAGTATTGGGATAAGTGTTTCATGGTCCTCCAAAAAAAAACCCACAACAACCCCTACATAACCCAAATTCTTACCCTTTGAGCTATTCCATTCAAAGGAGTTGCTTTCTCAGTTGGACAATCTACATTTACATAGTGATAAAATCACCACGGATCGATTCTTACTTCTCTGTTTGGTCTAATAAATTTAGTACTGAGGGAGCATATGAAGTGTTTTTTTCCCCTCTTTTTTTCTACCATCATAAATGTAACATTTTGGTAATTAAAATAATGTTACAGTTACAGTAATATAACATATAGTGGGCTAATAATTAAATTCATTTTTAGATGATTAGATATAATTCAGTTAATCTGCAGGGCCAACTTGTGCAGAGCCAAGTGAGAACAAATAACTAAGTTCTTTGCTTGGTTGCCTTTCACTTGGTTCTCAATAATCTGTGACTTCCATTTTACCAAACATACTGGGGGGGGGAAAAGGATTAAAAACAGCCTAATTTAAAAACAATGATAGCTGTCACAGACTGCCAGTCCAAGCCTGTAATGTTAGACTCTTTCTGAAGCTACTCTCAATGTTGATCACTAATGAGAGAAATCTTCTTCTGTGAAGGGCTTACCAAACATTGCTCTCTTCAATATGCCTTGACATATGCTGGGATGCACTTGAATGTTTGCACTGTATTTCTTTGGATAAAATGATCCTAGGATAAATTCTCTGTTTATTAGCCAAAAACAACTAATAAAAGATTCTACAATGGTCACCCACTGTCACTTCAGTGACCAAACTGGTTCAAGCCCACCTTGGCTTCACTATATTATCAGCATTACATTATTTGTGGGGTCTCTGTCTTCTAGCACACAATTGGGTAGTTGAACATTGAACAGACACCTCTCTTGTCTGCTGTTTCCTGTTTTACTTTGAAGGTCTGTCTTAGCTCCGTTGTTTGCTGCTTTGCTTCCTTCCCCTCGTTACCTTGATTCCCTGCACCTGCCTCTCGTTTGTTCCGGTCTATTTAAGTCTTGTCTTTGCCCCTGTTCTGTGCTGGTCCGTATCTTGTGTCTTAGGTCCTGAGTTTCTCTGCCAGTTTGCTCTTGGTTGTTTCGTATATTGCCTGCCTGGATAACTGTATGGATTACTTTGTGGATTTTCAGTTTAGTTTAGCCTTTTTGCTTTTGTTAATAAATACCTTTTTGAGTGCACTCCTGCATTTGGGTCCTCTGTTCTGCCTCACACCTTGACAGAACGGACCAGCCAAATAATGGACCCAGCAGGAGACCAGCTCTCCCTCCTTGGTTTCTCCTGCCAGGGTTGGGACAGGGGAGATTATGGGGAGGTAGAGGATTCTCCCTTCTGGGGCACTCGGCTGGTGTTGGGGGGCCCCAAAACCCTTTGGCGGCGGGGAGGCCACAATTCGGGGTTTGGCCCAGCAGAGCAGGCCTTGGACTCAGCCAATCGGACCCCCAAGAGAAGGCGAGGTATGTGCTCGCAATCCAGGGTCACCCCACAGGCTGCCTGTCCTCGGGGGGTCCCTGTTGCAGTGGCAGTCCAGGAGAATGCACCTTCACCTCCTGTCTCCGGGGCCATGGAGGAAGCCCCACAGTCCATGCAGGGGAAGTTGGAGGCTTTCATGGAGCTCTATCATAGGCTCATGGCATCCATGGTGGGGACAAGGGATGAGAAGCGGTGGCTCTGTTTTTTGGACATTTTGTTAAAAACCTTGACCATCAAGCCCCGACTTCTCTCCTTCCCCGCTATTGTTGCCCTGTCCTCGGACCTGATCCAGTTCAAGGAGGAGCTGACGGACTCCCTTATATCTGATCCATGGATCCGACCCTCACCGGCACCCCTGCATCCGGCTCCTGAGGTGGTCGACACCAACGCACTCTCTCCGGTTCTCGCGGTGGTCGACGCGCTCTCTTCGGTTCCCGAGGCAGACGACGCGCTCTCCCCGGTCTCCGAGGCGGTCGACACACTCCCTCCAGTTCCCGTGGTGGTCGACGCACCTCTCCTCGTCTCCGAGGTGGTCGACGTACGCTCTCCAGATCCTGTCCCAGAGGTGCTCGACGCAGCTCTCCGTGTCTCCGAGGTGGTCGACGCACGCTTGCCAGATCCTGTCACAGAGGTGGTCGATGCACCTCTCCTTGTTTCTGAGGTGGTTGACGCACGCTCACCCGATCCCATCCCAGGGGTGGTCGACAAATCTCTCCTCATCTCCGAGTTGGTCAACCCACACGCGCCCGATCCCGTCCCAGAGGTGGTCGACGCACCTCTCCTCATCTCCGAGGTGGTCGATGCACGCTCGGCTGATCCCATCCCAGAGGTGGTCGACGCACGCTTGCCAGATCCTGTCTCAGAGGTGGTCGATGCACCTCTCCTTGTCTCAGAGGTGGTCGACGCGCCTCTTTTTCTCCTATAGTTACATCTGCAATAAGCTGTACTTAAATGCAGCTTTGTGAACTGATGATCTTGACGTAGACATAAACAGACATTCCTTCCTTCCTTTAACTTTTCCATAAAATTGTATTTGCAATTACATAAAAGCATGATCAATAGCAAGAAATTGGGGAATTTTTATTTTTGGAACCCCTTCAAAAATCAATACTTGTTACCCAAAAATATTACATTTTCTTTTATTGAATACATATGCTATATAATAATCTGTTATAAATGAAGTGCACTTATATAATGCTTTTTAGGCACCATCATGGCACCCCCAAAGTGCTTTACAACAGCCTCTCATTCACCCACACACACACACACACGTCAATGAGTGGCTGCAGCCATGCATGGCACTGCCAGGCCCACTGGGGGCGAATTAGAGTTCAGTGTCTTTCCAACGACACTTCGACAGTCGGAATCAAACCGCCAACCTTTCAGCGATTGAAGGACATGCTCTACCAACTGAGCTACAGCTGCTGTTATACAAAAATAAAACATAAATAAATAAAGAACATTTGAAATCAATAATCTAACGTACATTATCGCCAGAAGATTCATTTCCACAATGACCGTTTGTAAACCACATTAAGACTGAGAAGTTTCATCTGTGTTAAATTCTCAACAAAATGCACTCTACTTTTGATGACATATAATACACAAATTCATGTGTTTTTTTTTTTTTTAACACCCCATGAGCTCTATGACAGCTGGAAGACAGTGAAATTAGATTACCATGACAACACAATCTGTTCAGTGCCTTTTGCTTGGCATGAACTGTTATTATGATTTGTAGACAACTGGAGCAAAAGCGTAAACATTTATGATTACTACCACTGCATTAGAGATAACTTGATGAAATAAACAGTTGGCTTAAATAAATTGCAAGGTGTATCCTAAAAGTCACCTTGAATGTTAGAGAAAACTATACCTCGACACTTTCTATCTGACATCCCTGCCTTCCATTTCACAAAGTTGTATCCCTTTCACACCAATCTCTGGCCAGGTCCTTAACCACATGCAAATATATGCTAATCCTCCTTGAATTTACACACCACTTTTGGCCAATGAGTTCAGCGGGAACAAAAAGGTGGAGGTAACCTTTCTCATGTCATCCAGCCACTCCAGCTCAGGATAAGTCTTTCAGTGAAAGAGGATTTGAAGAGAGACACTCTTGCTGTATATACACTGCTCAAAAAAAATTAAAGGAACACTTTGAAAACACATCAGATCTCAATGGGAAAAAAATAATGCTGTTTATTTATACTGATATGGACTGGGTGATGTGTTAGGAACAAAAGGAAGCCAGATTATTTGATGGAAATGAAAATTATCAACCTACAGAGGGCTGAATTCAAAGACACTCCAAAAATTACAGTGAAAAAAATGATGCGGCAGGCTAGTCCATTTTGCTAAAATTTCATTGCAGTAACTCAAAATGGTATTCAGTAATTTGTATGGCCCCCATGTGCGTGCATGCATGCCTGACAATGTCGGGGCATGCTCCTAATGAGACCACGGATGGCATCCTGGGGTATCTCCTCCCAGATCTGGATGAGGGCATCACTGAGCTCCTGGACAGTCTGAGGTGCAACCTGGCGGCGTCGGATGTATCGAAACATAATGTCCCAGAGGTGTTCTATTGGATTTTGGTCAGGCGAGCGTGGGGGCCAATCAATGATATCAATTACTTCATCCTCCAGGAACTGCCTGCATACTCTCGCCACATGAGGCCGGGCATTGTCGTGCACCAGGAGGAACCCAGGACCCACTGCTCCAGCATAGGGTCTGACAATGGGTGCAAGGATTTCATCCCGATACCTAATGGCAGTCAGGGTGCTGTTGTATAGCCTGTATAGGTCTGTGCGTCCCTCCATGGATATGACCAGACCATCACTGACCCACCACCAAACCGGTCATGCTGAACGATGTTACAGGCAGCATAACGTTCTCCACGGCTTCTCCAGACCCTTTCACGTCTGTCACATGTGCTCAGGGTGAACCTGCTCTCATCTGTGAAAAGCACAGGGCGCCAGTGGTGGACTTGCCAATTCCGGTGTTCTGTGGCAAATGCCAATCGAGCTCCACGGTGCTGGGCAGTGAGCACAGGGCCCACTAGAGGACATTGGGCCCTCAGGCCACCCTCATGAAGTCTGTTTCTGATTGTTTGGTCAGAGACATTCACACCACTGGCCTGCTGGAGGTCATTTTGTAGGACTCTGGCAGTGCTCCTCCTGCTCCTCCTTGCACAAAGGAGCAGATACCGGTCCTGCTGATGAGTTGTAGACCTTCTACGGCCCTGTCCAGCTCTCCTGGAGTAACTGCCTGTCTCCTGGAATCTCCTCCATGCTTTTGAGATTGTGCTGGGAGACACAGCAAACCTTCTGGCAATAGCACGTATTGATGTGCCATCCTGGAGGAGTTGGACTGCCTGTGCAACCTCTGTAGGGTCCAGGTATCGCCTCATGCTAACAGTAGTGACAGTGACCCTAGCCAAATGCAAAACTGGTGAAAAAGAGTCAGAAAAGATGAGGGGAAAAAAATGTCAGTGGCCTCCACCTGTAAAACCATTCCTGTTTTGATGGTCGTCTCGTTGTTGCCCCTCTAGTGCACCTGCTGTTAATTTCATTAACACCAAAGCAGCTGGAACTGATTAACAACCCCCTCTGCTACTTACCTGACCAAATCAATATCCCAGAAGTTTAATTGACTTGATGCTATACTCTGATTACAAAGTCTTCCTTTAATTTTTTTAATTTGTGTATATGGTTTTTGTGTCACGGTTTCGGTACGGATTCGGTACAGTCTTGATATGTGTTTTGTGCATAAAGTGACAATTCTTTTACCTAAAATGATTTATTTATTTTGCTTCTCAGAACAAGTTACAAACAATTTCAGTGCTGAATAACATTCAAGTAAACAGTTAGTTACCAAGCACAACACTTCAATAAACTCAGAGTACTGTAGATCAGTATTACTATACTCAGATAACTAATACATCATAGCATAAAATACATATAAAGAAATTAAAACACAAAAATGTGAACAAGAAACACTGTTTGTTTATTCTTTACTTTTAGTGCACACTTAGTAGTAGTATAAAAAAGAGGTAAAAAGTGCAATTTATCTATGACAAATTGGGGAAACATTAATTCAGAGATTCAGAAATACCTCCTATTTCAAATGAACATATTATTAATACATATACATACATTATCAATCCATAAAAAGGCTCTGACATGGCTTCTAAATGCTCCCACTGCTCGGTGTATGTTCTTGTATTTATCCGAGGTGGCATGGTAGGTTTGTTGAAAAGCCTTCTCTATGTACAGTTGTTGTTTTGCTGCCGTTACCTTTCTGGGGTGTACGAAAGCGTAATATCAGGATGATTACACTGGAGATGCTTGTCCACATGGCTTGTGTTTCCATTTGAGTACGGGACATGTCTCAAGCAGCATTTACAGACTGTGAAGTTTCTGTTGAAAGTTTTCACTCCCTCGCTGGTGTATTCAACAGCAAAACCAAAATGCTCCCACACTGGCCATTTAAATAACTTTTCTCCCAACTTCTCCGCTACAGCTGGCCACGCATGCTTGTTTTTTTTTTTGTTTTTTTTTTTCATTTCCTGCGTCTACAAGCTGCAGCCAACCAGCCAAAGTGTGATAGGCTGGTCACTGTGAGTGAGCGGAGGCGAGTGGACATTGACATGCAGTGGCAGGCCTGTTGCCTGAAAGGCACACGCGCTCACGTGCAAGTCCAATGCAAAATTATTGGAACATAAATCCTGCGGGACATATATATATATATATATATATATATATATATATATATATATATATATATATATATATATATATATATATATATATATATATATATATATATATATATATATATATATATATATATATATATATGTAGTAAGAAAACCCTCAGAGAGATTACATAACAGCCAAAGTTATATTCAGTTTTATATCTTTTTGCATTATAGGGATTCTTAAGATAATGAGACAGTCCTCAGACTCATCTAGAGGGCCATTTTTCCTTCAAGCTGAATTGGTCATGCTCACACACCAAAGGATTCCGGCACCACCAGATTTTTCTTTCACCCTTTCCTGTGAAAGGAAGGCTGAGTGTGAAAAGCCTGGTTATCCTCAGTCAGTGTCTTGGGGGATAGTACAGTGTTGCATGCTACATCTGAAAGGATTAATGATGGCTCACACTCAAGTAGAGCTTGACTCAGCTTCCTCTGTGTGAATATACATGGAGTGTGGAGTGTGTGCATCTGTCTTTGGAGGTGCTTCTGATTATACATTTGGATATGTCTGTGTGTTTTTCAAAGAGCAAAGGTTAACTACAAAGGGCATTATGTCAAAAGCAGATTTTGTTGGTAAAAATACTACTGACTCCCAAAGCGGTTACCATGGAGATTGCACTACTAATTCTCAAGTGTTCCTCAACCTAGTCGCTCTGCTTTTGTTATTAGTGTTATGTACATTGATTCTGTCCTTTCTGAAACTATACTGTTAAAGAAAAAGGCATTTTAAATTGCAGTGCTGTCACTCAGTTCAGTCAAGACAAGACATATTTATGGTGCACAGATCGATGTCACAGCTCTCAAATTCCCTCAGGGGGCTTTACACTTGAGATCCTCGTTCCAAAGGTGTTTAAACATGAAAAAATGGAACAAACAAGGAGTGGGGCACAATGGTGCATGTGATGTATAGAAACATCATGGTCTCAGGAAGATGAAGTATAAAAACCTTTGCCAACATTAGTAAAGAAAAAAATAATTCAAGGAGCTTTAATGGGAATATGAGTGCAGTCAATACATCTAGTAACTGTGTTATCTTTGAAGATTTTTTCTTTACTCACATTTGTGGAATCAGTAAACAAATTAACCCAAGGTATTTTATATGAAGTATGGGTATACGGTGGTTGATATTTGTGATGTACAGAAGAATAAGATCATGCATATAAGTTATGCACCTCTACAGAAAAACAGTGGGCCTAATGCCATCATCTTTCAAAACTATCTAGTATGTATATGCAATTTAATCTTGTAGACTTTTTTGTGGGAATGTGAAGAGTGAATGTGTCCTTCACCGGTCCTCTCTGGCAGTAACTTCTGACATCTTTATTAACATCTTAAATCCTGATTTTGCAAGAGAGGACTAAAAACACCAGCTGTGAAACATTTAAAGACAAGACAATTAAAGAGACATGATAGTGAGGGTGTGTGTGTGCTGAGTTGTGAAGTGTGAGGGGTGTTGTGTAGTGGATTGTGTTGTGATACAAGACAAACATAAAAAAGATAATATGTAACAAGCAGCAAAAACAAACAGAAAAGAAAAACTGGATGGACACCTTCTACCAACTAATAGACCTGTGGGCATATGAAGAATCCATGTAAACATGATGGATTGATTGTGTTGATAGAAGAGGGGGGGTGTTGGGGGAGGGGTGTATAACATAAATATGTCCGTGCCCATATATACTCACATGTAAGTGACCAAAGTACTAAATAAATTGTCACCACTATTACCAACACCACCATCCCAATCTTAGTCCATCTTAAATCTTCCTGCAGGTGAGAAAACGGCAGTGAACTCGTTCCCCCAAGACCAGACTGGCCCGAGAGGAGCCTAAAGGCCGAGAGGCAAACACTGCTGAAGCATGTGTCCACTGACAGGAGGCAAGGCAAGGCATCCAAAAGGCCAGAAACACAATGAGGCAAGCCCACCCCCCGGCCCCCACACCCATCAGGCCCCAGCCCACAGCAGCAGCACCGCAGAAATAGTGAGTGCAGGCCCGGTAGCCATCACCCTAAGCAGGCCAGGGACAGCCGAGCTCCCCCGCCACCCACTAACCGCCGACAGAGAGCGGAAGGAGGAGACGGGTGAGACAGAGAAAGGGAAGGAGGGACGCATACTCCACCCCCGCCCGCCGCCCGCCCACACCACAACGGCGGCGACAAAGGAGGGGGAGCAGCTCGGAACCAGAGGGCCGCACAAGGACGGCTGCACGGCACCCCCCCCACGCCACAGTGCACCAGCCTGCAGTAAGCCAATACCCCACCCCACCCAGGACCCCCCCCAAGGGCCACACAGGGCACCCAGCCCAACAGCAGGGGCACACCCAGGCCCACACATTGGCACAGGGAGGCCCCCAACGCCGGAGGGCCCCCCAAAAGAAGGGACACGCCCCAGTGGCCAGGACCCATCCCAGTGGCCAGGACCCATGACCACACCCCAAATCCCCCCCCAGGGCAGGGAAGGACAAAAAAAAGGCCAATACGGCTGGCCTAGCCCACCACCCTCCCCCCAACTTAGTCGTATCATCGGATCTTTGGCCCTATGTTTTGGACACTCGGGTAAAGTGAGGAGCTGAGCTGTCGACTGATCACTACCTGGTGGTGGGTTGGATCAGATGGCGGGGGAGAATGCTGGTCAGACCTGGTAGGCCCAAACATGTAGTGAGGGTTTTCTGGGTACACCGGAAGGAATACTTCGAGGACCTTCTCAATCTCACCAACATGTCTTCCGTGGAGGATGCTGATTCTGTGGACTTAGAGGTGGACTCGTTCATTACCGGAGCTGAGGTCACTGAGGTAATTAAGAAACTGCACAGTGACCGGGCTCCGGGGGTGGACGAGATGTGCCCTGAGTTGCTGAAGGCTCTGGATGTTGTAGGACTGTACTCCCCCTGATTTCCGTGCAACATCGCACGGAAATCGGGGGGAAGTACCTCTGGATTGGCAGACCGGGGTGGTGGTTCCTGTTTTTAAGAAGGGGGACCAGAGGGTGTGTTCCAATTACAGGGGAATCACACTCCTCAGCCTCCCTGGTAAGGTATATGCAGGGGTTCTGGAGAAGAGAGTTTGAGAGATTGTTGAATCCCCGATTCAGGAGGAACAATGTGAATTCCGTCCTGGTTGTGGACCAGCTCTATACCCTCTCTAGGGTCTTGGAGGGAGCATGGGAATTTGCCCAACCAGTCCACATGTGTTTTGTGGACTTGGAGAAGGCATTTGACCATGTCCCTCGGGGGGTCCCTCCTGGAGGGAGTCCCTACACAAATGGAGTGGGAGTTTGGTCCACATTGCCTGTTGTAAGTTGGATTCGTTTTCTCGCTGGAGCGGTTCGCAGCTGAGTGTGAAGCAGCTGGGATGAGAATCAGCACCTCCAAATCTGAGACCATGGCTCTCAGTCGGAAGAGGGTAGAATGCCTTTTCCGGGTCGGGAGTGAGGTTCTGCCTCAAGTGGAGCAGTTTAAGTATCTCAGGGTCTTGTTGGCGAGTGATGGGAGAAAGGAACGGGAGATCGATAGACGGATTGGTGCAGTCTGCTGTTGTGTGGACTATGTATTAGTCCATTGTGGTGAAGAGAGAGTTGAGCCAAAAGGCAAGGCTCTCTGTTTACCGGTCAATCTTTGTTCCAACCCTCACCTATGGTCATGAGCTGTGGGTAGTGACCGAAAGAACGAGATCGCGGATACAAGCAGCGGAAATGAGTTTTCTCCGTGGGGTGGCTGGACTCTCCCTTCGAGATAAGGTGAGAAGTTCACTAATTTGGGAGAGACTCAGAGTAGAGCCGTTGCTCCTTCACATTGAGAGGAGCCAGTTGAGGTGGTTCAGGCATCTGGTTAGAATGCTCCCTGGATGCCTCCCTGGAGAGGTGTTTCGGGCATGTCCAACTGGGAGGAGACCACAAGGCAGACCCAGGACTGATATAGGAACCTCTGCAAACCGCTAATGCAATCTTCCGCTCCCTAAAGCCGCTACCCATTATGCCGACTCCCTTACTCACATTGTAGGCGCGGCAATGGGCGTGTCTCTTGCACGTTCCACAAATTCGGTATCTTGCGATCTCGGTGTTAGGATAGAGGGTAGTGGGTGGTCTGACCACCCGCTACCCTCTATCTTAAACCCACGAGATGCCTTTTATTTTAGGTGTGATCAGGAAGAAATCCTGGATTCTGGATCGCTTT
This sequence comes from Hirundichthys speculiger, assembly GCA_018398805.1. NCBI lineage: Eukaryota > Metazoa > Chordata > Actinopteri > Beloniformes > Exocoetidae > Hirundichthys > Hirundichthys speculiger. The sequence continues at coordinate 5,599,728 of JAGFBZ010000479.1, forward strand.
CAAATTTTCGATAACATTGCGCTGTTAAGGTTTAGTTGTTTCTTGAATCCTAAAGCAATCACAATGGAGACAGGAAGGGAGTTCTGGAATTTTAAGAGTTTAATTCTCTCATAAGTAAAAAAGGAGGATTTGAGGGTTGGCAGCCAAACCAACAATCCAGGGAACGACAAAGGCAAGGAGGTGGCACTGCGAATGGCTGGATCAGACGTTTCTATGGGAAGATCTGGCGACGAGTCTGGTTAAATGATGACTGAATAGGTACAGGTGTGCAGTGCCAAACCTGGGCTGCTTGTCAGATGGGAAGGGGAAACAGATGTGGATCTGAGTGTCTATGTAGAGGATTGACAGTGGAGCAGTGGGTTGTGCTCAGGGGCCCCAGAGGTGGAAGGTTGCGGCTTCACAACCCAGCTTGGGACCGTAACATGCGCTCAATGGGGCTGGAAATTTTATTTCTCAATATCTCCGTTAATTATTGCCCACAACTCATGAAATTTCACTCAGGTATTGACAATGAAAACCTTTATAAAATTTCAGAGGCTGATCCGGATCTGATCCAGAAGGTGGATTTTATCGCAGTCTGTAAATCGCTATATGGGAGAACTGTTGTGCTTGGCAGAGGTCTGCACTCTCCGAGAGCTTTTCTAGTTAAGAAATGCTTTCGTGGAAGCTCACTGGCTCTTTTCTTTCTGAGCAGTTTGTTGAAACGTCTTGGAGTACAAAAGAAATGATTGCTCCACATTAGTTAGAGCTAGATATGTATATATCAGTGCAAAGGAGGAATGAAGAGGAGGAAGTTCTACAGCAGAGTCCCAGACGAGCTCCCCATGAGAGCTGCTCCGATCTGGATGAAAAGACGCTCCATGGCAGTTTGCAGGTACCGCAACCTGCTCTTAAAGGCAATGGCTACTGACGCACTGATTGGTTAAACAGGTGGAGCGCCCTAACCACTCCTATGCATAATGTATGCATAATATAGTGGTTGGCGCAGGTAATATCGCGGGTTTCGGGAGGTGGAAGATTGCGTTCTTTGCGGGGGAACGCCCCTCCTGCTACCTGCTATCCCTTAATAGCAGCTTTTGGAGGTTTGGCGCAAGATCGGGCCCTATATCTCTCAGCTGGCCTGGGAACACCTCGGGGTTCTCCCAGCAGAGCTGGTTGAACCGGCCGGCGGGAGGGAGGTCTGGGCCTCTCTGCTGAAGCTGCTGCCCCTGCGACCCGACTCCGGACCAAGCTGCAGCTAATGGATGGATGGATGGATGTGTCTTGTCTTCCCTCATTGTGTCACCTAGAGTCATGTCTTTCCTCCTTATCCCTGCTAGTCCATTTGTCTTACTCCCTGTGTTGCTGACATAAAGATAGAATTAGTTCCAGTTGTGTCATTCTAATTACACAATTAGAATTAAATATGGATGATTTAAAAAAGGCAAGCTGTATATCCGCATCCGTCACAAAGAAAAGTAGAAACACAGCTACAGCCCACAGTGGTTTTAAGATATAGTTGAACAAAGGTATAACTTGCACAATTAGAGAGAATCCCCTTTTAGACATACACTCCTTTTAATTGGACAGCACTACAATTTGTGTCATATATGAATTGCTTTTCCATAACATTTTGCAGTTGCACGCCAAGTTAAATTGAGTAACATATACTGTATATATATATATATATATATATATATATATATATATATATATATATATATATATATATATATATATATATACATATATATATATACATATATCACTTTCAACATGGCAAACTGAACTGTTGCAATCACATCACATGCATTTGAACATGGCAGCGGTGAACTAATTTTGCATAAGATAGCAGTTTAGTGGAAAGACTGCTTCATTGAATAAATAAAAGCACTGCTGAAAGTTTCCTCCTAAATGCATCCACCTGTGATAATTAGTTGCACCTCCTAGTTATGCATTTCACTGCATCTTTTGTGAAATAAATAAGTTTGAGCAAGTTTCTGCTTGTTTATGTATCAACATTCTAGGTTGCTCCATTCCATTATATTTAACATAATGGAGTGTGCTTGTTACCTCTACATGGATTTTAGAACAATTTGCTATGAAAAAACACTTTCTAGAGGATGTTGCCTCTTGTCACTTTCCTAGTCATGTCATGCTTCATAAATGAAACATGGAGAACATTATTGCAAACCTTTGACTCTATGCTGTTGATGACAGATCCGAAACATGTGAAAGGTGACACCAACAGGAAAGGGAGTGACTGAGGTCCCACAACTGCCCAAGGTCCAGCAGTAGAGTGAAAGGATACATCAAGGAATAGAAAATGAAAATAAAAAAGCATACAGTTTCATTTATTGTGACCCTGAGGAACAACAAAACGGAGTCGGAGAAACACAGTGGTCTTCAGACACATGTACAGTAGGAGCCAGGTTTAACAAATTCATTAAGAATGAGAGGCACTCCTCAGCTGTATCACGGTATCAAGTAAGAGGCCTAATATAATCAAAGAGTGGAAATTATATGAAAGCTAAGGTGAAGTTAAGGCCTTTCAGTTCGTATTTAAAAGGAAAGTAAAACATCCGTTTGTCAGGGGTGGATTTTAGGACCTTAGTGCACTACAATGCCAGCAATGCCAGGAAGTAAAAAGAAGAGACTTTATTAATTGAGTTTTCAGCAGGCAGTAATTTAAGCAGGCAGCCGGTAATTGTCTTTGGAAGGCTCCAGAAACCATCAGAGAATGATGCTGAGAGGCACGCAGGTGAGTGTCCCGGAGAAGACACACCATTCCTATGAGACTTGGAAATGGGCAACAAAACCCTAAAAGGCCTAGCTGGACTCATGTTCAGTGTGGATGCAGTATCAAAACCAGGCAGACAATCATCAGGGCAAACAACGTCCAGAGAGAGCAGACGAATGGATTGTCGTGGACGGGCAGAAGATTAGGACAGAGACGAGGAGACGTGGTTAGAAAGAAGCCGGAGTCATAAACAAGATGTCAGTCTAAGAATGAAGGTTGGAGAGTAGTGCATGCTGCAAAGACAATCTGGCACCGAGTTAAGGCAAGTTCAACTTAAATGCTGGTTGGCTGATGAGCAGCAAGGAGCTGCAGCTGGGACCAAACAGGTGTGGGACATGGAGCTGATGAGGGGGTGTGGCAGGGAAGTGAGTGAACTTCCTCACCACAGCATGAGAACCCGGGGCAGAGTGTGATACTGATACCATGAGAAAGATGGCTTCAGAGGAAGCAGCATGACAGGAAAAGGATGTGCAGCCTGCTTACTTCTTTTTAACCTTGAAACTCAGAAAACAACTTAAAATAAGAATGCCTCATTATATGCAACAATTTTATTCATATTCATGAATAATACTGTCTTAATGTAAAGTTAATTTTAATCGTAATACAAATTATCTTTAGAACAAGATGTTCAGTAAAGCTTTAGTAAACTAAAAATTATTGAAAAAAGAAAGATTTTATTTTTCCTTTCCAAATTTATAATTGCCAACATATTTATGCTTGTATTTAGACCCCAATGGGACTTATTTAATGCTGTTAAAATTAACTACACACAAAAGTATGACCACAGTTTAAGCCACAGGTGTCAAACTTATTCCTGAAAGAGCCGTGTAGCTGCAGGTTTTTGTTCCAACCATGCAGCAGCACAGCTGACTTGTTTTAGTAAATCAACTAGTTGTCTTCACTAAAGCTCTGAACCAGTTCAGTTGATTGAATGAAACAAGTCAGCTGTGTTTCTGCATGGATGGAACAAAAACCTGCAGCCACACGGCCCTTTCACGGATCAGTTTGACACCCCTGGTTTGAGCCATCCATGCACAGTTGACAGTCTTTAAAAAAAATAAAATAAAATAATAATAATAATAATAATAATAAGGTGATGGTGTGGTGTCTGAACATTGTGATCTTTAATTTACATTTTAAGTTTTGACCATATTCTGTAGAGTCAACGAGTTCAGGACATATTCTCAGAGTCAACAAGTTCATGTTGATGTGTGAAATTCCTTGTATTGTATCGTTTTGTTTATGTTTGAAGACGATAAGCAAGTAAGGAGTGAACATGGAACTGTCTTGTTAAGTTTGACTGGTTCCATCTGTGGAACTCGGGTTCAGCTTGACCAAGGCTATAAAGAGCCTGCGCCTCCTTTGTTCTCTGATTTTCTCTCATTCGGCTAAAGAAAATCCCAGACTCGCTGCAAGAGTCTGTATGCCTTCTTTTTCTTGTAAATAAATATCTTTATGTGTTGGCTTGGAGCAGCTTTTTTTCTGAACCCATTTGACACATCCAGAACAGCACGATAGAGATCGAGAGAAGGAAGAGAGCCTCAAAAGTCACGTCCTTTTGTCGCCGTGAAGATCTCCAAACTTCTTCTGGCAGCAAAAACTACAATGGCTTATGTTACATTTCTTTTCTCTGTTACCAGATCTACAGATATTCTTACTAGACAAGAAATTCATTAACAGTGTGCAGTTAAAGTAACAATCCTTTAATTCAAAAAAGCTATCAAAACCACCAAAATATTTTCTGATCTAAATTAAAGTACTATAATCTCACCAAGACTGAGCTGTGAAATGACAAATGAAGGACCTTTCATCTGATATTTTATTTAACTTGTAAGCTGTTTCTTACTCAGATCTTTCAGTTCTGTCAAAAGACTGAAAAGACATAATTCTGATGTTCTGAGGACATATGAGATCTGTGCAACAGAGAAAATAGGGTCTTTAGATGGCTCAGGTGCAGTTAAACAGTTGCATTAATACAGTACTGGTGCTACTTTCTCTTATTGGACTACAATTAATAATATTGTAATCTTCATTTAAACACTTTTGAAAAAGGTCAAAGAGAAGTGCAATAGTTTAAAACCTTACGTGACTATATATGCGACTATTTCAGTGGCAGTGTGCCATTATTCATAATTCTCTAATCCCAGAGATTTATAAAGTTATCAGACTTCTTTGAGTGCTCTGAAATTTACCAAAACATGCTTTTGAGACAAAATACCATTTCTTTTGCTATAATGAAAAACTTGAATAATCAGATGAGTGGACCCACCATCTGTGTTTCGTCATTGAATCAGAAAAATAGTCAAAATGTTAATTGACAAGATGTTTCTTTTCTTCCGACTCTTATAACTGCAATTGTAACTTCAGATTATGTTAGGGATAGGTTGATATTGTGAATGTCAAAATCAGGTGGCGTTATGTGTTCATTGAAAAACATAAATGTTTTTCTGACCTTTGCCAAAGTGCTTAAAGAAAAGTTAAAAACATGCAGTACTTAAAATGGAAACACTGCTATCCAATATTAAAGTTGTAAAGTGCTGTGACAGGTGTGCATTTGTCAATTAATCTTTCTCCTCCTTTCTCCCCCCTTTTTTTTTCCTGGCCAAAACCCAGATTTGGCAGTACAAATAAGTAATACATAAGTCTGTGTTGTCACGACTTGCAGTCAAGAATAGCCAAAGTGTTTTTGTGTGACAACAACATATGGTGATGTCAGCCTGGCAGGAAAAAACACTCAACGTCACCAACTCAGAGTCCTGACTACAAGATGTTGCAGCTCCATATAACTTGTCTTCTGTTAGTTAAAATACAGCACCATCACATAAAACGGTTGTGGGAAGCCAAGTGTGATTCATTTCACTCAACATCACCAGAATGTATTTTTAATTCAGCTAAAGGTGAGAGATTAAAAGACTAGAGATGGTGAAAAGACCGAAGGCAATCGTGAAGGAAAGGTATAGATATAGTGTGAAGGAATTTATATGATCTGTGGTCTGTATAGATCCCTCTTCTCCACACTTCTGTGTGCAGTGGAACTGCAGACTATTTGCTTTAGGTCCAAATTTACTGCTACCATTTCTTTCTTAAATTAGAATTCCTTATCAGTCTTGGCACAAAGCTAGGATGGAAATATTTATGCATACTCTATTCATACATATGGTTGACGAAGGCAATTTGAAATTCTTTGACCTCCTGGAAGCCTCACGTTTAAACTTCTGTTCAACTTGTCATGATGTATAATGTGAAAGCTGGAGAACTGCGTATGAAGTGCGTTCATGTGGTTCTCTCTTTTCTTTCAGCCCTGCTCTAAAAAGCTGAACTCTGACTCACTCATCTGAACAAGGTGAAAGCTGTGTCTGTACTTGTCTCTTGATGAACTGAACAACAAGGACAGGGCCTTTATTTGAGCCTTAGTGTTCAAAGTTTCCACGTGTGTCATCCTAATGGTATTAAGATATCTTCATCTCTTATTTTCCACAATTCTGGAAATTCTTCCTTGAAAAGAAAACGTGGTCACATATGACAATCGACAGACATGTGACAGAGTAAAAACATTAACCTACACAGTTCCTAGACATATGAGATAGTAAGAGGAGGGGTTGGACTACACTGACATGCATAAAAAAAAAAAAAACATTACTTTGTATTTAGCAAGCAAATGACTTCAATAGCATGGTCTAAAAGGCAGGTAAAGATGGCATGTGTAATATAGAGTAATATTTGTCATGTTACTTTATTTAGGTTATGGTTATATATTGAGATAAGATAAGATCACACTTTCTTGATCACGTTAACACAGAAATTCACTTGTTAAAGCAGCTCAAAAGTCAGTACAAAGTTAAAGGTTCGGTACGACCTGCACGGGACACGGGACGCTTTTATGTCCCGTGGTATTTATGTTCCAATAACTTTGCATTGGAGTTGCACGTGAGCGTGCGTGCCTATTAGGCAACAGGCTCGCCACTGCATGTCAATGTCCACTCGCCTCCGCTCACTCACAGTGACCAGCCTATCACACTTTGGCTGGATGGCTGCAGCTCATACATGCAGAAAAAGAAAAAAACAAGCAGACATGGCCTGCCAAATTGGGAAAAACTATTTTTAATCACCGGTGTGGGAGCATTTTGGTTTTGTTGTTGAATACACCAGCAAGGGAGTGAAAACAGTTAACAGTTAACAGAACGCAATTTTCCACCTCCCTAAACCCGCAATCTTACCTGCGTAAGATCCAGTTGTTACCGGTTGTGCGTCTTGGCGCAGCTGATGTGCTTTTTAAAATACTGCAGAACGAATCATTGGATGTGCATTTAAAGATCACGAACAATTAATGTTCCTGTCCCTCCTTGACCACCAACAGTTTCAGACATATCGTAAATAAATTCCCGCATCCAACCTTTTCCAGCTTGACACCAGAGACAAAGATCTCCTTGGTTTCCTCCACAGCAGACATCTGAATGAGATCATGCCACAGCTGTACAGACTGACGTGTCTGGCCGTGACTATTCCCACATCCACCACAACTGCTGACCAGACATCCTCTGACCTCAAGAGAATAAAAACGTATGCAAGTAATACGGTGATGCGTAATCGAGAGATAGAGCCGTTTGTGCACGGGTGGTCTGAAACTGTACCGAATCAGTACTGAAACCGTGACACAAAACCCGCTTACGGACCGTACCGTGAGCCACCTGTACCGTTGCACCCCTAATATATATATATATATATATATATATATATATATATATAATATATATAACTAAGTAGTTGTAAATTACTCCAATAACCTTAGCTAACTTAAGCTAATGTATCCATTATAAGTGTAAAGTGATCCAATAAAACTTTTAAAGTTATGTAAAATGCATGTGTCTCATGGAGGGTTGGAGTAATTTACGACTATTTAAGTGGAGTTGTGGTCCTGTTTGCAATTAACAAAACTGAAAAGTCTTGACTAATGTGTACAGAGGAGTGGAACTTTGCCAGTTTAAATGGAGTGTATATCACTCCTGCTGTTGTCTTCTACTGTTAGAACATCCAGAACCAAATATCTCAAGAAGTATTTGAGGGCCACACGCACACACACACAGACATGCACGCACACAGATACTCCTGTAAACTCACACAGCAAACAGGTCTATCTACTTTACCCCAAGACACAGCTTCCTTCGTTGCACTGCAAATAGGAGATTATTTCCTCTATTTCCAAGGAAATGAATTTTATATCAGTTGCATGTTTGTGAGACCTCCATTTCCAAGAAAGCAGAGGGTATTACTCTTATCTCCTTCACTGTGTTTGTAAAAGCACAACAATATAGATTACAGCTTCTTAGATTTCCTACCTGCCTGCTTTGGGAACATGCTTTTTCTGTTTGAGCTGATATATCAGCAAAGAAAGAAATCAATTAAAGTACAAAAGGTTGGGTAAAGAAAACTGAAGATACCATGTTTCATGACACTTAAAATAGTTTTTCTCAGCCTTGTTCCCAGATCACCTGCAACTGGTCATCACTTTCTTTAAATTCCAAAATTTAACCCTGAAGATTTAACCCTGTTGGCTGATGAAATGGAAGCTGTAGCATAGAATAAAAGATGTACTTCTCCTTCCTTCCTCCATTATCACATCTACAGCAGAATACTAAAGCTGGACCCTTCAGAATTTTCTGGCTCATCCCTGACTTCTAAGACACCCCGCTGACAAAATAAGATCGGAAAATGTAGAGGGAGCAATTGCAGAGAGACGAAGATGACGAGGAACCGTGATAGTCTGATTGAAATCTGCTGGGCGTAAGTCATTTATGAGATCCGCAATACCAAATGTGATTACCCATACGTCCCAGGATTCCCCAACCCCCACCCTTCGTACCCCCAACTTCTCCTCTTTTTTCATTCTTCACTGGATCTGTCACTCAGTCCTGAAATATTCATGCCAGTTCTGAAAAATGAATGCCTCTTTGGAAAAGGAGCAGAAGTTGAAAAAAGAGAAATTAGTTCTTTTGATAGATATTGTCTTATGATGAAAGTGACAGAGGGCTTTGAGTCAAGCCTCACATCAGGAAATGTGGATAACGCAATGCTCGAGGCAGCAGCAGCTCCTCATTGTATGCATGTGGTTTCATGTGGGATTGTACATTAAAAGTGTTTGTTACATGTTTGCGTCTACAATGGCATGTGGAAATCTGTCACTTTGAATAGCAAAATGAGTAAACTATATCTTGATTTTCACAAGACATGAAGTTGAATAACCCTGCGAATGGATTAGCGACGTGTCCAGGATGCAGCCGCTTCTTTTGCCCACTGACAGCTGGGATGGGCTCCAGCAGAACCCTGTGACTTTACATAGAAAGGGAGTGTGATTGATGGATGGAAAAAACTGGTCTTCCTACATGCAGTGTTGGGCAAGTTCACTGTCTACACAAACTAGTTAAGTTCATAGTTCACAGAAATTAAAATGAACTAGTTCAGTTCATAGTTCATATTCAAAATTGGGAACAAGAGTAGAGTCACCATTTCAAAAAATGAACTAAATAGTTCATTTTTAGTTCTTTTTTAAAATTCCTTTTTAATGTTGCTGCCAGCAATTATTTGTCAAAATGATTACCACTGCCCATATACTGCACCACCACAAAGAGCAATTATTTTAAGGACCTTGTCTTATAATAAAGACCATTTGGCAGCAAGTTTTTCCTCATATTTTTGATATACTGTAGAGAGAAGCTGTGAACACTGGTTGGTTAAGGATTTTGAATTAGACACATAGTTTTCAATGTTTTTTTTCCCTTATTTCAATATTTCAGTCCCCGACTCCAAAGATTACACTGTAATCTTTGGAGTCGTGGTCTCCTCCGGCTCTGGGCGACTGCTGCTTTCATCTTCCTCCATGCTTGTTTTAAACATTTGATGACGCAATTGTTAGAAGCGACAGCCCGGGTTGCCATGTTTGATTGCTTTCCGAAGATACATATTAGGCTCATTCGTGGTGTATTTTAAATGGGGTTCGCTGGAAACCTGGCACGGTTTTGACCGTGCATGAACTTTGAAAGAGCGTCGTTCACAGGTGCCCAAATGAACTCGTTCACACCTGACGCTCGTCAAGGTGTAAGAGAGTGTGTTCAGTTCACATTCGCACAAAATACGAACTTTCGTTCAGTGAACGCATTCAGGTTCAACAGTGCCTACATGGTCAGCATGATCATATCACATATCACTACTGATCATAGACTATTACCTGCCATTTTTGAACTTTTAGTAATAATTTAAACAATAAGAATTGGGAAATCTAAGGTAACCAAGTGTAAAGTAAACTAAATTGAGTGCATGTCCATGCGTGAGTGTACACAATTCAGGAGTGAGCCAGAAAGAATGTGTTGTCATACAGTGGCTTTAACACAAGGAGATCAAGATAAGAGATAAGGTCCAAGCAGCCCCCTTGAAAGTCCTTCTGCGTCTGATTCTGGATAAAGTTCAAAAGTAAGTGTGTAATGTGTGTTTGTGCTGCAGGGTTAATCATATGGGTTGTGATCAGGGAATTTCTCGTCTGCCCTGTGCCGACCACATGATGAAAGGGAAGAGCTGGGAAAGTTGTCCAGAGGACCGGAAGGAAAAGAGAAGCTGACCTTTTGGCCAGGTAGTCCAAGAAAGGAAACAGACCTGGTCTTCAGCTTGGTGTTTGAAATTGAAAATCCCAGTGATATCTTGTCTTCTTTTTTTTTTTTTTTTTTACAGTTAGTGACACTTCATCTTTCAGACTGATTGTTGCTTTTCAGAATAAAATGACAGTTTAACCGACAGATAAGAACCATTCTCCACTTCTCTTCATCCATTTCTTCAGCTGAAAGACTGGTATTTTGTTCATGTTTTAAAATAGGGAGCATGCAATCCTCTTTGAGTCTGTCTGCATATTTCTTTTATGATGGTGGGGAATAATGCGTGTGCATTGTTACTAGATTACATAAATAACTGAGAGTGCAAAGTTCAGTTTTGTTAAAAGTCATTGTTTCTGATAAGTTCTGAACTCGCACCAGAAATAAGCACTAAGAACAAGGTGAACCTTGGTGTATTCATCATAAGTTAACAAACTCTTTCACTCTGATCTATTTATTGGCTGCAGAGTTTCTCAACTCTGAGTTTTCACAAAGAACATTTTTCATTGATTCTTTTTCCATGGCTTCACTGACTCTGCTTTCCATAGTTATCCCTTCCACTGATAGTGACTCCATCAGCTGGCCTTACACACACTTCCAAACTCACACCCACCTCAAAGAACACTGTAACATAAATACTGCCACCTTATTAAGTCTTATGCCTCAGGAAATCAAATAAGAGAAAATGTTAGTCTTAATATTATTCGTTGGGCAGGTTTAATTTTACAGTATAATTTAGGCAGCAGGTGATATTGTAGAATCTTCAAATTAAGAATGTCTAGGTCACTCATTTATGAACATTTAGAAAACTAATGTTGATAAAAAGAAAATAAAAGTGGTTTTATTCTATACCAAGTATTTCTCTTTTTCTTTAGAACTGCTAGTTTATATTGTCGTTAAGTCAAAAAAAAAAAAAAAACAGATGGAAAAAAAATGGTCTGTTTTTTTTCACCCCATTACAGACAATATGAACTCAATATGTTTATTGTTTTCTCCCATAAGCTTTATTTAATTAGTTAGCATTTCAGGCCAGGGGCACAATCCAAACCTAAGGTGGAAAAATAAAGCTTTAGATAAAGCTGTAACGTGCCCTTACTTCATAGAGAAACACTACCATTGCATTTTATGAAAAAGCCACAAAAGAACTGCTGCATCTCATTTAACAAGCGATAAAATCCCCCTGCTGTTTTTAAACCTTGACTTTGAAAAGTTATTTTTGGATTCTGTAACGTGTTCTCTGAGCATTTTATCTTTGTTCATGGCGTACCAAACAATGACTAAACTACTTGCTGAAGGCGCTGAAAAAACTGGCTGACAAGCCTCTGGCTAAGCAAACAACAGATGTCAGACATGTCTGGCATTTATTATTTTGAAAATTGGGGATGCACGATAACTGTTTTTTAAAACCAATACCGATAACCGATAACTGATAACACACACATACCTAAGATCATTACATCAATACTATGAACAAAATCAAAAATAGTTTTGACTTTTTAAATGAACAGATATTTATTTTTTCTTATGAAAAAAAATTGGGAAGCCTCTCAAACATTTTCTTAAAGCTATCAAACAAACCTATTTGATATCTCACATCAACTTAAATAAGGTGCATTACTGACTGATATAAAAAAAAACAGAGGCTCCTTGAACTGATGGAAATACATGTATCAAAAATACAAACTGAAAAAGATTAACATTTAAAGCACTTTGGCTTGTGGTTCCAAATTAATTAAATTTGTATTAAATTAATACCTTTAATTAAAGTAAATGAGGTTCAGTAGTTTTTATTTTTTAATCTCATGGAAGCTTTAGATGAGAGGAATGAGGGAGAGGAGAGGAGAGTGAGGGAAGGGTAGACTTCTGCTGGCTTGCGCCAGTTAGCATTAGCTTCCGTTAGCTCACAATAGCGTGATTTCAAAACTCCATGGAAGCGATTGTTATGTTGTAGGTGGCCGATCGGGTTTTACGTATTAAAGCTTATGCTTGTGCTTCCCTCCTCGTAGAATTTGCTCGGAGGATTCATCACAAATAACCACCAAACTATCATCTTCTGAAACTTTAACGAAGTTCTGCGCCGCCATATTTGTTGTGATCAGCACAATGCATGCTGCATTCACGGTTGTAACGTAAATTCCGACGTTTACTTGTTTGCTAGTCGTTATTTCAGTCTTTTCTATTTGTTTCATTTTTTATGTGTGACATGTGGGAGAATACGGTGAATATCAATTCAAGTCCGCAACTACCAAAATTATGACCGAGTTAACGAGTTGTTTTCTGGCACGAGGGGGTATTCTTGATTTTCCTTATTGAGTAATCGTTTTTTTCTGTTTTTGCTGATGTTACTTGAACATAACATTCACTCCCGGTCATTCAAGGTTCAGAGGGAGCGAGACACTGCCGTGTTGACAGAAATATATGTTATCGGGGCCATTCGTCGTGATATCGGACCTATCAGGATGACGTCATAATTTCCTGTTATCGGCCCAATAGTTATCGTGCACCCCTATTGAAAATAATGGTGTATGACGCAATACAATAAAATACAGATCTGTGTCTATTGGCACTAAAACAAAGTATTTAGTTTAACAAAATATTTTTCATGGTTCCCCATCATATTGTAATGAAGCTCCTGTTGATGTCAAGGGTGATAAACACACCTTTTCAAGCTTTGATCTTCTGAGGGTTGTCAGGTCTCTCAAAGTCACGTTACTGGATGGAGGTTTTCAAGAATAATTCACACACTCAAGGCCGCATATGACACACTGATGTACTGACACACTGCTGACTTATCTACCTACATACTTACAACAAATCAACACATTTAGAACAAGTTGTTGAGATTGATACCCTTGATGTTTCACAGCTATGCACATGCAGCTGTACAACACATCCCACAGGTAACTAATGCAGAATAACATTGTTACTTGCATGCTGGGCTATTAATCATGGATGAACTCCTGCATCACTGACAAATCAGCTTAATCTCACGGGAAAGAGTGAGTGCATACACACGTGCACAATACACCTTAACACGCACACTTAGAGTGTACCCACATAGAGGAGTGTGTGTGGACATGCACTAGCGCATACACGTGTATTTTATCAGTCTAATCTCAAAGGAAGGAGCATGCTCTGACTGGCAAACAGAGAATTAATGCTGAGCAGGGGGCTCTACCCTCCTGTCTTTATTTTTACTTAACTGTCTCCTGCATGTCCTTCTCCCTTCTCATACTCTGTCATTTTCTCTCATTTCTTTTTGTAGAAAACAACAGAACATCAGAAGCATGTACTCATGTAGCAGACTGATGGACTAACTGACAGTCCACTGATTGTTCCTGAATTTCTATGGAACAGCAGTTATCTCCCATGTCTACCATAACTATGGGGGGCGGGGGATTCATTTTTGCATGTGGAGATGCGTATATTGCATTATATTGGAGACTCCTACAACCTTCTTTACCAGCAACACTTATCTCACATCCCTGTTGAAACACACAATGACTTGCTTTACCATGAAAGCCCACCTCTGTTACATTCCCTTTTCATCTGGCCGTCTAACTGACTGCTCATTTCTTTATTTTATTTTGTGTTTTACAAAATACAGCTCCTGGCTGCACTATGGGGCTCTGGGGAAATGAGATACAAATGGCATGGTATCTGCCGTATCACTGCCCAAAGCCATCGCTGTAGCCTCTGGCAATCAAACAGCATCAGGAACACAAACACTACAATGGCTGGAATAAAGCAACAAAATGCAAGGTAAAACAAAATGATTTCAGACAAGTAGCAGAAGTGGAAGTCAGACATAACTGCCGTAATTCTAGCTCCTATTCAAACTGTTCAGTTCATTTAGCTTCCTCTGCCCTTAAGGATAATCTGTATGTTTATTTAAAGGGGTTAAGCTTTAAAGCAATGCAAGAATCATTATGAATGCAAGGCATGTGTTCTCTTCACTGCTCATCATGTAACCTAAATAGGCTTTTAATCTCTGATCTAAACATGGAAGACGCACAAATGCTCTTATATTACTGTATATCTAACACACTGTATCTATGTGTCCTTTAATTTGGCAAGCTAATGCAGCACTCTAGCATAGTGATAAGAGAGTGTAATCTTCTTAGGTGTGGCGAAAGCTTAATCAATATTAACATATTCCTCAGCACCCTCTCCATTGAATAATTGATATCCCCACACAGTCTTGCTGAGAATGAAATAAGATGTAGGAGTATTAAAATAACTTCCCCGAGATAAAAGAAAATTGATTAAAAAAAGATGGCTGAAAATTAAAGAGAAGGAAAGGGAGCCTAAGGGATTGGACTTTGCATACAAATGAAGAAAAGGGGTTGGCAGGATGAGGAGAGAAAAAAAAGGAACTTTAAGGAAGTTATGAGCCCATTTATTCAACTCTAGTCATTGCACACATGGCTGCCTCTGTTTTTACTGAACCAATCAAAGCAGTTAATATGAGCCACTGTACCCTCACCAATCCCTGACATCCTTGTAAAACATGTAGTTATTAATCAATGATTGCTCATCTATAATTTCCGCATGATTACCTCTTCATTAAAACTTTCAGTGGTGACATCAAGTTCACCTGACAGGGGGCTTCTCTTTCAAACTGTGCCTGCAGGCTCTGGTTGACCTGTGCAATAATTTTGCAACAAGAATGATAATTAGAATTATCTTAAGTTTTTAAAACATATTTCCACAAAACCCTAAGTCAGTGGTTTTGAACCTGGAGACCCTGTCACTCCCACTTCCCTGGCAAAAAAAAGGAGTTTTTTTTAGCACACAGATGTTATTACAATGCAATACAATTTGCACATAAATATAATAGGATTTTTTTTTTTTTTTAACCGTCAAGAATCTGTTCAAAAGAACTGCATCAAATGCAAAAGTTAGTACTCCCTCTTTTGTGCGTGTAAGATGATGTCATGGAAAAGTGGCGCCTTAAGTCAGCGAGACCTTTTTGTTTGTGAATATGTGAAGTTTCAGAACATTCATGACACTTCGTCTGGAATGTGAATATCTCACTCCTGCTTACCACACAGGCTCCATCATTGCATGAGTTTGGGACACGTGGTCGGTCTGGAGAATTATCTCAAGGTTTTGTTGTTATTCAGACATTGTTAGAAGTCATTGTGTGTTAGTTTCTCGCTGTCATTCCGGCATCAGCTCGTTCTGTATGCGAGTAAATGACCATCTTCTGTTTGTATACAAATGGGGATTAAATTCAACTTGCACTCACGTCGTTGTCAGGTGTATTAATTGTTGTTTGAACTGCCTCACAAGAAACCATTACATTACAGGTAAAATAACATGTACAATTATTTTGTCATTACAGATGAACAATAAGATAAAGCTTTTTCTGCACTCCCATGTTATATTAAAAAGAAACTAAGTCAAAAAAAATATTTTGTAGGCAATATTGTATTGATTAACATTTAGCAATGTTGATCTTTTCCTGTATGACATCAGACTCTCCCATAATCATGGCGTGTTTTTGACATTTTTTGTTTCAGTTCATTGAGGCTTAAGATCCTGCCGCAGCATTTCAATTATGGTCTGAACTTTGACAATGCATTTCTAAAACCTTAATCCTTTCACTTTTCTGGCCATTCTGATAGAGATTTGGTGGTGCGGTTGAATCACTGTCCTGGTCCTGGCCGAACTTCAACCAAGTTTTAGCATCTCTCTGTTGTCCAGGTGTCATTGATGCTCTTGATCCTGGAGCAAATTCTCCCATGACAATTGCCCAGGTGAATAACTGCTGGATTGACCAGCTGACATCCTGGGCAGGACACACACCAGCGGCGAAATGTCACCCCAAATGCCTGCCTAATAAAATATAGCCATTATCTAGTGGAGCGTTTTATCATATCCCATGTGACCAGCCCCTGGGTTTTCCTGAGCCAAATAGAAAACAGTTTCCCATCTGCTTTTTGACACCAGCAACTGTGTGTTTTCGGAACCAGTCTGGGCATCACAACTCAGCCTATAGAGCCTATCTCTAATAACAAAAGTATATGTGAGTGCTGTGTCAGGGTATACCACATGACCATCAACTTTTTATCACATGGCCTGAAGGCTACCGTCATAGGACTGCTCAAGGAGGAAAATCCTCGAGAGGGTTTAACACAGGAACTGGAGGGCCTCTTGTGAGGGTCCCGTCAGTTCCTCATCTTCCTCTGAATCCCCGGGCAACCTTGTGTCAATGTTGAGCGCAGCACACACTTCACTTAAACCTACACGTTGTGACCACATCCCCACACATTGTCCCACAAGTTTATCAAAACCCGGCCAAGATCAGGGGGCGCTTAAGCCAGGAGTTTACCACAGCCTTAATCCTATGGGTTTGGGTTGATGTGCCAGTCAGCCGGACCAACTCACCTCCATCAGCGGGCAGTCGCTGCAGAGGTGATCAGGCTGCACACACCTCCAACACATCTGGCATGATGTCTGAAGAGCCTTCTAGCCCATTCCGTCTGGCCCATTCCTCCTTTGGCCAATGGCAGATCTTCATTGTTTCATCAAAAAAATCCAGAAAGCTAGGAAGATCATCATCTGGGGTTGAGACACTGGAGAGTGATGATGTGAGTTGCCAGGGAACTCGAGGTCACAGAGCTTGGGTCTCTTAACCGAGACAACAGCTCCTGCAACACCTGTGCCTGCTTTTTAGCTTGGCCCCTGCACCAGCTCCATGTGGCGAAAGCTTAGTTCGGATTGCTCCCAAAGTATCGTCACAATGACGCTCCTCTAATCAGTCTCTCTTTGGTCTTGTTCCTGGTGCCACTGCTCTACATCTCCTCCAGCAGCTGAGCAGGAACCACACCCACCACATTCACTTTTTCTCTAATTTTGCTGTCACAGACTTTAACATTCTCACAGTGAGACCTCCTGGGCTTGAGATGTAGCTCGTGTTTTTTTTTTTTTTTTTTTTCTGCATTTCTCTGAGCTGTTAAAACCAACTCGTAAATTATCCCAAAGTAAGACTCTCAGACAGGAACTCAATATAGACAAGGCTTTTTAATGATGAAGATGTGTATGGTTAGACCAGAGTTCCTCGAACCATGAGGACGGCAGGCAGGTAAGCGGTAGACTGAGGATGCAAACTTCAAGTGGGACTGAGAGACAACCACAAAGACGGGAAGCTGACAGGTAGGCAAACAAGACCGACAGGTAGGGGCTGACAGATGAATGAATTCCAGATGGAGCTGAAGAGCAGACAGATCAGAGTTGGCAGGCAAACCCTGGATTTCTAAATCCGACAAGGAAGAAAAAAACACAATGAGCGGCAAAACTAGACAAGCCAGATTTAGAAAAGTTGGCCATGGAACAATCTGGCGACAAATGGCAGAGTGGACCAGGTATTCATGGGCGAGTTGATTCTTTACCAGCAACAGGTGTGTGAGCTGCCACACCCAGAGGACACACCCACCATCCAGGGAGACCAGCAACCGCAGACAAGACAAGACACAGAAGGGCAGGAAAATACAGGAGGACACAAGAATACAGAACCCTAACATGAGCACTGCATGGTCTGACCTTGGGGTACATTTGAAGGCACATGCACTGCTGTGAAGACTGGCAATTGTCTTGAGTACTTTCCACTTTCTCACTGTGGAATTTTGAACTCCTCATTGTTTGGAAATTATTTTATAACTTTTCTCAGATTGATGTGAAGTAACATTGTTTCTCTGAGAGTATTGTTTATGTGTTTCCATCTTAGCCAAAAGTTAACACAGGTGATTGCTCCAGACCAGTAAACTGCTAAGATGTTTGCATTTATGGAGGGCTATACACCTGGTGATAATCAAGTCATCTGATGAGAAGTTCCTGGTTGTGACTTACCCTCGTTAACCTCTGTGTACTTGACTTTTTTATTTATTTATTTATTAACCTTAATTTAACCAGAGAGAAGAAAAAAAAAACTCTTGAGATTTAAAATCTCATTTTCAAGAGAGCCCTGGCCAAGTTGGGCAGCAGCTAAGAGCAAAAATTGTTGCAAAACAAAAGCAATAGAAATATACACTATGTGCATAAACTGTTCACTAAAAACACAACTGAATATCAGAAAATGTTAAATTCATATAATGAGACCATATCTTTCAGGTTCGGCTGCGTCTAAAGCTGATTCCAAATGGAAAGGAGTAGCATGTTTAAATGCTTTTTTCTCTATCTCAGTTTCGGACTTCAGGTGCAGTCAAAAGAATCAAGTCTTGGGAACAAACTGAAATCCAGAGGTTTTTTGAAGAATATAAGTCTTTAGGTATGATGGAGAACACCAAGAATAGCTTTGTAAATCAATATATGCCAGTGTCTGAGTCTACGAGGAGGACAAGGCAGATCATCCTACCTGAACATACAACGTACAATGATGAGTAACCTTTTTGTGAACATTTGTGTGAGATGGAGAAAGCCAGAACACACATACAGCTCATGATGAATCTGAAGGTGGATGTAGCCATGCAGGCGACATATGAAGGACAAATGTTTTCGAAGTGTCTGACAGCTGTGTTTTGCCAGTGAAAGTCAAACTGATGGGTGAAAATGAGACGTCAACAAGATGAGACTAATGCTGTCAGTAACATAGGCACCAACCTATGTGCACACCACTTTATATGATCTCAATGCACAGAAGGTCAACAGCACTGTTGTACAGTGTGTTTCTTTCATAGAAAGCATCCTCATATGGAAGAGGATGATAGCAGTTGGAAGGTTTTGAGTTTGAGTGACTGCACCTCTCATGGTTATGAGTCCTTGCGTCTGATGTAAAAATGAGCATGTGTGTGTTTCTGTGTGCTTTCAACTGGTCTCTCATTCATTCAGCTCTGTATCAGATATCTTCCATATCAGTTTGATGGGCAGCTGGCAGTGACGCGAGATAGTTTCTCCGATCAATGTTTTCGATCTACACACACTGACAGTTACTAACACACCCGCAGCCATATCCATCATGATTAACTGTTGTTTTTCTAGGTGCAATAAATGAAAGCTAAACTCATACTCTGTCCCTATCCTAATCTGAACAAGCCATCTGTTAATTCAATTATTTTCTAAATTTCTTGACAAGCTATCATAAGTAGCCATGAGAATAATTCATGATATTGCAATTAAAAAGATCTAAAATCTTTTTCACGAGCCAATTTCAGTGTATTATTTTAGTAATATTGTTTTGATTGCACACATAAAGATGTTGAATTCATGTGGAGAAACTGAAAATGGCAGCCATTTGTGCCTCTATCTCATAGTTCTGACTAATTAAGCTCCAGCCTGTAAACTGGCTGCTCTAATTTCACTGCATCGATATGCAGGCAGACTGTACTATGCTGGTCTGAGAGCCTGTCTGTGCTTCATTATGAAAAAGAGCCATGAGCAATAAACTGTTGCTGCACACACTTATTTATTTATTAAGGTGCAGGCTGACACAATTTTCTTTCTAAATTTTCTGTCATCCTCATTTGTATAAATTATGCTTAAATGTATTGATTTTGTATTTTAATGAAATAGGCTCTGTCTCTGTGTGTGTGTGTGTATATATATATATATATATATATATATATATATAATATATATATATATATATATATATATATATATATATATATATATATAATACAGCCGAGCTCTTGATGGGTGGATGCGATCAAATCCTGGCAAAACAATCACTATCTACTAGGTTGCAGGACTTGTGAGTCAAGCCTTCATGACAACCGTGACACCACAAAACGTGACTTCTGGGTTTAGGTCCACTGGGATTTTCCCATACAATCGTGACATTTTCCCAGATGAAGCGTTTACACCATCCATTCTGTCAGACTGGCCAAACCCTGAGCTACAGCCTGCCACCGGGGATGCTCCACCTCCGGGAGAAGTTATTGAAGGCCTGCACCCTGCAGATGATCCGCCTGAAGATGACCCTCCTCCCGCTGCAGATAATGCAGCCTCCCATACGAATTTGCCCGCTCCCACGCCAGCTGACACGGATCCAGGATCTATAACTACCCGGCCTAGATATGTCCCTCCACAGGAAGTCATCGCGCTTCCAAAGTTCACCCCCAGAAAACAAACCAGATGGAGGCGCGTGAAGACTGCTATCCTCACCGACACTCCTGAGATGCAGGCACTCGAAAGGGCTTTTGAAGAAAGACATAGCAGGCTGCAGAGGAAGTGCAAAAGAGGGGAGAAAAAGGTGAGCTGATCCAGAGCTTTTGAAAAGACACGTAAGAGACTGATGAGAAAATGCAAAAGAAGGGCTAAAAATCGGAGCTAATCCCGAGGACGTGAGTGGAGTGATGGTGGTCATAATCTGAGTTTCCCCTACTCTGGAAGTGGTTCTTTTCTCTAAATTGAATAAAACATTTTTTGAATGATACTTTGCATTATTTGTGTTTGTTCCAGTCACCTCCAGAGTGGTGGAAAAAGTAAAGGGATCACTTTACCCCAGGGTGGCTCGCTTTACCCCCTTAAAATCTGGGTTTTGTCTCAGTTTACCCTGTAGCTGGGGTAAAATGAGACACTTGACTTCTTTTTATAAAAACGATCCCATTTTCACCGTCTTTAGTCTGGCAAACATTCTGATAATTTCCGTCCTTAGGAAACATCCTAAATTAAAGAAAAATGTGTTAATTTTATAGACACATCAATTTAGCTTGCTTAGAGGGCAGGGGGGAGTAAAGACCATCTCACATTACCCCACTCTCCCCTATGTATATATATATATAAATACATTAAAAAAAAAAAAAAAAAAAAAAAAAAAAAAAAAATATATATATATATATATATATATATATATATATATATATATATATATATATATATACAGTCATGGAAAAAATTATTAGACCACCATTTTTTCTTCACTTTCTTTTAATACCTGGTCCAACTAAACGTCATCATGTGACTAAAACAGACAGAAAAGAAAACACTGAATGCATAAAAGCAGTGTTTTTGGCAGTACCGCCATAGCTACTGATGTAAAAACTTAAGTGATTTAGGTTATAATCAAGAAAACCATGGAAAATGGTAAGATATCAGCTCTTAAATAAAACTCTTAAGAGCAATCTTTGTGGTTATCTTTATGTTTGTCCAAACAAATGTACCTTTAGTTGTACCAGGCATTAAAATGAACAAGAAACTGAAGAAAACAAGGGTGGTCTAATATTTTTTTCCATGACTGTATATACAGTGTATATATATATAAATCAAAAACTTACTGAACACCTTTCTGTAGCTTGCCTACACACACCCTGTGCCTTGAATAATGGCACACACCCAGCCTGAACTTATCTTCTCGCCAAATTTTAGTCATAGTCAAAACATCAACACTCACAGGCTTCACTTATGCATCATAAATGGTGTTGAGGATGCTTCACTGTAAAAGTGTGGCTTAGGGTTGGTGAAATATCCTTTTGTGATTTCTCACCAAAAGGAATGTTGATGATTTTTAACATCTTTTATAGATCAGCATCGGGTGCATACCTGTCAAGTATCTCGTTTTGGCCAGGAAAGTCCCGTATTTTACTCTTCTCTCCCGCCGTCCTCCCGTATTAGTATTTTTCCTGTAAATCTCCTGTATTTTAACCAGCATTATTAAAAAAAATAATAATACCGCATCAGGCGGAGTAAAAAAAAAAAAAAAAAAACATTTCCAATCTGAGATCTGTCACTTCCCTCGCGATAACTGCCATGGCAGTAGCCCACTACAGGTACTGTAGGTGGTAGATGTTCCGAGGTAAGTGTGTGACAACGCGCGAAGCAAAAAAAAAAAAAAGATTGTTACAGAGAATAGGATTGCGCTAATTTCTCATGTAAAATAAACTACTCTGGACCAGACCACAATTACACTCCTTCAAAAACAGTCATAGAGAATGCAAAGTCTGCAACAAATGAGTACAACGAATCATTAAAAGAGTAAAGATAAGTCATGTGAAATGAGATGAAAAACTGTAAAAGAAGAGCAATATGAAATGAAAACAATGTGTGGAATGAAAATCAAATATAAATGTAAATACAAGCAATGCTAAATGAACAGAAAATATGCAAATCCCTTTAAATAAATATTCTTCATATATACCCCTTTTGTGTTTTCATTTAGGCTATAATGAATCTTCACATTATGTCAACATGGCTTTATACACAGCTGCACTACTTCCTGAACTTCAGCCAGCTGCTTTGTTTCCTGTGTGCCATAATTTGACAAACTGATTAACTGACCATTGCTGTGAGGTCAGACACACCTGGATTGATCAATTTGTCCAATAGTGGCCCACTGGACACAAAAGAGCTGGCTGAAGGTTTGGAAGTAGTGTAGCTGTGATTTTAGCTCTTTTGTACACGAAAAATGTAAGAGATACTGGAGTTTGGTTGGGATGGTGGGACTGCTCACGGCGGGTGGCAGAAAATTTCCCTTATTTTCAAATCCAAAAACGTGACCAAAAAAAAAATCCCCTGCAAAATTGATAGCCTCTACACCATATTTCACCAAAATGAGCCACTTTTCAGCACACACAAACATCACAAGGCCAACAAAAGCTTTTTTGCCATTTTTATACATTCAAAATGTGTTGCACTTTTACAAACTCCTCTTAGTTTCCATGATTTGCCATGAAAAAGGAAAATGTAACTCAGGCAACTTTCAATCTGCTCTAAATATGACGTTTGATAACAAGACTGACCTGGAGATATTTACATGTCTGTCTTCTGTAAAAGTGGTTAAGCTGCTTGAAATAGGACGTTAACCTTATGACAAATAATCTGTGCTTTGCAAACCTGTCCTTGTTGACTCAGGCAGTGATGTGTAACTTATTTTTACAACAAGAGATCACATTAGTCACACAATAACACCCCTTCACTGCAGCACGCTCTGATGTGTGAGGGCCTTCTCAGTGCTGCCCGCAGTTTAATCCACCTGAGTGTTTTTAGACTTTGAACGTGACTGTTTCAGCATCCTCCTTGTCTCATTTCACTTTGTGGTAGAGTTTGTGTCCCCGTTAGAAAATGATTTACACTGAAAAGTGTGACAGATGTCTTACTCAAAAGCGAGACCTAACTTACTTCATGTTGTTCCTTCAACATTCTGTATTTGCGGAACCTTGAAATCGCATGACAACATTTTCAGCTCATGCTGACCTCATAAGGGCTCAGCCATTTACCTGGATATGTGTTTCCTGAGGGAAAAAAAACAAACAAAAAAAAGCATGTTAAATTTAGGGGGTGTGAGGATATCAGAAATGTAGCAAATCTATAATACATGGTGATAATTTTGAAATTAAACAAAACCAAGGAAACTAAAAGAATATTCAGTTACTGAAGCAATCCATACACAATGAGACTGAAACATAGAAACATACTTGCTTCAAAACTAAAATGCCCTGCTGTGGCGATTGTGCAAATGAGAATTTGTTGGGTCACGGGACTGTCTTTAAAGATTTCAGAAAGTCTTATGAGGTTTATAGAGTCACAGCTGATCAGATAAGAACTGACAGTTGTTTCTGCCAGTTTGTGAATCAGGCCGCGTTTGCAGCCAGTCCCAGTCTGGTTTGTTTTACCTTCTGGCCTCATAACTCGAGCAGCGTTGCATCAGTCATCTTTATATCACAGAATCAATGTCCCAGATTCTCATAACGTAGCCATCTGTTTTTTATTCTTGACCAAAGGATACAGCAGTGGAAAAGGAAAAGTGTTGTCTAATCAAATTTAGGACTGCAACTCAATGTATGAATAATGTTCATGGCTGATTTATTTATTTGACCTTTTAGGCCTTTTTAAAGAACCCTGGGCAGAACAAATTTTAGCACAAACTGTACGCAGAGCCAAATTTACGCATGTTTTGGCATTCAAGAAAATATTAGTTGTTTCAAACGTTTTGTAGGAACAAATCAAATCTACTCATGCTTCTATCCATGCCTGGAGTCTGTGTAAAAAGGGAGTGGGCATAAATATTGTTCGTCATTATCAGACCATTTATGTCTTCTATGATTTTTGGAATATGTGGATATCTTTCAAACATGTTTTAAACATGAGAATGAATGAGGAATGTAATACATTTATCTTAATTGACAAACATTTTGCAGATTTAAGCTTTAGTTTCTTAAAACGTCTGTTTAAAAAAAACAAACAAAAAACATATGATATAA
The DNA here is from genome assembly GCA_018398805.1 of Hirundichthys speculiger. Taxonomy (NCBI): domain Eukaryota; kingdom Metazoa; phylum Chordata; class Actinopteri; order Beloniformes; family Exocoetidae; genus Hirundichthys; species Hirundichthys speculiger. The sequence goes on from JAGFBZ010000479.1 coordinate 5,624,285, forward strand.
TACATGATTTAACAAGTTGTTAAATTATGTGTTTTAAGGCCCTGTTTGTTGTTCGCTGTCGACTCCTGAGGGGGCATGTTGCTTTTGCCAACAGGAGGCTTTGCAGTCGTCAACAGCAGAGTTTAGTTTAGCATATGCCACCACCGGTTGCAGCAATATTTTGCTGACGTTGAGAAATATCCTTTTTTTCATTGCATCCAACTTCATATCAGGCTATTTTTACTTCCAGGCCTGTGCCTTGCTGAGTGCCTCCCTGTAACACCAGTACTGGCAGAGCAAAATAAGGTTTTTCTTGCTCCACTTCTGTTACCATTTCCTCTATTGCCACAAAATCTGAAAAATGTTTCTTCATCGTTCTGTCTCTCTCTCTTTTAATGTATTCCATGTCCATAAGGAGACATGCAAGTTGAGAATGGACCTTTACGCCTTACATGGCAGTTCTTGGGCACCGATTTATGCCAATTAATCAGCAGCAGGAGAGCGTTGCCAATTCGCGATTGACTGGAATTTATGAACATGCACACATTCTTACAATCAACTCAAAGTTTTACAGAGCATTCATGAATCCATTATTGCCACCCTGTGGAACATTATTCAAGGCACAGAAATTAATTTTGCACACATTTTGTCAACATTTACAGTTGGCACACAGAAATGGCAGCTGGCAGTTGAAGCAGTGTATCTAGTGTAAAGCTGAATCAGATATGCAAAGCTCCTCCACAGTACTTAAAAATACAAACAACAAACAAACAAAACTAAGTCCTTAAATGGATATTTGTACAGAATTATGGGGAAGCAAATTTAAAGATTTCAATAAGCTGAATGTAACAAATTAATATTAAAAATAAATTTTTAAAAAGTAGACATAGAAACAGTTCTATGTCAGACATTACTGATAAGATTTAAAGTATGAAGTCTTCAGACAAAAAATTTGCACTCTGCAAACAGACTAAACTCCAAAATCCAAATGTTGAAAAACAGACAAAGGACATGTGAAACCACAGGATTTAAAAAAAAAAGAAAAGAAAAAAAAAGAATACCAAAATAGTCCAATGGCATTTGGAGCATAATTCAAAGCAAGGAACAATCTGAATATAATGGATGTTGGTGGGGAGCAGTGAACACTGGAAGCAAGTAAATGTACACAGAGTAATGAGTTGACTGAGCAGGCAGGAAAAAAAAAAAAAGACAAAAAAAATCCAACCCTACTTTTCAAAAAGTAGGAGTAAAAAGTAACAAAACGAAAAGTCCCAACTCTTAATCATGTCTTTCATTGCTGGCAGCTCATACATTTTTGCGGGTTCATAATTTCCATGTTGTTCTAAGTGGGAGGTAGTCATCTTAACAAAATCATAAAGTGTGATAAAAATGAGTGATATTCATTCTCTATCTATACATACTGTTATTATCAATCTTGCTCCAGTCATGTTGTTGATCAGAAAAATCTTAATCTAGATTAGATTGTCTGCCAACAACAATGGTGTATGGTCTTTTCTCATCAGAGATTTCCATTCAACATTGTAGCCATTTTAAAATGTTCTATTTAGTTGTCACGCACTGAGGCAACCTCTTCCATCTCATTCAGGAAGAACATGGAAAGAGGACCTTAGCTCCTTCATCTAGTCCATCACATACAGACACAGGAAGACAGACAGATGAGCAAATGTTTGAAAGCACAGGAAACCATGCTAAAAACAACTCCACCATCTCAAAAATCACTCACTGGTCTCCCTACGCACACTTTAAAACATTTATATAGCCATGCCTGTCTGCTGATGGCCCTGCCTGTGAATTATTTACCAATGGAGATGCAGGAACAATTTAATTGAAGTGAAGGGAAACTCAGTTGGAGATGAAACTCTTTTTTTCTTATGAGATAAATGCTTTCGGGTTGACATGGTCAGATTCTGCTGCTGTTGCTGTTGTACATGTTGTTTTGTTGTCTAAAAGCTTGCCGTTTTCACCTCTTTCCATTTTCATCGTAACCTTTATGACTTCTCCCTCTGACTTAATAACTGTGTAAAACCAACTGAATTTATGGCTTTGGGGTTTATTTGTTTCATAATTGCTGCCTGAAGAAGTTTGTTGCAAATACTGCATGACTCACTGTAAACATCCAGCCAATTATCACAAACATTTAAAGGATACAGTAGGAGGTACGGTATATTGATTTCAGTTTCATGTCCATATAGAAGACTTCTTAGTCTTGTTATCTCGAGTTTAGAGAAAGCAACATGAAAGATTTCAGACAGCTTTGTAATGATGAAAGTTTACTGTCACTAATAGGCTTCATGGAATGTGGGAGCTGGTCAGCTTGTTTTTATTGCATATTTCAAAATAATAACCTAAAAGAAAATCTTTGTGTCAAAGCAAAATTTTATGTTATTGACATACTCTAACTAACTAACTAAAACTAACAAAAGAGTAAAATAATTTGAAGTATTCAACGTCTGTATGTTGTTGTGTCTCTTACATTATTGGAATGTTACCGTTCCTCAGCAATATTTTTATGATTTTATTCACAATAAGGAATGATAAAATTGGTAAAAATTAATTGATAAAAAAAAAAGATTTTAAAGAAAAAAATTATGTACAGATCTTTAATAGTGGTACAAAATAACGTTTGTAATTTCTAACTCAGCAGGTTCCCCTGCATGTATGAAGGTTTGAACACTAGCTAAGATTCACTATGAAAAGTGAAACACAATTGTCACAAGAGGGAACTAGAGCAGAAGTCCAATGCTACATTGGCTGGGTTTTGCCAGTACTTTCTAAAAGTAATCAAATATTCCTTCAAATTAAGTTGAAACTGATATTTAAACATGACCAAAAAAAAAAAGAAAAGAAGAAGAAGAAGGAAAAGAAACAATCCTTTTGCTGCTTTCAGGTCCTCCCACAGCATTTCAGTCTGGTTTAGGTTTGGATTTTGATTGCATCAGCTTGATTCTTTTCTTTTGCAGTCATTCTGTTGTACATTTGCTGGTGTGCCGGAGGTCATCATCCTGCGGTGTGAGCCATACTCAGCCAGGCTTTAGCTGTCAGACAAATGGCATCACACTTCAGAATGTTGTTGTCAACTAAAAAGTTTATGGTTAACTCAGTGCCTACAAGATGCCCAGATCCTGAAGCCTAAATCATTACCCCTCTATCACCATGTTTGGTCTGCGGCAATACGCTGTTTTATTTTACTAAACTTACCCCAACTTCTCTAACTGAGTCTTGTCTGTACAGTAAACTATTTACAGTCATAAACTTTAAATTCAAATTTGATAACAGAGGTCTGTAGAGTCTGAGTTGCAATCCGTGGACTCTGTCAAAGGCTTAAACTGAGGAAACTGGAGTTCCCTTTTCTTTGTTCTTGAAAATGTTTCACCTTCAATCCATATGACCTGGGTGACTGAGAGTTTACACCAGCAGTTCTTTTTTTTCTGTTTCTCCTTGGGTAAACATTTAAGAAGACTATTAGTTGTTTTAAAAATGTTCCCCTTGTGACTAACCTCTATCTATAGAATGATAGAATGAATAATAATGTTGTAGCTTCACTAGGATAATTTGGAAGTTGTGCATCAGTTGTAAAGGCAGAGATGGCTAATGTATGGAAATGGTGCCCATCAATTATCTATAGCATGCTATATGGTAAATACACTATTGGCTTGAACGCTAAGGTTTAGCTCATCGGTGGAACAGAAACGTAAACATTACCAATAGCTTGTCAGCATCTGTGAATAAGAAAAAATGTCCGTTTTAGCATAAAATTTTATAGCTCAAAAGAAGTCATAAGCATATAGCCTTTTTAATACAAAAAAAAAATCATCAGGGCGTTAATACTGAAGTAACATGTAGTTAGCAGAAAGTTTTTTGCTTGAGAGATACAGTAGCTAAATTAAGTTAAAAAAATACACACTTACCTTCCTCTTGTGTGAAGTTAAAACCGAAAATCTCCACATTCTACTGTCTTGGCGCTAGTCAGCCAGAGGTCTTTATGATGGTTAAATTTCTGATAAGCCCCTCCCCCTTAAATAAACATAACATGTAGAGTAATCTCTACTTAACTTGATCAAGTCACTGGAAATGTTGTTTCAAAAATTCAAGTGAACGAATAATATTCAGTATTGGGAGCATTTTTTTTTCCAAAAAACATGAAATATTAATAAATGACAACTTAAAATCCAGGTTTACAGTGCATCTTCTTCATTCTCAGAGTCATAGAATCTGCCGAAGCCTATTTTAGATGGGCACCATTTGTTCCTTAAAACGGATGAATGAAGTAGAGGGTGTGGTTGGAATTAACCATATTGAGGGACATTTGTGAACAGAAGTTTTGCTCAAGTCTTCTATTGGAACGAGTTCTGAAGTTGTCTCATTTTAAGACCAACTAAGGACCAGATGATTGTTTATCATGTCTTGATCTCGTATAGAAAAGCCTAGAATCGAAACAGGTGTGCTCTTTTTCAGATATCTACAAATGAAATGTTTGAAGGGATGTAGTGCAAAGAAAACTAACTAGTTATACAGTCTTGTTAAGTAACCAAACTTGCAGTTCATGGTCAATCTTGCTGATTCCCACTTTCTGTTTGAAATCAAATTGGTTCAAAATTTGCATCAAGTCATATACTATCTTTGCCAAAATCCTTGCAAGCCATCATACTTTTGACTCAAACCCAAGCTGCTTACAGCAAGTGCTATATTTGGAAAAAATAAAACAAACAAACAAAAAAAAAGAAACAGTTTGCACACACATTGCAGGATAGAAATCAGCTGGGGACATCACTTTTGTGTGTCTGATGATGAGATTCCCTGTATGTTGCAGAAAAGTCTGTCATTTAGACTGCACTGCACATGCTCACATTCCTGCCATTTACCAACACATGCAGTTCTCCCACCTTTGAAGGGCTGCATCACAAGGCTGTAATAGGATTCTATACCTGACTGCTGACTGGGGGCTTCGGAGGAAGCTGGACAGAGAAATGAGTGAATGGAAAGAGAAATGAAAGGAGGGATTGGTGGGAAACATTTACTGAAGGATAGTGGTGAACCATGAGTTGATGTTTTAGACTCTAAAAGGCACAATTCCTCTAAAATTTAGAGGAATTGCGCCTCCTACTTCCATAGGGTTGTGCATTTTTCTGTGTTACTGTGTGTCAGTGCCTCTTGAGTGATGGCACTAATATTATGCATGTCATGCAAAATTACAAAGGTTCTTCTTTTTTAATGCCTTTTTTTAAAAACGGCACCTTGCTGACAAATTCAAAAGGCTCTCTGGAGTAGGATGTAAATGTATGCTGTAGCTCCTACCCTCCTTCCCGTTCTCCTTTTTAGAGCCTGTTTTAGCTGGGGACAAGAGGGTACTGTAAATTACCTTTTGATTCACCCCCTTTAATTATGGAAATCGACTTCATTATCTGCACTAACTCTAAAGTGTTGGGGAAAGTATTCATTAGTCTGTGTGTACAGCTCTGCAAGTGTTCACTGAGAGGCACTCAAGTGTGTGCAGTTCTGTACGCTCATTTTATAGGCGCACGTGTACAGCAATGAACAATATGTGTGTGTGTGTGTGTACTTGTCTGAACAATTTGTACATTTTCAGAGCAGTGGAAGGCAGTGGTATGTTCACATTTGAACTGGATCATCTGGGTGGAGCACAATTGCTAAGAGAATTCAAGTCAGACTGAATTAAATTGAACTTAACAAGACTTAATAATACTTTATCAATTCCCAAAGGGAAATCATGTTGTTACAATGAAAAACTGCTTTGAAAAATATGTAAGATAGGAAATCTTTTGAAAAGTTAGATTTAAATAAGCATGAGGTGAGGATTGTCACATAGAAGGTGTGGTTTGAATCTCCGGAGATCATCATGACGGCGTTGGAGTGCTGTTTGTTGCTGGGCAACAGCTGTGCTGAGGATGTCTGATGCACCATTGACAGATGAACTTTCGGTTGACATCACGGATGGAAATGTATCACCTGTCTATCTCTAGCAGTCAGGCGAAGAGGCAGCTGGAGAGACTGAACAGGAACAAGGCTGAAGATCCAGATGCTGTCAGCCCCAGAGTCCTGAAAGCCTGTGCGGACTAGCTATGTGGGACTCTACAGCAGCCCTCCGACCTCAGCCTGAGCCTGAGTGTTCTCCAAACAACACAATGATTCAGCAGCAGAGTGTCTTCAGTCAGAGGGTTCTTCAGATATGCTGCAACACTGACCGGTACAGGAGATCCTTCCCACCCATAGCAACAACCTTCTACAATGAATCATTGAAAAGATAATTAACAATTTCTCTTTGGGGATTAATAAAGTATTTGTGAATTGAACTGAGCTGAATTCCAGTCAGTAGTGCAGCATCTGGGGTACAGAGGTGCTCCTTCACAATAACATAGAAGTTTATACCCATCCATCCTTCCATTATCTATACCCGTTTCATCCTTGAAGGGTCACGGGGATCTGCTGGAGCCTATCCCAGCCATCTATGGGCAAGTTTATACCATTTATTGTTAATAAACACTGCAAGCACTTCTGCCCCACCTCTGCTTGTATTGTGTTGTGTTACTTTGTGGACAGAGAGATCCAGGAGTCCAGAACATTCTCCTGCAGGCATGTGCAACCTGGGTTGTGAACCATTTTGCATCTTTTTTCCTTGGTTTGTAGTGGGTGTGGTTTGGAGTGGTGGGTGTGGTCACAGGGGCAAATAATCAATTCCATGCTATTTAATCAGCTGGCACACACCTTTCCTTCTCAGTGTGGCTGTCAACCTCTGTCCAGGTGCTGTATGGGGGCTAAAGGGCTTCGCCCGGGGGGTGTAAGTGGGCTCATCTTGTTCGACTGAGCAATAAAAAAGTATGGCATTGCTTTACTGCCTGGCTTGGCCGAGGGACACCAAGGAGAGCACCCTACCCCTCCATTCAACCCCCATAAGAGGATGAAATGCACACAGCACTTTAGGATGTTTCCCCTGTATTTTAGCTTATTTTAAAGTATTTTTCCTATTTTTGACTTTGCACTGTGCACTTTGTCCACCTACAAAACTGGTTGGTCGGAGAGAAATAGGGGTGTTACACATGACTTGAAAAACATGATATTCCAGCTGTCTTCTATATGCGGCACAAGCTCATCCACGCCACGTCACGAGAGACCGAGACATCTCATACAACTGGAAAGGCCACAACTTAGCAGTATAAACGGTGCACAGTGACAGCGGCTGCTCTTGGTAAAAATGAGAGGCCTAAACTGCCCTTACTGGGCTGACTGAACGGGCTAGCTGAAGGAGTTGACGTCACTTTACAACTACCTACATAACATGACACATATCAACGTTCGACTGCACAGTACGCCTATGTAACTCTTCATCCATTTCACACGGTCCTCTCAAAATGTTATCTAGTGTAAATATCATGTGTCTTTCAAGGAAGCAAGAAGCAACAAGAAGTTTGAAAGCAACGCCAACTTCTGTTTTCGCCCACTTCCGTTGTAGGCCAATTTGTTTTGTTCCTTTTGCCGCTGTGTTGTGGCGTTTTGCAGTTGTCTAAGGTATCTTGGCCACTGTAAACGTCCCAGAGATCTAACACCTATGATGATTGAAGCTGCTGACTATTTTTCTCTTGCTCTATATCCTTGACCTCCCCTCTCCTCATTCTTCACCATGTTTTTCTGATCATTAATTGGTCTTAGGAAAGCTTTGTTTATTGTTTCCACACAGAAACAACCTTGATATGAAAAACAAAAAAAAAAATCCATCAGGCAGAACAGCATCCAAACCAGCATGGAAAAATCTTTCAAAAGTCATAGCTTTAATGTTAAGAAAGGTTCAGTAGGAAATCTTCAGTGGACACAAAGAAAGACAAAATTTGGCAGAGCAGCGGGAACAGACTGCTGTTTTAGTAACAGCATCCCTGAATTTCTGTCCAGTTCCATGTCCACATTCCTCTAAAGCTCATGGGCATGAACACTAGTACATGAACATCGTGTGGAGCTAACTGGTCCTTTCAAGTCACTTGAAGTTTAAAGAACAAAATTATGATGATGCAGATGAGTCTAAGATTAAAGGTAATGTCTTGCAGGTAAAGAGGAATAAATCCTGGAGGAGTTCAGTCAAGCATTTCTGTCTGTTTGAAGGAGTAAATTACAACTTCTTACTTGTATAATTTTAAATATCATACTGTCATAGAATATAGAATATAGAATATATAGAGAAACAGCAATTCTAGTCTCATTCACGTATCTTTGGGAGGATTTTTTGTTTTTTGTTTTTTGAAAAGGATTCTGACAACACTACAAAACAAACTTTCTGTTTGCTGTCTCAGAAAAGCCACAAAAGAGAGAGAGAGAGAAAGAAACCACAGCCTCTGTGGATAAAAATCCCTCGTTTTTAACCCAGTAAAAGTAAAATTGTTCTTTTTCAAATTTTTGTGGCACTAGTGGCCTTTATTCACAGTGAAGGATGCAGAGAGAACAGGGAAGACAAGCAAAGGGTCGCACAGGCCAGGACTCAAATCCACGACCGCTGCATCAAGGACTGAAGCCTCTGTATTTGGGCTGCCTGCCCTAACCACTGCAGCACTGGACGGCTCGAAGTAAAATGGTTCTTAATTTGATGGGATTCTACACTGGTGAAAATATATGAATATTAATTGCATGTCAACCAATAGTTCCCTCTAACTGTCAACTGACAATTAAATTATGAATATTGAATTTAGAAAAGGTTAAATAGACTTTAAACTACACAGGATTCATCTTAGCAGGAAATTAATATCACATTTCTAAAAGAACCCTAATAATTTGGATTTAAAAGCTCTTTAGTTATTTATTTGTTGATATATTGAATTGTGAAATGGCTATGCACAAAACAGGTGCACATTACCACACATGCCAAATTTCAAGTTACTCCATCATAAACTAACATGTCTTCGTATGGCTGAGTCTAAGTATGGAACTGAAATTCTCCTGAGTTTCGAGCACAAATTGTGTGTCACTGTAATTATGCAAAAGTGGTCATTAAATTAATAAACGACATCTGTAAACAACAGCACAAAAAGAATATTCCCGTTTCTTTTTTTCTCTGTCTAAATTTACTCATTCTGTCTCTCTATTACCTATCTCCTTTTCTCTTTCCCCAAATTCAGCTCTGTGGTCTTTTTGTCCCAGTGATGAGCATCTGAATTTGAGAGAAGCTTCTGAAGTCAAGAGAAGAAAACACCCGCACTATCGCTGTAGCTAAATAAGCAGCTGCTGGCGCAGCTAGGGAGCTGAATGGGTTTAATGAGTAAACTATGGCTACATGACCCAGATCTAGTTTGTAGACTGTCACTAAGCTGCCTGCAAAAACCAAGCTGACAATAACAATCATCAACAACAAGTCTCATTAATTACTGTGGCAACACTCATGGTCTCCATTCTCAACCCAAACCAACTCCCATGCGTCTGTAGTGTGTTGGATAAATATCTCTGTCTCCCCCTAATTCCCTTCACGCCTCCTCATCCCCCTATCTCCTTCATGTTTTGTAATGCTATTACTCCAACTTGGCATCATCTCACCCCCCATATCCTCACTGCTCCGCACTAAATGTCAACAACTGAATATTCATCACAATGCTGACACCCCTCCCTCCTCACAGACTGGGCTGCACCCCCCCCCCCCCCCACCACACACACACACACACATACACACACACTGATAAACAGCAGATTTTAATATTAGCAATTACCAATATTAGACTAGTAATTTCCCACAGTATTCTGCTTCTCCACCCTTCTAGCAATTCAAAATAGATGAGCGAGCTACCTCCTTCCTCCTTCCTACCTAACGCAGATGCACATTAGATATTTATGTTACATTACAATTATTTAGTCTTATTCCTTTCCAAGCTTCCAAGTCTGAAAGTACATAATCCTGATTCTAAAATTTACAAAAAGGAAGGATGGAGAAGGAGTGGTAAATGCTATAAATACTGGCATGAATATTAAAGACATTAATTTATAAGATTATATATAATAACAAACTCTGCCTGTCAGAGCTACAGTTTGCTGTTAAAGATGGAGTACGTGATGCCTGGAACATTTGAAAGAGGATTATTCATTTTTAAGTACACAACCAAATTGCTCAGCCTTTTCCTTCCAACCTCCATCAAAAACTCCAGAACCATGCCTCCAGAACAGATGAGCACATGGTCAGACAAGCAGATTGGCTAAGATGTTTTGTCCAAGCAGCAAGGCATCAACTCCCGTGAACCATTTCATATGTGTAAAATGATAAAAGGACAATTACCTGTCCAACCAAAGTACGGCCACCTGTTCCCTCTCATGTCGGCATTGTGAAAAAGCCACATCAAGGTCTTGCTTCGCTTTGTGTGAAATCCAGTCTTTTTTTTGGCTCTAGCCATTTCAAATTCAAACACAGGCTTTGTTTTTGATCCACACTGGATTTTGATACACTCTCGGCCATTGAGCTTGGTCACTTCGCCGATGCAACATGCTGGCATTACCACCGTCAACAAATGCCAGCTCCACTCTCTACTTACTGGCCTACAACAGCAGTCACATGTACTGAGGGTGCATTAGATGAGTCCACAGAAACAACCAGAAAGTCCAGTTGATTGGCAGAAAGGGAACACAACACTTCCTTCAGTATGAGTAAAATAACTAGGCATGTTTATTTATTAAATTTATTTACAGTCTCAAGCTTTAACCCCACCACAATGTGACAAATCATTTATTACATAAGGTAACCAACACTCTGGAGGAAATTCAGTAATGTACAGCTTAGCTATCCTAAAGATGAAAAAAGCAAAGGTAGAGGGGGAGGATACATTTCTTATTGTGTTTCCAAAAAACGCCTAACTCATATTCTAGATGGGGTCAGGGAGAAATTAAAATATGCATGACTAGGGTCATTTGCTGTATGAATAAAATCTTATGTCAGAAGATATTTTTAGACAAGTCACAAGTCTTTCAGGTCCAACACTGATGAGTTCTGACACTTTGACTTCCCTGTCTAACACATGAATTTCAAATTGGAGACAGTGACTAGTGACCTGACACCTCTTTGCAAATAAATGATCTCCAATGGTCTGCATCTGCATCAACTGATATCTGAATGAAACAAATTTGTGAGCTGGCCATTGTTAAGAAATAATTTATTTATAGGATGATTGTTTATAGCGTGGAACAATGAACCTGTTCTCAGTCAAATGGGCACAGGGCACCACTTCCAGGAAGGACGGATATTGATATGAGCTGTTAGCGATAGGGATAAACTGGTTGAGGCTTTCAGGCTGAAGAATAAATGAAAATGAATTCCCAAACGTACTGCCGCTTTCTGGGAGATACTGAAAGTGCTGGTACACAATAAAAATTCAAACATTTCAATAAAGGTCATGTGCAGGGCAATGCTCCATCATTTGCATCCAAGTGCTCTGCTGCTTTCTAAGCATTCTTGGTTTGCATACTTCCTGTTTTATTTTTTCAAATATGCTTCCCATGTCAGTTCTGTTGAACCTTGCTTCCAGCTTGGTTGCTCTAACTGATTGCTACGCCTGCATTACATTACTCATTACTTCTCTCAGTATTTATACTCCAAGGTTCCCTTTATTCAGCGTTATTGTCTTTCCTGAACATTTGTTCCCACCATGTTTTGTCAATCCACCTGTTTAGATTCATATTAGTTTTGGAAATTTGTCATTTTTCCTTTCCAACCTTCCTTCAACTGTAAACTCGTATTTGAGTACTCTCCACTCAGCACCATCCCTAACAAAAGGCTACAGTTGCTGTTTCAGAAGAAATTGATTGTGGCAAAGTCAGAAAGAGTCTAAGGATGGAAGACTAATGACATTTGTTGAAAAACTTGTGACTGAATATTTCTGACAGGTCCAAAACAATATTAATATTAATAATGTTACGGTTGCTCTTAACGTTGGGAATAAAATATGAGATGGGAAAAATCATTTCTGTGAAATATGAATTACTCAGCATATTAATACATCTGTTTACTTACATAATCCTCTAATACACAATTACATTTTCCTCTGTTAAACAATGTTAGTGATTAAAAGACATTTTGGGTTGACTCTCAGCGTTACATGTTATTCAGTATGATTATTAAAAGAACCATATAATCATGTACATTATGTAACAAATTTATTTTTGCATAACACTTTACGCTGTACTTCTCTTACACACATTCACACACCAGTGACCATCAGAGCTTATTGAAGCTCAACCCTCAACCTGAAGGTTAATGGACAACCCACCCAAAGACATGACCCTTAGTCACCCCAGGAAAGCAATAAATTGATTGGTATTGGCATCAATACACTGTACACTTCTCACTCACTTCTAAAAAAAAAAAAATAAGACCCCAGGACTACATTTCATTTCTGTTTTATGGCATTATAAACTTTATACCCATTTGTTCTTCAAGAATAAACTATTATTAGCGAGGTTCAGAGCTTACTATGAGAAAAGGATAATAATCCAGAGTGAAAACTATACTGAAACAAATACAATCTGATAGTTCATGAAGTTCCCCGTGACCTTGCAGAGGATGAAACGGGCATAGATGATGGATGGATGGATAGTTCATGAAGTAAATCATGTATACTTACACGAAAACACCAATTGTGTTTGGTGAAATTGTCATAATGGATGAGTAGTGGTATCCAGTTAGAAGAGCTACATATCAAATATAAAGTGCACATAAACAATAAGCTGTATAAGTGTTAGTGTAAATAAGAATAAGAAACACTGTTTAGGCTGTACAAATTAAGTGCTTTACAAAGATTAAAAGGTGCGATATGCAGGTAAGTGGGGGCCATTTACCATTTACAGGTGACAGTTTACTGTCTCTTGAGAATGCCTCTTGCGTGTGACAGCACTTAAAAAGTATGTGTTGCCTTTAATGTCAGCCTGCAGGTTATAGTAGATGTCATGGAAAGGAATATCTCACACACAGATAAGCGCACAGCATTTATGCAGAAAGCATAGGTGAGAGGTCATCTTATCTGTGTGAGTCATCACTGCAGTCTTAATCACTCTGACTCATATTCACTGCTCCATCAGGTGTGACGAAAATAGAAATGGAGACGTGCACCTCCTTTCAGGCTTTCTGTGGCACGAATGACACAGTAGGGGTTGGGGTTATCTACTTTCCTGAGTGAGAGTTTGGATGCGAGGAAGTGTGTTTAAGGAAAATGAAAAGCTGAGACCACGTTGTAAAAGAACCTATTCGACTTGTTGCCGCTTATCATTCCTGCACACACTCTTTCTTTGTTGCTCTCTGTCCACCTTGCACAATGAATTACACACATACACACTCTCAGTCACAACTGTCTTTTTCATCCGCTACTTGCTCAGATCTTTTGCGTTCTCCAGGTCTTTACATTGGTGGCCATGTGACTTTTAGGTCATCACTCTGCATTACAACTGTGGGAAAAATATACGGAATAACCTCTCTTGGAGGATGCTCGTTTATCTAGTTTACTTTGTGAAAAAAGAAAAGATTAATATAATAATAAAAACAAGCAAATGACAGCTATGATCTGAAATTATTCGATTTAAGAGGTGAACATTCTGGGCTTGTAAAACATACCTCAATCCCAAATTGTTGTCTCTAATCTGTGAGAGTGTGTGTTTATTTTTTTTATCATTTTCACATCATTCAAACGAATATATGGATATATATATAAATATATATATGTATGAAATCACTTATTGGGTGGTGGAATTAATATGCAATCTCCACTTCTAAAAGAAAAACGTTCAAACATTTTAACATGCAAATTAGTCTGTTGTGTTAAAACAAAGAGAGTGCTTGCAGACCTTAATGAGCTGATGCAACTTTGGAAACATGGTCTTAACAAGGAAGCTTGTCAAGAGACTAATCTGAAATAATGGAAAGGATTATAAAAGTCCTTCAAAAAGGTAATTCAACAGAGACCATGGCAGTAGATGTTGTTAGTTCCCATCCAGCTCTATTTGAATTTTGGAACAAAATGAGAAGGCGTTTGAAAAGAGACATATTGGCAGATCAAGGAAGATGTCAATGTGGCAGGACAGTCAGCTCAAAGTAATACACCTTGAAAACAAATAAAGACATTAAAAATAAATCAGCAGTATTAGAAGTCAACATCTGTGACCTGTTAGAAATAAGATGAAGAAAATGGGATTTACATAAAACATAAATTATTATTGACAGCTATACAGACCTTCATGCATGAGATTCAAGACATTTTCCACAGTTATTGTCCTCACTTCCCTCCTTTACTTCTCTACTCCTTCACTTGCATATGGCTTTAGTTGGAATTAATCTACAATCTTAAGTCTACATTTTACAATTTACAATAGACATTATTTGACAGCTTGTAAAATCTAGAGCAGTTAGGTTTACAAATGTAGCTATTCATGGGTTGTGACTCCTGCTTTGTTATGTGAGTGTTGCACAGCAGAATTCAGTCCAGAGATACGATGCCATGTCATAATTTTTAGCAATGAAATGTTGCTCTGCTGCATTTAAGACATACTGACAAATGCACCTATGTTTTTTCTGGTGCGATTTAGGTTGCTTTTCACTCTTTTATGCTTACTCTCAGATGGGCATGTCACCATCATCGATATCAGCTTTTCAAAAATTGTAATGAAGTCAAAGACCTCTGTTGTTCCACTCCTGCCAATGCCACTGGGGTGTAACTGTCTGCATGCTGTCAGTCAGCTAACTGGGAAAACTTTAAATATTCTACTTCCATCAAATAGAAGCCTCGTCTCTGTTTTGCCTTAATCTTTCTGGTCCTTCTTGGAAAATATGTTACAACACTCTGAGTTTATGGGGAATTGACATTAATGTTCTATCTATCGCAGTAAGCTGATTATTAGTTGTACAGCACAGACCCAGGTCACCATGTTTGCTAATGTCATTCATCGCTTGAAGCACCACTGTTCTCTCAACATCGTCCTTCCTCTGATGGAAATAGGGTAACTTCTGTAGCATCTGCTCTGGCATCTGTTGTTAGCAGCAAGCATTTCATCACTACCGCTAAGCAGAAAGCACACTGATTAATCTCCGGAACATTCGGAATTTCAGAGGATAGTCTCAGGTGATGAAATGTAAGGGTTGCAGCAATGCTGATCATCGCAATTGTCAGACAGCCATGAGGGGAGAGTTTGGAGCCGCACCTGACACCTTGCTTCTGCAGCAGTGTTTAATGATTTTAGTAACTACATACTTTAATGAGAGTGGGATGGTGTTAGAGGTGCTGTGGGGAAAATTCAACAGGTCTCACTTGGTTAACTTGTGATTGGATTCATAGGCAGCTTGAGAAACACCTTGCAAGCACTTAAAAAGAATACTCTAAAATAGAAACTGTCATACATTGATGTCAAATCCTTTTACACACTTTACTCTGTAATTACAGCAGTCTGTTCTATGCACAGCTCTCTCTTCTTTCCTCCTGTGAGTGCGTATGTGTGAGAATCTTTATGTGAGGTTTATTCTCTTTAATCTTTTAATGATATGCACTAACGATACGTTGAGGCTCAGAGGAGGGTGTGAATCTATCTCCCTCTCACACATACACATACAGGCTGAATGGAAGTCCACAGCCCTTGAGAGGATCCACTGGAAAAGGGTTTTTGAGAAAGGCAGGTTCAAAATGTCAAAACACAGAAACTTTGTATATGCATATGTATATGCTTGTATATATGAGTTTGTTTCTATGTTATGGACAGAAAACTATGAATGAAAAGATACTTTTCCTTTTAAACTCTTCTTTCCTGAATCCTGTATACACCTTGTTTTATTGTAAGATACATCAGATTTGACTCCCCTGAGTTGTTACAGCAACATTTTAAATTAGCTTGACAGATTTGATGGCTTAAGAAAACTATTCCTAACCCTAGAGGAAGAAATATATGAAAATGCTGGCGATGCTGTTATAATTAGTTAGGCTCAAATATAGAAGCACTGAATTGTTGCACACAAGATCCACGTGCTAACTGACTTTGGAACTGACTTTGGGATAGCATGTGGCTAAGTTAGCTGTGCTTTAACTCACTACTACCTAAACTGGAACATTTTCACTGACACCTGCAGTGGGCACAAGACTGAACATGATTGGAGTGACACAATAAGCATAGGCTCAGTTGATTTGCAGTAAAACTGGCTGCAGTATGCTGTGATTTTGTGGTCCTAAATGACAAATATTAAGAAAATTAGCAGACACTGCATAGGGCCAAGACCTGGATGGTCTTAAAATATCTAACATTAAATCTACATAAGTATCAAAAGTAATTTCCTGGTATTAAATTTAGCTAAGTATTGGAGGTAAAGGCTTATGATAACAAATTAACATTCAATAACAATAATGGTGTGGCTTGACAAAATTGTTATCAATTTACCCTGCCCTGATGTATTCCTTCAGGCTGGATGTGCAGTTTCTGAATACCAATATTTCAGTGAATTTCAGTAATCTAAGAGGTACCTCATTTGGTTGGTTGAATCACTCCAACCAAAACATTTCTTGCAAATATCACCACATGTGTTCAACATGATCATCTACAGCGCCACGGTCACTGAGTTCACCACTTGTGTGGTCTTGAGTAGTAATAGACAGTAGTGCTTCTACAACTATAATGAAACGAGTAACTGTCAATGTGACGTGTCTGGACATGCAGGACTCCTCTTCTTCAGTTCTTGTGCTTGGCATTTAACAACAAATGGGTGTCACCAACTGGAATCTAAGTTGTGTATCTTGTCAAAGGTCTTGAGAGGTTGATAAATGATCGGTTGAAGGACTATCTCCAAGCTAACAATATTCTTTTCCCATATCAATCTGGTTTCAGAAGGCAGGACAGTACTATCACAGCCTCCCTAAAAGTTACAAATGACATAATAGAATCACTGGGCAAGAAGCGAATCTGCACAGCCCTTTTTGTTGACCTCTCTAAGGTGTTTGACACTAGAGTGCCCCCAGGACATCTCTCTGGAGAGGTGTTTCGGGCATGTCCATCTAGGAGAAGACCATGAGGCAGATGCTGGAGAGACTACATCTCCCGGCTGGCCTGGGAGCACCTGGGTGTTCTCAGATAGGAGCTTGTGGAGGCAGCTGGGGGGGGGGGTTCTGACTCTCTTTGCTTGGGCTGCTGCCCCTGATGTGACTACGGATGAAGCAGAAGATAATGGATGGATGGGATAAATATGCTTTTTCCTGCAGCACCCTTCATAACCCTAAACTAGGGTCAATGAAAAAAATATTGTGTAGGGTGAGATACTTGTCTCATTTTGTTAAGAAAATAACTTAAAAACATTAAACTCACTTCTATCACGTTAAAGCAAACTTGCAGGTATTGAGACCCATAGAGGTTGATGCGAACATTTTCAGGACTCTGTAACTGAGATCAATCCAATCTTCAGCCTCTGGTTAAACCACAGGTGCTAAAGAGAAAACAACAGGTTTTAAAAGAATATAAAAATATTTTGGAAAATTATTTTAAGAGGTCAGACAAGTTTCTTGGGTCACATTCACATATGATTTTAACACTGAGGTTAATTACTTCAGCTAAGGTGGTGACAGTGCAATTAGCCCCGTGACCATTCTAAAATGTGAGGTCATTGCACAATAACAAATAAAAAGCCTGCAAGGTTTTTTTTTTTTTCTGGAGTTGTTTGTTTTGCATCAAACAATATGGAAGTATGGAAATATGGAATATACATTATCTTCATTAAGGGTGAGTTCCAAAACAAACAGATTCACACACACACATTTTTCAGCCTAAATGCTCACCGAATATTTCCATTGCTGTGCCAGTTACAAAAACTGACTCTGGATCTGTAGTAATTGATTCAACAATATCTCTAGTAACTTTTCTTCATTGTTAGATTTCTTTTAAATGGTAAAATTGTAAATATAGGCTATATTATGCACAGAGTGTATAAGAATGTGCTATTGATGCAGATGGCCCTGAGCCACATCGGAATACAAATGAGGTATGTACAACAATATTTCTCAAAATACAATAATTTTCAGCTGCTGTTATGATACTTCAGCATTTTCCATCTGGATACACTGCTCAAGTCTATTGATTTGACACTTTGAAATTATGGCACAGTCAAGGTGAAAGTGTCACCTCAGAGTTCCGTTATGTTCAAACAAGAAATAAAAGCGCCCTTATTTGAGTTTTCAATTTTCCAACAGATGCTCTCATACAAGATCGCTGGATCGCTGCAATTCCTCAAACTGCGGATGCGTTCTAAATCAGTACTAATGGTAACCATTGGCTGCACAGTTTAAGGAATCGATGTACCCTGTGTGCCATAGATGACACCTGTGACCCAGTGACCTATTTTTAACAGTGATTACTCGCTTGTATCTTCGTATTCATAATGAAGAAACCACGGCCATAAAATTGTACTTCGTATTCATAATATTTTAAGGTTTTTGATTTGTAGACAAAATTTGTATTTAGATGAATACACCCAAACGCTTACTTGTAAACAGACATCATTTTTGACAGCCATCTTATTCCATAGAGTTTGCTCATATTGAATATACTGTGCTTCCTTACTATAGATGAAAGAACAGCTATGTATATTTACTATGACACCCAAACTTTCAAGCATATCTGTAAATTGCATTGGAGACTCTCACTGGCTGATTGCAGTCACATCCTGCAGTAGTCTAATTTTTGTTCACAAGCCAAATTGGCCTTCTGAGTTCAAGCTGATATATATTGCATACAAATATATTTTCCCTCCTCACCAACTTGGAATCTTTCTGGAAAAAACCTTGTTCATCACTAAACAAAAACAAACAAATGGTATTGTCTTAACAATAAGCCCCTGATTGATGAGTTGTCAGTTATGCAACAAAGATGAACCCTGGGGAGAAGTGGTGCCTCAGTTTTTATCTATCTCAAACAAAACATTTGTGCAGAGGCGTTTGCTTGCAGCAGGAAACAAACGTGATGAACTGAATGCATAAAGTTCACTGCAAAGTAATTCCCAGTTATTGATGACACCTCTTGGAGCCAACACAATAAACACTAATGTTTACAAATTCATTGTTTTGAGTTTCCTGCTACCTCAAGGTTCCTGGGGAAATAAATCCACAATGATGCTTTCAACAATGCAACCACATATGAAACAACTGCATTGTTGGTGGTGTATCGGGCTGAAGCAAACAACAGAGAAGCGCCTTTTCTTTTGAAAGGTTTTATTCATTTCATATAATACTGACACATGTACTCAATAGCGGTTAACAGGCGTTTTAAAAACACAGATATTAAAACAATTAGAGCATCAATTTCTTTTTTAGCCCCATTGATTCCATTGGACCCCTTTCCTGTTTATATGTTTCAATATGCCTTAACATCTACTTGGTATTAGTCTAACCTCACCCTTAAAAGGATTTTATCCTCTGACGAAAAAAAAAAAACAAAACAAAAGAAAACAAAACAAAGCAAAAAGGAGACTGACAAACCGTCTCTGCATCTAAAAAGAAAAAAATGGCATGTGGTAAACCACAAACTGTTCAAGGTAAAATACTTTTATGGAGATTAAATATACATATACTTCAAAAAAGAGAGGGAAAAAAAAGGTTCATTTTCAGATGTGATAAACATTTTGACAGCTTTAAGGGGGTTATATGTGGCACAGTTTAATTAGAATATGTCACCCAGACTACATTAGGCAAGCATTCTGGGTCCACTCTCTTTTCTGAGGGAGTACAGGGCTCTAAAAAAAGCCTCTCACAAAATGAAGATGCTCTTTCTTTTCCCAGTATGCATATGGAACACAACTCAGCCAGAGAAAAAAGAGATGAAGAAGAAAGGGTGTA
This sequence comes from Hirundichthys speculiger, assembly GCA_018398805.1. Classification (NCBI taxonomy): domain Eukaryota; kingdom Metazoa; phylum Chordata; class Actinopteri; order Beloniformes; family Exocoetidae; genus Hirundichthys; species Hirundichthys speculiger. Next base: position 5,644,099 of record JAGFBZ010000479.1, read on the forward strand.
ATAAAGATGCTGTTTTTGTATCATCTAATAAAGTTCTGCTTAGGTCGTAGTTCATTTTCATGTACGTAGGAGCATTAAATGTTTCTGAGTGATGTAGTCCTCAGCTGTAAAACACCCAGGGACGTCAGCTGTGCCAGAGTCCTGTCTCGTCAGTTCTTCGTCTCAAGTTCTTGGTTATCCTCGGAAAAATGAAACAATTACTGTACCCTCATTGGAATTCATTTGAGTGTATTTCCTTCTATCGCGATAGGTCCATTGTGCTGTGTAAGTACTTTCATCGCCATTTCCTGTTGCTTGTCCTGAGATGGACAGGACTATCGGGTCACCTAGAACAGGGAGAGAAGAAGAGAAAAAAAAGAGAAGGGATAAAAGGAATGAGTACAAAGAGTACAGAACTGGGAGTAAATGTTGATGAAAAGGTTTCAGTATTCAATTTCTATGCAGTGCTGGCTACTATTTATGAACAATGGGCAAGTATTCCTACTAGTGGAACATTGTTGGTGCAGCTTACACAGTCTCCGTCTTCTGGCAAGAAACTAAATAAAATACAGCTTAAGTCATGGCAGCCAGCCCACAGCACCTCATTCAGGGCCTGGCTTCCTGCCTGGCCATTATGTCTATTTGCCAAGATGGCTGCCCTAATCATATGGTCTCTTTATCTCGTCTGCCCATCTTTCCTTTTTCTTTGCTCATACACTCACTTTTGGCTTATTTCAAGCTATTTGGGGATAAACAGACACAGAATGCTGTACAACTGCATGTGCTGGAGCATAAAAGAGAACAGACTATCCAAGACATTCATGTATTTCTCTCTGAGGTACGCTGTGTGTCTTCCCCCTTGGCCTATAAACACACTGTCCCTCATCTATTTCTTCTTGAAGGAGTTGCTCTCTTGTTCCACCACCGAGTACAGGTTGGGCTTTGCAGTAACAAAGTTTAAAGGCCAGCCATCACTGGGAGAGTTCAGAACAGTGTTTCTTCCAAGCTGGCATCAGAACCGATTCTACTGTATCTACTCTACATGGCTTCAGGCCACCCTTCGTGGGCCTTTCCCCACTGCCTTCAGGCATCCACTCCTGTGCCTGATCAAAGAGTCTGCAGGCGTTTGTTGTCATGCCAGTTCATTATTCACTCACACTGTTGCATTTCAGTGTCTGCTACGCTTTATAGAGCAAAGTTGCAGTCTCTTTAGGTGGTTATTCCCTTGCTTGTTAAATATGCCTGGAACAGGCAATTTCTGTGCCCAATTAAAGAGCTGATTTAAGTAGTTAGGTCACACTTCACAAAGAAAACATGAGCTGTTCGAATGTCATTCCTATGAATCTTTTTTTTTTTTCTTTTTTGGGCCCCATAAATATGACATGACTCACTGGTGGCTCTTCACAAAGCAGATGTCCCCTTCACCTGTTACATTTAACATACTCATGCCCTCTATACATGGTCTTGCAACAGTAAATTGTCCAAAGCTTGATCTACTCAAAATAAATCTTAAATTTGATTTTTTTATTGTAGACCAAAAAAAAAAAAAGAAATAACGTGTTAATACGCTGAGTACAGTCCATGATTCAACTATAGGTAGAGCCATCTTAAGCAACAATAACTTTAAATGATTGTTCTGTATGATTTTGTCAGTCCTTAATGTCATTGTGAGAAGTTTTTGAAGTTCTTCTCAGCTATTCTGTTGTAGATTTTCTAGTGTTTAGGATCATTTTACTGATGCATGACTCCATTTTACTCAGTATTTAGCTGAAAGATGGCCTCAACTTTGACTTGATACACTATAGTCAGACATCTTTACTTTTGTAGTAACACAAGAACAAGAACTGGATTACTTTTGTGGAAATCAAAGTTGAAATCCAGTACAGTAAACCTTCAACCCCCCCCCCCCCCCCCGAATGGTGAAAACCTCGATGTGGATATACATGTACTTGTATATGGACATACAGTATACATGTAGGCACGTACGCAAAATCTACGGAACGTGCACTCACTTTGACGATCTCTCCTCTGTGTGTGGCTGTCAAGAGCCTTAGATGGGAGATGCGGGGACACGTGTCAGCCAATCAGCATACAGACAACCAACGGCACAGTAATGCTCGTCATAGCAGCCAATCACAGGCCTCTATTTTCGTTCATGGGGCATCCACAATTTCCCTGACGGAGACCTCCCAAGGGATTAATAAAGTTCTATCTAATCTAATCTAATCTAATCCCGTGTAGGCTCGTGTTACTACCCGAGACTCATTCTTGATATGATGTGTTTCGCTTCGGCCTTGCGCGCTTCGTTTGAATTTTTTATTAAATTTTTTTTTTCGAATATTTTTTTTCAATGAAACCTCTGCGATTGCAGAGACCGTGAAGTGTGAGGGATTACTGTACTCCATATGTTGGAGAGGCTGCATTCTAGCTCAGTGAATCAGGTTTAAGCTCAGTGGATAGAACAGCTGAGTTAACATTTTTCTGCTGCGGTTGTAACGAGGCTGTATTCGCACTGGATTTACACACAGCTAATGTAAGTAACACACCGTGGCCGGTTTTTGCGAAGAGCTTATTTTAACACTGCAGACATTAGAGGGCTATGCATCGACTAAATTAGCTCAAATTTAAGGAAGCATGAGGAAGTGTGGTGGATTGATTTTATTCAGTGATATGACTTTTTGTTGTCCCTGATTATCTATATTCTCTTCCTATTTTGCCATCATTCCTATGATCTTATCTAACTGTCTACATGTAGCCATTGTGGCAGAACATGGAGCCGATACTGCCCCCTGCACATCCTGTAGTGCATTGCAGTAACAAATGAACATGTCACTGAACTGGAAAGACCCCATGTCGTTGACATTTATGTGGCATATTCTGATGCATCAACACAAAAACTTAGCTTCTAAATAATTTTTATAACAGATGTTATTGCTTATGTCGACTAACTGTTGCAACCCTTGTGACGAACTCGGAATGCTTATTTGATTGAAATGAATTAAACTGAATTGAAAACAAGCATGTTCTATGGACAGATTACTGCTTGTTAATATGACTAACCCTAACCCTTATGCATTTACACACACTTGCCATATAGTCTATGACAGCTCAGTGGTTTGGCACTGTGGCAGTTTGTCTAGTCAACCAAATATTATTTTGCATTGATCAAGCTGTCCCCTTTCCCTCTTTCCCTCTATTCTCCCTTTCCTTTTCTCCTCCATTTCTCTGATCCCAGCCAGAGACAGAGAAAAAAAAAAAAAATATATATATATATTATTATATATATATTATTATATATATATATTAGGGATGGGCATAATCAATCGATTAATCGATGATTGATCATTGATTGGTCGAAGATATTCATTTTGGTCAATGAACCGAATGTTTTTTGTTTTTTTTTTCTTAAACAATCCGAATGTATGTTATCAGTGCAACTTCATGCATTTTGCTGTGCCACAGATAGAATTTGGCAACAGGGGGCAACATTTTACCATCACCCTACCCTGGCTTGCCTCAGTTGTTACATGCGAGCTTCTGTAGGTCATCGCCTAATCATGAAGCGGTCGCAGCGAAGTGTGGCGTGGGACCATTTTCGTTTAGAAAATGACCAAGTATACTGCAATCACTGCAATGCAAATTACAAATACAATTAATTGACAACAACAATGATGTATCACTTGAACAACTCGCATCCAAGTGTTATAAAGGACGGTGGAGGCGGTTCATCATCAGCCTAGCCTAGCCTAGCCTAGCCTCAACTCGGTGTTAGCACGGACCAGAAGGCGCTGCAGTGCACATCGACCACACAACAAGCGCATCTTTTTAAGAATCTTTTTAAGAAACAAAAAGCCTGTAATACTGGTGCCTTGATATAATGGGATATAAATTGTCCTTGTTAAGTAGTCTCCTCGATATCTCCTCTTTTATTATCATTGTTTTTTTTAAAAGAAAAGAAAAAGGAAATGTCTGTTACGTTATTCTCGACCACGAACATCCGGGCCGCTGAACACATCCGGGCATGCGCGGGCCATAGCAACCAGGCCAAAGGGGAAAACAAACGTCATGCCGATATCGAGAATAATTGTGATAGTTTTCAATATAAAAATGTTAATGATTAATCGAATATTAATCATTAATTCTCCCGACGATCAACAAATAAATCTTCACATAATGCCCATCCCTAATATATATATATATATATATATATATATATATATATATATATATATATATATATATATATATATATATATATATATATATATATATATATATACATATATATATACATATATATCCATAATTACATGTGTATGTACATTTTTTTTCTCTGCTTTCTGATTCTGATCCACTTTTCAAATGTGATATATTTATTGCTTATCCATTTTTCCCTGTATTTTTCTTCTTTTTTGCTGAAACCAATTTCTCCCTTTTCTTATGCTCCCATTCTCTACTTTGCTCCATCGTCAGTTTCAATTTATGAGCGGATCTTAATGGGACTATAAGAGAACGTTCGATGATATTGATCTGGATGCCTGCGCATCTTGACCTCAGCATACAACACGAGAGAAGAGAAAAAACAACAACAAAAAAACGGCCCCATTCTTTTCATCGTTGGGCAAACACTTCAGTTTACAGTCTAAAATAAGAAAGTCACAGGCATGCAAAACAGACACACAATCACACACAGATCATTTATCACAGATCTGAATGCAAGAGACAGCAAATATTTGTAGTCTTTTAAGTGATGACAGAATCAATGATAAAGCGATGTCTGGCTGAAACTGGTTTGTTTTGAGCCTGTTCTGAAATTATAAACGCACTTATTAGAGCTGATAAAAATAAATGAGACAAGATGCATTAAAACAATCTTGAACAACACTGATAGAGTAAAATGAAAAAGAAAATACACCCTTGTTCAGTGTTGAGGTTTTGTCTATCAACACATGACACAAAGCAATCTGGTTGCAGCAGGAATTCTTCGGAGGAAGCAAGAAAATGCCTCCTCAGAGGACAAAAACAAAACAAAGACTTTGACATGAAAAAGCTAAGGTATAATTTAGTTTACCCATGTGCTCAGTTTTTTTTTTAAATGATTTTCTACAGCTTATAGTTACTGTATAAAATCATTTCAGCCACTAAGCATGCATAAAACATAAAAAAAGAAAAAAGAAAATGCATCAAAATGAAGAAGCAGTTGAGAAAGTGGTTAGACTCCTGAAACTGGGCCTCCCCATAATGTGTCTCAACTGAGCATCCATCTATGCATCCATTATCTATGCCCACTTAATCTTGTGCAGGTTCACGAGAATCTGCTATCCCAACTCTCTTCAAGTCTCCTGCCTTTCACTGCTGAGTGAAAGGCCGGAGTACACCCTGGATGGGTCGCCAGTCCATTGCAGCTCAACTGAGCATTTTGTTTAAAAGTTAAATGTCCATCATCATAGAGCCTTAATTTTCAGTCCATATTACACTAATTTCAATGATTTCTAACTCTTACACAGCCTTTTTATCATGAACTATCATATTAGATGTAACTGGAAGCCCACAAAATGCTGTACACGTATGTTGTATTTGTCCCAGGTGCAAAATGCTCAGTTTTTAAGGGTGGGTCCTTTAGCAATTTCGCTGAATTTTTTCTAACATTGGCTATCTATGATGTCAGGGAGGGCAGACATTTTTTATCGGTCATATTTTCCAAGAAGTGCGTTCCCACAAGAGCTTCAAGAGCTTCAGCGGGTCATTTTAAAGGGGAAAGTTTATGACTGTTCAGCAAGTCTTGAGTGTGTTTTCCATCCAGAGGCCTGTTGCACAGAACCAAAATAAGGGATTAAGTTGAAATATGTTAGTTATACTGGCTGAACTTATTCTACAGTCAGTTGCACAAAAGCAGGAGTGTAAGTCATCATGAGGACATTGCGGAAATACTTGATTTGTCCTTGATGGGAAATTAATTGTTGCAGTAGTTATCATCAATTAGGTCTGTTCAAAGAATCATTGCAGATGGTTTTAGCTGTGATCAGCTACTGTATAACAAAGTCAACCTTGATTGTTGGCAACGATGGTCTGAATATTTCGTTTGGATTGGAACTACTTTTCTTTCTGCTTATGCACTCCATTTTGAATAACAGCTGTAAAGTGACACACAGTAACATCAAGAACAGAATAGAAATGCTTCATGGTGTGGAGCAGAAGCGTTGGGAGCTTTTGAAATGTGGAGGGGGTCACATTGGCGGGGGGATATGGATGTCCTCCCCCGGAAAATCTTTAATGAAATAGATGCCATTTCCTGCATTCTGGTGCACTTTAATAGGTTTTTAGGGACCTAATTTTACCTGAAAATAAACATTTGATTCAAAGACTATTTCAGCGACAGATTCAACAATAACGTTGCTTTCATACATTAGCGTGCACCCTGGTACAGCCTCAGTGCGCACCATATTATATTGTATTATTTTTCAGCTAGTTCCATTTGTGTTCACATAGTGTCATGTTCACTGTAGTCCAAACGCCACATCACATGGTCAATGCTGCCATTGGTCAATAGCAATCTTGGCAGTGCAAACTGTCTTACTTTCTGCAGCTTTTAAATTACTCTCCTTCTGTCAGGGGTGTCCAAATCCAACCCCTTAAGGGCCGCTGCCCTACATGTCTTAAATGTTTCCCTGCCACAACACAACTGACTCTAGTGAAATGAATCACCATCATTTTGTCATAAAGGTCTGCACAAGCCTGTTAACAATACATTCATTTGGCCTAGAGTTGGACACCCCTGCCTTACGTTTCATTGTGTCCAGGGAGGGAGCAGAATATTGGAAACAATTGATGGTCAGGCAAAAAAGAAAAAAGTCTTTCAATCTATAGTACTGTTACTTAAAATACACAAGGTAAAGCTTCCTACTAATTTTTCATGGCTTAGTTAAATGTAACATCAATTTAATGTGACGTAAAGCTAATTTTGAGGTCATGTAACCAAAGAACACAAATACAGTATTAGCAAAAACTGCACAGGATATTTATTGTATGAAGCCATAGTGACGTTACAGGCGTAGATTACGTTCGGACTAGGACCTTAATGCCCTAAAAGCAAACTTTTATGTGCATTTTTGATGGAGCTTCAACATGAAAATGACAAATAACCTATGTTGTGGTGTACAAAGACTTACAGAAATATTAGTATTGGGATACCTGGTTTCACCCATTCCTAATGCCCAGCATGATTATCCTGAGGTCAGACTGTTGCAATGCTCTGGGACATGAGAAAAACATCCAAGAACATCTGTAGAGTCTGAGAGAGGATCTTAATCTCAACTAAACTACTTATTACAGCAGAATGAAAATTCTCAAAAGCATGCACTTAAAATGAGATTCAAGATTTTAGGGTGAATTTTTTGGGAAATAAATTTACAAACTGCAATAACTGAATGTAATTACTTTCAGATTAGTATAGAGTTAGGGCTGAACGATTTTGGAAAATAATCTAATTGCGATTTTTTTTCCTCAATATTGCGAATGCGATTTAATATGCGATTATTTTTAAGGTCCTCTTCTCATGTATTTTTCAAACAATGTCATAATAAACAATATCAGATTTATTTAAAGTGCAGATTACAACAATAAAGCAAACAAATCTGTGGCTTTACCTCTTCAACATCTAACTTTTCACGTTTCATGAAACATGTGTAACATTTATGTAAACATGTGGACTGCACTTCTTAAACACTGTCTGAGATTGACAGGACAGTGTATAAATAAATAAATAAATAAAATATACAGATATAGAAAAAATAAAGCTTACTGATCTCCAGTCAGTAACATCACACAGGAAAATAAAGAGGAACAAATATCTGCTCTAACCAATTGGACCTTTTTTAAAAAAAAACTTTTTGAACACTAATAGAAATATTATATTTACTCAGTAACAGCAGCACACAACATACTGAAGTGCAAAATGAGTATGGCACTGTTAGCCAGAAAGATTCTTCTGTATAGATCTCAGGAGCTCACAGATTTTTTGCAAGGAAAAGGGGGTGGGGGGGTGGAGAGGAGCTCGATTTGTCTTGTGCGGCGGGCGGGGTGTTTGTGGCTGTGCACTGTGCCCGACAGAGAGAGAGAGAGAGAGAGAGAGAGAAGCGCGGTTCGCGAAGCAGACAGCAGCCAAGTGATGGCTTCAAACCCAGCGGTTTGAGTGCGCGTGAGTCTCTAAATCACCAGAAAAAGTAGCTAGATTTGTCGCTAGTCGCTTTTTACAAATTAAGTCGCTAGGGGGGTCTGGAAAGTCGCTAAGTTGGTAACACTGCTTGCCCTGTCTGCTCTGCTCAGCTCAGCTGGGCTCACTCGCAAGTCACGTGACGTCGCCAGATCACGTGACAAGTCATATCGCGGCCTTTGCGGTTAGAAAATCTCGTTTTATGATATCGCGAGATTATCGCAAATGCAATTAATCCTTCAGCCCTATATAGAATTATACGATAGTGTGAGGTAACTGTGTTTTCCTCTGTTTTATTTCAATCTGGAGTATCACAGAAAAAAAAAACAAAGAAACTTTTTTGTTTGTTGTCCAAAAAAAAGCTTCCAAAGATTCAGTTGTGAGTCTTTTCTTACTTCAGTCTCAAACTAAGGTAAAGTTATGAGCTAGGCTACATCATCAAAATTCTAAAATACAAAATGCATGGAACTTTATAAACACTGTGCCATACTTGCTGAAGATTAAATCTATTGAGGAAATCGAGGAAGATTCAATCTAACACAGAAATAATGCTGGTTTTATCTAAACAGTTATCCTTAATAATACTTAGATCAATTTCCTCCTTTTTGTTGTTCCGATACTTTTGTTTGGACAAAGCATGAATTCTAATAGAGTTTTTCTGGACTAAGAACTTATTTTTCTGAGCTTCTTAATTAATAGAGAAAATAACAAGCAAATTAATGATGAAAATCAGTACTTGAAGCCTGAGACGTTGAGCACCAGCTCCATCAATTACATCATTACATGCAATGAAATGATGTAAATGGATGCAATAGTGTAATAGCCACAGAGGACATTATACATTGCATTATGGGGAGGAGCTGCCATGTTGTGATGCCATGGCAACAACAGCACTGGCAACACGCTATGCTCTTTATGTGCTGTTCTTGCTAAACTTACCTGAGGTATTTCAGATATAATTAAAACTGGTTTAAAAGAAAATAAATTGTACAGAGACAAGTTTCTGCCAGACACGAGGAATACTGTGGTGAAAAGATTAACATTATTGGAAGTGTTAACCTGTATGAAATCCCAAAAGAAGAAAGGATCAAAGTCTTACCTCCCCTGATAGTTTCTGTATGTATGTTGTATCTTTTTATTTATCTTTTTAAATTTTTTTCACATGTTGATAATACACTTCTCATTTGTTTCTTTACCTTACTGGTGAAGTGGATGGGCATTACAACACAGTAACTGGGCAACAGTGCAACAAAAAGGTCAGAGAGACATCCATTTCACATCTGATTCACCCTGATGTGCCCCTCTCCAAACCTATGAATTACTCCAAGAGCCCCCCTATTTTTCTATCTTTCAGATGTGATTCAGTTCATTAATTGCAAAATTAAAAAAAAAAAATAAGAGGAAGGTTGAGAAGGAGAAGGACTTAAGGGGGCGTATTCCTTTTCCTACGTGAGACATGAGCAGAAGAAAAAGTATGGATGGCATCTTTAAACAACTTAGCATACAAGAGACTCTGAGTTAAAGCTGGTTGATATGATCTCAAATCAATATCATAGTTAATTCAACATGTCACCTCAATTACGATTAATGAGCGATTAGTTTATTAATTTTTTTTTATCTCATAGATTGCTTACAAAGTTTTTGTTGCAAATATTCTCAACTATTAAAACTGACAATTTTCTTTCCATAAAAGAGTACATCTCTTTGATTTTAAAAGAAATGAAAGCTCTGCCGGTTTCGATTAATTTTTGATTAATTGCCAAACCCTACTCTGAGTATTTAAGAGAGCTGGTGTTGGAATAGAAGTCTCTTAAGCTCTCCTCAATGCTCTGTTTTACTGAAGGAGATGCACTCCTCTGACCACACCTTCAATCAATTATTTAAGCACAAAACAAAGGTCTGCTACCGGTCATGAATAATGGAAGATGATAAGGCAGAGAGAAGGATGGTGGTTAGAAACAGAAGTGTACAGTGAGAGGAGGTGAGTCTCGCACACATTTACGTCCTGTGACAGACAGCTATAAGAGCCTGTTCAGGTCACGGCACTGAGGAGAAGCCAACAAGTGCAGATGGCGGCTGAGCAGAGAGATATGAAACATACATTTGCGCATGTTCACATTCTCACAAAGACAGACAAATAGGCAGAAACTATTACAAGGAAATACAGGCCAAGGGGCTTGCACAATCCACATAAGCTGCACTGTGGAAGAATCGGAGCATAACACTGATTCAAGGACATTCAGTGCTCTGGTGTATTCAATGTGACGAGTCAGATGGCACACAAGTGAGGTGCAGGGAAACAGGCTAAGTGAGAGTGAGGGGAATTGTGATGTTTCATGTTCAGTAAGTGCGTGTTTGTGTGTGTTATTTGCCTTGTTCCTGCTGGCCTTATTTTTCTGTGGAGAATGTTTGATGATAGATCCAGGATGGAGAAAGTAACTAAAAAGAAACTGGAAGATAAAAATAGTGAAAATGAATGAAAGGAGACTGAAGTGGGTAAACAGTGGAGACAATTAAGAGAGAACACAGTGTGAGAGAGAAGAGGGACGTGCAGTGACAAAAAGGGTGGGAATGGGTCTCTGTGCCAGGTCTCAGCACTTCTGTGCATGCGTCCATTGAACGGATGATGAAAGTATGGATGACAGAGAGAGAATAAGAAAGAGATATTGTGCAGAGAGACAGTGTGCATACCAACCTTTGTGGTCTTGACTTTGTTGCCTGTGCTGCAGCTCCATCCTGTGAGGTCTGGCAGAACTTTGCACTCCTCACCTTCCATACATGGCTGCATCTGACACCACCACTTCTGGGCTACGATGGAGGCTGGAGCCAAAGAGAGTCATGGAATTGTTTCAGTGTTATGGATGTATTTTCAACTGTGCGTTTTCTAGTTTCTAGACTGTGTGCTTGTGAGTTCTGACAACTCTCCCAAGCCACCTAATTTGATAAAGAAGTTCCAGAAAAGAATATTTAAACTTTAATCCAGCACAATATTGTGAATACCAGGAGTTTGATGTGTTGAGATAACCAATCAGAGGCATAAGTACTTAAGCCATTAAATCTTCATGTAGAAGATTGATAAGATTATGTAGTTTAGAACAACAACCTCAAAAGAACAAACCAAGACTTGATAAGAAAAAGATTGTGTTTCTGTTTGTTTACTTTATTAATTTAGGGGATAATATAGTTCTTTCATCACTCAGCACAGATGTGATGATTTGTGTGCTACCAATTTCTTGTCTCCTCTGTCAAATTACAAGCTTGAGTTACTTGATTCATGTAAGACATGGTTGATTCATCTTAAAAACCCAATTTCTGCTGTGTTTGAGCTGTATGCAGCTTCTGTTATGCACAAATGAAAATGTGCTTTAAAACAAATAGATGCAATTGCAAAATCGGACTGATTGATTATAGTAATCCAAAAAAAATCATCACAAATATGACAAATGTTTTTTGAACAATGTAAAGAGCAGGGGTGGCTGCTCTTTGTTGGACGATATTGAAACTTCAAAGAAAGAAGGCTCGCTTGTTTTTTTTTTTTTTTTTTTTTTTTTTTGGGGGGGGGGGGGGTGGGGGGTGGGGGGTTCAACAAGCTGACAATAAATATGACTGAAACCAATCAATGGCTGTGCTACTAATGCCAGTGCTCAAGACAGGATAAATGAATAGAATGGTTGAACATATGAAACACAGCCATTAAATCTAAAAATCCCTAAAACAGCAGTTAGCTGGTGGTTAAATGAAGATCATTAGAAACTCTTAAACAGAGAGTTTAAGTACTGTGGTGAGACTTAAAACCAGACTGATATTTTGAATAAATACAATGCCCATCTAAAAAGTTTGTAATTAGCTAAAAACAACTCTCTACAAGACTTTAGATAAAAAGGGAAGTCTAGAGATGGACTGAAAATTGGAAATGGTCTGATGGGTCCAAATTTTTCTTCTTTAAAAGAGGTTGGAAGACTGGATGTTTAAAAGCAGCAGGAGCAAGACCTGATGGTAGAGATGTGTTCACCAAGATCAAAACGCTGGACCCAGTTGTGTCAAAAACATCTTTAAAAAGATATGCAGAAACACTGTCCAAGCTGCAGTTTGCAGAACCCAGAAAAAGGAGACCAAAAATGTTGTCAATAATATGTAATATGTATATAACATTTATACAATGTAATATTGAAAAGACGACGAGAACAGTCTGATTTTGCACTACTTACCGTTTCAGTATTTCATAGTGTTTTGAGTATTTAAATGAGTTTAGTTTACAGAGACGCAGCAAACTCCTCAAGTCTACATCACGTGCTTGTTTGACTAAGTGCTGAACCCTACTGATGTTCACTCACGGGCATGATGTTTGCTGACGTGTGAAACCTGTGCTGGTGTAAGTCATGCATTGGGATTTCAAAGTTGAACTTAGTTAAAAAAAAAAAACATAATTCTTGCCTTTCATCTGATCTTACCCCATTATTATAAAAGTGAACACACCAATAAGACACAACATCGGGTGAGGTGAATAAAATTGGGGATGCTACATGTATCATGGGCACGGGGGGCTTTTAATTTTGTGGTTGATTGGTGCATCTCTTCTTAAGTTCCAGGACAGAATGAGCAGAACAATGAGCTCAGACAGAAACGCAAGAAACAATAGTCACGGAGTCTACAGGCTGTGATTTCATCAAATGCCACTCTTTACAGCTGTCAGGGGATTTTCTGGGAATTAGAGATGAGTTTTATATCTTAGAACTGATAGCACTAGTGTGAAACTAAGATTCTTTCTTTTTTTTTTTTGTAAAGGTCTAGGTACATTTGGGTCTAAATAATCTATTATTCATCTGCTGTCAACAAAGCAGCTTTGGAAACAACATTTACTGTAGATATTTGCCAGGGATATCAGGATTGTTGAGACTCTTCTTGTTCACAAAATATTGACTAGTACAATATAATCATATGAATATAATAATATAATATAAACATGTAGGGTTTCATGTTTCTGTCATTTAAAGAGTCCATATTATGTTTATTTATAGGTGCATAATGTTTGGACAGTAGGTTTACATCTTATGAGGTTAAAAAACAAAACAAAAAAAATACCCACATTCTTCTCATACTTTACATTTCTTTAAACCCTTTGCCATCCTCTATATGAAAGTTTTTAATTCTTGTATCTTTAAGGTTCACCTCATGGCTAGGGTTATGGCTAGAGTTACCAGCAGATGAAATAAGGCAAAATTCGGCATATTGTCTATGCACCATCTGATTCCATGTAATTTTTAAGAGGAAAATCCTAGTTCTTCTTCATTGTACTCAAACCCAGCAAAGGAAGCTAAGCAGTGCAGCTTTGAAACATGCTGTTTTAAGTTTGCAAATGGTGGCATGTGAATCGGTACTTAGCATCGGCTAAGCTAATGGAATCAGTACCGGAAAAGGAAAAAAAACATCATATCATGACAAGCAGCAGCTCATTTCTTGAAAATTTCCAAAATTACACACTTGTGTCCTTGCACTTTCCTATTTTAAGGAAATAAATGTTTTCACACTGATGATTCTGTCACTGTGCAGTACATGATGAACGCATAATTGCCAGAAAATCGAGGGCGGAATACTAGACATGTCATGCCATTAGTGGTTGCTTGTTTATGTAGCAGCAGTTGTGGGATACTAAGTTGTCACGTTTTGGGTAAAAAAGAGGACGGCAGGCATCTTTGGCACAAATTGGATGTCCAATTTAAAAAAAAAAAATAGAGGTTGGAAATGCGACAAGGAACATTGGGTTCATTTTGTTTGGAATTTAAGATGGCTAAACTTGGGTGAAGCAGCGGAAGAAGAAAGTTGCAATTGTCATTTTTGGCAAGAACACAATGATAGTTTTAAGAACTCATTTGTCCACTGCATATGTAAAAACGCTGTGCATGTAGAGCACCAGCTCACTGCATCTGGAACGCAGCTCTTAACTGAGCTATGCTGAATTATCCACTTAGGCTGGCATCATGCCAACATGGTGATGGAGATATGAAAGGCATAAAAGATTTGCCTTCAAATGAGATGCCATGCAGACCTGAAAGTCACTGAAAGCTCCCCCCCCAAAATCCAAAAAGCATAATATTATGCCCTCTTAAAAATCAATCCTGAGATTTGTTTGAGGAAGGAAATCTCTTCACAATTAAATATTTATTTTAGATGTGAGGTAATAGCTAGCTGTTAATGGAATATGTACAGAACACTTGAATCTCACACCAGAGACCATGAATTAAATACAAATTAACACTGTGCTGTTATTGTGTGAAGGTGCTGTGGGCTTTCTTTGTATTAAAGCCTTATTTTGTTCTTTTGTTGAATAAAAAAGTTCTTTTCTAAACATAACCAAATGCTGTTGGTGCTGAAAGGGAACCATAAAAAATGAGTGAAGAATGGAAACTGTGCTGTTACAATAAATATTTTGATGAAAAAAAACTAAGGTCTTTGTGTTAAAAGAAAACCTAATCTCTCTGCAGCTTCTTTCCTCCAAAAATATCGGCTGTTGTAATTTAACTATGAAATAATAATTTTCAGAAGTAACTGTGTTTGTTGAAAAGTTGCAGACTTTGTCAGCCAAGAATAGTTCACATTTCTGTTTCTTGGCCTTGTAAGGTTGATTTTTTTTCTTTTGTGTGTGTAGCAGGAATTCCATTACTTTTAAACTGATTGTGCTGACAATGTAATCTCATTCCATCCATCATGTTCATAATTCTGCAGAAAGCAATTCATAAATATAACACAGGGAGACTGTGCATAAAGTAAATAAGGCTTCTGATGTTACAGAAACCAACACTGGATATTCAACTAGTGTTGAGTCCTCTGTACTTAACTACCAGTGCACATGTGGCATACATAAATAGGCTGCTTCTAACGCAGCGTAAATGTCAGGCATTACTGTCTCTATTCGTTCAATGCTTCTTTCAGAGTCATAATGCAAGAGCTGCTGGAAATATCTGATCTGGCACTCTATCATATCATCGCTTACAGAAAAGTATTATTAAAATGGCGTTTTCTGCCAGTGGGAATATGTAGATGCATTCAAAACATATTCAGTCACACATACAGTTATACACACCATCAACACAGGAGGGCATTGCCCGAGTGGTGCCAGCAACCTGACCAGGGAAGCAGGAACATTTGACAGTCTGCGATCTTTCCTCAATCTTGTTCTTGTTGCAGCAGCGATGGGCAGCGATCACTTCACATGTCCCCGCCTTCACATGGACTGTAAAAGATACAGACACACAACGGTTTAACTTTTTTTTTTATGTTAGTTTTTACAGTCTTTGAAGTCCATTTAGGCAAGAATTCAGTCTAATTTCAAAGCAGTTTGTCGGGGAAACTAAGACAAGGATATTGTCCTCTTTGTAATATCAAGACAAATAGCAATGTAGACAAAGGCAACATTGCAGGAAGACTTAAAATGACTGCACTGAAAGACTGCTTGGGACTAAATATCTCCTCTCACTTTTTATAAAAATGGCAGCATGAACATGTCAGACTGAATAATGAGGTGAAGAAAAATTGCAGTGCAGACCATTTTATAAGGATATTATCAGGGAGCCAGAGCCATCGGGAAAAAAAAAAAAGTAATTTACGTTCAGATTTATGAAATTATTCATGTTTTAGAAGCTTTGTGCAGTGATGTTTGCAAAAGCAGAACTATGAATATGAAAATGCTTATGTGGGTTTCAGATGCACACAAAAACGATTAGTTTTTATTGTGTGCTTTCTGAGGTAAATATTTTATTTTGCTCCAGAATAAATAAATAGATTGAAAATATATGTTAAGTCATCTGCAATAAACATGCAATGTCTCTGCACCTCTTCTGCGGCCTCCACATTGTGTGCTTATTTATGTACATGCACATCTCAAACAGGCAGCCATGTGGTTAATTAACAACAAGTCCACCCGAAGCACAGAAGTCCCTTGAGTCGCCCATGAGAGAGGGAACAAAGAAACCACGCTTCATTTGAAGATTTGAAACAGCAACATATGGCCCTTTCCAACTGTTTTTTTTATCGAATACATGAAAACGTCAAGGACATGTTTTAAACTTCATCCAGACCTTTGAGTGAGCAGGTATTCTTCACATGAGCGGATGTGTGTGATACATGTGCATCCATGTTGATTGTTTCTGACTGCCACAGTAATGCCCGGTGTGAGTTGTGTGTCTTATGAGCAGTTCGAACAGTTGTTATGAGTTGTTACTGTAATTTCCATTACAAAGAATGCACCCACGATGCAACAGAATGCACATTGAATGGTCATGAAAACAAAAGTAAAAAAAAGTGACTCTGTTCTGTTTAAAGACTGTTTCAAAGTGAGGCATGCTGGGCTCACTTGAAATATGAATATCATCAAGGGAATAGGATTAGCATGTCGGTGGGGACATGTCCCCACCAATACTCAACAATTATTTAATTGTCCCCACCAATAAATTTGGTCCCCCCTCCTCTAAAGAAAAGCACGCCCTGTTAGTGTCTCATTCATCTAGATGTTAACAAAGGGTTCAATCCTGTTCCATCCTTAAGCCCTTCCTCCTAAACACATTTGTCTGATGTGATTGGCTGCACATTTTCCTGCTGCACCATGAGTGGATGAACATACATTTGATATAAGCATCGCCAAAACTGCAAGATTTTTTTTTTTTTCCCAGTTAACGTTATAAAGCCTTAGGCAAACTGTGCGAGAGTCCAGTGCGAGGCACATGGGTATCGAAAGGGAGCGAGAATGGCAGTAAAAAAAAGAAGGTGGACAGAAGAAGTTATTTTTCAAAGCAAAGTGTAAATCAAGTTTGCTAATAAATGAGTCTATAATAAAAGTAACATTCGTTTTTTCAGTGACAGTGGCGCGGGGTAAAATAGACTGTAACGCTATGAATAACTTGGTCTTTAAACTAACTGGAGACCAAACAACCTGCTGTAGAAGTATAAATATAATCCATGTCGGTTCTCTTCCAGTCTACCAGAGTAATATGTCTAACTTCCGTTAAATCAATGTAAGAGAAAAACTCCAGCCTCGTGGAAGAAAATGAGTCACCTACAGAGCCTGTTTTGTTGGCAGGGTAAGAATTTTAGCGACACACAGAAACATTTCACTCTGATGGCCCTGATGTGTTGATTGGGATGAAATTATTTTTAAGACAAACTAAACATTTTTAGCAAATTAGGTGTTTTTGCGGGTACTGTGCACTGCATTTGTACAGATTATTTTAAAAATGCACTCACTGTTAAGTAAAATTATTAATGATGATAAGAGAAAACTGAAATAGCCTTTAAGGCTATTTTTTCACTTTTCATATGACATAGTTTCAGTTTCACAATGGCTGAAGTAGACTTTTAAACTACTTCTTTGTCGGTTATTTTCTATAACCATTACAGAAATCATTATTTTTATATTGTTATATTTAGAATGGAATAAAAAAAAACCCATCAGAATGGCATTGCTAGCTAATGTAAACTAACTGAGATGTCCTTTATCGTGTTATTGATGTTATCATACAGGATCTATATGTGCCGACCAATGACAAAAGCAAATCAACACCCATGGATATCTTTATGTTAAGCAGACTAAGAAAGATTTTGAAAGTTTTGTTAATTGAAAAACAAAAAGCACCAGTCCTTTAAAATATAGTCCAACTTCAATCATTGTTATAAAAGCTAACAGTAGTATTTGTTCAACTCATCAGTTTTGTTCCTTCAGTGGTAGAGCCAGCAGAAAGCGCTAATAGATGTTTGATTTGTCCGTCTGGGTCTCCACGAAGAAAAAAACTTTAAAGGATAAAAGGATGCACAGACAGCCAAACCAACTTCTTTCACATAAAAGAAGCAGCAACAAATTTTTGAGAAATTGTCTTGTGATGTATTGAGCCATTTGTAAGTGTCACAAGATGATAAGGAACTTATTCTGTTTCAGGCATCACAACAGCCTCAGGTCAAATTTTGAGCTACTCAGTAGTGTTTCAAAGGGTGGAAATTAATGCTCTCAAGAAGACTTCTCTCTGCTCACGCTCTGCTCATGTCAGCGTCATTTCATTTATAACCGTGGATACCGTGGTTATAGCCGTGGATACATCAGCTTAAATGAGTTTTCTCCACTGGCCGGCTGAACAGGGTCAGCGGTTCAGTTTTCCGGGAGGGAGTAAAAGTAGAATCACTGCTTCTTCACGTCGAGAGGAGCCATCTGATGTAGTTCAGGCATCTGGTCAGGAAACCTTCTGGGCACCTCCCTGGGGAGGTGTTTTGGGGATGTCAGACCATAAAGAGGCCTCGAGGCAGACCTTGGACACACTGAAGAGATTTCATCTAGCCTGGGAACACATCTGTATACTCTGCAGGAGCCAAAGGAGGCGACCTGGCCTCTCTGCTTAGACTGCTGTACCCTAAACCTGAATCCAAATGAGTGGATGTTAATGGATGGATAGCTACAAATCCATTTGTGCATTTCAGGCCTCCAAAACATTAAATTAAGTTGGGACAGTAAAGCTTTTACTACATTTTTAACGTTCCTGTTCCCTGTCACAGCACTGGCACTGAGTGATAACAAGTGATCCCAAAACTCAAAGAATCAACATGTTGTTCATGGTTTTAAAGAGCAAAATAGATAGCATGATAACTCATTTGATTTTCATGTTTAGCATTCTTCAAGAATCTGACTAATTTACTCATTGAATAACAGCTGTAGCATTTAAACATCATATACAGTATCTTTGTTTTTTATACACTTCTTCTTGTAACCTTTGAGGACTTGACTTATAATAGTGCAACCTTTTCTTTTTGTCTTTCATTCTCTTTCTTTCTTTTTTTTTTTTTTTACCAGACTTAACTTTTATTTTTCAATAGGGTTGACGACACTATTGGCAGATAGCATAAAAAAATAAAAACACCTTAAGCAAGCCCCCCACAGACAGATACACTCCTCCCAGCCCACCTTTGGGTCCAGCACCTGCAACAATAATTGGTCTGATTGCTTGTAAGAGCAGCAGCACACAGAGCTCAGCAGGGGGAAGACGGTAATAAGGAAGTAGGGGTGAGAACTTTTGAAATGGAAAGATTTAATTACACATGGTAAGGTTAATAGATGCCAGTATTATTTTTGTTGTTGTTGCTCTACACAGAATGACAGAGAGATTATTTTGTCACAGAAATGTTCATGGAAATGTTGCCTTGTCGAAGTTGTCACTTATTGTTAATTTGATAATGTTTAAACCTACAGGTGGCAGACATGCTAAAGTTTTAAAAGACCATATATTTGAATGTGGGCATAAAAAGTGTAGTTTTTTTTTCTTTCTGTTTTTGCATCATGAGATCTTACTGTAACTTTAGTCTTGCAAATCAACCTTTAGACTGTAAAAAGTAAAAATTATTTAAAATATTCTAAAGCCAACATCTATTCTAACATGCCATGAATGTTAAAGAACGCTGGAACATTAAAACAAACCTAATTCCATACTTGACATAGTGGAAATTCGTGGCAATTCTCCATGTTTGGCTGACAGGGAAATTCTCACATTAATAAACTCTAAATACTAACACATTTTGTGTCTCATCATTGAGAATGTGTTGTGTTAAATTACTTTAGGGAAATATTAAAAGTAGGGCTGGGCAAGTTAATGCGTTAATTGTTAACGCATGTTGCTCACATGCTTTTGTTTTGAAAAGTCTGGTACTGGCTGCTGCGGAACCGGAAGAGAATTGGCAGGTAAACATGAGCTGAAACGGACATGGAGAGCAGTAAAAATCCGTGTACTTTACGGTTCAAGTAGCAACACAGGTAGCAATATTAACAATTCTGTCAGAAAAAAAAAATTCTGGAGAACAACAAAACTTTTAAACCCCTTTGTTCAAGACGATCGCGTCATTCCTCCATGTTACATCAGATCTGCTCCATGTGTTCACTGTCGTGCTATTCTCTTACTGGTTACTTCAGTGCGGCTCCATCTAGTGGCACAGATGTGTAATGACAACAGAAAGTCTCGTCCTCGATTATAAAACGACCCCCATCTTTAACCCTTGTGTGGTGTTAGGATTTTCTGTATTCTCGGGGTGTTAAGGGGTCCTTTGGACCCCTTGGGGTTTCATACCATAACTCAGCCCCTGTGCAGCCTAGAGACATTCTGTTTTCACCGGAGGAAACTTGAGGATGCCCTTTAGGTCACTGACCTACCACTAGGTTTCTCCAACCTGAGGGGGCGGAGCCTATTCGAAACGCTTTTTTCCACGCCACCAGCCCCACTTCTCAGCCTCTGTGTGGGCTAGAGACACACTGTCTTCACTGGAGGGTTACTGGTGGGAAGCTGTGACATCACTGACCCTCCCTATGATGACCTCGACCTTTGGGGGCGGATTTTTGCCATCATGCACCCCACAACTCCCACTTCTCAGCCTCTGTGTGGGCTAGAGACACGCTGTCTTCACTGGAGGGTTTCTGGTGCATTGCTGTGATGTCACTGACCTTCCCTGTACTGACTGTCACCTTGGGGGGCGGAGTTTTGCCATCATCCATGCGACGAATCCCACAACTTAGCCCTTGTGAGGGCCAAAGACACACTGTCTTCACCAGGGTGTTGCTTGTGGGTGGTTTCTGACCAGTCCCCAATCTACATTGGTCCAAGGGGGTGGAGTCTGACCTCCTTGCCACTATTGATACTATTATTAGACCATATCAGGTACCATGTATCTTGACCTCTTCTATATTATTTATAAATACATCACATACAGTAAAACAGTTATGATCAATACTGCAGTCAACTTGCTTATAAATAAAGGAAAGCAGGCCTTCAGTACTATTGATATTTATTGCATGGAATTGATTTCACACAGGGGCTTGATTGTGGGATTTGTGTTGCGGGTGGCGTGGTAGCGAAACCCTGCCCCCTTTGATCAAGGGTGGTTGTGGGACAGTAAGGTGCACTCAGGGCTGTCCCTGTTGACCCCCTGGTGCATGCATCATGTCTCTAGCACACACAGGGGCTGGGATGTAGGATTCCTGTTGCATAATGGCGTGGTCGCGAAGCCCCGCCCCCTTGGGTCAAGTTTGATTGGGAAAAATATATCCCCCACTCTACCCTCTGTTCAGGTATTCTAGTCTCTGGTAGCAGGAAAAACGCAAGTAAAGGTATGCAACAATCTATATGGTCCTATTCCAATGTTCACACTAAAGCTGTAGAGTAGACTACTGCCCTATTGTTTTACATTGGGGTCCTTTGGACCCAAACACCCTGAGTGTGATGTAAATGTGAAGGGGGGGGGGGGGGGGGTGTAGAGTGGGAGCTCCCCCGAAAAAAGTTATCCTCCATGCCCCTCACATAAAATAAGCCAAGGATAATGAGTTTCAAGTTGAAAAAAGTATTACTTGTACGATTTTTATTTTAGTAAAGATTGAAAATGGGTCCAAAAGACCCTAACATCACACAAGGGTTAAGAATATTACTTCTAGATTGAAATATCGTCCTGGGTATCCTGCAATGCTGGAAATGAGCATCAGAAGATTCTGTGCTCGTCATGATCTGAGGAGAAAAAGACTTACGTCAGACGGAGAGCACTTTGGTTCTATCTATTTATGAGCTGAGTTTTCATTTTCATTTTTATTTTCAGAATATTGCAAATATTATAGTATGTGATTCCAGCGCCACCATGCTACCTGAACTGCCGCACACAAAGCCATTTCTGGGTCACGTAAACCGGACAATTAAATATTAAAAACAAATTCAGTCCTGTGGCCTGTTTTTTCATTTTATATTTTTGATCCAAGTCTAAAATTAAAATATAAAAAAACAAGCATTTTTTTTTTTTTTTTTTTGTTATATTAAAAAAAATGAAAAACGAAATAAAATGTCACATTTTAATTTTTGATTGACAATTGAAAATGGAAAGAACGAATGATACACAGACTGATAAAGTTACAAAACTTTTATATGGACATTTTCATTTTAAAGTTCTCCCAGATGGAGGATTCAAAAGAAACAAGGTTATATGTAACCACTGACAAGTTAAACTCCCTGTTTAAAGTTTCTGCTGTTACCTCAGAAATGACCGGTTTAATGTTATGATTGTGGCTCATTTTTGTTGGTAACTTTTTTTTAATTTTTCATAAAAAAACAGGATGACATTAATGTCCTGGCAGTTGCAATAAGATTTATTTTTATTTGACATTTTTAAGATGAGATTTACAGTAAATATGTATTACTGACAAGTGCTGATGTTAAAAGTGTTTGAACAACAAATATTATGGCACTTTAGTTCATTTGGCAGCAGAACATTTAAATAAAAGTGACCTTTACACTACTTTTGAATTCATTATTTGATTTTTTGTATACAATGCGATTAATTTGATTAATCAGGGAAATCAAGTGATTAATCACGATTAAAAATTTGAATCGTTGCCCAGCCCTAATTAAAAATCATTCGGGTGTTTCTGTATCACAATTCTTTGCTTCGCATTAACACAATGGTTAGTTTAGCCTAGCAATTGTCTTTGCCGTTTCTTAAATATGATGTTCCCAATAGCCACAGACCTAAACTGTCTCTGTTTTTCAGTAAGTTAATAAAAATTAGGAGGACAAAATGAGCAAAATGTGACTTTATGGCAAATAGTGTAATAAAAGACATGAAGACCAGCACCTGCACACTAAATTCTGTATGTGAATGTGCAATGTTTAGTGTGCTCCCTTGCTCAGGCAGTTCATACATACTCATTGAAATTCAGCACAGTATATAATACAAACTGAAATAAAGACAGACATATAATAATGGAATATACTAAAAAAAACTTTTTCAAAAAAGATGCATGCATTTTGGGACTGACTGGCTAAAGATATAAAAGACACAACGAGTCTAAGGGGCTGCTATTAAAATTCTGTAGGCTGCACCAATATGTGTGCGTGTGCACACATATTGGTGCAGTTATCCTGAAAGACACACACATGAAAAAAAAAAGAAATAAAATTTTAAAAAAAAAACCATTGATTTTCAATTCTGCTAAAGGTTTAAGCTGCTGGAGATGATGTCTTTCAAATTGGATCTTCAGGATAGACTGATTACACTGTTATTTTCAAGCGATCAAACTGGATATGTTTCCTAACGTCTCATTTTAAACTTTGTCCACAAACTGTTGGTCTTCACGCTTCCGTCCACAGCTTGCTAGTGAAGTCTTTGATGCCATTCAGCAATCCAAATCAGACAGGTCCAAGTATGACACTGCCTGCCATGAAATGTTTCTTCAAAAGTCAATATAAAAATGGCAATTCAACGCCCATCAAATATTTATACAATCTCTCTTTTTTTTTTTCTTGAAAATCACTAAATATGCCAAAAAATGTGGCTTCTTTGACTTAAACCATTTCTTTATTTCCTGAACTGGACCTTTCTAGTCATGTCTCTTTTTTAACACATTATGTATCCATTTCTGTTATCCTTCCTGATCCTCTTTTTTTTATCCTTCTCCTCATCTGCTACCTACTGTCTTAACTCATCCTACTGCTATCCTATAAATGACCCCTCTTTTCCTTCGTCTCTCTCAGCCACTCCAGCACCTCATTTTATTCCTCAGCTCTCTCTTGCTCTTGGCTCAGTGAAGCAAACTCAGCAGGGTGGCAAACCATTTTCCTCAATCACAGGCCCTAAATCAAAGCATTTTAACACTTTCTATAATGTATTCTCATTCTCTCACCCTTTCTCTTGCTGTTGATGTCTCTCTGCCTCTCCCAGCTTCATCCAGCCTTTCTTTCTGGCATGAGGACTTGTTATCCATGCCACTCTTAACACAGCAGTTGCTGTTAACCCCATTAACTAAAGATGACATACAACTGACAGATGAACAGATGGACAGTTTGCCCTGAACAACCAGGAGGGTCTGTGTGTGTGTGTGTGTGTGTGTGTGTGCGCATCATGAACCCGTAAAGCTCTGAGACAGCCTGCTCGGTCCCAGCAGGGTGCTTCTTTCAAATACTATGCCTACCACTCGAGTCCTCTCCTTCTGTCTTTCTCATGTACAAACTTGCATGTACTGTATGGACACACTTGAAAACGATGCACTGGGATTGCAACAGATCACGAACGATCACTTTCAAATACACAGCATGTCATGTGAGCCATGGACTGGTTTTTCTGACCAAAAACTTACAGTCAACTGGTGCAGTCGATTCTGAGTGTTAAATGTTAAGTGGTTGTGGCATACATGCAGGAGGAAGTTGAAAAGCCTTTGGCATTTGTTAAGTCGTTGTTAAGTCGACAGTTTTGGACCACTTTGGCTTCCCTGTTGATGACAGTTTGCACTGAATCAACATCTTGTTACATTCCTGGAGCAGTGCACATCAGAATACAGCACCAGATTCTGGGTTTTGAGGCAAATTCAAATATTTAAGTTTTGACAAGCACCACATACTGTAGTTGTGGCAAAGACCTATCATTTATTCAATTCATTCATCTTTCATAGCCCTATTTATAAACTTTATTTTAAGATTTACATAATTTGAATTCCAATTTACAATCTATAGTTCAGTAATTATATCTTTGGGATGAATAAAGACTTCAAATTTCAAGATTAATGTGCTGCGAAACATTGATTGTGCCAACTATCCATCGATACAGCCATGATTTATACACACTCCTGTTCAGAGTCAGGGTGGTCTGCTATCCAAGGGCGCAGATGGCACTGGGGACGGGGGGGACATGTCCCCCCCAGATTTTTATTGATCCCTATCTGTCCCCCCCCCCACCGTCTGTATGTAAGGCACCAAACATAGGTAGAACTAGAAAGGCTCTCGGAGAGCTCAGACCTCCACCAAGCAGCTCTTTTTGGCCTATCTCACAATGATAAAGTTCCTGGATCCAGAAAGTGATCCGGCACAGCTGATCCATTTGATAGTATCGCTGTTTCTGCTACGACTAATGGTGCGTTAAATTGTACTCGCAAATTTGAAGTTTAAAGTCGGAAAAGTTTTCGTTTCATTTCATTAACTGTTCGGTTTTTTTGGGGGTTTTTTTTTTGTGTTTTTTTGTTGATGTTGTTGTTGTTGTTTTTTTTTCATATTCCATGTTCCATGACGTCCCAGTTTTTTAACTGGGAAGTGCTCAGTTCTGAGGCTATGTTGTTCGGAGCTCCAAGATCCAATTTCCAATGTAACTATAATGCACCTTTTCCACCCCGGGGTCCCTTTTTTAATCTTTAAAAAATTAAAATGAAATAAAGCTTATTGCCACTGCCAGGGCATTATGTCACCCTGTTTTTTTTTTTTTTTTAAATAAAAAAAAGTAAATAAATTAAAAAAAAACTCTACCACCAGAATCCTGAGCCACAAGCACAACATTAAAACAGGTCATTTCTGAGGTAACAGCAGAAACTTTTAACGGGGAGTTCAACTTGTCAGTGGTTTCAAATAACCTTGTTTCTGTCGAATCCTCAGTTTGGGAGAACTTTAAAATGAAAATGTCCATGTTAAAGTTCAGTAACTTTACCAATCTGTGTATCATTTGTTCTTTCCATTTTCAATTGTCAATCAAAATTGAAAAATTGAAAAATGGATGTTTTATTTCGTTTTTCATTTTTTAATCTAACACAAAAAACAAACAAAAAAAAAGCCTGGTTTTTCATATTTTAATTTTAGACTTGGATAAAAAATACGAAATTAAAAAACGAGCCACAGAATTCGTGTATCATTTGTTCTTTTCATTTTCAATTCTCAATCAAAACAATAAATAAATAAAAGGGACCTTTTATTTTTATTTTTTATATTTCAATTTTAGACAATTTCAGTCCCCAAAAGTCCCCAATAACAGCAGAAAAAGTTGCCAGATTTGTCGCAAGTCACTTTAAAAGAAAAAAAAAGGAGTCGCTAGAGGGGTCTGAGTACTCGATAAATGTAGCAATAAAGTCACTAAGTTGGCAACACTGCATTTATCAACAGAAGTTTGGTGCTCTGACGTCAACGTAAAGTGCCGAGTCATTCAGTAGAAAATGAGCAAGCAGATTTTCAGATTTGGGGTTTTGATCTGCATGATATGTGGATCTGAATTGACACCATACCTTTTAACCAATGAGAACCAAAATGAGTGCAAGGTCGTCCTAGCCCAAAGAAAAAACATTTTTTTTTTGTCACGGGTGTGTGGGGGGAGTGGAAAGAGGACCCAAGATGCAGGAGGTTCAAAAAACAAGAAGGACTTTATTTAACAAAGAAATTCAAAAACTCCAAAAGTCCAACAAACCAAAATGCAAAAGTACAAAAATTAAACTTCAACAGGCAGGGTGATGAGCACGAGGATGAGTAGACAGGCATGCAGGGGGTAAAGACGACAATGGACAGCAAACAGAAAGGGAGTGACAGGACTCATAAACACACAGGAACAAATGAGAGGCAGGTGTGAACAATCAGGCTGACAAGGGGGAAGAAGAAAAGCTGAACACCACGAGGACAAGACAGACCTTCAAAGTAAAACAGGAAGCACTACAGACATGGAGAGACGGCAACTTGACAATACAGACAGAAAATACAAATTCTCGGTCATGGCTGACCTGGGCCATGACATTTTTGCCATTAAGAAAATGCTTTGAGATTAAATTATAATGAGCAACTCAATCATTTGAGTTAAAGTAGTTACTGTAGTGTATTTGACAGTGCAAATGAATAATTTTTGTCCATTTGTCCAAAAATCCATTAATGTGAGTAATTTCAAGTTTTTGTTTTTATGGTGTGGTGGTTTAAAAAGATCATGGCATGTCAAAATTGCCACACAAAGATTCCATATAAACATGGCAATATTTCAAGCATGGTGACACAAACAATATCATCCCACTGGGCCACTGACAAGACATGAACCTCAGAAATTTACAATTGAACTTTGCTCCTTGCTTTCAGTGTTTTTACATATAACTGGAAAATGTTTCCCCTTTCCCTTTCTAAACTTTACCGATCCAAAAAGACAAAAAATATCCGATCCAAGGCTCAAGAACTGTGATATGATGAAGTATGTGAGGCATTGCAGGCCTATTATATTCTACATTACAGATGGAAGATATGCACATGGAAAAAAATCAAATCAACAACTGCTTTCAGTGACTGCTGTTAATCTGCAGTCCATATAAGCAGCAAAATAGCAGCAAAATATTGCTGGTAACTCATTTCTTGGGGCTTGACAGCACCAATTTTTTTATCAACATAATTCTGGACCACAATCTGTAACTTTCATGGAAATGTACCAGCACACCACAACAATTTGCACTGACACAATAATTCCGTACTGTGTTTGTGAACAGAAATAAACCCTGTCAGACTAATTGTAAAATATGGAGAAGGAAAGGAAGTGGAAAGAACCAAAGATTAAAGAACAATGCCACTGTATTAGTCATGCAGCTCCTTTCATTTTTACACTACTATAGCTGGTTATTCTTTGCCCAGATGTGTAATGGATAGTACAATAATTCAGAAGATTATTTGCAAATTAAATATTGATGAGTGTCATCAACAATGAATATCTTTGCAGTTTTCAGTAGAGTATATTTGACAACATGCAAGTGGTCGAAAGTCATCAAGCTCGTTGCATTTGTGGGAGCATGTTTTATGAGCTTTACTCTGCTGCTTTGTGGTCCGACCCAACTCTCAGCACATATATGGCTCTTAGTTCTGCCAGCTGTACTCCCCTCTCTCTCCCCTCTCTGCTGTTTTTTTTTTTTTTTTACCTCTGGATGGAATTCAAACTCAAAAATAGCAAAAAGTACAAAAGAAAAATATATTTTATGTATGTCAAGCCTCCCGTGACTAGGGTGGAATATTAAACTGTATGTGTTGATTGTGGCAAAGTGGTATGAAAAATTTAGCTCACCTAGCAGTCTCACCAACTGCAAGTTAAACTGCTATCAACTAATTTAACACGTTTTAAAATTAATTAATTTATGAATCTATTATATCCTGTTCATGTAACCTTCCAGGAAAGAACTGCTTTATATCTGGCATGCTTCTTAGCACGCCCAGTGAGTTTGCAGAGCCAGTGCAAGAGTCTAAGGTGCGCATGCGTACATTGTCTCTATTAACCATGCCAGTAAGGGTGTGGATAAAAGGCATGTCAAGCAAATGTCAAGGGAGTAGGTGCAAAAGCAAAAGCAAACATGGTGGATTTGAACAGCAAGAGACTGGTGAGGCCCTACACAGGGATCATTAAACATGGCTACCACTGATAACTGCCAGAGAAAAAGGCCTGCTACGATTTTGCTTACTCAGAGGAGAAGAGGCAGAAAGAGGTGTTATGTATTGCTTGAATCATAAGTTACTGACTTTGCCGTCATGTTTCTAATATTTTTAAAAACTTACATCAACTCATGGAAAGAAGCAACCAAAAAAAAGAAACAAATGACACCTGGATTTCAAAAGCGTGTCAGCATATTTTCAAAAAATGAAAAAAAAAAAAAAAAAGGAAAAGAAATTTGGGCTAAAATCCAGAAATCAATTTGCTATATTTCACCTCATCTTGTTTTCATTTTGCTCTCTCTCTCTTTCTCCGTCATTGCTCTCTCTTTCTCTGAGCAGGTATCTCTCTCCTCTTTAACAAAGATTGTTAAGAACCTGAGGCCTTCCAATTGTCCTCCTGACAGTGTTCCTTCTCAAATATTTCTGGCTGTTTTTAACAGCACAGGGCCATGTGTTACCGACCTAATTAATTCATCTCTGAGGTCAGACTGTTTTCCAGCTGCCTTCAAACATGCTGCTGTGCAGCCCCTCCTCAAAAAAGGCAAATCAGATACATCTATTCTTTCAAATTACAGGCTGATTTCCAAAGGTAGTTTATGAACAACTGCAGTCATGCCTTGACCTCAATGGCATTTCAGAGAAATTCCAGTCTGGTTTTAAATTGTTCCATTAAACAGAAATGGCACTCCTAAGAGTTTTTGATGATCTGCTTTTGTCCTGTGTTGTGGTTCTGCTGGTCTTGGATATTACCGCTCCCTTTGACACGGTAGATCACAACATGATGATGATTCTTTTCAGTGGCACCGCCAGGATTCAATTTCATAGTACGCACAGAACACCATACCAGCGCCACCACCACCCGCCAGTCCCTGAGCAGCGGCTGGTGCAATTCGCAAACAAGCCACAAGAACGCAGAGACCGCGGCTCCGCTCAGAGTAATACTGTAACTGTCACCCCAGTTCAGCACCCCACACACATGTCTAGTTGTGTTAAAAGAATTTCTTTTAACACAACTAGACATGTGTGTGGGCATCAAAGGTGGAGTCCTTAAAGGTTTCCAGTCATAATTGGCTGACAAGAGTTTCTCTGTTTATCTGGGCCAGTATTCCTCAGCTGCATCCCTATTTAATTGTGGACTGCCACAAGTCTCTATTCTGGGCCCAATTCTTTTTGCTTGGCAGATGCTTTCTTTGGACTCTATTTTTCGAGAGCATGACATTGCTTTTCAGTGTTTTGCTGCCGATTTGCAAATTATTTGCCTATACAGGCAAAAAGTAATGGGTCTATACAACCCATCTTGAGGAAGTGCACACATGGTTGGAGGTAAAGTTCCTCAATTTGAATAAAACAAGACAGAAAATATTGTATTTGGTCAGTAAGACATTTTAGTTGGTCATGACAGTGTAATTGACCCATTATCTCTTTACTATAGGCAGTTTGTGAGAAACCTCAGTGTGATTTTTGATGTGGTTTAAATATGATAAACAGATTAGCTCAGTTTAAAACTAGCTTTTTTTTTATTTATGGCCCTTAAGTAAGCCTACCTTCCTTCTGAAAACTTAAAGAGAGTTATTCATGCCTTTCTTACCTGTTGATTAGATTATTGCAACTCTCTCTTCTTTGGGATTGATACATAATTACCCCATCTTTTCAGAACACAATAGTTCACCTTCTGACAGGGAAGAAATGGCGTGACCACATCACACTTGTGCTGTCTTCCCTTCTCTGGCTTTCTGTCCAGTTCAGGAGTTGGTTTTAGATTTTATTTTTGAGTATTAAGAGTCTTAATAGCATGGCACCACCTTATTTGTCAGAGCTTTTAAACTTTCATAGTCCAGTCAGAGCACTGAGATCAACCAATCAGTTGCCAAGATCCAAACCAAACAGTAGAGGTGGTAAAGCCTTTACTATTTTTCTTCATTTTTTCCTGTTATCAAACTGTCAAACAGTCTTCCTTCCACCTTGGGCATAATAATAAATAATAATAATATATATATATATATATATATATATATATATATATATATATATATATATATATATATATATATATATATATATATATATATATATATATATATATATATATATATGATGGGTGTCAGTCAATTAATTTTTTCAATTGCGAGTAATCAAAAGATTTTCATAGTTAACTCATGATTAATTGCACATTAATCACATTTTTTAAATGTTCTGTTTATCCATCCATCATCTATACCAATTTTGTCCTACAGGGTCACAGGGATCTGCTTTAATTTTTCTAAGCCTTTAGTTTGAAAACAGGAAGTCCACCAATGCTGCCGTACTTTTTGGGGGATTAATTCATCATCCTTCTTTGTGTATTTTGTCGGAGTTGCTGCTTGACCGCAGTAATTTGCTGTCAGTCCCTAAACTCCACAGCGAGGTACTCAGAAGGACATTCAGCGCTGCTCCAGAGAGTTTTTGCCTCACTCACTGAGCTTGGATGGTTGATGACACTTGTGAAATGTCTGGCATACTTATATCTACAAAATGATACTAACCTAGATGAAATCGATGCCATTTTCATGACGCTATTAAAGTTTAAAGAGAAAAAAAAAAAAGTGAATGTCGGATGTGAAACTAACTTTACCATGCCTGCGGTCCTAACTCAATACACAGCGATAATAAATACAAATAACCTTTTTTCTTGTTAACAGACCCATCTGGCAGATCCTTAAAGCTAAACTTGCAGTTCATAAGACCCTTTTCTGTCGCCATGTCTGTCCCACATGTTGACTTTAAATACACTTATTGGCCGAGGGTCATATTTACAGAAACATGTGAGTTAATCTTTTGTAATATATATTTATTTATATATATCAGTGACGTGCGGTCAGGTGGCCTCACCTGCCATCATGGAAGGAAAGAAAGAAATGAAAATATATATATATTTTTTATATTTATCAATTGATTTGTACTATAAAGTAATTTTCCATTTAACTTCACCATTTTTAGATTATTTTTTATTCAAAATCGCAGAATTTTCACATTTACCATTCAAATACTGAGAAGATGCGGGCGGTGAGGCAGCACCCCGCTGAGCCTCACCATGGATTGCTCAATGACTCGGCTAACTGTGCTGCCATGCTATGTAGTGAGACCAAATCGCCGTCTCTTTGTATGTCACTATTAAAATGTTCAAACACGTTTGCTATATGAAATAAGTTTCTATAGTTTAGCTAATTTATATAATGAACAGCAACTATATGTGTGTAATGTGTTTCTTGTGCCGGCGCGATCATAAAACGGCTGAGAAGAGGCGCGGGGTGAGGCACGCACTTCTCCTGCCTCACGTTAGGGGGCACTAGTGAGCACAGAGATTCTTCTTGCGACACATTGGCTGCAGAATAAGTGACAGCAAGCGCTGTCACTTATTCTTCAGAATGAGTGGCGCATGGAATTCATTTATAAGTAAAGGTAAGACCATAATAACTGTTTTTTAATTAAATGTGCTTTTTTGTGCACTACAGTTTGTATGTGTAAAGCATTTACATGTGAATGACGATAGGAGGTTTTAAACATAAACAGTTAACTGCTGCCAATCAAATGGTGAATAAGTTGTTCTGGAGGGTTCATATGCTTGTAAATCTGACTGATGAAGTCAGTGCCTCACCAGCCATGAATCTCACCGCACGTCACTGATATATATATATATAAATTTTTATATATATATATATATATATATATATATATAAATAGGAAGCTCAGTATAGAAGCTGACAATGTGTCATCGGTCTAATTACTGTAATATAAAGGCGTGATGAATGAACATCGCAGCGAGATAAAAGTCCCTTCTGGTTTTGTTTGTTTGTGACTGCTGGTTGCACAATGCTCTGATGATATTAGAGACTCTGTCATCTCACTCTTTTGAAGCTGAGAAACGCAAATGGTTTTTGACTACAGTATTTTTCAAATTAATTCTGTATATTGGACATTTAAGCTTTGTTGTTTTTTTTACTTCATGTATTTATGTTCCATCTGTGTCCTGACTCTGTGACACAGTACCAGTTCAGCTCTAAATAACTTACACTGTGATAATTAAGTTTGAGATCATGAAGAGTATCCATTGTACAGATACAGTGGATCTTCTACATACATTGTGTATTTAATATGTATGAATATTTAAACATTTCCTTAAGTTAAACAGTACTGTATTTATAAAGGACATATTTTGAAATGGAAAATAAGTTGAGAATGTGTGAGAAGTTAAATAAGTTACCATGTACACTGAGTACTGCATGTGTGCTTGTCATTGAATGAACTTCTATGCGTTTATGTCAATAATTAGATTTCATTGGCCTCTGAGATGGCACCCTTTGTTCTGAATCATAAACACAGAGAAAATTAAAATTCATTTTAAGAGTCTGCCAAGATAACAAGCGAGGAGAGAAAGGAGGGGAGTGAACTCGACCGCTACTGCCTTGGTGCTATTTTCCATTCTCTGCCATGCTTTTATGTGAATACGCTCTGTATGTGTTCAACTTGAGCTCACATGACCTGTCTATGCAGTGTTCATTTCAAGAAGATTATAAGTGTGGTGCATAAAAAGTGCAGCAGGAAAATATTTCTCTGGAAAATGAGGGAAAGACCTTAACAATGCTATACTCAGAGCATGGTTGAAAACTTCAGCCATAAATTGGAAGGACAAGGGTTGTATGGAAGCCTGTCCTCATAAATAAACTAGTATCCCAAGTATGAGAAGGCCATTTTCTCACACAGCCAACCACAAGTGGCCAGCACCTAAGTATATGGTCACACCTGGTGCTAAATTGTGCACACAGCTGCATCTGGACTGATGGATCTGGCCTTTCTGCTCTATAAACATGTATGTGCTATTCACTTGCAGGCACCAAGTGCATTGTTATTTAATTGCCCAGAAATATATCTGGAAATAAATATATGTAACAGAGAAAAAAAAAATGAAGAAGGCAGATTTAAGAGGAAGTAGAAAAGCTCCCACAAACTTTTTTTTTCATTTTCAAACGTTGTTCAGCAAATAATACGTACAAGACAATTAAGGGTGCTTCCAGTATAAGAAAAGATGTGCCACAAGCACGAAAAATAAATCAAATAACGGAGAGCCTTTTTTGAGCCTTCAAATATGTTCTGAGTGATCAGATTTGAATCAATCCACAAATTTTTTCCATCCTTGCTTAATATGCATATATGTATGTATGTATGTATGTATGTTGCCAGATGTACAATAATTATCATATTTGTATGATCATTTTGTCCTTGGTACAATCAATAATTGAAAAAGCACCTCCAAATGTACAATAATTTCATGATTCCTCTCAGCGAGGGATAAAAGGGTTCCTTCGCCACTATGATTCACTGTTAGTCTGATTTGGAATCAGATTCAGCATACTCACTGAATATTTACATTGTATTGCCAATTACAAAAAATGACTCTGGAACTGTAGTAACTGGTTCAGCGATATCTCTAATAAACTCTTGTGAGAGTTTTTAATTAGATTTATTTCAAGGGTAAAACTGCTTCGTAGGCTATATTATGTACTATCTATGATAATATGTTATTGATGGAGATGGTCCTGAGCCACATCATAATGCAAATGTAGGTATGTTTGTAGTTTTCCTCAAAGTACAATAATTTTAAACCGCTGGTGTGATACCCTGCTCGTGGAGAAGAGCAATGATAAGTGCTTTTACGTCAAAGTCACCAAAAGTCTCAAATAATACCAGAAAAAGTCACTAGATTTGTCAGTATTTGCTTTTTGTTTTAAAAAAAAGTTGCTAAATGGGTCTGAATACTTGATAAATATAGCAACAAAGTCACTAAGTTGGCAACACTGCTGGGCTGGAGTGCGTGCCTCAGTGTTACTGATGGGCTGATAATTAAGGAACGGAGAAAGATTAAATTGCACTTTTTTTCTGCAATTAATTCATTTAGATTAATGCTTTAAAATCGCAGCCTCACAACTGTTGCAAGCTTGAACATCAAAGATAGTCATTTATTATTCAAAATATGGAGCAATTAATATTTTCTCAGTTGTATTCAGTTCTTTCAGAAAACTCCACCCAGCCTGCAGGTTGCAGAGGTTTCGTGGACACATCACTATCCTTATCCCTCCACTCATTATCAGTGAAATGGGTGAAAGACCGCTGATGGAAAGTGTTTGCTTACAGCAGCAGAGAAAAATTAAAAGTGTAGGAGTGAGAAGGAAACTGTGGGATTGGGCTCATCTGGATTTAGCTACGGAACAAAAAAGAAAAATACAATGGCTGTCCACACAGAAGACATCTCCCATAAAGGTCTCCACTAGATGCTTCCAGTCAGCCTGCACCGAAAACAGCTCGACAACCTTTGCAAATGCTCATCTCCTTCTGATGGCAATAATTTCTCTCCTTAGTTCTGTCATGCACCAGGGTCTTTTGCACCTAAATAAAGTGTTTATTGTTTCATTTAAGGGTGTGTTAAGCTGCCTGTAAAGCACCCCCAGTCTCTCTTGTAATCATCCAAACTGATAGACCAGCTTGTGCCAGATTGTTTCCCAGTCCCCCAGACTCCAGCAGCGTTTCCCCACCACAGATCTGCATGCAGCTTTAATGCAGCTCAGACAAGAGAATTATCTCCCTACACCACCAGCACCACCAATGTCCTGCTAAATCATACAAGATATTAGTTCATGCGACAGAGCGAGCCTGTGACACATGGCATGTCCTGATATATTAGCAGCCCCATCAGCACTGCTGTTACCAACTCACAGCAGACAGTTTATACTAATTTGTGCTGCAGGCGAGATATTAGGGTGGTGAATTGGATATAAATTGTTAATATGTTCAGATGAATTAACACAGCATTACCACTCGACCATTAACCTGGGGCAGCATGCATATGTGTGAATAAGGCGCTCATGTTTTAAACCCTGAGCTAATTTTTCACTGCTGAGTAATGGAGCCTTTTTCATGAGCCCTCTGGGTTTCCTCACTTATCTGTATATCCGTCTCCCTGTTTCGTGCTTTCCTCTCCTTCTCACTTTGTCTCACAGGTTGGAAACCAACACAGCAGACAGGACTATTTGCTTTTTTTCCAACCATCTCCCCTGCAGCAATCTCTAATGTACATTGTTCTAGGGAGCTCCGAGCCATGCCAGCTTTTTCATTTCACTTGCTGAAACTGGTGTATTCTTTCTTTCTTTCTCTACATCTCTCAGTTTCTCTTTCTTCTTCTGCATCATTATGGCAGATTGGTGTAGAGAAATAAACACAATGATTGTGTTCGGTTCAAACACCTCCTCCCCTGTTTTCTCTTTGTCACCCAGAGAACAGAGAGATCTATAGCACAGCGGCCATGTTGATGAGAACTTCTTTCTGTTTGAATTCTCACCCCGTCAAGGGAATAAAGACAGACACTCGTAAACGTCAGGCTTTCTGTATTTCACTTTCAAAGGCTGTCGTGCGTTTGTATGTGCACGTACAGGAGTTATGACTGTTGTTTGTATGGTTTTGTAGCCATGTCACTTCACAGATCCAGATGAATAGCTTGCCAGCAGCATTTGTAGCATCGGTGAATGAGTGGACAATCCCATATGTCACCACACGCTGCCAGTCAACTCACAGTGTTGTATCATCTACAAGTCAGTGAAGTCAAGTCAGTTTTTTTTAAATTTTTTTTACAAATTCACAGAACTGAAGGCTGACAGGAAACATTTTAAAATCTGAAACAAGATATTGATCTGAGGGGTGGACTTAAAAAAAAAAACAAGTTCACCTCAGCAGGGCTTTCTTTATGTTAGCTGGCTCAAATAAACCTCAGTCTCCCATAAAAGATAATGGAGACCAAAAAGGTGGATGTAAATCTACTGTTTAAACCCAAGCTTACATCTTCAGGCTCTGTGGCCTTTCCCATAAAAGATGGGCTTGTCATATCATTTGGTCTCTCCCTTCCTTCTTCAAAATGTACCCAGCAGGTACCACTGACTTCTGTAAGGAGGATTTGGGAAGTGTAATGAAAAACCGTAAAGACTATAAAAAAAAAAACAACATAATAATGTTGCAATGCAAGCAAGAAGTCTAAAGGGAATCCTGACAGAAAAATGTTAATCATGTACTTTTTTTAAGTTTGTATTTCTATCATCACTCCGAGCAGTTTGTTTCTAATTTGATCTATGAACATTAGAGCTGTTAATCTTAAAAAATGAAAAAGATTTTATTGGTGAAATACCTTCAGCTCAGGCCATTTTTTAAAATGTGTCATCCAAGGGCATTGTTGTAATTTTTCCAAATCAAATATACATGAAACATTTTCAAAACTTTCTCTACTAAACAAAAAAAATGACTTTTAGAGACAGTTTAAAAACACATCTTTCAACATGACCTCCTCCACTGTCAGTTATGAGTTCAGTGATTTAGCAAGGTAAAACAAACCCCTTCCCGCAACATGCAGCACCCAGCTGAGCTGCTGCCAACATCCCACAACTGTACTCCCACCCTACAATTGATCCCATGGCCCAAGGGATCATGGACTGGAAACATGAGGCATGTAGTTTTAAAAAAGATATGTGTATCCGCCTGCTCTCAGCAAGTTATCACCATCTGAACTCAGCAACATTTCCAACAAATATAAACTGAAGCATTGTTTTTTTGTATCCATTTCATGAGCTAAACCACTGATAACCACCACCAGACACCGTTGGCCCGACAATTTCACTCCATCACCAGGCTCCTTGATACCTTCAGCTTCATTACCTCCACCAAGGAGGTTATGTTTTTGCCGGCGTTTATCTGTCTGTCTGTTTGTCTGTCTGTGTACAAGATAACTCAAAAAGTTAAGGATGGATTTTGATGAAATTTTCAGGAGTTGTCAGAAATGTGAAAAGGAAGAACTGATTACAAGAACTGTGATCCAGAAGAAATTCTGGATTCTGGATCACTTTCAAATTTTCGATAACATTGCAGTCAATAATAATAATAATAATACATTTTATTTCTAAAGCGCTTTTCAAAAAACTCAAAGACGCTTTACAGAGCTTAAAAAAAAAAATAATAAAAAAAATAAAAACAAAGACAAATAAAACAAGCAAATGAAACAAAGACATCATATAAAACGTGATATTAGTTACACATTAAAAGCAGTTATAAAAAGATGGGTTTTGATAAGTGACTTAAAGGTTGATAGGTTGGTACAAGCTCTGATGTGTGTTGGGGAGTGAGTTCCAGAGGGAGGGAGCGGCTATGGAGAAGGCTCTGTCGCCCCAGGTTCGGTGCTTGGTTCTGAGTGGTATGGACAGGAGGTTGGCGTCAGAAGAACGGAGGGAACGGGAGGGAGTGTAGTGGTGGAGCAGGTCAGTGAGGTAGGACGGGGCCTGGTTGTGAAGGGCTTTGTGAGTGAGGAGAAGGATTTTAAAGTGGATGCGTTGTGGGACAGGGAACCAATGGAGGTTCTGGAGGACGGGGTTGATGTGGTCACGGGAGCGGGTGTGAGTGAGCAGACGGGCGGCAGAGTTCTGGAATGTACTGTAGTTTATTGAGGGTTGTGGATGGTAAACCGTAAAGAAGGCTATTGCCGTAATTAAGTCTGGAAGTGATAAAAGAATGGATCAGGATTTCAGCAGTGGATAAGGACAGTGAAGGGCGGAGGCGTGCAATGTTTTTGAGATGGAAGAAGGCCGTCCTGGTGATGTTATTGATGTGGTGTTCGAAGGTGAGGTGACTATCGAAGATGACGCCGAGGTTACGAATGTGAGGGGAGGGGGAGAGGGTGGAGTTGTCAATGTTGATGGTGAAGTTATGGGTGGTGTTGGTGAGGGATTTGGGGCCGATGATTATGATGTCCGATTTGTCGCAGTTGAGGTTGAGAAAGTTTATTTGCATCCAGGATTTAATTTCACTGAGGCAGTTGATGAGGGTTGGACAGTGTAGCAGGGGTGATCGAGGTTGTGGAGATGTACAGTTGGATGTCATCAGCGTAACAGTGAAAATGGAGTCCATGGCGGCGTATGATGTTGCCGAGGGGAAGCAGGTAAAGGATGAAGAGGAGG